>OY019130.1:112384484-113078234 GCA_955652365.1 Eristalinus aeneus | reverse complement strand
AAAACCGATTTTCTTTCGTGTCTTTGAAGTAAAATTTCACAAGTGATCTTTCGGCTTTCCATCTGTTTTTCATTCACCCCCTGTGTCACCCATTTTCCACACTTTTGGATCTTTCCCAAAGCTTTTAAACGGTCAGAAATTGTTTGTTGTGCAACATTTAACATTGCTGCCATTTGCTTTTGACTCAAAGTGTCATATCCATCCAATATCGTTTGCAATTCGGCGTCTTCAAACTTTTTTGGTGGTCTTCCACGTTCTTCATTTCTCACATCAAAATCAATAGTTCTGAACCGTTGAAACCATCTTTCAAATGTTACTTCTGATAGAGCATGATCACCATATGCCTCGACAAGCATTCGATGCGACTTTGCAGCACTTTTCTTCAAATGAAAACAAAAAATTAAAGCTTTCTGCAAATCATCACTTTCTGGTACAAAATTCGACATTTTTAAAAATGAAAAAATATGATGTTGTCTGTTCAATGACTTGATGTATACTAAATATTTTTCACAGATGTCATAGCAAACAAAAAAAAAAAAAAATAAGGGCTCGTTCAAAACAAATGTTCCCTATCGAGACATTTGTATCTTGACGCTCTCTTCATATCAGTATATAGTTTTTTGGAAAGCAAAAGCCGTATAATTTTTACTCTCAGAAGTTTCAGATTTGACACCTAAAAGAAACCGAACTTATTTCCTCGTACCTCTCGTTTTGAATTTAAATACTCCACCAGAAGAAGGGGTTTAAAGTCACCAACCCATCATGCACTCGGTCATATGTAGAATACTTGGAGTTGACAGATTTTCTGTTTGAAGTGTGTGTCAGACAGAGAGCTTAAATATTCAACAAAAGCAAAACCTAAAACCGCTTGGGTTGAGACTTGGGTTGGGGACTGGGTTGGGACTTTGGTTGGGACTTGGGTTGGTTGGCTGGGATTGGGGCTGACTTGACCTGACTATCTGACACAACGGTGCAAAAAGAATCGTACAGAAGTATATATAAATCCAACAGACCAGAAAGGAAAAAAATTAATGATGCGACGGACCGAATTCTCGTTAATACATCTTTTGCTACTAAGACCGAAGGCTGCATCATTGTTGTTTGATTATTTGTTTGTTTGTGTGTTTGATTATTTTAGGTGACAGACAAGTGACAGCCTTAACAGCTTATATCACAGGATCCAATTTCGCAAAACGTCATAGATAACGCAAGACTAAACGTATCAGTTACCCAAGAACCAAATAGAGATCATGCTTGAGCCACACTTACGCCACCTTGGTTTGATGCGAGGTCTTCCTAGAACCTCTTCCGCTCTCTGGGTCGCTGCGCTCGGTAGATAATACAACTCCACACTGAGCCGGGATAGTCTCCTTACCGCCTTGTCAAGGTTTTGCGTAAACAAGCAAATAGACAAGTCAGCGATGTTGGGTGGTAAACTACAGCCACCACGATACTCCCATCGCTCGGTCGGGCTAAACCGAAGTTGCAGGGGCTCCTGACCTCCCATGGCACAAGAATATAGCCTCTGGTCAAGTTGTCACTACCTGTCAGGCTCCCTCAAGGCCTGGGTTTGTTGCCTGCCATCCCGCCACAAGATGGTCGATTTTCCATCAGTGTCACTATAAATAGTGTTACGGATGTGATTTTTGAATCATGTCATTCATAAAATCCAGTTACAGCATTTGGAATTAGGGTGATAGCAATTTTTCGAATTGACTGCTCTTCGTAAACACCATGCAATCCAAATGTTTGCCCCAAAAATTTACGAAGAAATCGAAAAAAACTTCAAACGTTGAAAAACTTTCAAGTGTTGAAAAACTTTCAACCGTCGCTGTTCAATTTCCGCGTGTCTTCCTTCTGTGCCATCATTGATTCTATTACGAATGTGAATGCAAACCGCTCACACAACCAATTTCAAATCGAGCATTTCTTTTATGAATTGCCATCACGTTCGTCCCTTATCGATAGTCGTTTCGTATTTCATCAGGAAGTTCGTTTCTTTCTTCCCCCAATTTCGGAGATTATTTTTGCGAATCGAAACCAAAGAGCTGATGAAATTTTTGAAATTCACTTCATTGTCCCGCCACAACTGTTGGAGTTTTCCCCCGGCATCGACGTTTATTGGACGAAGCGAAACATCCACAACTCATAATTTGAATGATGTACTGCCCGTCTGAAGGACATGAAGGATACTTAGCTCGAACTAAATTTTCATGGGGAAGCATAAATTACACGCTAATGTCATACAAAAAGTCCGCACAGACACGGGATTAACGAGGCTCATGTGGCATATGCAATGGAGCCCTTTTTTAAAATCCGCTTTTTTTTCTTGCGAATTCCCTCAGTTGCTCGCGGCCAGACCGTGATAAATCATCATTTCTCCTTAACGCACCGAATTCCCTCGGCTGCTACACAGAAGGGAACACCGACCAGAGTAACATTTCGACTAGAATGGCCTCGAGGAGTACACATTTTATGATTTTCCTTTTACGGCAACGGAGCACAAAGGACGGAGTCAAAAGTTGGATGTGGAATTTTTTGCCGCTCTCCTTCGATTTCTGACGTGGTAGATGGCAGGGGAGAGCAGAAAAAAATCTGCAAAGCTACCTAGAGGATCTCTGAAGGGTTTGTGCTATTAAAGCTGCTCAGTGTGCTCGGTAGATGACTAATGGTGTTAAGTTACTATAAAAGTTTTATTAGTTGCAGCAGAAGGTATTTTTAGTATCCTTCCTGGAGTTCGTAAACTTCTTTTTAGAGCTCATAAGGGATGGGGCAGCAAAGGCGGATGTGAGTTACTTGTGGGAGGGACGTTTTCATTGAGTTCGACTGCCTGCGGCCGCAATCTTAAGGACCAGTCTAGACTGGGAGGGGTGTTAATCTTGATTGAAAACAAAATATGCTTCTCCTTCTTGCTCTCGTTCCCTGAGAGGACGTGAGGAACGACGAAGTTGCCCATCAATGTTTTCAAATTAAAAGAAAGGCAAACTTTTAGTTTTAAGCATCCTTCACAAGCAGAGGGCTAGTTGCCAGTGTCAGGGATGGATGTTCCGGCGATTTGCGGAGAATTTCAATCAAAGTTTGCAAGTAAATGCTTACTTGTCGCTTATGGAAATCCGTGTTTCTTTGCTGGGTGATGACTCATCAGGCATCAGATTACAAGGGAAACCGACACCATCGTGAGTTTTTGTAGCTTGTTGGAGTGCTTCCATTCGCCTTCAGAGACGTTCGCTTTAAGCGTTATTACATAGGCAATCGAAAATGCGTCGTGTTAGATGCACCAGCTGCCTTCAGTTGGTTGAGAGCATTCTCCACTTATGTGCGACATTTCATTCGAGGACATTCTTCATTGCTTTGTCCGAATTTCTCGAAATCCAAGAACATTCGAGAGCTGTGGTGCTCCTGCCTCCTATTGTACACGTTCTAGCCATCTTAAGCCATAAATTCAAAGACGCTGAGCAAGTTGCATTTTACTCGACACTCTGTGCAGTCAGTTCACGGTTGAATATTCCTTTTCAAATTCTTTCAGCATATACGGATCCCAAGACAGAACTTTCCTCTCAAAACTCACTTAAGGGCATAATTAATCTCTTTAGCGCGCGTCAATTATAAAAATGAGTGGAATCCCAGCGTCGTTTGCGCGGTCCACAAGAAAGGAGACCCCTTTGACTGCGCCAACTACCGAGGGATTAGTCTCCTGAACATCGCATACAAGATTCTTTCTGCCGTATTGTGTGAGCGTCTGAAACCATTTGTCCATGACCTGATAGGTCCCTATTAGTGTGGTTTCAGGCCAAGGAAGTACTCTGATAACATTGACATGATTGGACGAACACAGCGAAACGTCAATGAGGTGTTTGCTGGCATTGAAGCGGAAGCGGCTAAAATGGATCTGGCGGTAAATGGGGCAAAACAAAGTGCATGCTGTCATCAAGGAAGGACACATAACATCGACGTTACGGACGGAGCGTCACACTAGGCAGCAGAAACTTCGAGGTAGTTAAGGACTTCATCTACCTCGGCTCCGCGGTAAACAGGGACAACAACAACAGTACCGAAATCAAACGCAGAATCAACCTTGCCAATTGCTGTTTCTTTGGGCTCAAGAGGCAATTGAGTAATAAAGCCCTCTCTCGAAGGACTAAGCTCGCTTTATATAACAGAATGATCATCCCAGTCCTATATATGGCGCAAAATCTTGGACGTTAGGAAAGACGGATGAGGAAGCCCTTAGTCTTTTCGAGAGAAAAGTTTTGCGTGCAAGATGCAGAGGACGGCCTAGAATAAAGTGGCGCACACAAGTGGAGAAGGACCTCAACCAACTTGGAGTGCGCAAATGGAGACAGCTGGCGAAAGATCATGCTGGCTGGAGAGGCATGTTGGTTGAGGCCCAGGTCCACCCCGGACTGTAGCGCCACAAGGAGAAGAAGAAGAAGAAGAATTATTAAAAAAACCGATCAAAGATTTCTTCATTCGCTTTTAACAGCATACTTGTTTCTGCGTTGTAGAGTAAGACAGGGATTTTAAGGGCGTTTTTTATACAGTCATCTGGTTGCTCCGGGAACTTGCTTTTTCTCTCTATTACCTGTAGAGCTCACAGAAACAGCGAATGACAAGATTGCTTTCATTGCCTCTGTTTTTTCTGGAGCCGCAATAGACGAAGTCCATAACAAGCCTAAAGTTGCTCTCCATTTTGACTTTGTGTTAAGATGTCGATGCTGTGCGTCCTTTTGTGCTGGCAGCATGTACTTGGGAGTAATACTCAATCACCTATAGCCATATTGTGGGTCGCTTGCACTAAAATGCCAGCAACCTCAAATCGCAATGTGATGGTCAGATTATGCCAGTGGTGCCAGCGTAGGAAAGCAATGGAAACGTCTTTTGAAAAAATATAACTTTGTTGTTAAAACTTGCTAAGATCAAGGGAAAACCTTAAATCAATGAAAGACTGTGTGCACCATCTCGATGGCTGTGTACCCCGTCTACGATGGTATATGGAATTGATGTTCTCTATCTAGATCCAAGTCGCCTGGTTTGGTGGATAAAGATTGACTATGATAGTTAAGGTGATGATTTTGGAACCAAGATTGAATCGGCTGGGAAAAGATTAACAGATTAACAGGAATATCTAGTCATCTGGCTTATTTAATTACACCACGGGTTCCATTTTTGCAAGAATTGTATATACGAGGGTTGCCTTTTATATTTCGGGATTAGAGAACAAAAGCAAATATTAATCATATCATATCATATAATAGCTTTATTGTTTTTCAAAATATTCCCCATTAAGATCTATACACTTTTCCATGCGTTTGAACCAATTGTCGAAGCACTTTTGCCACTCCAAGTACTTTGAGGTATCTCCAAAACATGCATTCTGAACAAATCAACCGTCTTTTCAGGTGTCGAAAAACACATCATATTTTATTTTTAACGTACGGGAATAAAGAGACCCAGGTCCACCCCGGACTGTAGTGCCACAAGAAGACGTACGGGAATAAAAAGAAGTCATTCGGTGCCAAGTCAGGACTATATGGCGCATAACTCATCAAATCGGTGTTTTGAGTGCTCAAAAATTCAGTTGTGTGAGCCGATGTGTGAAAGCTTGCATTGTCGTGGAGAAGAGTGATCCGCGGTTGTTTTTCTTGATTTCTTGGAAGACAACTGGCAGACAAATGGTCGTGTATCACTCAGAATTGACTGTTCTGCGCTGTTCTAGTGGCACGGTTGCGACATGTCCAGTTTTGCCGAAAAATCAGGTGATCATTTGGAAGTGCTTCGTGCGCGAGAAACTTTAGTTGGATTTGGCTCAATTTGAAACACCCATACAGTCGACTGCTGTTTAATTTCGGGCTCATACGCGTAAATCTCTAATTCATTATCAATCACGATGTCATAGGCGTGTTTCGAAGCACCTGTCATGATGTCATAATTGTGTTTCGAAGCACCGTGATCTTATTTTTGGAGCATTTCTTTCGACCAATCGACACGAGCCGTTTTTTCAGCGATTGACAGATTGTTTGGCATCCAACAGGACCAAATTTGCTTGACGGTCAAGTGTTCATTCAATATTGAATGTAAGTTGGTCTCACTAAAGCCCAGGGTTGTCTCAATCTCACGATAGGTCACATGACGGTCTTGCAATATCAGTTGGTGCACAGCATCAATGATTTCCGGAACAACAACTGATTTTGGACTACCTTCACGAAATTCGTCTTGGACTACGACCTCGGTTGCATTTACCATACTTTTGATAAACTCTGGTCCTTGATGGAGCTTTTAATTACACTTTTTGGGCGAAATGAATCTTTTAAGTTACTGTAAACAGCACAAATAGCGCTCGTATGCCAAAACGTTCTGAGTACGTATAACCTCAAAAATGTCAAACTTCACGATAGAGCTGGCAGTTGCCGCATTGCAGCACTATCGTTGCCCAATCCATAAATTTTCAAGACAAACTTTTGAATTTGCGTTGATGGCATCTGGAGGAGGAGATTTACCGACAAACTCTATGAGCTGTTTGATAACACCGCTTAAGATGGCTAAGCCATATAGAGCGTCTTAATACCACTGCTCCAGCCCGCAAAGTCTTCGAATTTGAACCATTTTGACAACGCAACAGAGGACGGCCTAGGCTAAGGTGGCGCACACAAGTGCAGAAGGACCCGAACCAACTTGGAGTGAGCAATTCGAAGCAGCTAACGAAAGACTGGAAAAGCATGCTAGTTGAGAACCAGGTCCACCCGGACTGCAGCGCCACAAGAAGAAGAAGAAGCGAAAAATTGTGATAAGGATTAAAATCAATCTGCGAACATTATTCTGTTTTTTTTTGGTTTGTTGGAAATAAATATTCGAAAAGTATAAACCTGCCACAGTTCTGGAAATTCTTTTAATTTGATACAGATTCTTTTCAAATGTCTCATAAGAGCTCTCCTGGTGTTTTACACTAAATGCATATGATACATACATGGCGCAACAGACTATAAAGGGACCAAGACCTATATTTTTCAGCAACAACTCATGTTCTCTCACGAGGAGAAAAGATCTGTAAGTTTTTGCCAACTCCGAACGGCGAAATTTAGATGCTTTTTCAGGGACAATTTATACACATTAAGCGGTGTCGGCAACTTGAAAGTGGTAATATCGTAAAAAATCTTATTCAGTCGGGTCTTTGAACCTGTGATCTTCGGCGTATGAGTGTCGAACTTTTTCTAATACAACACACCAGGGAGGCCAAAATAATAATAATAATACTTGACGCTACAGTCCAAAGGGGGACCAGGGCCTAGCTTGCTCATCAACTACTTGTGATGTGCGAGGGAGGCAAAAATGCCTGAAATAATTATTTCAGGAGGCCAAAACGTCTGAAATAATTTTTATTGAAAATTCACTTTGAGGGGCTTCATTCTGAAATTTTTTATACTCTCCATTCCAATTCTAAGGTTGAGCGATGTAAAACCTAGAAGAGGAAGGTGGCACGACATATTTTAAACTTAATACGTATACAGAGTAGATTATCCCCAAATTGCTCGGTATTGAAAAGTGAAAAAGAAATTGTAGAAAAATCACTACAACAACAAACTCTTTGCACACACTATTCCTTGCACGTCCTTACTCCTAACCGTCAGGGCCGTTTATGAAATCGCCTTTCTTTTCTGTTTACATTCTATCCTTCCTCCATTTTGGCCTGCATAAGTTGTAAAATGCTTCCAGTTCGAACACATTATAAGAATCTCCTCACCAAATTAGAAGATGAGGTCATTCGCAAATTCTAACAAAACCGTAAAAATAAGCCGAAGAGCACAAATAAAGTTTTTCGGATATGCTTTGTTTGCACATGATGCAGTGAGCTTAAAAAAACTATCATCAAGAAAAAATTAAACAAGTTATGAAAGAGAAAAGCGCAGAAAATATTATTTCCCTCACGATTGGTTCCGTTTCCACTTCTAAAAAATGGGACGTATTCTGTTTTCACCATCGAATAAAAGTTGAGAATAAAAAAGCAAATCATTTCATTTAAAATGAGACCATTCAAGGATATAGCGCTACTTTCCCTTTATAGCGCCCTATCCTGTAACGCTTTAAAAAATAACTTTTGAAACCCTTTCAATTTGAATTTGATTCAATAAAGTCGGTCTCGCAAGGAGAAAACCCACTGATAGCCTACACACGCCACAATTTCACTCGAAAGTACTTTCCGCGCGGTTGTGCCGCGAAAATTCAAAAGGATAAACCCTGAAGTCTGAATTCAGGGTTTCAATGTCATAAACTTAAGCAGCTTACACCACAGATTCTTGAGCACTATTCACCGCACTAAGGCAAAGGCCACCGCATAAAATCTCAAATCTATTGCAGATGCCTGACACAATCTTTGTCGCTACGCTGGTAATTAAGTTGGCACTTCTGTCGCCCTCCGTTCACATCTTCAAGGCGCAGGGGGCGCCCCAACACGCCCCTCCCCGCTCAGCCTTGAGATGCAATTTTCGACTTGAAGGAGGACATTAAAGCGAGTTTATGGCAGCTCGGGAGCCATTATCTTTGACCCGAAAACGTATTTTTTTCCGTTGCTGCTTCGTTCGTGAAATTAGTGAACGAACTTCGTTCCTAAGTACACCGAGGCACTGGGTACATATTTACAACAGAGCGCTGCTTTCACAAAATGAGAGTCCTTCTTTTCGGCAAACATGAGCGCACATACACTGACACAATGAGACAGAGAGAGAAACCCGAAAAAATAGACGACTTGGAAGTGTTCCGCTCTGAAGGATTCACCTGCAGGATGGGGCTTACTCCACTTCACACAAGCAATCCAGGGCTTCTCGTAAAAACCGGGTTTATGGGAGTCCATTGAATGAGGACATTCCAGCGCAGTGACCCCCTTCTAAAACTGATCCAAGTTGTCCTTTCGTCTGCCGAATCAGAGGCCATTGCAGGAGGGAGGGCTGCAGGATCGGGTCGATACCCAGCCATTTTTTTTTTTCGTTTCTTCGCCTTCTCCCAAACTCTGTACACATCCTGACAGAATCAATTTAAACAAATCAGGATTAATTGAATTTCGGGGGACATGATGAGCAAAAAATAAGGGTGAAGCAATTCCTGCAAGCTGCTCCGTTGCAGAGGTAAACACACGCCTGTCCAGGCGGCGGTGGCGCCGGTGTAGGCAACCGATTTACATGCAAATGTGTATTTTTCTGCCATCATCTGGCGAATGGTTATTTTTTCTTCGTCAGACGTTTTCAATTGTTTGGACGGCGGAAGTGTGAAAGAAAGGGGCAGCCCGGTCTCGCCCTCCGAGTTGTGAAATGTTTTCGCAGCGATTGGCAATTTCTCTCAATCATGTTGAAATACAAAATTTCAACGGCACCCGTGCTGGCGTTTACACATTTTTGGTTGGGCGAATGCATGGAGGCCGATGTTGGCGCCAGGATGTGCACTATAACGAGCCGGGCACGCCTGTACATATCCATCCGCTGGCCACCCAATTTGTCTCTCAATGGTGGCCATGGCCAGATGGCGAGTGTGTGTGCAACCATCTGACCGGCTCCAGGCAGTGCATCTGCGGTGCACATTGGTACACCGTTTGAGAGCTTTAAATGGCAGAGAGCTAACAACAGCGAGGGGTGATTGCAGAAATGCCAGTGGTGGAGGTCTGTGTGAAATATGCGGTCATTTGGGGAAGCTACGGGTGACGGGTAAACTAGGACGCTGTGTTTTGTTACACTATTTGCTGAAGCGCGCAAGAGTTGTCGCATCTAAGCGCGGTGAATTGATAAATTCTGTGTGCTTTTTTTACATGTGTGTATGTGTGTGTGTTTGTTTACATTCCTTTGTTGTGTAGTGTGTCTCTTGTTTAAAGTGGACACTGTGGTCCCTCGGGGCGTCTGAGAGGAAGGATGAAATGGGTTTTGTTTGGCCGCTGCGACATCGTTTCTGTGAGCTAGCAAACGGTTCCTGGTTAAATTCAGGCATTTTAATGGGCAAAGTCCTGTGTTTAGTTAAGTTCTCAAACACCAATGTGGGACGTGGATGGAAATGTCGCAGGCCGCAATGACCGGATGGTGGCAGTTTGTAGTGTGTCCTTTTAACCAAATTTGGTTTGGTTTGGTTTGCGAAAGAACGTCCTAAGTGAGAATCACTGAAATAATTCAATAATTAATTCTGTTCCTTCTGTAGGAATTTGAGATTACATTCAATTAAGGTTTCCTGTTGTCTCTCTAGAGGAGGAAATTTAGAAAATAGTAAGCTTTCTGGGCAAGCAGGTGTTTTACTCGCGCAATTATGGTTTCGTTCTTATCTCTTCAACAACATTTTTTTAGAAGCACCATAGACTAAGATTCGAAGTTCAGTGTACTTATTTAATAGACATGTAGCACGCAACCTAGTCCCCAGGCACTTTGAATAACGAGTTTAAATTTGCTTGTATTGGCAAACAAATACTCAAGCTTACATACATGCGGTGTTTTTAGAAGAATGCAACTTTGAAATGAAGTAAAACAAAGACGACCCTTGTGAGTTGATATAAAATTTACTCTCTTTGAAAGAAAATCTTCTGGTGTTACAATCTGATCACGGTTATTGGCATATGGCCGCAATGATTGGCTCGGACGCAGTCCAATCTGGAGGTCCAGTTTTCTAAGACTGTTTCCAACATATGTGGTCACACACCAGCAATAACGCGGCGAATATTGGCAATTATTTGAGGCTTATGAGTGTAGACTCGTGACTTCACATATCCTCACAAAAATTTGCAAGCGCAGTTTTATTACTCATCCGTAACGTGGAACTATGTGCCTACAAAACGTTTCCTTTCATTTTTTCATCACAATGTTGATCAAGGTCAGCTTCTGCCCATCATGACCGTTCAGTTTATGGACACAAAAAAGTTTGTAATCATGGCTCTATGAAAACAGCCGTTATAAGGATTGAATTTTTTACTATTTCTAGCCTATTTCCGCACCTTTAATACTAATTGTTGCGCGACAGTCCACAGGGGGACCAGGGCCTAGCTTGCTCATCAACTACTCTTGCTAGTGCGCGCTACTTTTCTCTCACGAGTAGAAGGGACCTACTGTTTTTTGTCGACTCCGAACGGCGAAGTTTGAGAAGCTTTCTTAGATAGTTATTACTCTTTGAGTGTTGTCAGCAGATCGAAAGAGGTGGTGCCGTGAGATATTCGAGGTGTTCAGCCGGGAATCGAACCTAGACTCTTCGGCGTGTGAGCGTCGCCCTCTACCCACTACGCCACGGCGGCCACGGCACCTTAAAGTACTTTTAATTTATCCTTAGATCACAGAGTGCGATGTGTGCTTAGTGACTGAAATCAAATTCAAAGAGGTTGTCCATTGAAGGTGATTGACCTGATGGTAAAGCCCCTTCTTGACCAACTCGATAGTATCTGTCCTGTTGTTGACAATGTCAAATTAACACGAAGGACAGTAACCGCTTCGAGAGGAGAACCCTTTCACTTATTGTGCCTTTCATGTATGAGGCCTTAAACTTACGAATAAAACGACTCAGACTTATAGTCTCATGTCTGGAAATTCTAGCGACCTAAAAACAAACACGGTTGAGAAGGATCTCTCAATGGAATGTCGAGTTGAAAAGAGATTTCAATAATTTCTTCTTCTTCTTCTGGAGGATCTACAGTCCGGGGTGGACCTGAGCCTTAAATTACATACCTCTCCAGCCAGCACGATCTTTCGCCAGCTATCTCCAGTTGTGCACTGCAAGTTGGTTAAGGTCCTTTTCCACTTGTGTGCGCCATCGTAGGCTAGTCCGTCCTCTGTTGCGTTGTGTCAATGGCTCTGGTTCGAAGATTTTTCGCGCCGGAACAGTGGTGTCCATACGTTCTACATGGGCTAGCCATCTTAAGCTTTGTAGCCGTAAATGCTTGACCAAGCGCATATCGCTGAACAGCCCATAGAGCTCGTGGTTAAATCTTCTCCTCCAGATGCCATCAATGCAAACAGGACCCAAAATCGCGGGTAAAACTTTTCTCTCGAAAAGACTAAGGGCTTCCTCGTCCGCTTTTGCTAACGTCCAAGTTTCCGCGCCATAAAGTAAGACTGGGATGATCAAGCTGTTATATAAAGCGAGCTTAGTCCTTCCAGAGAGGGCTTTATTACTCAGTTACCTCTAGTGCCCAAAGAAACAGGGATTGGCAAGAGTGATTCTGCGTTTGATTTCAGTACTGATGTCGTTGTCCTTGTTTACCGCGGAGCCGAGGTAGACGAAGTCTTTGACTAACTCGAAGTTTCTGCTGTCTAATGTGAGGCTCTGTCTGTGTTGTGCATCCTTTCTTGATGACAGAATGTACTTTGTTTTGCCCTCATTTACCGCCAGACTAAAATTGTTGTCCCTAGTTTTACTCTTTTCTTAGGTGAGTATTAGAATTAAGAATTAAAAATAAAACAAAAACTGAATAAATAAGCCGAGAGGTAAAAAGAAACTAAAATACTTATAGGTAAGTGTACAGCACTTGCTAAAAGGTGAACAGGTGACTAAAGGTATTGTACGTGTTTAAATCTGAAGTTTTGGTTCAACCTTGTCTTGATTTCTTATTCACAATCTGGATTCTTCATTGTCGCCAAGTTTTATTGCTTTAGTGCCTGTACCCATGTTTCGTAGTCCTAAAGCTATGTATTCAGACAGAACAGGGAAAATAAATTCCAAATTTTGAAAACCTGCAAAAACAAATAATATGAAAAGGAGTGAAATAAACAGCCAGCGGCCCAACATGGCAAAAAGTGTTAAAACTGCAGGAAGCCAACTTAAATTCTGAGTTGTTTTGCCTCTTTCACACATGCGCATCTTAAAAATGTCCCTATCAGTGTGGTTTCAGACCAGGGAAGTCCACTTTAGACCAGATTTTCACTTTACTGCGGATTCTGGAAAAGACCTAAGAAGTGCAAATCGACACTCGCCACCTCTTCGTCGATTTTAAGGCCGCATTTGACAGTATGCGTAGAGGCGAGCTTTACAGTGCCATGTCCAGATTTGGCATTCCTATCAAACTCGTCAGATTTTGTAGGATGACGATGGAGAGCTCTCGCTGCTCTGTCAAGGTCGGTAATGAACTCACCGAAACCTTCAATGTCAAAAAAAGGTTTAGACAAGGCGACGTACTGTCATGTGACTTCTTTAGCAACATCCTCGACAAAATTATGCGTAACTCAGCAGTCGACACCAGAGGCTCGATCTTACGGAAGTTAGTTCTAGCAATTGAACTGACTTCCGGAAGTTGTTGATGATATTGATGATGTTCCGTTGACGATATTGACGTAATTGGACGAACACAGCGAGCCTTCAATGAGGCGCTTGCTGGCATTGAAGCCAAAGCGGCTAAAATGGGTCTGGGGTAAATGAGGGCAAAACTAAAAACATGCTGTCATCAAGGAAGGACAGACGACATCGACGTCTCGGACGGAGCGTCACACTAGGCAGCAGAAACTTCGAGGTAGTTAAGGACTTCGTCTACTTCGGCTCCGCGGTAAACAGGGACAACAACATCAGTACCGAAATCAAACGCAGAATCACTCTTGCCAATCGCTGTTTCTTTGGGCTCAAGAGTTAACTGAGTCATAAAGCCCTCTCTGGAAGGACTAAGCTCGCTTTATATAACAGCTTGATCATCTCAGTCATACTTTATGGCGCGGAAACTTGGACGTTAGCAAAAGCGGACGAGGAAGCCCTTAGTCTTTTCGAGAGAAAAGTTTTACGTGCGATTTTGGGTCCTGTTTGCATTGGTGGCATCTGGAGGAGAAGATTTAACCACGAGCTCAATGGGCTGTTCAGCGATATGCGCCAGGTTAAGCATTTACGGACTTAACGCTTAAGATGGCTAGGCCATGTAGAGCGTATGGACACCACTGTTCCGGCCCGAAAAGTCTTCGAATTAGAGCCATTGGGACAACGCAAAGGAGGACGGCCTAGGCATAGATGGCGCACACAGGTGGAGAAGATCTCAACCAACATGGAGTGCGCAATGGAGGCAGCTAACGAAAGATCGTGCGGGCTGGAAAGACATGTTGGTTGAGGCCCAGGTCCACCCCGGACTGTAGCGCCATAAGAAGAAGGAGACGCATCTTAAAAAGTCAAAATCTGCAAATGTCAAATAAAGAAAGCTCCAAATGCCGACGACTAAAGAGGTATCCGAAAACTTACAAAACCTGATCAACGAAAATCAACATTCACCTTGTTTCGGAGTTCTTCCAAATCTTCTAAATTCTCTAAATTTCGTAAGTTAGACCTTTAAACCAAGTACCGAATGCTCCATTTGCAGTTACAGTCAGAGAAGGCCTCTTTTGCCCGTTTTCACACCGTGTGTTTTCGACACATGGTTTCCCAATGACAAATGGAGATAAAATGCATCCCGCGTCATCTGGAAAAAGAACTCCCTTCCTCTGCCACAGCGCAGTACCACCACGGGCTGATTACGAATCACCTCTGCCATCCACGAGTGCATCATGCAGCGATAATGAAATTTAATAGCATCCTGAATAAATGTAATTATCCTTAATTATCGGTCACAATTGGTTGATAATTAGTCACTCACGCACAGCCGACAACGCGACGCCACGCCGTGTGCAAACTGAATGCAGCATCCATCAACTGGCAATGAGGCGCCAAGGCCAGGCAATTGCAGTCATTTTTAACGGAAGCCCCTCCCACCCATCGTTCACACGCCATTCAGACTTGAATACAAATTCATTTCCACTGGTCTTGGGGGTGCACAGGATACACCAGCGCCGCAGCCTGATTGCTGACTTCACACTGATTAGGGCCAATTATTCGAATAGGGTGAGCCGGCGAAATCAGGAAAACGTCACTGGCTGCAGATATGAATGCAATGTCCGGAAGTGGGGTAATCAATATTCAAACAACGAGAGGGACCTTAAAGCCTCCCAAACGGGAGATGTCAACAGAAACAAAACGGACGCGTAAATTTGCGCGTCCTGTTTGGGGGACTAATTAGTTGCGAGAACCCCGCTGTAGGGAATGGAAAAACGTTTCAAATTTGGGAATTATTAAACGTCTGTCATCTGTCAACGATTACAGGCCACCAAAGCGGTTCACAATCACACTGGTATCCTGACAATAGACAAGGATGTCCTTGCCAATTAATTAGTGCTCCGGGACCTTAGAATTTTTTTCTTTCTTTCAACTCGACGAGTGAAATTCTTGGAAGGGTCGTTAAATTGACGACTGTCAGTTACGCTGCGAGGGCAGGACGGGTCTATGCACTGCGTGAATTGGGAATTGTTCATTAGGAAAGTTTTGCTCGGATAATTGTTGTTGAAGGTCCTTGTCCGTTTAATTCTCTGATTTTCGCTTTTCTCACCATGATTGCTAATTATGTCATTTAAGGAGAATGACAATTAATTTAAAACTTATTTCATTCAACCCGATTGTCCTCGGAGGAAGACGAGGCACACAGACCCTGTCAGATGTCTGTTTCAAAGCGGCCTCCGCCCCTACCCTCTGGCTGCCCATCAGTCCCTGTCCACGCGTGACGTGAACGTCAGAGGAGTTTTCATAAATCAAATTGTTTTGTTTCAAGTGGCACAGGGAAAATGGAGTTGCTGTTATTTTCTTGGTTGTTAAGGGAGTTGAGGCTCTGCAAAGTTCGTTCTTCGGAATCAGCAAAAAGGGATGTGGCATTTCATTCGCAACTGAATGAAAACAAATATGACACGAGGCAGGATGTGTTTTGTGTGAGCAGCTCGGGGCAGAGTCCTTGCGAACATTTCCCTAACTCGGCTGTGACGCGCTGAAGAAGAAGACTTCGTTTCTCTGTTGGGCTGGCCGATGTGTCAATGTAATTAAATGAACTATTGTCTGTTGAGCAACTTTGGGAAGTGGGTAAACGCGACCTGACTTCAGATGTAGTAGGAGTGTGTGTATGCATGAGGGGCTTGTCAGTTGTCAGGAAGGGTGAGGCCCATTTCATATTTCATTTGGGATTAAATATTCATAAGGAAATTCTTGATTGTACGAAAAAGATTAAGGCACAATGCAAATGTCCAGCCTCTCCTTTTTTTTCCAAAGTATGCTTCTGTTACGATCATTACTTTCATTTTAATAATAATAATTGGATTGCACGACAGTCCAAAAGGGAGATCAGGGCGTACCTTCCGCATCAACTCCTCGTGTTGTGGAGTTGGCAGAAACCTGTAGGTCCCTTCTACTCTTGAGAGAACAGTAGCGCGCACAACACGAGCAGTTGATGAACAAGCTAGGCCCTGGCCTCCTTTTGGACTGTAGCGCCAACAACTAACTATTCAGTCCATGAATTGAGCCTGGTACCAGTGGCAGGTGAGTGTCATATTTACCGAGCACTCAACGGCGGTTCAATTCCCAGACGAATTTGCTAGGCTTGCCACAATTCAACCACTACTTCAGAACTGCACTTGAACGCGATCCATCAGACTAATCAAAGGTGTTCCAACCATAATCTTTGTCGCATCTCCAAGAAGGTGTGGCCCTCTCTTGAACCCAAATGCCCCAGACTGCTACAATCGATCGAAAGATCTGACATAAGCCTGGTCATGGGAGCCATCTTTCAATTCATTTTTATTCACTAATTCATATCAAACTTACATACTAGACAAAAATGTTTAAAACAAGTTGGGCGAATATTGATAACCGGGCACTGTCTAATCGGTGAGCATGCTAGCCGACTAGGAGCTCCCGCAAACGATTTTTGCAGAACCTGCAGGGATGAGGAAGAATCAGAAACTCTCTCGTGCCTCACATAAAAGCACTTTGGAAGCTACTTCCTCAACGGCCTACTTGATCTCAATAAAACCCCTCCCGCCGACATTTAAAACTTTATTATCGGCTCCAGCTGGTTTCAGCTTCTTATGACATGGTGTGGCAGCACAATGGTCCTGTATGGGACCATCAGCCACCCTAGCCGACCTACCTTGAACAGTGTTATCAAATTGTTTGTTTACTATGTCCGCTCACTCCTCGTTAAACGGATGCGTTAGTAAGCAAAACTGCCATATTTGGCATGATCACAGTCCTCAGATATACAACAACGCTACATTCACAAAATTGACTTCTTGGTGTGTTTTATGGGTTTAGTGCAATTGTTGATCAGTGCTTCACAACACATACGGAAACGAACTCAGGCTGTTGGACTTTTCCTTGGGGCGGAACATCTCTGTGGCTATCACGTGGTTTCCACACCTGGATATTCACAAAGGGACTTGGCGATCTTCTGATCAATCAATAGGCAACCACATTGATCACGTTGCGATCGACGTCAGACACTCCTCCAGTATTCTTGATGTCCGAACCTTCTGAGGCGAAAACATCGACTCGGATCATCACCTTGTTGTAGCGAAGGTAAGAACCCGGATATCGAGAGAGCAACGGAGTCGAGATAGACCAAAACGATTTGATGTTGGAAAGCTACAATCGCAGCCGATCGCTGGGAACTCTGCCGACCGAAAAACACGCTCAGAGGTCGACGCTGCCTGCACTAAACATAGAAGAAGGCTGGAAACCTTATCAAGAAGCCATCAAAAAAGCTGCCACTGATGTGCCGGGTTTCACGTCACCACCCAGAGGGAACCCGTGGTTTGACGACGAGTGCAGGCAAGCACATGCAGCCAAACAAGACTATATAATATATAGTAATAATAATAATAAGGCGATTCTGCATCGAAGAACGAGGGCTGTACGTGAGCTCTACGAACAGAGAAGAAGGGAAGAGCGCCGGCTTCTCAGAAGGAAAAAGAAGGATTATGAGAAGCGCGCGGTCGAGGAAATGGAAAGGTGTTATGGCAGAATGAAGTCCGAAATTTCTACCGGAGGATACACGGCTTGGACCAAGGCCTGCCGGGACCAAAACGGACAGCTCGTAGTAGAGTCGCAGTCTGTGCTGAGAATCTGGAAGGATCATTTCTGCAGACTGATTAAGGGCGATTGCGGTCCCAATTCCGCTTTAGGCAGAATGTTTCACTCGATTTGGACAATCATAGACAAGAATTCCGTCCGCACGACTTAGACGAGGTGAAAATAGCAATATCCAAGCTGATGTCGAACAAAGCTGCTGGAGCGGACGGACTGTCCGCAGAGCTATGTAAAGCAGCTGTAGATGATGTGGTTGGGCGCATGCACCAGCTCATCTGTAAGATATGGTCGGAGGAGAGCATGCCAAATGAGTGGACTCTCAGTGTTGTATGCCCGGTTCACAAGACAGGAGCGCCTTTGACTGCGCTAACTACCGAGGGATAAGTCTCCTCAGCATCGCATACAAAATCCTCCCTGGCGTATTGTGTGAGCGTTTGAAACCGTTTGTCAATGACCTGATAGGTCTCTATCAGACCAGGGAAGTCCACTATAGATTAGATCTTCACTTTACGGCAGATTCTGGAAAAGACTCAAGAAGTGCAAATCGACACTCACCACCTCTTCGTCAATTTTAAGTTCGCATATGACAGTGTGCGTAAAGACAAGCTTTACAGTGCCATGTCTAGATTTCGCATTCCTACCAAACTCATCAGATTGTGACGATGGAGAACTCTCGCTGCTCCGTCAAGGTCGGTAACGAACTCACCGAGACCTTCAAAGTCAAAAAAAGGTTTAGACAAAGCTACCCACTGTCATGTGACTTCTTTAACATCATCCTCGAGAAGATCGCGCGTAACGCACATGTCAACACCAGAGGCACGATCTTCCAGAAGTCAGCTCAGTTGCTAGCTTACGCTGATGATTGATGATGATAAGCGATGATGGATGATGATTGGACGAACACAGCAAGCCGTCAATGAGGCGTTTGCTGGCATTGAAGCGGAAGCGGCTAAAATGGATCTGGCGGTAAATGAGGGCAAAACGAAGTACATGCTGTCATCAATTAAGGACACACAACATCGACGTCTCGGACAGAGCGTCACACTAGGCAGCAGAAACTTCGAGGTAGTTAAGAACTTCATCTACCTCGGCTCCGCGGTAAACAGGGACAACAACAACAGTACCGAAATCAAACGCAGAATCACTCTTGCCAATCGCTGTTTCTTTGGGCTCAAGAGTTAACTGAGTCATAAAGCCCTCTCTGGAAGGACTAAGCTCGCTTTATATAACAGCTTGATCATACCAGTCCTACTTCATGGCGCGGAAACTTGGACGTTAGCAAAAGCGAATGAGGAAGCCCTTAGTCTTTTCGAGAGAAAAGTTTTGCGTACGATTTTTGGTCCTGGTTGCGTTGATGGCATCTGGAGGAGAAGATTTAACAACGAAGTCTATGAGCTGTACAGCGACATGCGGCTGGTCAATCGTCTACGGATACAACGCTTAAGATGGCTAGGACATGTAGAGCGTATGGACATCACTGCTCCGGCCCGAAAAGTCTTTGAATCTAAGCCATTGGGACAACGCAACAGAGAACGACCTACACTAAGGTGGCACACACAAGTGGAGAAGGACCTCAACCAACTTGGAGTGCGCAACTGGCAACTGGCGGTGAAACAGCAACAACTGGCGAAAGATCGTGCTGGCTTGTTAGGCAATTTGGTTGAGGCCCAGGTTCACCCCGGACTGTAGCGCCACAAGAAGAAGAAGAAGACTAGTTTCTGTGGCGATATGTGAAGTATTCCACGCCAATAAGCCCAAAATGGTGAACAACTTGGGGGACAGCACGCACATATCCAGCACAGTTGTTGGAGAGGATCATCGCGAAGTGTGCCCCCACAATAGACAACGTCCGAACCAGCCATGGCAGTCATAAACCACTTCTCTTATTCACTTGGCAATGCCAGAAAATTTTTTCTCGAACAAAGAGAATTTGAATTCAATTTAAAAAATCGTTTTTATTTTATTCTATTTCATAGTTCATTATCTGTAAAGAAAGCACCCTGAATTTCATGCTGTATTTAAGCCACACAAACGCGGATTACAGTTGAATAGAGTTGTGCAATGAGCTCAAGGCTCACGGCTCCACTTTGAAGCTTCGCTATTCACATGCACTTAGGATCAGTAAAAATACGCACATGTGCTTTCCACCACAAAGAACACTGAATTAAATCCGTTGGAAATGATGGATATCCCAGAGATAGAGTGCATCCAACATCATCCTCTTCAGTTGCGTTCTATTCAGTCCGTGCACCTGGACTGTCGTAACAAGCAGTGAAGGCATTGTATTCCTTCACAGGACATGCATACTTTCGAGTTCACATTTTTATACACTCCTCAAAACTGCAGTCCGGGATGCGCATTCATAGCCCCAATCGATTCCTGAAGTGCACATGTCTGTGCAGTTATATTTGAAGAATGCTCCCAACAACTCTCGCTCTCATCCCATCTGCGCTAGTGGCGAGCTTAAGTCTGCCTCTCGGGTGCGTTCGGTTTTTGATTTCATCCATTCACAATAGAAAGTGCCTTTCAATTGTATCTACGATTGTATAAACGAATTCATAGTGCACTCGAAAGTGATGAGGGTCTAGCTACCGGATATTTCATAAATAATACACCTGCTTCCTGGCATCCTGGCATCATCATTGATTTTCCACTCATAGGCACTTGAGCTAGAGTGGGATGCATCCATTCGCATCATCATCCTGCCGTCGTGTGTGCATGGGTAACGTGATTAAAGCGCCTCCGTTGCTTGGCAAACAATTACGAGTAAGTACTATTTGCGCACGTTCAGGCAGACATTCTACAGTCCAGATATTTTGAATATTCCCTGCCCAAATATTGGGGCTGTTGCAGCGTTCTTTGGGGAGCCTATTGTTTGGTTCTTAGGGTCGACTTTGTTAAATTGAAGTGACTTACTGCAAGAGTTCCAAATGACAGTTTTTATGCATGTCCACGGCTTGAGCTTGTCGACCTTTCGGTGTCTTATAAGGCTATAGATGCGCAATTGGGAGCGCATTTCAGCGTACATTTGACCAAATTAGGGTTTGAAGAACTTTTTCGTAAACGCGTTTTTTTCATTGCTGTATACTCAGCTTAGGGCTGAGTCCACTGATAGCGCGTTCTTATCACTGATGTATACCCAGCTCAGGGTTGAACCAACCAGATTGATCACGTTGCGATCGACGTCAGACACTCCTCCAGTATTCTCGATGTCCGAACCTTCTGAGGTGCAAACATCGACTCGGATCATCACCTTGTTGTAGCGAAGGTAAGAGCCCGGATTTTGAGAGAGTAACGGAGTGGAGATAGACCAAAACGGTTTGACGTTGGAAAGCTACAATCGCAGCCGATTGCTGGGAACTTTGCAGACCGAAAAACTCGCTCAGAGGTCGACGCTGCCTGCACTAAACATAGAAGAAGACTAGAAACGTTGTCAAGAAGCCATCAAAGAAGCTGCCACTGATGTGCTGGGTTTCACGTCACCTCCCAGAAGGAACCCATGGTTTGACGAAGAGTGCAGGCAAGCACATGCAGCCAAACAAGACGCCTATAAGGCGATGCTGCATCGAAGAACGAGGGCTGTACGTGAGCTCTACGAATAGAGAAGAAGGGAAGAGCACCGACTTCTCAGAAGGAAAAAGAAGGAGCATGAGAAGCACGTGATAGAGGAAATAGAAAGGTGTTATGCCAGGAATGAAGTCCGAAAGTTCTACCGGAGGATACAAGGCTCGGACCAAGACCTGGCTGGACCAAAACGGACGACTCGTAGTAGAGTCGCAGTCTGTGCTGAGAATCTGGAAGGATCATTTCTGCAGACTGGTTAACGGCGATTACGGCCCCAATTCCGCTGTTAGGCAGAATGTTCCACTCGATTTGGACAATGATAAACAAAAATTCCGTCCGCACGACTTAGACGAGGTGAAGATAACAATGTTCAAGCTGCTTAGAGTTGAGTCCACTGATGGCGCTTTTTCTTCACTAATGTGTACCCAGCTTAGGGTTGAGTCCACTGATGGCGTTTTTTCTTCACTTATGTGTACCATGCTTAGCTGTGAGTCCACTGATTGTGCTTTTTCTTCACTGATGTATACCCAGCTCAGTGTTGAGTCCACCTATAGCACGTTTTTTTCACTGCTGTGTACATAGCTCAGAGTTGAGTCCATAAAGTCCATCATCAAATCGCCGAATAAAGATTGGTGAGACAGAACTTGGAGTTGGCATTGGGAAACAGTTGTCTTTAATTTCAGAATTTCACACCAGATGTCGCTGTAACAACATTGCAAATATCCCCCAAAACTTTAACTATATTTTTTCCTGTTGAATAATTCCCCGCAAATTAACAGAAAAAAGTTTTTTCCCTTTATTTAAAGGGCGTTGGAAAAATGTTTCAAACACCCTGGGCCCAAATCATGCTCTACCGCACCCCTTTTCACTGAACCGAGATCAAATTCGCAGGAAAAAACGCGCATTTCGTAGAACCCACAACCCGAAGCATTATGTTTTCTTTTCCCAGAACCGATACCTTTTTAATGCCAAAGTTTCAGGACCGAAGTCTCTTGTTTTTGGGCACTGAAGTGGGTTTTGGCAACTCCCACAGTTAAACAAACAATATCTCTTTTCAGGTTTTTGGTAACTCAATTCTTTGCACCCCCACTGTACCCAAGTGCAGGGGTGCCCATGAAACACACCCACACATGCTCTCATTTCAAATGCATGAAAATGCATTAAATTTCTGCCGTTCGGTTTCTCGACTGCAAGGATTTTCAGCCACCCGGTACCCAGTTCCGGAATGCATTGGAATGGGAGGTTGCCAGGTTGAATAATAGAACACGAATATTTGTTGTCCCTTCCCACACAGTGTGCATCAATTTCGTCTGTCTACACACACATAAAATAAATATATTTGCAATCGATTTTGTGTGTGTAAAAAATGGCCTTGATGGCATGTCGATTTGTTTATGAATTTCGCACGAAACTCATGAATCGATTCTATATTTTTCAAACGATTCCAACGCTTGCTGCAATCACAATCCCGACTTGGTTTGGTCCCGTGAGTTGAAAGTGTACAGTGTTGGTGTTGAATTTAAATGCAAATCGAAAATTTTGGGAAATTCTCAAAAGGCATGCAGGATGTGCTCGGGGAAGTAATGTTTTGTTCCGATTTATGCTCAATGAATTTATGTCTATTTTGGGTTGGTGGTGCGAGACAATTCGACTGGGTGGGAATTTTCACACAAATATTAGCACAGCAGGATGTTCTGGTAAATTTCGAAAAAAAAAAAATTGTGGAAATTATTTAGCCTGGGCGTGTGCAGACACTCTTTAAAAAGCTTTAAGTGTTTTGCGATTTTATCCTGTTTAGTGAATACATTTTTCGACCGTTCGAAAGATAATTTTCGAGGTATGTTCGAAGGATAACTGACATCCAGGTCCCTATAGGCTCTAATAGGGATGATAACTTTTTATATTTCAAATTAATTGGTTTGAAATAAGGTTACTGTTGGCAAATGTGCATTGAATTTCTGAAGCGGACGAATGAGTGACAGCACTGTTGCTGACATCTGTGTCAAATTTCATGTGTTTTTCAATTTTTGAGACACCCGTACTTTTGTGAACATCTAAGAGTGGGTTTCTACTCAACAGAAAAATTCAACGAGCATTGTGCGCGGAATGTTGGAATGTAAGTTTATTTTGTTACAGAAGGATTTAGGTGTACAAGCTCTGTGGAAAATAAAGGAAAATGTTGAAAAGTGTCAAGAAAGCGTTGACAGCCAAGTTGACAATCAACATAAACTAAAGAGCTGCACGTCAACAAAGTCAAACTATTACTTCAAAATCGTTAAGAGTTCAGTACTATGAATAAGCGAAACAAGTTTTATCGACTACCGGTCAACCAGAAAAGCGAAAAATCAGATGGCGTCAAGAACGAATAATTTTTTGGAAAAACAGCACCGTGTTGCATACTTTCCGATGATCAATAGCCAAAATGATTCATAACTGAAGATAAGAGATATCTTTTTCTCTTAATAATTGGCATGCACAAAAGGCATTATTAGGTACCCTTATGTGGTCGCCGTGTGGATTGAGCATGACACTAACACGCCGATGGCCCAGGTTCGATTTCCGGCTGGTCGCCGTGGCGTAGTGGGTAGAGTGCGACGCTTACACGCCGAAGGGTAGGTTCGACTCCCAGTTAAACACCAATTTTTCTAATATTTCACGGCATCATCTTTTTCGAGCTGTTGACAACACTAAAAGCTGTCTAAGAAAAAGCTTCTCAAATTTCGCCGTTCGGAGTCGGCAAAAAACTGTAGGTCCCTTCTAATCGTGAGAGAACAGTAGCGCCCACAACACGAGTAGTTGATGAGCAAGCTAGGCCCTGGTCCCCCTTTGGACTGTAGCGCCAACAATTATTATTATTATTATGTGGCCGCCGTGGCATAGTGGGTTGAGCACGACACTAACACGCCGATGGCCCAGGTTCGACTTCCGGCTGAACACCTAAAATTTTTCACGACACCACTTCGAATTACAGCGCCACCCATTTTTCATTGTAATATTATTATGTGCCTAGTCATAGCGCACGCTGATGTTGAATCGACACTTCCGCCCCAGAAATAGCCAAGAATCAAATGAATTCTATGCCATGGAAGTCCTTAAACTGAAATCTTCGTTCAAATACCTTTTTGCAGTGCACTACGAATTCCTTCGAACGACGAAGCAGTCAATAGCATTACTATTTAGGTGAATTGTGTTCTCTCGGAAATGCTGTTTGTCAAGAAAGATCGAATGTGTGAATGAACAGTTCTTGGTTCCCATGCTGCAGTGATGATTCCTCGTCATTTCAACTAGAAGTGGATTCATTTCCTTTTGAAATCACTTTGTTGTCCTGACTTAGAACACCATGTGACTTTTGACTGTTTCTCTGAATGGATGAAAGAGATAGAACTTGAAAGGAAGATGGAATTGAAGATGACAGAGGACAAGGATTTTGTAGCATGTTTTGACAATTTGAGGAAATCTTTGAGACAACATTGGACATCATCAAGAAAGAAAGCGTTATTTTTTCCTATGGGACGCGCGCATTGCTCACGGTTGAGTCCATAATGGCCATCATCAAGTCGCCGAAAATAGACGAGTGAGGCAGAATTTGTAGTCGGCAATGGCCGCCGTGGCGTAGTGGGTAGAGTGCGACGCTCACACGCCGAAGGTCTAGGTTGGATTTTTCGCAACATCATCTCTTTCGAGCTGCGGACAACACTCGAAAAGTAACTTTCTAAGAAAAAGCTTTTCAAACTTTGCCGTTCGGTGTCGGCAAAAAATTGTAGGTCGTTCCTTCAACTCGTGGAGAACATTAGCGCGCACAACACGAGTAGTTGATGAAGAACTTAGGCTCTGGTCCCCCTATGGACTGTCGCGCCAAACAATTATTATTATTATTATTATTATTATTATTATTATTATTATTATTATTATTATTATTATTATTATTAATATTATTATTATTATTATAATAGTAAACTCTTGTCTTTTATTCCAGAATCCCACACCAGATTTCGCTGTAACAACATTGCAAAGATTCTCCAAAACTTAAACTGTGTTTTTTTCCTGTTGAACAGTCCTTTCCAAACTTGCAGAAAAAAAATTGTTTCCTTGTACGTGAAGGGAGTTGAAAAAATGTTTCAAACACACTGGGCACGAATCATGCTCGACCGCTCTTCTCTTCACTGAACCTGTTTTGGAGCACCCAAAACACTAAGCCTTATTTTCTCTCATGTAAAGGGTGTTCCAACAGGAACAAAAGATTTAAATTTGGCGCCACTCGAATTGCCATTGCTTGACATTTGAACAATTATTACTGTTTGTTAGTAGAAGGCATAAGATTAATAAAAATGAAGCACTACACGAATGAAAAACGCATTCTCATTGTGAACGTGAAAATGCTGATTTTGCCGACAAAATCATCTTAAGTGACAAGGCCCATTTCCATCTTGATAGCTTCGTCAATAGGCAGAATTGTCGCATTTAGGGCGAGGAAAATTCTTGAGTGATTCACGAGAAGCAAATGCATCCTCAACGTGTCACTCTGTGGTGTGGGTTTTGGGCTGGAGGAATCATTGGACTTTTTTCTATGAAAAAGAGTCAGGTCAAGCGCAAACAGCCAATGGTGTTCGGTATCGCTAACGATAACCAATTTTTTTGTGTCTAGAATTGAAGAAATGAATGTGGTGGGGATGGGGTTTCAACAAGACGGCGCCACATCTGATACAGCCAGAGTTAGAATTCAATTCCTGCATCAGTCATTTAAATCTTGCGCTCTTGTTTGGACACCCTTTAGTTTCAAGAGTTCTTTACAGTCTCAGTTTTTAAATATCCGCTAACCGCCTTATAGTGTACCCGCTGTTCTTATGAAGAGATGTTTTCCTACACTGGCAAAACCCATTTTCCATCTGTACGAGGGTTGTTTTTTTTATATTTCTGGGTTAGAGAACAAAACAAACATTAATCATCGAAAATAGCTTTATTGTTCTTCCAGATATTCCCTATTAAGATGTATACACTTTTGCATGCGTTTGAACCAATTGTCGAAGCAATTTTGCCACTCTGATTGAGGTACCTTCAAAACATGCATTCTGAACCCATCAACCGCTTCTTCAGGTGTCGAAAAACGTTGACCTTTCCTTTTATTTTTTACGTACGGGAATAAAAAGAAGTCATTCGGTGTCAAGTCAGGACTATACGGCGGATGACTGATCAAATCGGTGTTTTGAGTGCTCAAAAATGCAGTTGTGTGAGCCGATGTGTGAGAGCTCGCATTGTCGTGGTGAAGTGTGATCCGTCTTCGGAGGTTGGCGTTCCTGATTTCTTGGAAGACAAATGGCAAACAAATTTATGTGTACCACTCAGAATTGACTGTTCTGCGTTGTTCTGGTGGTACGGTTGCGACATGTCCAGTTTTTCCGAGAAAATAGGCTTGGAAGAGCTTCGTGCGCGAGCAACTTTTGTTGGATTTGGCTCAATTTGAAACACCCATACAGTCGACTGCCGTTCACTTTCGGGCTCATACGCGTAAATCCACGATTCATTACCTGTCACGATGTCATAGACGTGTTTTGAAGCTCCGCAATTGTATTTTTGGAGCATTTCTTTCGACCAAGACGAGATATTTCTTAAGCGATTGACAAATTGTGTGGGATCCAACGCGAAAAATTTTTTTTTACGGTCAAATAATAATTCATAATAATAATTGTTGGCGCTACAGTCCAAAAGGGGACCATGGCCTAGCTTGCATCATCAACTACTCCGTACGGCGAAGATTGAGAAGATTTCTTAGATAGTTATTACCCTTTGAATGTTGTCGGCAGCTCGATAGAGGTGGTGCCGTGAAAAATTCGAAAAATTGCTGTTGAGCTGGTAGTCGAACCTAGACCCTTCGGTGTGTGAGCGTCGCACTTTACCCACTACGCCACGGCGACCACTTTGACGGTCAAATAAACATGCAATATTGAATGTATGCTGGTCCCACTAATGCCTAAGGTTGTCTCAATCTCACTAAAGGTCACATGACGATCTTGCAATATCAGTTGGCATCAATGGTTACCAGAACAACAACTGATTTTGGACGACCTTCAAGAAATTCATCTTGGAGTGAACTACGACTTCGGTTGAATTCACCATACCATCGATAAACACTGGTCCTTGATGGAGCTTGAAAATTGAATTAAGTTCATCTATGCATTGTTGTTGAGTTAATCAACGTCGAAAATTGTAAAAAATAATCGCACGAAAATTTTCACGATTTAATTCTATTCTTTGGGCGAGATGAATCTTTTAAGTTACTGTTAACAACACAAATAGAGCTCGTATGTCAAAAAGTTCTGAGTAAGTATAACCTCAAAAATGTCAAACTTTACGATAGAGCTGGCATTTGTCATATTGCAACACTAGGGTTGCCCAATTCCGAAGTATTAAAAGGTAAAATTCGTAGTACTCGTTAGGGCCCTTTCCGAATTAGGAAAAAATAGCTTTTGTCCAGTCTGTTCCTAAAAAGGGGGGATCGTCACTTCCTTCCTTTTACCGAACAGTAACACCTGCACCCCTACTTCATTAGATGAATCCATGAAGCATCTCAATGACCAGCAGTGAGGCTACTGATCGACTGGTGATCCGATGGCAAAATTCACCGAAAAGTGAAACCAATCTTTGCACAGTGTAGGAAAAAGCAAACCTGTATGTGCTCGACACCTTTGACAGAATCTAGTATTGGGACTTCTTTTCGGTTGGATTATAAATTTCCTTTCGAACCGGTCCCCTTGTCGGAATTGCGTGCTTTTGCCCTCGGTTGGATTAGAAATTACCTTGCGAACTGGCCCTCTTGTAGAAATTGCATGCTTTCACCGTCGGTTGGATTAGAAATAACCTTTTGAACCGGCCCTCTTGTCGGATTGAAAGAATTGCTTCTCTGAGCATTCAAGTCGAAAAGGCTAACACCCTTCAACGACCCAGGTCTATCTCTCTTTCTTTTTCCCTCTGCTTGTCTGTGTCTGTCTTACATCCCTCTTGCCTTCGAGGAGTGTGTAAAGAGAAAGTGCAAAGTGAAGACAAAACGAAAATAAAATGAAAAGCGTGCTTTTCAATTGCCAAAGAACACTGTGAACCCTCCGCCGTGCCACTGGCAAGATTCCTCTTTGAAACAAAACTGAAAACCCAATGGCAACCGATTCAAGTCCCTATCTGCCCCGGCCGTGTATGCACCTTTCGAACCCTTCAATTCAAGTTGTATTGGATGGGTTCAAGTCTGATATTCACCATATTAATGCTGCTGTTCCCCAGGGCTCCGTTTTGTTTTCGACTGTATTACTCATTTTTATAAATGATGTCCTGTCTGCGGTTTCTAACTCAACCCACTCGGTTGCTGATGACAGTACCCTCAGCTTTTAAAATTCGTTTTTTGCTCTCGACCCTTCTCTTCGTCCATAGACTTGGTATGGTAGCGTATGTTATGCTCATTATATTCCGATTTTGACGGCACAGTTGATTGGGAGTGGAATTTAATGCTTCCAAAACTCTACTGTCACTCAAGCGATCCCAAAATAACCAGCCATTATCCACGAATGGTTCTTGAGTTGCTGAAATCGAACGGCTGAAATTTTGGATATCTGCAGCCTTTTTATTTGAAAGTCAACTGGAGGGTGTCACTGAATTTTAGAGATTACTAGGCGCAGACTTAAGAAGAGCTCTTAAAATTTGTGAATTCTTTTAAAATATTTTTCGAGGTCTCCTTGACACCCTTTCTAGGTCTGTACTCCACTTAGAAATCCTTCCAAGGAAAGGGGTCATAACATTTAATGCAAAATTTATGAATTGCTGAATTTGGATTTGCAAACAACACATAACATAATAAGGGCCACGTGCAGGAATTGTTCTTTTGTAGGAAAGGAAAGTGAAAGACATCTATTCCATTGGAAACACTAAACCGCCTTGAGTGACTTAATTTTGTGTCTTCAGCCACATCCATCACAACTGCTATCTTTTACCAAAAAATCACGCTGACGGTCCCCCTCCATCCAATCTCGACGGCCAATGATTTACATCATTCCTCCTTGAACCCGCCAAACACCACAACACTCATCGGTTGACAAGAAAATCAGATATTCATTAGTCAAAATCGAAGCAAAAAGTATAATCTACAACCGTCCGACTCCCTTCCAGTGACACGCCGTGATCCATGGCAGCATTCATCATTAAGGCGAATTGGATCAGGGAATAGTTTGTGCGCCCGTGCCGGGACGGGGTCATAAAATACCCCGAATAAATATCCTCTGTCACAAAACGACGATTCAAAAGGACGAGCTCGACGAGGATGTACGATGTATTGCGAATCCATAGCAACAGCTCCTCCTCCAAGTCGTCTATCGTACAGGGCCCGCCGTGTCTTCAGCTATTAATCATCTTCAGATGATTTATTGGCATTTCACCAGACGACTTAGCGCACATACACGGGCATTTGTACGTGCAACACAATTTTCCTATTAGCGGAACGGAGAGGCACACTCAGCGACGGTGAAGCGAGAGAGCGAGAGTTATTGAAACTACTTTTGTAATTTATTGTCGAGCGACTTATGAGATTTCGATTACAAAGTGTCTTTCTTTTCGCCTTGCTCAAGGATGGTGTGTTGTAGTCGTATAAGCAATCAATGGCTGCAGGGAAATGCGAAGGGATTCCGCTAGGATAATACTTGAGAGGAGAAAAGGAAATTTTTCATGAGGCCCGCGCATGCTGCAGTGACTAACGGGCTTTAAAAAATACGAAAGCAATATGTACAGTAGTTGAGCGGTTCTGAAGATGGAAAGTTTGGCTTTAAGAGAGATGTAGGTTGTCTGGATTCAATTGAAAGTGGATCTTTGGAAAGTAAAGCGGTGCGGCATCAAACTCATGAGAATTTGTGTCAAGGTATGTGTGGTTAATAATGTGACAAGAAGTTAGGACTTTGGAATGGTTGGTCAAAAAATAAAAGAAACTGCGACTTTGCTGAGGCACCTCTGGGTGGACGAAATAAATTGGACTCTTGCTCTAACTTCCTTTCCCATCTGAGGAAAAATTTGTTTTTGCAGGTGTCGCCTACGTGTCAGCAAGAAATCCTTACTAAGACAAATTGTTTTGATTCAAGTGAAGAAACAAAACGTAGTCACATTAGCCCACAATGTGGTCTAACAGTTTGAAGGACATTAATAATTATAATTGTTGGCGCGAAAATCCACAGGGCCTAGCTTGCTCATCAACTGCTCGTGTTGTGCACGCTACTGTTCTCCCACGAGTAGAAGGGACCTACAATTTTTTTTTCGACTCTGAACGGAGAAATTTGAGAAGGTTTTTCTAAGAAAACTACTTTCCGAGTGTTACCCGCCTTTCTCGATAGCACAACAAGAGATGGCTTGACTCTCCAGGTGGGGTAAACTGAATAAGCCAGTTCTTTTAAACATAAGAAAGAAATTCGCGACATTCTGCTATCTCTGGATTGGAAAGACTGCAAATGGCCATTGGCATACTACAAGGAGATTTCACCACCGCTTAGCAGTAAGGTTCGCAGCAGCAGGGAAGACGTAGAAGCCTTCTTGTAGGGCTGCGGATCTAGGTACCTGCTTGCCGCGCGTTTATGCCTGTTGGCGGATTCTCCCGTACAGGTAAACTTCCTGTATTTTGTTTATTGTTTGTTAGTTTGTTTATTGTTTTGTTTATTGTTTATTGGTTGCGACATGAGCATCATTCGGGTTTTGCACGCGGGAGGAGCTACCAACATGCAGACGAGGGTGCAGCGTTGGTTTCGGAGGACTGGCCACCTTCGGTTGGTGAAGCTTCCACTCACCTGATTCCCTTTGCTTCCGCCACTGAAGGGCTATGGCTCCCGACGCTTGCGCCGTCGACCTCTTTCGGAGTCTCCTTGCGCCGCTCGGGGGCAGCCATCATTCTCCTCCTTTTCTTTTATCTCTTTATCAGCCCATTTGGGGTTCGCTCATTATTGCCGGATCTCCGAAACATACCGCCAAAAGCGGTACTGCAGCGGGCTTCCTATTCCTGAGCCAGGAGATAAGGCGTATCAGACTTAGCCTCTCCGCCACTTTCTCCATTTTCCAACTCAAGATAAGTTGGATCGTAGAGTGAATTTTAGGAATCAACATCGTATATGTCAGCATAACTGTGGGCGGAGGATATAGAAAGTATGGCGAGTGGATCCCCCAGAATCATTGCCTCGGCCGATGTCAAAAAGACATCGGGTGGATTTTCATAGTAGCAAGTACCACGCTTAAGATGGCTAGGACATGTACAGCGTATGATCACAACTGCTCCAGTTCGAAAAATCTTTGAATCTGAGCCATTCAGACAAAGCAATAGAGGACGGCCTATTCTATGTTGGCGCACACAAGTAGAAAAGGATCTCAACCAACTTGGACCGCGGAACTATAGGCAGCTGGCGAAGGATCGGGCTGCCTGGAGAGGCATGTTGGTAGTGACCCAGGTGCACCTCGGACTGTAGCGCCGCAAAAAGAAGAAGTACCACCTGGAGTTTGACGATCGTCCATACAGTCTTTATTTAAGACGTCCAAAGACAAGACGCTTCTGGACTTTGGTTCGACGTCTTACCCAGGATCTTTCGAGCCGAGGTTCATTGACTCTTAAACTCTTCAGCCGCAGAGCTGAGCGCTCTAGTGCAATGGGAAACATTGCCTTCAACGAAAAAAAGAAATCAGTGTAAATGCCAAGCGTTAATTTTGTATTGCGACACTTTAAATGTACCAGGTATACCGGTATGAAATGAGTTTTTTTTCTTGAAAATAGAACACTAATTATTAATGGTAAAGTAAAAACATTTTTTTCAAAGAAATGGCCATTGATTTCTACACATTTTGACCACCTTTCTGGCAATTTGTGAATACCACGTCAATAAAATTGTTCATCTTTAAAAGCAAACCAATCAGACAGCCAATTTTCGACCTCCTCGTAGGAATTGAAGTGTTGCTCAGCCAATGCGTGCCCCATCGATGAAAACAGATGGTAGTCGGAAGGAGCCGAGTCTGGTGAATACGCCGGGTGGGGTAGCTGCTCCCTGCCAAGTGTTTTGATTGTATACGGTCTTGCTTTGTGTGCAGGTGCCTTGTCATGGAGCAAAATTACCTTTCCGTGTCTTCTGGCCCGTTCTGGTCGTTTCTCGATCAATAATTAATGATTGTTGGCGCTACAGTCCAAAGGGGGACCAGAGCCTAGCTTGCTCATCAACTACCCGTGTTGTGCGCGCTACTGTTCTCTCACGGGTAGAAGAGACCTACAGTTTTTTGCCGAATCCGAACGGCGAAATTTGAGAAGATTTCTTAGACAGTCAGTACTCTTCGAGTGTTGTCAGCAGCTCGAAAGAGATGGTGTCGTGAAAAATTCGAAAAATTGGTGTCGAGTTGAGAGTCGAACCTAGACCCTTCGGCGTGTGAGCGTCGCACTCTACCCACTACGCCCACAATGCATGGATCAATGCATGATTCAAATTGATCATTTGTTGTTGGTAGCGATCAGTGTTAACGGTTTCATCAGGTTTAAGAAGCTCGTGGTACAGCACACCTTTCTGAACCCACCAAACACACAACATTGTCTTCTTGCCGAATCGATCTGGTCGATGCTGATAGTTGTCTCAGATTAACCCATGATTTTTTCCGTTTAGCATTCTTAAAATAAATCCATTTTTCATCGCCAGTAACAATCCGCCATTTGCTTTTGACTCAAAGTGTCATCTCCATCCAATATCGTTTTCAATTCGGCGTCTTCAAACCTTTTTGGTGGTGTTCCACGTTCTTCATTTCTCACATCAAAATCATTATTTCTGAACCGTTGAAACCATCTTTTGAATATTGCTTCTGATAGAGCATGATCACCTTATGCCCTGACAAGCATTCGATGCGACTCTGCAGCACTTTTCTTCAAATGAAAACAAAAAATTAATGCTTTCAGCAAATCATCACTTGATGTTACAAAATTCGGCATTTTTAACACGATGAAAACATATGATGTTGTCTGTTCAATGACTTGATGTATACTAAATATTTTTCACAGATGTCATAGCAAACAAACAAAAAAAAAAATAAGGGCTTGTTCACAACAAATGTTCCCTATCGAGACATTTGTATCTTGACGCTCACTTTATATAGGTATACCTGAGATTTCCGGTACAGATTCCTTGAGAAAAATGAAAATTCATTCCATAATTGAACAGACCTCGTATTTTAAATGTCTTCCTGTTGACCGAATTATATATTTTCGCAAACTTTCAGGACATCTAAATGGTCAAGGATTAAGAAGTTAACAAACTACAGAGTTGAAAAGAAACGTTACAAAGAAGGGCATAAAGAGGGACTTATCGATCGATGGAGCATCACCAGGCATTATGTTATTTGGATAAAAAAAGTCGTTTATTACATCAATTCACTTTCTCTCCAGCGGGAGACAACATGAAAAAGATTCCGAACTCCAAGCAACAAGCAAACAATCACTTGCAGGTGTCTTCATGCAGATGGCATGGCTGAAGTCCTCATCTCCAAGTTCATCTCCTTTTATTTTATTTTTTCTTTTGTCCCGAAACCCTTTTCAATTACTTACCCCATTCTTCTCGCAGACACCGCCAGCGTTCTTCAGGTCACCCGTCCAGGCCAGACCAAGCGTTCCCATTTCGAAATCACGATAAGTGAACATGTACGCCAGGCAGAATGCATCATAGTCCTCCTCTGCAAAGAGAGATACAATTTTTTATTTGCGTTACAGAAATGTAAATACAGGCAAAACAATTAATTACACGATAGAACGTAAACCAGACGAGAAGTAGATTGTGCGGAGTCATCTGACTGAAATAATAAGTGCGCGTCACGCTGGACAATGCCATTGTTACGGATGGCTACACACGGAGTACACTTCTGCAGAGCAGATCGGTTGATGCGGACGTTGAATCGTGCGCCCAGCACTTAATACCCATCCCCATCTTCGGAGCCCACACTGCGAGCGACCATCAATTTCACTCTCGCCCACCTGACGTGCAGCCCAATGCACGGTGGCAGAGTTCATTCATCGGTTGGGGCCAACAACAAAAAAAAAACCATAATGACACAACAGCGAAGGACTCGCAGAATCTTCTGCTTTCATATGCAAATCCATTGCGAGGAGATATAATTTATCATGACAACTTCCAGAGGATGCGGTTGAGCGAGCACAGGAGCAGGGAGGAGGCAGCTGGAGGTGTGGCAACAATAAACAGACAGCTTTGCGACATCAACATTTAAAGAGGAAGCGAGGTGGAGTTTCGCGGTTGAGCGAATCCTTTATGCGTCCCGTTCTGCCTCGCTTGACGAAGGACCATGTGGAGAGAAATGCCTTCGGTTCGATTCTCGGCTGGAAAATGGGAGCCATTCGGCGGGGTCTCGAATAATATGTCATGTTTAGCGCACAAATTTCTTGGATTAATTCAATAATGTCTCATGAGCATCAATCACGCACACAGCACACAGCGGGCCAGAGGGGAAGTTTATGCAATCTGTCATGTTGTCATGGTGAAGCGCAAACTTCATATCCCCTCGGCTGCTCAACTCCGAAATGAGATTTAGTTTTTGCTATTTTTGGTCTCCTGTCAACGTCGACTGGTGCGGGGGAAGATGTATTTTTTTTGCCCCCTCTTGCTTGACATCGATCATTTAGAGTTGACAGAGTGATGCGGAACTTAGATTTGGCAAGTGGGAGTGCTGGCTTGTAATTATCTGTCGGAGGAGTGCCGTATCGGCAAGAGGATGTTGCCACGGACTGGCTGAATGATGTGTTGGCTTCATTTGCTGATGACAGCGCAAGGGAATATTTAATCCACCAGACTCAAACATTCGTTGTTGTTTCTTTGAGTTTGAATTTGTGTTGTGGGAGAAAAAGAACAAGTCGGTACCACACAAAGACCTCTGCAGTATCAGGCGGAATTCTGCGGAATTAACTGGAGTCCCTAGTGGATGCAGGTTCGTCTGACAGGGAGATTCAACAAGGTGACTTGTCACATCTTTAATTGGCATTTAAAGAGCTTGGTAAAAGCTGTACGTAAATTATAATGTTTCTGGTGCCTCATTTAAGCTTCAATTTAATTTTCATTTAAGCACAAACAATTTCCGATTAACAACCGAAGCTAAACCCTAGCAACACAATGGCAGACGGAGGTTGTGGCCTGTGTGAATGGAAGTCTGCGAAAAATTTGTCGTTACACACATAAAATTCGGCGACACGTCTTCACAAGTAAAAGAAATGAGTCAGAAATTCAAAGTGCAAATACCGTTCTTAAAAAACCTGAACCCAGTGTGGGAGACGGGTAGAATCCATAAATTCAAAAACAAAACAGGCCTTAATACCTAGCTTACAAAATTAAAAAAAAAATGGTAAGATCTTGAAAGGTCCGAATTCCGAGTTGCCCAAAATTTTGAAAGTCCAAAATGTGAAATGCGCAAAATCCAAAAATTGCGTTAAACTTGAAATAAAACTCGGCACGTACTTAAATTTTTACAACTTTCCTTAGTTGTTAGCTTTTTAGGGCAATTAAGGATGCTGTATATTGGATTTTGGATTTTAAGGCATTTCCAAATTTGGGACATAAAGCAATCTAGAATATCTGGATTCTGTCTCTAAGCCCAAGAAAAAAAATGAACTCGGTTAAAGAATATTTGGAAACAAAATTAATTTGTCAAATAATAGACACTTACCAAAGAAACATAGAGTTCCGAAACGAATGCGAAACCAAAATTTTGCAGAAGAACAGGAACCCCTGTAAATCAAACTGGCTAACATTTAAGAAAGAGTTAGAAGATCGCGCACTTCTCCCAAAACTCAAAACGAGGATAAAGGTTGACGAAGTATTTTAAGGTCTCAACGAAACCCTAACCAATTACTTCAAACTGACTTAATAAAAATAGTAATTGGATAGCGCGACAGTCTACAGGGGACCGTGATCTAGCTTGCTCAACAACTACTCGTGTTGTTCGCGCTTCTGTTCTCTCACGAGTAGAAGGGACCTAACATTTTTTGCCGACTCCGAGCGGCGAAGATCGAGAAGCTTTTTCTTAGACGAAAGAGGTGGTGCCGTGAAAATATTCAAGGTGTTCAGCCGGAAATCGAACCTTTGGTGTGTGACGCACTCTACCCACTAAGCCACGGCGTTCACTTTGAACTGACTTACCCAGTCAAAAATGCCTACTGCAGACTTCATATTCCGTGTTGGAATACGAAACTTCAGAGAATTCGCAGGGAAACCAAGAACCTATTAACTAGGTCTCTCAAGACCAGTTTGGAAGAGGACTTCTACCGATATAAACGGAAAAATATAAGGCTGATTCAGGCTACAAGAAATGCCTCCTATAGAGATTTTCGTGACAGGATTGAAACACACAGTGAAACCAGCAGACCGATAAATGTCCTTCAAAAGACAAAAGCAGTCAGGCTGGACACCCCCCGGAAACCCGACGGTTCCTATACTCAGTCAAAAGCTGAGACCCTCCGTCTAAGGCTAAGGACGCACTTCCCAGAGAACTGGATTACAACTGGCTCGAAACCATAGCAAACTTTGGCAACCGCGGATGAGCAGACAATCATCACTCGTGAAGGCTGGTATACGAAGGGCGTTCAATATATTCTCGGTATCGATATGAAGGAAAATGCGAATTGAATTTAAATTGTTTTAATTTTTCAATATAATCTCCTCTGACATCAATACATTTGTTACATCCTGAGATAAGCTTTTATAAGCCCTTTAAAAAAAATAAATTTCCTCTTTCTCTGTAAAATACCCATTTATTGCCGGCTTGAGTTGTTCATCATCCGAAAATCTTTTTCCATGAAGACATTTTTTCAAATCCGGAAACAGGAAATAATCACTAGGGGCAAGGTCTGGACTATAGGTCGGGTGTTGGATTTCTACGAAACCACAATCTCGCTCAGCAGCCTTGGAAACTCGCACCGTGTGAACAGGAGCGTCATGAAGAAGCAACATACCCGCTGCGAGTTCACCCCGTCTTTTCATTTTAATTTCCTCCCGCAAATTATGCAAAGTGGAAGCGTAGGATGTTGATGGTTTCGCCTTTTTTTTGTACTCAATGAGCAAGATTCCCTTTGAGTCCCAAAAAACCGTGTCCCTGAGTTTCCCGGCAGACAGAGGACTTTGAACTTCTTCGAGGGGGGTCTGTTCCTTTATGCCATTATTATTGCTATTATGATTCTGTTTAGTAATAATAATTGTTGGCGCGACAGTCGACAGGGGGACCAGGGCCTACTGCGCGCTACTGGTCTCTCACGAGTAGGAGGGACCTACAGTTTTTTGCCGACTCCGAACGGCGAAATTCGAAAAGCTTTCTTAGACAGTTATTACTCTGAGTGTTGTGAGCAGATCGAAAGAGGTGGTGCTGTGGAAAATTCGAGCTGTTCAACAGGGTATCGAACCTAGACCCTTCGGCGTATGAGCGTCGCATTCTACCCACTACGCCACGGCGGCCGCAATGATTCTGTTTAACTAGAGGTAAAACGTGAATTAACAATCACATTTATTTGAAATTTTACATGAATGCACTAAAACAATAGTATTGCTTGATAAATAAGTCAATTTATATATACACCTAAGTCTGTTTTTACACGGTAGATTGGTTCCAGAAGAAGCCGTGTAAAAAAAAACCGTGTAAAAAAAGATCGTATACAAAAATGGGTGATTTGTTCTAATCTCTAAAACCTATTAAAATTAGTGAAAAACAAGAATTTTTAAGAACAAGAATGCATGTTTATTTTATTAAATCAAATATATAATGCTTATTTTCACAAGCATAGTAATTAATGATAAAAAAGATATGCACTCTAATCTTAAAAGTAATATAAATTAAATGTATGGCATGTTCAGGAACTTAACAACTATGTTGTGAACAAAAAGAATAGGTTATTCAATTTTTAAGGTAAAAAATAAAATAAAATAAGTGATAATCATAAATACAGCAACATAAATTTAATTGCTGTCGTAATCAGTTATTCGCATTCGCTTGCTTCGAACGCGTATACATTCACTATCATCGCTGGAATAAATTTGAACTGAACTTTTGCTTGTACGCGCTAAAAGGGAATTCACTTAAATCTTTAAGCTAGTGTTCGCAAACTATCGATAGCACTATCGATACTATCGATGGTTTCAGACTTTTTTCTTTCATAAATACTTTTTTTTAAGTACATAAAATTTCAAATCGTGCTAAATGGAATAAAATCGTGTAAAAAAAATTAAAAATATTCAATTTTCAAACCGTGTTATATCAAAACCGTGTAAAAAAAGACCGTGTAAAAACAGACTTAGGTGTACTGGTATAACCACAGCTTCACCCCGAGAATATATTGAACGCCCTTCGTATGTCATCCCTCGTGATAACAGATGAAGCTACCAAGTACGCCGTTGCGTCTTTTGATTGCTTCAAGTCACCTGCTACTGATGGCATTTTTACCCACTATTACCGACTCTAAAAAGAATCTCCACAGCCAGCTTTGCGCCTTATATTCCAAACTGCTGGCCCACAGGCTACCCTACATACCGGAAATTGGTAAAAGAGATAGCTCTCTCGTCAAAAACGCCAAGCCAATTTGTCTCACATTCTTCATGCTCTACAACTTTTGATGGCATGTGTAATGCGGCCAGAGAACAGATCACTCAGATCACACACTAATTCCTAGAATATATAGGGGGCGCCACTAACAAAAATTATTAATTAAATATTAATTTGTTTGCTAGTGGCATCCCCTATATGGAGTAATATAGAGCGATTTGTTAGAATAATCGTTGGTATGGTGGATATAAAATAATAAATAATTTTGGCACGACAATCCACAAGGGGATCAGGGCCTAGCTTGCTCATCAACTGCTCGTGTTGTGCGCGCTACTGTTCTCTTACGAGTAGACGGGACCTACGGCGAAATTTGAGAAGCTTTCTTGGATAGTTATTACTCTTTGAATGTTGTCAGTAGCTCGAAAGAAGTGGTGCCGTGAAAAATTCGAGGTGTTCAGCCGGGAATCGAACTTAGACCCTTCGGCATGTGAGCGGTATAGTGGATAAAAGAGATAAAGAAGAGAAGAGAACTATAGTCGCGGAGGCGGAATGTAAACAGTATGCAATGTTGAGACGTAGTGGAAGCTGAAAATCTAAGATCTTTATCGCAAAAGCCGCCTTCTGGTTTTTCTTCGGAAAACCGAAAAACTACATTAAATAAAGGTTTCTGCCTCGTAGTACTACGGAACCGTATTTGAGTGTGAGCGCTATAGTGCAATGTATACCGACCTCCAAAAAAATGCCAACTTAAGGAAGGAGTCAATTTCCTTTTTTTAAAAACATGACGTCTTAAAAAACGAGTCCAATATCATTTTTTGAAACATGATGCTGTTCATGGTCTTAAGGAACGAGTTGCATTGCATTTATTGACATTTGTCGTTGTTAACTGTCAAAATTGTCTTGCATGACGAGACAATAATTTATTTATCGTGTGACAGGCTGCATGGACAAAGAGGCGGTCTTTTGTGTAGATTTCCAGCAACTACAGTGAGTCACCGTTAGCTAGCACCCAAACAGTTCTTTTTTACTTTAGCTCGTAATTTAAATAAGCAGCAAAAGCTGTCGCATGTACCACATAATAAAGACTTAAGAGATGTCCTGCCTTGAGATGTTATTCGTGGCTGTAATTAGATTTAGTGAGGCTTCAATATGCTGCTTCATGCAAAGGCTGTCTGGTAGCGCTCTCGGTCAGAGGTTCCATCGACAGTTGGGTCTTTCAAAAGGACAACTAGAAATGGCATGACTTTCCAGGGCGCAGGCTGATCAATCGGATGCTTCCAAACATAAACAAGAAATCCACGACAATTCTGCTGTCTCTAGATATGGAAAACTGCAAACAGCTTCTTAGCCTAACTATGGGCCACTTTGCATTCGCTAAGCAGTTAAATGTGCTTGGACTAGGTGAACCGACTCTTGGCGACACCTCTGCAGAACGTGAAAACACTGCAGAAAACTTTTCTCTGTAAACGTCCCGCCTAGGTTCGGATCAGTTTTCGGGTGTTTGTTGCTGTTATGGTTGCTGTCTTCACCAGAAAAGTGCTTGTTGGGATTACTTCACTCACAAAGAAATTAAATAAAATGTTGGTACTGCCTGGTGGTATAATGGACAAGTTTAAGAGTCAAAGTGATCCAGACTAGTAGTTTTAAACACCTAAAAAAAACGGTTGCCTGCAGATGTTTGACTATACAAAGTAATAGCCTCTAACCTCAACTTAATCTCGGCTGTAGTCTGAAATTTGGTCACGACCCTAACCAGATTTTATTGGATTAATATCAACCCACGAATATCAAACGAAAGCGATTCAATGTTCTACAAAAATAATGGAAGTTCTTCCTTCCGACCTTCTCGCTGCTTCCGTAGCACCCTACACATAGCAAATCTTTTCCCAAATGAATATATACCCAATCCTACCGGAATCAGTTCAAAGACTGACAGCGACAAACCAAACTAGCAAACGCATTGAAACTTGTCTTTTTAGAAAGCCACACAGAGGTGACACTCAGACCCTTCACTTGATCAGATTTGCCACTTTCAGATGCCCTTAAAACGCATACAACGTCGCCACATCAACGGACATTTATGCCCAGAATTCTAAAACATATCCCATGGTTGAACAGTTTCAATTACATCAGTCGGTAATCACCTTCCAATTAGTGACATCACTCAACCAAAAGGGACACAATTTGATGCAGAACTGACGTCATAGCCCACTGACGTGCCCTCCATATCTGCCTCTGACCACCAGTTGACGATAAAGGACGGACACTGGTTCTACAGAATTCACCACCCGACTCTTGATCCCGACAATCAAATACCCAATGCACGCATTGAAATTTTCTTCGATTTAATTCAACACTGGGCGACAATGGGCGCCGGATGCAAGACCAATCCCGAGCACCACTCATCAGAATGCACAAACCTCTGCATCACATAATTAGAGAGCAACCATAGACAAAAACCCAACCAGGCCAGTCATTGTAATGCGAACATCGGATGGTGCCAGCATTGCATCCGGGACCTCTGCAGTTGACCTCGATTCTGACGTGTGCAAGCGTTCAAACTCACCCAGTGTTACAGCGAACGCACTCCTTGCCCACTCTGCCGGTCATCGGCACGGATTTTCGGATTCGTCCTCACCATCGTGCATTTGGGAATCCAAAGCAAAGTGATTTCCAGAGCAAGGGCTGTCTGTGGTGTAGCCACCACCAGGGAGTGCACGCATTTTTCAATTTAAATGCAGGCGGAGGCATATGGGAGGTCCTTTGCATCTCCTTCATACGATTGCAAGAGTGCATGTGTAGCACGAGCATTGTACTCGAAATCCATGTGGGACACTTTTGTCCTTAAATGTGCTCCTCACGTGTGGGACTCGCAAAGGATCCAATCGGGGGCCCCAGAAGCACATAGCAGAGTCGCCCCTGAACGTGTTTCTTCGGACGGGCGGGAGTGCTCAATTGAAGAAGAAACACGCCACACGCTCCTATCGCCCAGCATGTGTGACAGGTATCCATGCGCACCCCACAGACGCTGGCTTCACTGCGCACAGGTGAGCAAAGCCGGCTGATATCAGATACACCGTAATCACGCTCCAGTCCCCGTATTCATAAATAACGTAATAAGGTCCTTCGACGAACGGAAGTTAGCTTTTCATTAATTCTCCGGCAGGCGGCGTCACATAAATGTTCCAGCGTCTCCCGGGGGGCTCAGATGGTGTCTCCTATGGGACGTTTCCTGTCCTGACGTGACAACAAAGCGGTGCTGGCCCTGATAGGAGAACTTTTGCCATTGTTCATCTTTAAAAGTTAGTTGGCTGGTTTTTCTTCTTGCCTTTGCTACTGTCTTCTCGGAAGCGAGCAGCAGCAGCAGCAGGATTGTGACAGGATTTAACAAGGAATGATGAACTAATAAAGGAAATGAGAAGAGAAACAAACTTTTGCCTTAAGTAGAAGATAGTGATGACACAGAAAGTTGGAAGTCCTGAAATTATCCTTGGATTTTGACGGAAACGTTGAGTTGTTGAGGCGTTGAAGAGAGCACGCAGATCGAGGTGCTGGAGTTGAATTGGATGGATGACTCGGTGGGTGTTGTTTCGTGATGGAGTGCTGTCTGTTTGTGTGTGAGTTGGATGTTTGTTGTTTGATTACGAAATTAGATGCGTATCGGATGAGTGAACCCATTGCAGGAGGAAGTGTAAGGAGTGGGGGGAAATGAGAAATGAGCTTTTGGACAGCATGCCGGAGATGCCACTGAGGTGTAATTACATGTTTGTGTGGCGGTGATTATACATCATATCGTGCAACCACAGACATAACAAAATTTAGGGAAACGTTGCCTTAGCTACTCCCCAACAAGCGGGAATTTGAAACGTGTGGGAAGATCCAACAATCTTGAGCCAACTGCTTTGGTTTGAAATGCGAAGTCTCCTGTTCTGGACAACTTATAAAATAAATAAACAACTAACTTGACTGCCAATGCAGCAAAACGAAGTATTTACCGTCTTCAAGGAAGAACACACGACATCAACGTTTCGAATCGTCACATTAGACAGCAGAAACCTCGAGATAGAAAAGACCTTCGCCTACCTCGGCTCCGCGGTAAATAGGGACAACCACATTAGTACCGAACTCAAACGGAGAACCAATTTAGCTAGTCGATTCTACTTTGGGCATAATGGGTTATTAAGTAGTACACCCTTCCCTCAAAGGAATTAGCTGGCTTTGTATAACTGCGTGATCATCCCAGTCTGGCTTTACAGTCCAAAAACTTCGGCGTTGCTAAAAGCGGATGAATAAGCCCTTAGCCTTTGCTTTGCGTCCGATTTTTGTTCCATTTTGCGTTGATGTCATTTAGAGGAAAAGACTTAACGTAGTGCAATGAGACATGTGTCTGCACAATTTTCTCCGGAAACAATGCTTAAGGTGGCTATGCCAAGAAGAGCATATGGACACCATTGCTTCGGTTCAAAAATCTTCGAGTACGAGTCAGTGAGACAAATCAACAGAAGACGGTCTTTGCTGAGATGGTGTACAAAAGTGAGCAGGGACCTCAACAAACTTAGAGTGCGCAGTCAGTGGTAACTTAGGAGAAAACGTAACTCCAGGAGAGAGAGGCGACCCAGACTTTAGCGCAACATAAAGAAGAAGAAGACGCTGCAGCATAGAAATACTATTTTTGTCCGTCCTGTCACCCTGTGGCCGTCGTGGCGTAGTGGCTAGAGTGCGACGCTCAAACGCCGAAGGGTCTAGGTTCGACTCTCAGCTCAACACCTATTTTTTCGAATTTTTCACGACACCACCTCTTTCGAGCTGCTGACAACACTCAAAAAGTAATAACTGTCTAAGAAAGCTTCTCAAATTTCGCCGTTCGGAGTCGGCAAAAAACTGTAGGTCCCTTCTACTCGCGGGAGAACAGTAGCGCGCACAACACGAGTAGTTGATGAGAAAGCTAGGCCCTGGTCCCCCTCTAAACTGTCGCGCCAACAATTATTATTATTATTATTATTATTATCACCCTGTCGCGAATGAAGGGGAACTTTAACTCTGAAGCATTTCTCAACACAACTGTTCGTCTCAAGTACCATCAGCAGAAGGAATAACTTGAAAAAACGCAAAAGCAAACGCTTTGTCCAGGAATCGTATGCCCGTTGGAACGAACCCCTTTGACATCATTCGCACATTCCAGCCGACTCAGAAAAGCCTTAAAGTGACATACTTAATGGTTATGAAGAAGTATACCTTGAATGATGGCTAAGACTGTGACGAATTTTGGAAAGGAATTTTCTCATGTTTGGAACCTTCAAAAAGGAATTGCCGTATCAAAACTGGATATCTTTCATTTATCGGTCAGTCAGATTGATTCGGTGGCCAAGAAGTTACTGTAAACAAGCGTGAGTCACATCAATGAACTTCTTGGATTGAGCATCAGTCTCTCATAAGCTGCGAGTCAGTTGAAGATTTTCTCGTCCAGCCCATGAATCAGCCACACACACCTGTTGAGGGCAGGTTCTGTCTTAAGCTGCAAGTCAGTTGAAGACTTTCTCGTCCAGCCCATGAATCAGCCACACACACACTTGCTGAGGGCAGGGTCTCGACATCATTCTGGATATTGCCTTCCGAGATATCGGACGTTTCGACACTTTGTTCGTCCCCATCCATCAGAGGACTAATGCTTACAGCATCCACAAAACGAATTGTTATTGAAACAGTAAGTGCCTAGCACTCAAGTTCAGGAAATTATTGTGCACTGTATACTGGCTGGACACTTTTAGCATTAAACTGTCATGCCGACGCTTGTAAGGAAGTCTTCAAAGAGATATTATATATAAGGTTGCCAAATATCTCCCTTCCGCCTTTGTGTGTTTTGAATTTTCCGGCTATGTACAAAGCGCTACAGAGCTCGTATCTGACAATATTATACTTCATCTGAAAGGTCTGACATAACCTACAAAACGACACTTTGCATGATTAGTGTGGATATTGCGTTCAACTGTTAATAATAATAATAATTGTTGGCGCTACAGTCCAAAGGGGGACCAGAGCCTAGCTTGCTCATCAACTACTCGTGTTGTGCGCGCAACTGTTCTCTCACGAGTAGAAGGGACCTACAGTTTTTTTGCCGACTCCGAACGGCGAAATTTGAGAAGCTTTCTTAGACAGTTATTACTCTTTGAGTGTTGTCAGCAGCTCGAAAGAGGTGGTGCCGTGAAATATTAGAAAAATTGTTGTTGAACTGGGAATCGAACCTAGGCCCTCGGCGTGTGAGCGTCGCACTCTACCCACTACGCCACGGCGACCAACTATAACAGTTGGTCGTGTAAATATGGAGTTCTCTAACGCCGAAATTCGGGCTATTTTAAACTTTTCTTTCGTTAAAGGCAAATCCGCTAGAGAAACGTTTCGTAAGATTAATGGTGTTTTGGGGGATGGTACTCTATCACTTCGAACAGCGGAGGAATGGTTTCGACGATTCAGAGCCGGTGAAAACGACACTATGTGTAGGCCAGCCGGCGGAAGACCTGTGACGGCGCATACGAATCGAATCATGGAAATCATCGAGTTAGACCGGCATGTGGCATCTCGTGACATCGCCCAGAAGGTGGGAGTTAGTCACCAAACCATTAAACCATCTGCAGAAGTCTGGATACAAGGAAAAAGCTTGCTGATAGGGTGCCGCATGATTTGACGCAAAAAAACCTTCTGGACCGAGTCAACGCCTGCGATATGCTGCTGAAACGAAACGAACTCGACCCATTTCTGAAAAGGATGTTGACTGGCGACGAAAAATGGATCACATACGACAATATCAAACGAAAACGCTCGTAGCTGAAGGCCGGTTAATCGTCCCAAAGAGTGGCCAAGCCGGGGTTGTCGGCCCGGAAGGTTGCTGTGTGTTTGGTGGGATTGGAAGGGAATCATCCACTATGAGCTGCTCCCATATGGCCAGACGCTTAATTCTGCCATCTACTGCGAACAACTGGACCGCTTGAAGCAGGCGATTGACCAGAAGCGTCCCGAAATGGCCAACAGGAAGGGTGTAGTGTGCCACCAGGATAACGCATGACCACACATTTCGTCGACAACTCATCAGAAGCTACGGGAGCTCAGATGGGAGGTTTTATCGCATCCACCATATAGCCCGGACATAGTGCCAAGTGATTACCACCTGTTCCTGTCCATGGCAAACGCCCTTGGTGGTGTGAAGTTGAAGTCAAAAGAGACATGTGAAAAGTGGCTGTCCGAGTTCTTCGCAAATAAGGAGGGGGCTTCTACGAAGGGGGGTATTATGAAGTTGCCGTCTAGATGCAACACACGCCAAAGATCCAGGTTCGATTTGCGGCTGAATACGTCGAGTTTTTCACCACCTCTTTCGAGCTACTGACAACACTCAAAGATTAATAACTGTCTAAAAAAGCTTCGCAAACTTCGCTTCGTTCGGAGTCGAAAAAAAACTGTAGGTCTCTTCTACTCGCGAGAGAACAGTAGTATTACTCGCGCACAATTCGAGTAGTTTATGAGCAAGCTAGGCTCTGTTGCCCCTGTGGACTGTCGCGCCATACAATTATTATTATATTCAAATCCACCGACACTCAAGGAGTAAAGTTTTGCGGATTAAATATCTTTTCATATTTCGTCGTTCGGAGTCAGCGTGATACTCTCGGTCCATTCTGCAACAGGACGCACGGCATCAGCAGTTGATAAGATGATAGGTCTTGATTCCGTTGTGGACTGCTGCCAAAAAAGTTACCTTTCGTTTGTGGTATTAATTTTTTACTTCAGCTGCGGGGAAGAAATTCGGGGGAATTCGGAATTGTTTTTTTTTTTTTTGTTTGAGATTTCGATAGGGACGTACATGTCTGTTGAAATTAATGTCGCATACGTCAGTGTAAGGGCTTTAGGTCTGAGTTGCGTACAATTTTTTAAACAGCTCCGAGCTTCAAAAGAATTACCTGAAAAAATGTTAACATTTGTATCGTCAAAACAATCAAAAGGTCGTCCTCATGGACAGCGGTTCTAAATGTTCAAGAGAGAGACACGGCCGGGGCGACTGTCAAAATAAACTCATCAGCTAAACGTCAGCACATTCGAACAAAAGTGTCCTCCAAAACCACCGTGAATCTAAGAAGATCGGGTAGTCAATGTTTGCCGGTATTCATGAAATTTGATTTTTGGCGCCTTTATAGGGACCTAAAACACTGTGAAATAAAAAAACAAAAAATCGAAGGCGAATCGAAAGGCGAAATCAACATTTTACGAACACAGTGAGCTATCCAACCTATTGAAACTAGGGGTATGGACCCTTGGAGTGGTTAGAGTATCCTATCCTTCCCTGTCCTCTCAATGAAATGAAACAGGTCCTCCCATAGGTGACGGAGCAGTTTCCTCAATCCCCTCAACCGCAAAAACTGAAATCTCCAATTCAGCCTCGCATAAATTTATTCACATTTTGTCAAGATTCGCTGCCTCACTGACAGTGTGTATGCATGCCGTATCGCATAACGCGCAACTTTTGTGCGTTTGTGATGCTTCGCGAATCAAAATCGGAATCACTTGATAATGAATGTCAAAATATCATTTACGACCGTTCCGGTATAATGCGATTTAATTTTTAAAACCGAGCTTTTCTCTGAAAGACAGGCGATACCACGCGTGTATGCCAATTGTCATCTGTACTCGGTTACATATGCATTGAAATGGCAGAGGTATTTGCAGTTTATCAAAATCAAATGGATTTTGTGTCGTTCATTTCTCAATGATACCTCTCTGCGCGATTATACACGACGAGGCGATTAATTGAGTTTCCTGCCTTGCGGGGCAGGGATAATTGATACTGATGGATTGAATTTCGAATAATAATCAACGAACTTTAAACGCTGCCACAGTCATATTTTAAATTCGACAAATTTCATAGAATTTCCCCAGGCTTCCTCGTTCTTTCCAGGACATTTTGATTTTTTATAAATTCGTACAGACACTTTGATTCCTTGATTCCTGTTGATGATTTGAAAACACAATGCCTCAACAGGACGTCTAAGACGTGGGTGTGCCGAGGGATTTGATTTCAGCAAAATGCAGATCTTCAGCCGTCTGTCGTCAACTCCTTCGACCTGAGGATATCAAGTTCACTAGACTGTAACTGACACAAAGTATGATATGAAATGTGTTTCTAAGAAATGAAAAACCAAAGACAACCATGAACTGGTTGTCCTGCTGCTCCCAGTCTGTGCCATCCATTCCACGATAACATTCAATTACGATAAGGCAATAAACCAAAAGGACATGCTCCGCGTGTTTGTTCCCCTAAGTCCGAGGGGGGATGTAGCAATTTTTCATCTAGCCCGTGTTTTCGTGTTTATGGCTTCAACCGCGTGCTTCGTGCCCGCCGCTCCTCCTCGGAACGCAATCGATTTCCACCCGGGCGCCCACCCCTAATGTAATTAAAAATTAACAAAGATCATAATTTCTCTAATTGAAATCGACCGAGGTGAGAGGGAACTATTGCAGTGCGGAATCATGGCGCAAATTGTCTCGAAAAATGCCGTCTCTCATTAGGAAATTGCATTTCGATTTTTGTTCGCGCCCGCTCACCCGCTCACATTGGCAGGACAGGAAAACACTGAAAGTCTGCAGTTTGCGAGGAATGGCGACATTTTGTTTGGATTCACGGGGAGGGGCGGGCGGGGGAGAGGAGGTTTCTCTCTCTGTCTGATTCGTAATTCATGAATATGATTCGTGCTCAGTGCTGATGGTAATGAATAAATTTCCAAACAATTAGTCGGGAGATAATGGAAGTCTGTGAGCACGTTTGTGTGTCGGGATTGGATAGGAAAATGGCATATCCTGGCGACAGGGTGCGAGTGCGGACATGAAGTTGTGTCAGTTCTGTCGGCTTGGGTGTCGTAGTTTGCTCATGTTTATGGATTATGGAAATTCACTTGACTCTCTGAAGCAAAGGGCTGTGAAGTTGCGAAGAAAATCCTTTTATAAGACGCCTGTGACAATTTCAATTGTTTTTGAATTCTGGACTCTAAAAAAGGCTCCTTTTGCAGTTCGAATTTGATTGGATACTATTAGTTTTGTGCAACAAAGAAGCCAGTGAACGCCGTCATTGCCATTCACGGCTGACACTGTAACATTTTAACGAGAGGTTTTGGCTCTCCAGAGTGAGAGTGCGTGAACAGTGATTCGCAGAGGATTCTTAAATTTTAAATATATCTGCTATTCCTTGCGGAAAGCGTCGTAAACACATTCTTACCGAGAACACAGCCAGCAATGCCAATATAAGGCCAATAACCAATAGCGATCTTTAAACATCTGTGGTAACCTTCTTCCAGATGCCCCACTGTCAGTAAACCACAGAGCAAGCCAGCGCACAGAGTGACCGCAGATGGCTGTTATTTATATTCGCGCCTGTGGTGGTGACGTGTCTAACGTCTACAGTGACTATTCTTACCGAACGTGGATTTTCTTCTCTCACATGGAATGGGCCAGCAGTTTATTCTTCACTTCATAGAAATGAAACTAACCCACGTTTCTGAACCACTAGAAACAGCTGGTCGCAGTTTGAGACGAGTGGTCAGTCTACAGATCGAACCTGAAACATCGAGTGCATGAGTTAGTACTTAAAAACCCAGCAAGGACTCAGTTATCCGCCATCACACGGCGTTTTTATAAAGATGGAACATCAATAGCAAGTATGCAGTACGCACTCGCAGACGTCAACTGGGCAAATGATTCTTAGCCAAAACGTGGGGTGCGGCCATGCACCCGGGTTTTTAGGGGAAAATGGAAACATGACAACTTGGTCTGTTACATGGCCTCTGTTTTTAAAAGAGCAATATCGAATTGACAGCAAAGCGCGCTTAATTTTACTTCTTTGATCCTCAAAACCTACAAAATCTTTTTAAAATTAAAAAAATGTTTAACAAGGTCGCACGTTTGTCTTTTGTCGGCTTTGACAATAGCTATCATGGAGGATAACAATATAAAAGCCCTCGACTATCGATTTAAGGGTACGAAAAGGAACTGAGACGGTGAGCATCTCAAAACGCATGTGGTCATATTTTACGGGAAATCTGGGGCTGCCTGCGTAATTGGCGCTCGCTTCAAGCAACAATCACAGGTCTGGTCTAGTTGACGGCTGTATTTGACGGTGTCCGAATGAGCATTGATTCGTGACCGCCGGCGTAATATGGATTTACATGAATGCACCAGGGACCAAGAAACTGTCGAAGAAATCACTATTTTATAGCTCTTTCAACAAAAAACACCCTAATGAGCTAGCCAGCTGCATTCCTGCTCTTCAAATATTCACCCGCAATACTTGCTTGGCTAAGAATGCTCACCGTTAACCATAAGCCCACCTTCGGACGTACAGTTAAGTACCTCCTTTAACTCTCTTCCTCTATACCTTTGGCCAGTGCTGTGACTTGATTCCGGCCAGTTAAGGGTATAAACAATCCTTTTAGCGCGCGCGCTACAAAAAAATGAGCTTCTGGTGAACGGACTGATTGGCAGTTCACCCGCAATACACGCCTCGCTAGGAATGCCCATCAATTCACCCTCAAGCCCTCTTTCGGACGTACAGTCAAATTCAGAGACTCGTTCTTTAGCCGCACTACACGAATCTGGAATGCTCTTCCCAGCACGATTTTTAATCCTCATTACAATCCACAGGCATTTAAAACCAATGTGCATCGGTACCTCCTCTCCCTCTCTTCCTCTATACCTTCGGCCCGTGCTGTGACTTGATCCGGTCACTTAAGGGTACTCGCAACCCCTTTTGCACGCGTCAATTATAAAAAAAAAAAAAGTTGTATTCAGAAGAAAGCGAAGAGTGTCATCTTTACAGTTCGACGTTCAATTTAAAGATGGTCTGAGCAATACTGGCTAAATAGACAAGTTAAAAAAAGACACAGAGCCCTAGTGTTACGAGCTATCGGGTCCCTTCGTCCCAAAATTGCGAAAAAAAACGTCTCCACTTAGCGAAAACATACTTTTTCAACATGACTTTGCACTGGTTCACGCCTATGCTAACAACATTATTAAACTGGTCGAATTATTGGATTTGGAAAAGTGCCTCTGCTTTCGACCTTCAAAAAGCTATTCTCCGTGTAGATTATTGAGGCGAATGAACGGTTTATCGATGAAACGGAAATCATTTTTACAGATCTTCAGAAAACGACAACCGATAGAGAATTTATCATTGCTGTAGCAAGGACTGACAATGAGGAGAAGGGGAATAATTCATCACTTAGTTAACAATTAACGAGTAGTATTCGTGTCATTGGAGGTCCTTATTAAGACACCTTCTACGCAAGCTACAGCCTTGCCAGATGCAATTCGAACTACCAAAGAGCCGTCTGGTGACAAGTTTTTTAAAACTTCATACTTTTTCGAGCACTCTGCATATGTCTCATGTACACCATAATGCGGGTTAAACACATATACCAACGAGGAATAATTTTGTCATATTTCCAAGCGCCGTCTATACCTCAGTTCGTGCTTCAGTTTGTCCTTCCATCAGCGACACCAATGTCCAGCAGACTGTGGAAGACCTCTATCTCTCAACACAAGACCGGACAGTGAAGATTCAAAGCTTGACTAAGTCCGCACAATGCAGCCTTGGTGCAGATTTACTTCAAAACTTTCCGTGAACCAACTCTATACCCCATTCCACTTACCTGAAAACAGCTCCAGAAACTTCTCCACGCCGTAGTTACCGGGAAAGCGATAGCCGGGATCCTTGAGCGCATTCGCGTTATGCACCTTTATCCGCTTGATCATAAACGTTATGTTGTCCGCCTTGCCGTCGCCATTGAAATCTGCAAAGGAAACGAAACACAAATTCAGGTCATCAAAGTCAAACATCCACAAGCAGTCGATTGCCTCCTTGAGCAGCGTCAGGCGGTTTCTCCTTAAGGGGACAGAACAAAGTTGCACTTGAGACGTCTGTTATTCACTGCTTGATAAGCTTCCGTTGTCTTGCCATATGACTGGCAGAGCCCTCTTTAATGGCTCATTTCATCGACTCTGAGGATGTCGCACAGTGTGCTCCAGCTTTGATTGAAATCAATAGCGCTATACGTTTCCCAGGACTGGAAGCGACGTGAAAGGATGGTCGGTGAATAGGAGACGCCAACGTCGACGAGAGGACAACGCACAGAGACCGCGGTCATGCTCTGCTGGCATGCGTCAGGCGTTTCAATTAAACTTTAACCTGGAGTTTATTGAAATTGGAAAACTTTATCCTCAATGCATTTAGCAACTGCTGCTGGCGGAAGGGGCCGGGGAAGCACACGGTAACGTGATAGTCGACAACCGGGGTTTGAGAGTTTAAACGGAAAAGAAATCGGGGTTATGAATATAATGGGACGCGGGTTACGCTCTGGTTACTGTGAACGAGGATGGAATTGAAATGCTTCGCGGAACGGGGGATGGATGCCGGAATGCTGTTACTTAATGGGATGTCCTTTGAATGTGCAAGTGCTGTAGTATCATTCTTCGTGGCTGTTTTTTTTTTTGTTCCTTCCCTCCGTCTTCCACTCTTCCCCCCACGCTTGACAGCACGTGCTTCGTGCCCATGCTCATGGAATAGAATTCATCTGGAGGTGCAGATGGAGATAGGAGACAGGCAGATAGACAATGGTTTCAGCACGATCCAACTGTCTGTCAGTGGGAGTGTCGCGAAGGATTCCTTTGAAAAGTGCAACTGTTGCGCAGGAAGCTGCATCAGCATCAGCACCCGAATCCGAATGGGATTCGAATCGAATTGAAGGAAATGACAGTTCAGATTATGCATTTGCGTCTGCCGAGGGTGTGTGAACAAGTGGAGAGCCGTCGTCTTTGCCATGAACAAGAACGTGCAGATATCGCACTTCCAGGGCGAAGAATGGATTTGCAGAGAAACTTTAATAATGGAACGATGCTTATCGACAGTGTCGTTTGGGGGTGTAAAACGCAGCGGAGTAGGAGATTCTTCGACAATCTTACGTACCGGTATTTTTGTAGATGGAATTCGCCCGCTGAACGTGTCTGGTTATCGCCTCGATGCTGGACTCGTCGGATCCCATCTTCTGAAAGAATGTATGATCCGCCTGCAGGTACAGCATGCAGGTGATTTTTCGATCGTACATTGCCCTGGCCGCAGCGCTGCTTCCCGACTCGTGCATGTCCTGGCGGCTGCTCAGCATGCCGTTGAAGTTCTGCGACATCACAACGTCCGGATTGTAGTTGTTCACAATGATGTTGGGCTTCTTCGCTGCTCCATTCTTCGTAATCAGCTCCACGTGAGTCTTGTGACTCGGCCGGGAGGATCCACTGCTGCTGCTGCTGCTGCTTCCAAACATCGTCGTCCAGTTGGTGTTGAAGAAGTTGTTGATGAAGTTGCTGTCCGATGATGAGGAGGAGTCATCTAGGCTTCTGTTGCTGAAACTGCTCACAAGGATGTTCTTGTGCTTGGTGTAGGTCTTCCGCACACCGCTACTCCCGCCGCTGTAGGTGCTGTTGCTGTTAGCACTGGTATCACTGCTGGGGTTGTAGTTGCTCACAATTATGTTGCGATTACGCGTGTAGGTGGGCATGCCGTTCCTCCAGCTGGACTCATGTGTACTGGACGTCCGTTCGGGCGGTTGACTGCTGCCGCTGGTGGGGCTGCTCGATGTCCGAGACACGTCCTCGTGATTGCTGTCGTGACTTAAAATGCTATAATCGTCGTTGTACGGTATATCCAGATCGAGAGGGAGCGGTGGGTTTCTGTCGTCGGTCGACTGCTGCTGCTGCAATGACAGAGAAAGCAAAGGAATTCGGTTAACGCTGTCAACTTGACATGTCAAAGTAGGTGGTGTGCGGGCGGGTGGACACGTCTAACAAAATTGCATGCTCTTTGTGGTGGCGATGCTGTGTGAAGGGTTGCAACACCACAAAGGACACAGAAACTTGTTTGTGAAATTCTTGGAATTTTTCGAATTTCTTTGAGCACACACTCAATGCTGGGAAAATTAATTTGAGATTATATAATGTTTGGGACTTTTTCGATTGGAGTGTGTGGGGGCAGGAGCTTGTGAATTCCTCATCGATGGGATGGCAGTTCAACTGAATTTCGGCAAAAGGAATTCACTGCGAATGAAGTCCAATTTCAAGTTATATGTCGAACGTGGGGATTTGCAAGGATTTTTAGTTTATTTGATGTGTGGAATGTCGAATACTCAAATTGAAAACCCTTTTCATTGGCTGCCAATGTCCTCGATTGAAGTGTGTATGCTGTAGGATCTTTTTCAGCCAGTGGCGAGTGCTTTTTACAGGCTTTGAGGATTTCCTGTGAAGCCTTGGTATAATTTTAATGAAAACAAGGATCAGAAATTAATCAGAAAGAGGACACATAGAGTCAAATTCACAAACTTCGCAATGTGTGCCCACGTTAAGAAGAACATAGCATGTGTGGGCTACACTCGACCATAAATGGTTTCGTTTTTCAATTCATGGGAACAAATCAAGTGTGCGGAAAGTATTTCACTAAAATTCGCTAAAATTGCTGCGTTCAAGTGGAATTCAGTGACAAAAGGAAAAAATGCATGGTTGTCATCGAATTTGGCATGTTCCCTAAAACTGGATCACAGGACTTGTAGCACGTAGAATGTTGACTGTGCCATTTGATTGAAGCAACGTTTATCAGTGATGCTTGCTAGTTTTGGAGGCTGTCCAGAGGACGTTCACCTCAACAAGAAGCGAAATCGTTGATGAATTAAGGAAAGCTGTATTCACAAACCAAGTCACCATTTAACAAGCTGCGGAGCTCAAAAAAATGGAAATATTTTCTAGTGAATTGACAAATGATTTGAACGAAATACGGGTCCCTAAAATTACAAGTTCGACGCTACTTGAGAGATGTTTGTCTCTATCGGCAACAGATGCCTTGGTCTACAGCTTAATCCGCGGTTTATATAGAAGACGTGAGATCCAAGCCTCAGTTATCTCAATGGATGTCTCCTCACGACACAAAATCAAAGGAGAAGAAAGTTTCGCTAAATGCGGTACTACATTGAGTGCAAAGGCGCTTTGTCGCCGTTTCGATAATGAGGAGTATGACGAAACCACTCCCGAGACGTAGTGGTTACAGTGCGACACTCACATGCCAAAGGTCCAGGTTCAATTCCCGGCTGACCATTTTTCGACCGGCACCAAATTTTTCGAACAGCTGACAGCACTTAGAATTATAACTGTCTAAGAAACAGCTTCTAAAACTTTGCCGTTCGGAGTTGGCAAAAAACTCTAGATTGGTTCTATTTGTGAAAGAATATTAAAGCACACAGCACGAATAGCTGTTGTCAACCTAGACAGGTTTCAAGTTGTTCCCTCACGTTAAGATAGGTTAGGTATTAAGATACAATTAAAAAAAATTAAAAAATGTTAGTCGTAAGTGTATCTAAGTTAGCATAGGTTCTATTAAGTAAGATTAAGTTTTTATTAAAAAAAATTGATAACTTAGCTTTTTTAACAATTTTCTTTGTTTGAAATATATACTAATTTTATTCATTTAAAAATAAAAAAAAGGTATTGACGGCGAAAAGCAAATAAATAAATAAATTATTAGTTTGGCTTAGAGTACCCGCATAGGGCCAGTAAGTAGTTTTTAGAAATCATATTAGTCGTGCATAGGTTAAACATTTTAATCCTAGTTTTAAGATAGCATTAGTAATGTTAAAAAATAAAATGCATTTTTAAACTAAAAAAAACTAAACTAAGCATGAATAGGTACACCGGCATGAAGTGAGCGTGAAGATACAAATGTCTCGATAGGGAACATTTGTTGTGAACGACCCCTAATTTTTTTTGTTTTGTTTGTTTGCTATGACATCTGTGAAAAATATTTAGTATACATCAAGTCATTGAACAGACAACATCATATTTTTTCATCGTGTTTAAAATGTCGAATTTTGTACCTGAAAGTGATGATTTGCGGAAAGCATTAATTTTTTGTTTTCATTTGAAGAAAAGTGCTCCAGAGTCGCATCGAATGCTTGTCGAGGCATATGGTGATCATGCTCTATCAGAAGCAACATGCAAAAGACGGTTTCAACGGTTCAGAAATAATGATTTTGATGTGAGAAATGAAGAACGTGGAAGACCACCAAAAAAGTTTGAAGACGCCGAATTGCAAACGATATTGGATGTAGATGACACTTTGAGTCAAAAGCAAATGACAACAATGTTCAATGTAACACAACAAATAATTTCTGACCGTTTAGAAGCTATGGGAAAGATCCAAGAGTGTGGAAAATGGATGCCACATGAATTGAATGAAAGACAGATGGAAAACCGAAAAAACACTTGCGAAATTTTGCTTCAAAGACACGAAAGAAAATCGGGTTTGAATCGAATTGTTACAGGCGATGAAAAATGGATTTATTTTAAGAATCCTAAGCGGAAAAATCATGGGTTCATCTAGGACAACCATCAACATCAACTGCAAAACCAGATCGATTCGGCAAGAAGACAATGCTGTGTTTGGTGGGACCAGAAAGGTGTGCGGTACTATGAGCTCCTGAAACCTGGTGAAACGGTTAATACTGATCGCTACCGACAACAAATGATCAATTTGAACCATTCATTGATCCATGCATTGTGGGCGTAGTGGGTAGAGTGCGGCGCTCACACGCCGAAGGGTCTAGGTTCGACTCCCAACTCGACACCAATTTTTCGATTTTTTCACGACACCATCTCTTTCGAGCTGCTGACAACACTCAAAGAGCAATGACTGTCTAAAAAACCTTCTCAAATTTCGCCGTGTGGATTCGGCAAAAAACTGTAGGTCTCTTCTACCCGTGAGAGAACAGTAGCGCGCACAACACGGGTAGTTGATGAGCAAGCTAGGCTCTGGTCCCCCTTTGGACTGTAGCGCCAACAATCATTAATTATTGATCGAGAAACGACCAGAACGGGCCAGAAGACACAACGGGTTAATTTTGCTCCATGACAAGGCACCTGCACACAAAGCAATACCGGATACAATGAAAACACAGGCAGGGAGCAGCTACCCCACTCGCCGTATTCACCAGACTTGGCTCCTTCCGAATACCATTTGTTTTCATCGATGGGACACGCATTGGCTGAGCAGCACTTTGATTCTTACGAGGAGGTCGAAAATTGGGTGTCTGATTGGGTTGCTTTAAAAGACGAACAATTTTATTGACGTGGTATTCACAAATTGCCAGAAAGGTGGTCAAAATGTGTAGAAAGCAATGGCCATTACTTTGAATAAAATGTTTTTACTTCCCCAATAATAATAAGTGTTCTATTTTCAAAAAAAAACTCATTTCATGCCGGTATACCTGGTACATTTAAAGTGTCGCAATATAAAATTAACGCTTGACATTTACACTGATTTCTTTTTTTCGTTGAAGGCAATGTTTCCCATTGCACTAGAGCGCTCAGCTCTGCGGCTGAAGAGTTTAAGAGTTAATGAACCTCGGTTCGAAAGATCCTAGGTAAGACGTCGAACCAAAGTCCAGAAGCGTCTTGTCTTTGGACGTCTTAAATAAAGACTGAATGGGCGACCGTCAAACTCCAGGTGGTACTTCTTCTTTTTGCGGCGCTACAGTCCGAGGTGCACCTGGGTCACTACCAACATGCCTCTCCCACCAACACGATTTTTCTCCAGCTGCCTCCAATTGCGCACTCCAAGTTGGTTGAAGTCCTTCTCCACTTGTGTGCGCCAGCATAGAATAGGCTTTTGCTTTGTCTAAATGGCTCAGATTCAAAGATTTTTCGAACTGGAGCAGTTGTGATCATACGCTGTACATGTCCTAGCCATCTTAAGCGTGGTACTTGCCACTTAGAAAATCCACCCGCTGTCTTTTTGACATCGGCCGAGGCAATGATTCTGGGGGATCCACTCCCCATACTTTCTATATCCTCCGCCCACAGTTGTGCTGACATATACGATGTTGATTCCTAAAATTCACTCTACGATCCAACTCATCTTGAGTTGGAAAATGGAGAAAGTGGCGGAGAGGCTAGGTCTGATACGCCTTATCTCCTGGCTCAGGAATAGGAAGCCTGCTGCAGTACCGCTTTTGGCGGTATGTTTCGGAGATCCGGCAAAGATGAGCGAACCCCAAATGGGCTGACAAAGAGCCAAAAGAAAAGGAGGAGAATGATGGCTGCCACCGAGCAGAGCAAAGAGACTCCGAAAGATGTCGACGGGGCAAGCGTCGGGAGCCTTAGCCCTTCAGTGGCGGAAGCAAAGGGAATCAGGTGAGTGGAAGTTTCACCAACCGAAGGTGGCCAGTCCTCCGAAACCAACGCTGCGCCCTCGTCTGCAGGCTCCAAGAGCGGACGCCAATGTTGGTAGCTCCTCCCGCGTGCAAAACCCGAATGATACTCATGTCGCAACCAATAAAGGCTGCCGTTCTGGTGGATGGAAATTTACCTGTACAGGAGAATCCGCCAACAGGCATAAACGCACAGCACGCAGGATCCTAGATCCACAGCCCTACAAGAAGGCTTCTATGTCTTCCCTGCTGCTGCGAACCTTACTGCTAAGCGGTGGTGAAATCTCCTTGTAGTATGCCAATAGCCATTTGCAGTTTTTCCCATCCTGATATGTAGGAATTGCAGGAATGCAAGAATGCAGAACATGCAGATGCAGGAATATCGCGGATTTCTTTCTTACGTTTGAAAGAACTCGCTTATACAGATTGCCCCCTGGAGAGTCAAGCCATCTCTTGTTGTGTTATCGAGAGGCCAGCTGTTCTTTGACGCTCTTACCAAAAACTCAGGCACTCGTAATGTTTTTTCTTCGTGTCATATGAATGCTATAGCCTAATAATCGTAATAATAATAACAACTGTTAGCGCGACAGTCCACAGGGGGACTATGGCCTAGCTTGTTCATCAACTACTCGTGTTGTGCGCGCTACTGTTCTCTCACGAGTAGAAGGGACCTACAGTTTTTTGCCGACTCCGAACGGCGAAATTTGAGAAGCTTTTCCTAGACAGTTATTACTCTTTGAGTGTTGTCAGCAGCTCGAAAGAGGTGGTGCCGTGAAAAATTCGAGGTGTTCAGCCGGGAATCGAACCTAGACCCTTCGGCGTGTGAGCGACGCACTCTACCCACTACGCCACGGCGGTCACAATAATCGTACAACACTTTAAATTAATAAAAGGAGTTATTCAAAGACACCCTCTCTTCAAGTTCATTCCGTGGTCGAAAGACCAGTTGCTAAAATTCTGAAAAAAATTGGAAAATAGTCTTGCAAGTATTGTTATACGCTGTCATAATAAAAATTGCTTCTGTAACTGCAAGCGTGCCCCTTGAGCCGATTTAATAGAATTCTCAGAACTCATTTTTCATTTCCATTCTAATTAAGTTCAACTTGCTCAAGAGTTGCGGCCTGCTGCTCCTTCCAAACGCAGTTTATACTCGTCTCCAGTGTTGAAACAGCAAATAAAAAAGCATCAGGAATATTATAACAAAAGTGCAACAGTGACTTTTAAAGAATAGTGTTTCCTCCGACAATGAAACTTCCTGATTGAAAATAAAGACGAAAACCACTCGAAATGAAACCGTGGAGAATTTGTTTTGCAGAATGTGCCGGAAAGTCTCTTGATACTTTCGAGAGCTTTAAATTTCAAATATGAACTCCCCCCTTCAGCCGAGCTCCTCGCGCTCATTTCACCAAATTTTCTTCTGTCTGCTGTCGTCTTCTCATTTCCACTCCTCCACGCCGGGTACTTAAAAGCTTTACGGGTGCAAATTATGGACAAATTTGAAATGAATTCCTTCAAATTTGTTAGGATAACATCTACACACGTGATTCATCCGAATGAGCTATACCACCAGACGTTCCCTCCCCTCGTTAAAATGCCACCTCACCACCTGTGTGAGAATAGGATTTTTACAGTCGGCCATCAATCTTCTTTAATTATTTCCACCACGTTCCTGAAGATTTGACTTGTGGTAAATCTTCTCCCCGTCGTCGTACATACCAACACGTTTCACACCGAGCAACCCTCTGAGGCTTCAACTAAATTCCGCTATCTTTGAGGACATTAAGCTCGATCGCTTAATTTGTTTTAACTCAATTTAAACACCCTTCAGTCGACGCTGTTAATCACTGTCACAGCTCTGGTGTAGTGCCTCCGAGTCACCCCCTCTCCGCAGCGGACATCGCTCATTTGTATGCCAGTGGCTTGTCTGTCATGTTGCCCCTGTCCCTGCCCACTGACAGATCAAGACCATCACGGATATTCTTTCAAAACCCCAACTTGCACCGCTCACATTCAATTACGTCCTGGTGTGGGTAACTAATAGCTTTCATATTTCAAGTGAAGGCTCCCGCCCTGGTGTTGGTGTCTTCTCTCAGGATTGACAGGTCATTTCCTGTTTCATTATACTCCTCCGAAGACATGACATTTGTTTACGCATGTCCCCGTGTCCTTAGCAGCCAGGAGACGGAAAAATAAACTCCTCCGTCACTCTGACGTAATTAATGACCGGCTCGAGTCCGACACGTGCCCAACGGCAGCCTGTACCCAAAATAAAATTGGAATGCATTCGCGTAATTAACTACCGATGCAAGTGACAGTCGGTTTGTTTGTCAAATGATTTTCGCAAAAAATAAAAAAAGGAACGTGCGAGGGGATGAGGCCCTGCCCATCTATCATCTGACGCGGTGTCTGTGCTTGACAGGAATCCTGTGTAGCTAGCAGGCTATTTGTGTATTCTAAGCGCTTTATGATGGCGAAATTCTTTTCGCAATCTGGGTGATGGGAGTCCTGTGAACCGGATGGTGAGGGATATTCAGCGGAGAGCATTGTTGTGACAGCGTTATTCGGAGAAATGAATGGAAAGTCCTTTCCGTCTGTTTTTTCGATTTGACGGCTACGAGGAGAACGACTACTGTTTAGGGCTAAGCAGTTGATTAGAAATTGAACTTAACAACTGGTTACGACACATATTGTACTGGTGAATTCGTGTTGATTGAAAGATTCGGAAAGACGCCTCTCGCAGAGATTCTCTGACAAAATTAAAAATTGACACTGCGTCCGACGCAGGGGCAGCATCATTAGAATTTAGACACTCAAGTGAAAGCGGGGCCATTTGTGCTCCGAGAAACGACTTGAACATGGAAGAGGATATTCTGCGGAAATAAATTAATTATCGAAAGAGACTTTTGTATGATCAAGTGCGTGGCTATGATTTTTGAATAGACATGGATGGATGTCGAAGAAGACGCCAACTTCCAATAGATCATTTTTCTAATCGAGGCGCACAAGACCCTCTACGCCATGGACACCAATGATCGCTCATCAGCTGAGTGAATTTAGGCCAGGGAAGCCGACGATAGATCATGTTTTCAATATGCGGCAGATTCTAGAAAGCACGAAAAATGCAGATTCACTTCCATCATCTTCCTGCAATTTTGAAAGGCATTACGATGGGCCACACAAAATTTTGGCACTTTTATCGAATTCTAACTAGTTTGCAAAAGGCGACGTTGACGAACTCCTGCTTCTTCATCGAACTTAATACTGACCAAGAACGAAGTGCTTGATGTCCAGTAAGGTTTCGTAGAGCGGACTGTAGCTTCATTTTCGAGAATATCAAGAGAAGACCACAAATTATCTTCAGAGTCACATTCTTTAAAAAAATCAGCACAACTGCTAGTCTATGCAGAAGTCGTGATTTGACAAATACAGCGAGCGCACATAATGAGGCTGGCATTGAAGTAGAGGAAACTTAAATGGGTCTGGTGGTAAATGTGGACAAATAATAGTACATGCTGTCATCAAGCAAGGACACCCAACATTGACATCTCGGACAGAGCTTCTAATAAGACAGCCGAAACTTCGAAATTGTCAAGGAAATAGTCTACTTCGGCTCCGAGGTTATCAAGGAAAACAGCATCAGTACCGGACTCTTGCCAATTGCTGCTTCCTTGGAGTTAATATGTAAGTGAATAACAGAGCCTTCCCTCGAAAGGCTTTAAATACTAGCTGCATAATCAACGTCATGCTTTACGGCCTAGATAACTCCGACGTTACCTAAAGCGGGTGAGGAAGCCCTTTTGCGTTGATGGCATCTGGAGGAGAAGATTTAATGACGAACTCTATGGGCTGTACAGCGACATGCGCCTGGTCAAGCATCAACGGATACAACGTTTAAGATGGCTAGGCCATGTAGAGCGTATGGACACCACTGCTCAGGCCTGAAAAGTCTTTGAATCCGAGCCATTGGGACAACGCAACAGAGGACGACCTAGACTAAAGTGGGGCACACAAGTGGAGAAGGACCTCAACCAACTTGGAGTGCGCAACTGGAGACAACTGGCGAATGATCGTGCTGGCTGGAGAGGCATATTGATAGAGCCCTAGGTCCACCCCGGACTGTAGCACTACAACAAGAAGAAGAAGACACTAGGAAGCCCTTAGACTTATCCAAAGGAAAGTTCTGTATTGGAATTCGGTCCTGTTTGCCTTGATGGCATTTAAAGGAGAAGATTTAACGGGCTGTGTGGCGACATGCGTCTGGTCAGTCTTCGGATGCAAAGCTTAAGATGGCTAGGCGACGTCGAGCGTATGGACACAACTATTCCGGCCCAAAAAATCTTCGAAGGGCAATCATTGGGGCAACGTAACAGAACACGGTTTAGGCTAAGGTGGCGCACAGAAGTTAGAAGGATCTTTAATAATTTGGAGTGCGCAATTGGATGCAGCAGGCCAGAGATCTTGCTGCATAGAGAGGCATGTTGGTTGAGGAAAAGGTCCACTTTGGATTGCAGCGGCACACAAAGAAGAAGTAAATGCAGCAGACTGAAGCTTACTTGTGTGAATAGGAACCTACAGGGTTCTCTAAATTTGTTTTAGGGATTCTGACAGCACTGATGAGTTTTTTATTTTTGATCTGGAATTTTTTACTATGACATCTCAAAATATTTATTCGAGACTAATAATAATAATAATTGTTGGCGCTACAGTCCAAAGGGGCACCAGGGCCTAGCTTGCTCATCAACTACTCGTGTTGTGCGTGCTACTGTTCTCTCACGAGTAGAAGGGACCTACAGTTTTTTGCCGACTCCGAACGGCGAGATTTGAGCAGCTTTCTTAGACAGTTATTACTCTTTGAGTGTTGTCAGCAGCTCGAAAGAGGTGGTGCCGTGAAATATTAGAAAATTGGTGTTGAACTGGGAGTCGAACCTAGACCCTTCGGCGTGTGAGCGTCGCACTCTACCCACTACGCCACGGCGACCACTTATTCGAGACTAGCGCGTATAATTTTTTTTTGGCGAACAGAAAGAGAAGTAGAAAGGAACAAAACCGAATTTTATATCTTTTTGCTTAATGGTATAAATTAATAAGATGATCTTCAGTGACAATTGACGCTTTTGCTACTGGTTGCGAAGAAACACAAATGTGTCATCAGCAAGTTCGATGACTTCCAATTGTGAAACTCCCTCCCTTGTTCTGGTTCCGTCTCTACCAATCATTTGAAAACCTTATTCCCGAAAGGTCTCTTAAAGCAATACAATCTTAACATATTTAAACACTCAGTTGAAAAACTCCTCCCTAACTTCTTGAAATCGGTACCCGGTTACTCTCAAATCGGTATTCGAATCGTTTGATTAAGTTTTTGACCGAAAGCCCAACTTAATTACAGATAAGATCAGACATTTTTTTATCATCTGTCTTGTGCTATCAATAAACGGAGCAGTTCGCCTGTGCGTCATTGTTTTGTGTTTTTTATTCTACATTTGAGTTCTTCCTCTCCTGCACCTGATTTTACGAAAGTTGCTTAGTCAGCCAACGGCTGTAATGTTGGAACAAAGTTCTTTCGAGATTACGGTGAATTTATTACGGATAACGTCTGCAATGACAGATGTTATGCGACAGCTTTTGACAATTAATTACAATAAAAACAACATGACCGTGAAAGGCAATCTTTTTATATAAGTAGATTAAGTTAGAGCGCCCGCATAAGCCCATTAGAAAGTTCTGATTACAATATACTTTGTAGGTAGTTTTAGTATTTTGTTCTTGATATAAGAAATAAAAAAAAGAAAACAATAAAAAATACAATTAAAAATTTAATAAAAAAAACGGTTAATCGATTTGGAATTTTTCGACGTGTAGCTCATCGGTTGAATTGACACTGCCTAGTGTTCAACAATTTGACAACTTCTGTGAATATTTCGTACAACTTGCTAATTTTTTTTTTCTGGAAACCAATAGAGGTAAGCTGCATCTTCTTCTTCTCTCAATCTTGTTCTCTTCTTTCTTTAGAAGTATCCAGGTTCCAACAACAGAAATTGTTCTGGAAAACATATATGCCTTTCAAATAATTACAACGGAATGAAACACTTCTATTTCAAAAAGAATTTCAGCAGTTGCAGGTACAGTAGTGTGGATTGCGCTACGGAATAGTTAAAGACATTAGACTGTACATTAATAATAATACTTGTATGGCGCGACAGTTCACAGAGGGACCAGGGCCTAGCTTGATCATCAACTACTCGTGTTGTGTGCGCTACTGTTCTCTCACGAGTAGAAGGGGCCTACAGTTTTTTGCCGACTCCGAACAGCGAATTTTGAGAAGCTTTCTTAGGCAGTTATTACTCGTAGTGTATTGTCAGCAGCTCGAAAGATGTGGTGCCGTGAAAAATTCGAGGTGTTCTGCAGGGAATCAAACCTAGACCTTCGTCGCACTCTAGCCCCTACGCCACGGCGATTGCTGCATGGCGTTTGAAGGAATAAATTGCAAAAAAAAACGGTTCCGTGTGAAAAAGAAAAAAGTTTTCCTCCACGACATTTTATCGGATCCTTGTCTGATAAAATGATCTCATTGTAAATTCAAAGTGTTCTAGTTTTGACGTTTAAAAGGTTTTTCATTGTTGTCCTTGGATTGGTTGCATAATAAAATTTTCTCAAATGGGTCAGCCCGTTTAGGCGTTGCATAAAAGCCTTGGAATGTGAAACTACCTATCAATGAATGAAAATGGACCGAGAATTTAAATTTTGAGTTTAAATCAATCTTAAGCAGTTCACCCTTTTCGCTGTTCCTAGTGGAGTTCCTTGATGTTGGACAACTTTGATGATCTACCACCTTTCAACAATTAGAGAACTGATCTAAAAATCATCATTATCCTCATTTTCTTCTTTAACCTGCATGTTTCACTAAATGGGTCGCGGGATAATTCATTCACGATTTGAAAGTGGTAATTGGAAAGTTGGCCACTTGGCGTAGTGGGTAGAGTGCGACGTTCACACCCTGAAGGGTCAAGGTTCGATTCCCGGCTGAACACCTCGAATTTTTTCACGCCACCACCTCTTTCGAGCTGCTGAAAACACTCAAAGATTAATAGCTGTCTAAGAAAGCTTCTCAAACTTCGCCGTTCGGATTCGGCAAAAAACTGTAGGTCCCTTCTACTTGTGAGACTACAGTAGTGCGTACAACAAAAGTAGTTGATGAGCAAGCTAGGCTCTGGTCGCCCTGAGGACTGTCGCGCCAACAATTATTAACAATGGATGAAACATGAATCCATCACTACACTCCAGAGTCAAATCGGCAGTCAGCGAGGTAGACAGCAGCTGGTGAACCACACCCAAAGCGTCCAAAAACACAAAGGTCGGCCTGCAAGGTTATGGCATCGGTATTTTGGGATGCGCATGAAATTTTATTCATCGACAGTCTTGAGAAGGGCAAGAGGATCAACAGCGAATCCTACATGATAATTGAAGGAAGAAATTGCAAAAAGAAAAAACTGTCCCATATGAAGAATAAAAAAGTTTTCCTGTACCAAGGCAATGCACCGTGTTAAGAGACGTTGGCTACCAAAGTTGCACGAAATGGGCTTTGAATTGCTAGCGCACCCACCGCATTCTCCAGGACTTCTACCTCTTTTCCGACCTCAAAAAATGCTGGTCGATAAAAAATATGCTTCGAATGAGGAGGTGATCCCCGAAACTGAAGCCAAAAATAAGTCCCTCTATAAAAAAGTTATCTAAGTGTTTAAGCGGCGGTTGACTGATTGTATCACTATTGAAGGAAACAATTTTGACGAATAAACACGAATTTTGTCTAAAAAGTGTGTTTTTATTGGTTATTGAAATGTTGCAATTGCTGTCTCGTTGTTTCAACATTTTATCGGGTACTTCTCAAAGAAGGCCTAAGTGTTTTCTCAAATGGGTCAACCCGTTTAGGCGTTGCATAAATGCCTTGGAATGTGAAACTACCTTTTAATGAGTGACAATGGACCGAGATTCGAAATTTAAATTCTTAGTTTAGATCAATCTAACGCAGTTCACCTTTTTGGCTGTTCCTAGTGGAGTTCCTTGATGTTGTACAGCAGTTCACCATTTTCGCTTTTTCTAGTGGGGTTCCTTGATGTTGTACAACAGTTCACCATTTTCGCTGTTCCTAGTGGAGTTCCTTGATGTTGTACAACAGTTCACCCTTTTCGCTGTTCCTAGTGGAGTTTCTTGGTGCTGTACAACTTTAATGATCTACCACTTATCAAAAATTGGATAACTGATCTGAGAGTCATCATAATCCTCACTTTCTTCTTTAACCTGCATGTTTCACTATACAGGTGGCGGGATAATTCAGACACGATTTGAAAGTGGTAATTGGAAACTTGGCCACCGTGGCGTAGTGGGTAGAGTGCGACGCTCACACCCTGAAGGGTCTAGGTTCGATTCCCGGCTGAACACCTCGAATTTTTTTCACGGCACCACCTCTTTCGAGCTGCTGAAAACACTCAAAGATTAATAACTGTCTAAGAAAGCTTCTCAAACTTCGCCGTTTGGATTCGGCAAAAAACTGTAGGTCCGTTTCACTCGTGAGAGAAGAATAGCACGCACAACACAAGTAGTTGATGAGCAAGCTAGGCCCTGGTCCCCCTGTGGACTGTCACGCCAACAATTATTTTTATTATTATAATTGGAAACTTCCTTCTTGTGATGGAGTAGAGGTGGCACAGTGTTTTCAAACGAAGAAGCAACCTAACCATATTCCCCTTTCCGTTTCTAAAGAGTCTCCATTAATTCTAAGTCCGACACAATTTCTTTGTGTTGCCTGGGATGAACCTCGGCTAGAGAGCGACATAAAGATATTCATGAGTTGGCTCAAGTTGACCATCTTTGTACTTAAGAACATCCTGTGGTGAGACTTAAAGTCTAGAAATCACATCTAACTTAAGGAACTCTCAAAGGAGTGCTTTGATATTTTAAAAAGCATTTTTCTGAAGATGCCACCAGTCTCAAAACTATTTGTTGCCTTCATGGGCTAATCTTCCTTTAGAATCCTTTATTGTAAATTTAAGCTTAGTTGCAGATGGTCATGTGGTGTTTTGGCACTTTTACAATTCAACCGCAGTCCGTTTTAAGCTCAAAACTAGAACCCATTGAGCTGTAAAAAGACTCAAACACCTCAAGGAAAACAGTCTTTAAAAGTCGCAGACTGAAACAAAAATCCTTAAAAACCATGCAAGATTAAAATCGTTACTTATGTTCCAAAAATGGTGAGTAAGTAATGGTGAGTAAGTCATTAAAAATAAATTCAAATTAGTTGCCATCGCAAAAATAATTCCCAAAAATGTACAAAAAGTGAACAAAACTGGCAGAGAGAGAAAGAAAAAGGTTACGAAGGCGATAAGAAGGCAGCGCTGTACCCTGAAAGCAGGTCCAATTTGGATATGCCCAGCCGCCCATTGCTATGTTTACCCTTAATTTGAACAAATTGTTACGCGTCCAACAGGACTCGATCAAATCGCGATGTCGAAAAAGCCCTAATTGGAATTGCTCGAGGGACCTTTTCTTCTCTTCAACCGTCAACAGACCCCGGACCAGTAATAATGATTTCCCACCTGAAACCGCACCCAATTCACCCTTTTTCGCCTTTGAAGAGGGGAATAATTAAAAAGGAGGGAAAAAAGGGAACAAAATAAATAAAACTCCCATCCTGACGGTTTATAATTGAATTTTAACTTTGAAATGCCTTTCAAACACACAAAACGCAATCAGGTTGAAAACGCACCCCAACCAAGAGGCAAGCAGCAACCCCTTGTCGGTGATGACAGATGTCCTACGCGCGCCCCAGTTTGTGCGACAGTGATGAACAGCATTTTAATACATCCCCCTTAAACGAGTTACGGGTGTTCACAATAGAATATCTCCCTCAACACGGCTGAGAGCCTCCATCAAAATGTGAAAACCATCAATTCCAATCCGCCCACACACCCACACATCCACACATTCCACAGATGACAACCTGACAGAACTTACAAGCCGATGCGAATCGTAACCCGGCACAGGAGACGCCGAGGGAGCAAAGGATTTCAGAATTTTTCCCCATTCGGATGAGGAAATGGAGGGCGGGGCTGTTCCTGAATTATTCCTCGTTTGAAAATAAAGAAAATTCCAGTCGACTGCGAATATCGTATCCGTGTATCGTATTCAGTTCTATTGTATGCTGCCTATGCAAGCGGGAAGCTGGGAAGGAATTTAGGATGCGGAGAATGTCGCAGACGGGTAAAAGGCACAAGCAACAGGAATCCATTTCAGTTATCTGCAGCATTATCCTTTCGACTGAATATCTACCCTCGGCGCACACAATCAAAGAAACTATAATAACTTTACCGGGTTCAGTAGCGACAGTCTTCCCTCTACCCGCCCACCGCAAGCCTACCCAACCGCCGGCGCACAGACGTCGAAGAGGGAAATTAATCCTGGATTTTATCGAATGGAAAGCGCTCGCGGAAGACCGAATTGAGCACAGCGAGGGAAGAGAAAAAAGAAGAGCCAACCACATGCAACGGTACTCACCTCGTCCGGAAGCCACCTCTTCCGGCGGTTATGTGAAATCGACACATCATCAGAGTTGTCGACTTTATTGCTGTTGTCGTCGCGCTGCAGGAAAATGTCCTCCAACGCTGTCAACTTGTCTTGCGTTCGTTTTCGTCTCTTTAAATCATCCAGCAGCATGCTGCGTCGCAATCGTTCACTGGCGCAGTGCTCCGTGGCTGCACCTGAGTGCGATGACGACATCGACGATGACACCGACGACGGCGAGGATGATCCCGCGGACTTCGCTGCACTCGACGTCGACGGCATATTTACATCGCTTAACTTATATACAATCGAATGGACACCGGATGCCGACAGATCCCTCGAATATCTATGCGATGGCTCGACATAAAATTGCTCGGAACTCGTTTCGATGGTGCCATCGAGGAGGTTATCACTAGTGAGTATGGCGTGAACGTGAGAGTTTTCATCATCTGAAATTAGAGAGAGCAAGAGAAAAGGAGGAAGCATTAGTTTAGGGTTTCGTTGAATGCATATAGAATTTCAGTTTAAGAGCGTTTTTGTTTTATGATCATGTTCCGCTACGTGAGAGGACTCGCAATTCGTGCGTTTCCCCGAAGATAGTTCAATTTCTTTTCATCAATTCTGAGATGATTGTCAGAATTTATGGCCTTCCCGTGGAGAAATACGTTCTGGGGAAAATTTTATGACGCTTACGACATGATTTTGAAACTTGTAAACCTTCGTTTATACACACACGAACTCAACAAGTGTCCGCCGACGAAAGGCAACCTTTCGGGTTTCAATGTCCTTCGAACCGAATCAGTGGCGCGTTTGCTAAGCATTTCGATGTTTAAGCTGATGTGTACCCTTCCCAATGAGGGGGATTAACGTACGGAGGAGTAGCGAAAGGTTCTTATTCGGCTGTAAAATGTGATTAGGCTCCCAAAGCGATTGAATTACAACAAACTATGCACAGGCTTGTTGCGGCCCACTCACCAGAACCGAAGGGATCAATTTTGCAAGTTAAGGTATGACTTCTACGAATTTTTATGATTCCGTTAGAATTATGTTACTTCCGTGCACCTGTCACATTTGGCATAATGGCTTGCACGACGTGTTTTGAATTTGGTTCATGTTGGGCAGTCTGCAAAATCTGAGGTTCTCTCACAGGCTTTAAGGCTGCAAGTAGGCGAACACTTGCAACAACTCTATTATTGACAACTCATTTCCAAAGTGCAGTGAAAATTAAACAGTGCGTTGATTGGGAAGAGGGTTTGGCCAAAATAAAGTAAATAACGTAACTGCTTAGAGTTAGTCTTTACAGACTGCTGCGCAGTGTATGCAATGCTTGTGGTCACCCGGCGCACAAAGACGATAATGTGCTGCATTGGGTGAAGTGCTATCCACATGTACATATGTCAACTCGGCATTGATCCCAAACGAACTCTGCACAAAGATTTTGGATGACTCGCTTACAAGGTCCAACCAATGCATGAATTGAAACCACATCACCATCCGCATCATCGCCACTCATTAGTTTGGGTCTCGAAGCGGCTTTAGTTGGCCAGGGAAACTTAAGCGAGGTGCGTAGTCAACAAGCACAGTTCCCGAATCCGGGGCTTAGAAAGTATGTTTGACGCGGCCTCACGAGTGGTGACAGACCGTTTTTATTTGGAACCAAGGCTGCACTGTCATGTGACTTCTTTAACAACATCCTCGAGAAAATCGTGCGTAACTCAGTAGTCAACACCACTGGCACGATCTTCTAGAGGTCAGTTCAAGTGCAAGCTTACGCTGATGACATTGACGTAATTGGCCGAACACAGCGAGCCGTCAACGAGGCGTTTGCTGGCATTGAAGCGGAAGCGGCGAAAATGGATCTGGCGGTAACGAGGTACATGCTGTCATCAACGAAGGACACACAACACCGTCGTATCGAACAGAGCGTAACACTAAGCAGCAGAAACTTCGTGGTAGTCAAGAACTTCGTCTACCTCGGCTTCGCGGTAAACGGGAACAACAACATCAGGCCAAACGAGGTACATGCTGTCATCAACGAAGGACACACAACACCGTCGTATCGAACAGAGCGTAACACTAGGCAGCAGAAACTTCGTGGTAGTCAAGAACTTCGTCTACCTCGGCTTCGCGGTAAACAGGGACAACAACATCAGTACCGAAATCAAACGCAGAATCAATCTTGTCAATCGCTGATTCTTTGGGCTCAAGAGGCAATTGAGTTATAAAGCCCTCTCTCGAAGGACTAAGCTCGCTTTATATAACAGCTTGATCATCCCAGTCTTACTCTATGGCGCGGAAACCTTGACATTACCAAAGGCTGATGAAGAAGCCCTTAAACTTTCCGAGAGAAAAGTTTTGCGTGCGATTTTTGGTCCTGTTTGCGTTGATGGCATCTCGAGGAGAAGATTTAACGACGAACTCGATGGGCTGTACAGCGACATGCGGCTGGTTAAGCGTCTACGGATACAACGCTTAAGATGGCTAGGCCATGTAGAGCGTATAGCACCACTGCTCCGGCCCGAAAAGTCTTCGAATCAAAGTCATTGAGACAACGCAACAGAGGACGACCAAGACTAAAGTGGCGCACACATGTGAAGAAGGACCTCAACCAACTTGGAGTGCGCCACTCAAGGCAGCTGGCGAAAGACCGTGCTGGCTGGAGAGGCATGTTGGTTGAGGCCCAGGTCCACCCCGGACTGTAGCGCCACAACAAGAAGAAGAACGTTGTGGATAAGGACGGTGCTTAAAGGGCAATGGTAACCGTCTTGTTTCTGTCTGGATTTGCACGACATCATGATCTTTTTTGTGATTGCCACTCGCTGGAGGGATTATTTGGTGCCCATAAGTGGCCGGCGTGGCGTAGTGGGTCCAGGTTCGATTCCCAGCTAAACATTTTTAATTTTGCTGCTGACAACAATAAAAGAGTAATTCTGTCCAAGAAAAAGTTGATCAAACTTCGCCGATCGGAGTCGGTAAAAAACTGTAGGTCCCTTCTACTCGTGAAAGAATATTAGCGCGCACACCGAGTAGTTGATGAGTAGGCTAAGCCCTGGTCCCTTGAATACTGTCGCGCCATATTAATTATTATTATTATTAAGTGACTGTGAACAGTCAGTATGCCTTTGGCCCGTGCCAGAACTTAGCACGGGCCAAAGGCATTGAGGAAGGAAGCGTTGTTCATGCAGAATGTTAAGCATTATCACACAGCCCTGCCAGAACTGGTCTCCTGTGCCATCAAATTCCGAAGTTGTCAATCATCAGTCATTGGGTGATGATTTGAAGCTGCGATTTGAAAGCTTTGAAGCCAGTGAATTCAAGATTGAGCATTGCAATAATTGGGAAAATGGCAAGGGACGATAATTTTTTTGATGGGCTGTTCACACGGTAGTAAATTATATTTGTCGCCTATGTTGTTCGACTGGCTTGCACCTAGGCTCAGCACGTATAAATAAAATTGTAGCTGCAGTGGCCTTGTGAGTTAGTGACTCGCACACCAATGGTCCCAGTTTCGATTCCCAAAATAAGCAAATCGTTTTTTCCAACCCACAAACGACTAGTCTTCTTTAAACTACACTGTTTGTAGTCGGCACGAAACTGCAGGTCGCTTTTACTCGTTAAAGAACAAACTCAACCTTTTGCGCTTCAGTAAATGTTTTGATTGCCTTCAAGTGTATTACATGAAGCCTGTGCTTTGCTAAAAAATTTACCAAGTCCTTTGGCGTCGAGAGAGGATATGGTATATGTGATGCATGCGTCATGCAATATTCCAACAGATTACACTCGAGAAGGTCACACCAACACCAGAGCTGGCCCCACATACTGACAACATTGAAATCGTCAGCAGAACATAACGTTATGTCAGTGGAGTGTTTGCGGGTATAGAGAAAAATTTGAGGAAATCGATATGCTCTTTATTGAAATATCCACCAACATAGACGCCTTAATCGGAACGTCATAATTGCCAACTAAAACTTCGAGGTAGTGAAAGACTGTCTTTACGTTCGCTTTTAATGGAATATCACCATTATGGAGATAAAGCAAAGGATTACACCATCCATTAGCTATGAATTGGATTCCAATCGCAAGTATTGCCACGTTGCCAACATCCCCACACCATAACCCCTCCACCACCGTGCTTTACAGTCTTGACAGTATTTCTCGGATTATGGGCCTCATTTTGTCTCAGCCACACCCTCACTCGGCCATCTGACCCAAAAAATATTATATTTTGATTCGTCCGAGAATATAATCTTATGCCAAAAATCTGGAGACTTGTTGACGTATTCTTTTGCGAACGCCAGCCTTTTTTGTCGATTTCGTTTGCAAATGAATGAATTGTTCACCCACGGGAATAAGGGACCTACACTTTTTTTCCGACTCCGAACTGGGAAGTTTGAGAAGCTTAATACATTTAATACTCTTTGAATGTTGTTAGCAGTTCGAAGGAAGTGGTGCCGTATAAGATTCGAGGTGTTAAGCCGTGAACCGAACCTAGATCTTTGGCGTATGAGTGTCCCATTCTACCACCTACACTACTTTCGTTCTGATATTCAAAGGTCAAGGTCAAATATGGTGAGAGTTGCAACATATTTGAATTTTTTAACAATTTGGTAAAATAAATGCTACCGAGTTGTGACTTTTTCGCGCTTAATTCACGTCGATGTCTAAGAGATCACCTGCTGCTTCTAATCATGAAGCGCGAAAGAATTCGGCATTAGGTTCTTTGAAGCCCACCTCGAATGCAGTTTCATTCAAGTAAGCCTCGGTGCGATAGATTTTTAAGATGATGCGGTGTGAAAAATCGCCAAATTGAGCATGGACATCGGTACTCATTGAGCAGCTGAAAGATTTCACATCATCATCAGTGAAAATAAAAAATGGGACAATGATTGATTCATCGACCTCTGTTGCTGCTTTCCCCACACTTCCATGCACCCCGCAAATGTTTTGAAAAATTCCAGTCGGTTGTGAAATTTAGGCAGTCACAATCGGAAACTTAAAAAATCCATTAAAACGACACGAAAAGGCTCTAAGCGTAACGCAGGCAGTCTCATCACATGGACTCACCCAAATATGCAACCTCACACCCGCTTCTGAATATCTCTTCGTCAGAAATTAATATCCTGTGAATGACGCTTCGTTTCGTGCGAACAACAACAAGCTTCCTCCTCTGTGCCCACTCGCCCTCAAACTACCAGAGGAAATAAATCATCCATCTGTTTACGCCCGAGTATGGGTTCCTGCTTATATGCTTATCCTCTAAAGCGGACCGAAATTCCCCTATAATGACGAACGCTGGCGAGAAAAGGACTCATCATCAATGGCGGGGGAGTTTTGCAGAACCAATTCCAAAAAACTCGATTTGATTTCTCGAATTCTTTAGCACAGAAATTCCAGTTTACTTCCTCCTCTCACACTCCAAAGACGAAGAGGAAGGCTAAGGGACCAGGAAACTCTCTTAATATCCGGTAATATCAATATCCTTGAATGGGTTCTCGGCGCAGGCATGTGTGGCAGCGTCGTCGCTTTTATCCTTCTTCACAATATGAATCTCTTCGGAACGGGCCAAGTATGCTGAATGATATAATTTCCACAGCAAACGAAGCCAATGACAATAAATTACAGTGAACAACTGCCAAAGCTTACTGGGAAATTGGACTAGCTGCAGGCGACAAAGTAAGGGTGCATGCGCCGAGTCGTGGGTGTCGACGTTCAAGTGTATCGCGGCACACTTCCTCTGCCATTTTCATATCCTTTCGCTTTGTGTGTGTCACTCCAAAACCGATTGCCACCCATCTGCGACGAGCTCGTATTTTTATCCACACCCGAGACACGCACGAGAAGAGAGATGCCATCACGGCGTTAAGCCAATCATTAAGCAAGGACATGGCTGGCGAGAAGTGCGATCGCAGCGGAATTCAAATTCACAAAATATGAAAACCCGGTTCTTCGTCCTCGGTGCCGTCGCCAAGGATGTGGGGGGAGTGTGAGGTCACACGTGTGCAGAAGTGGGCTGCAACAGGAGACTAATTAAGAACGCAGCATATGCTGGGAAGTGGGTAGATAAACGCTGTGTTCCAAGAAAAAGTGCAAACGTGTCTCAAGCAGGCTGCGGTTTTCAAAATTATTGTTATTTAATGAACGGGGGTGGCGTCGGTTGTCGCGGATGTCTCATAAATAAATCAGGAAGTCGTGTGTGCTTTGGTGCGAGCAGCGTCGGAGTGACTCAGTGCCATAGACGTTTTGACATTTTAATTATGAAAATTTGATGAAGATGAGTTTCTTTGTTCGCAGAGCGGGGGCATGTGGTAATTGGTTTGCTACAGTGGCTCACGTCAAAGCGAATATCCCCGCAATCGAGTCAGAGGCGGGGTTATTCTTTTTGATGAATTATGTGGGATGGAGCGCTTAAGCCGTTTGAAGATTTCTTAATTTGTATAAGTCGGCAGAGGAGTGCGTTTGGACGAAGGATGCTTCAAGGCGTTGGCAAATTTGTCGGCCTGGCGCCAGTGCAGTCAAATGTTAAACTCGGGACGAGTTTGTAGATAATGTTCCTGTGAACTGATTAAGGCGGTACGAGTCTTCGTATTCCTGCTGCAGAGGACAAATGGAATAACGCTTCGGGGACGGGCTACAACCTTAACTTATTGCATACCTTGTTTGAGAAGTTTAAACTGACTTTTGATCGATAGTGCTTGAAGAAGAAGCTCCTCGGAAGCGTATGCGCAAATGTGCCTTATGGTCGACTTTTCCAAGTTGTTAAGAAAATCCGAAGGGGATCACTCTTTTTCAACAACTTAAGTTGTTCTGTAATTTTCTTCTGTGGCAACACTGTAACAAATAAATCTTGAAGAGAGGGCTGCCGGTACGAAAGAGGTCAGTTGTAAAAGATTACTTGTACTGAACAGACGTACAGAAACAAAGTGGTACAATTAAAGTGTTTTTGTGTTTTAAACTTGAAGTCTTCATTAACTTTCCAAGAACAAGCCGAAGGTCTCAGGTTCAATTCCCGGGCTGAATACTTCGCATTTCACATAACCCAAAAAGTTACGGGACATAAAGTTACGGCGGCGCAACTAACAAGGAAATTAATATTAAATCAATCATTTTTGTAAGTGGCGCCCCCTATGTGTGATCCAGAGTGATCTGTTGGTTCACGGCACCACCTCTTCCGAGCTGCGGACAATAGGCATTTCTTTGAAAAAGCTTCTCAGACTTCGCTGCTAAGAGTCAGCATTGAACTGTAGGTTCCTTCTTCACGTGAAAGAACAGTAGCGCGCATAACACTAGTATTTGATCAGGAACTAGGATCTGGCTCTAAATCTTCCAAGACACGTGGTCGACCTCCGAAGACCACCTTGTGTATCACCACTGTCTTCAAAAAAACAGTGGGAGATATTCTGTGTTTGTGGGTTTGGCGATTGAGCCCCTCGTTTTGGCAGGAACAAAGAATAGGACGACCATCTTAAAAGTTTCTGAGTTTTCTGTTCTTTCTTGACCGAATTTGTTAACAATCTCGATCTGTTTGCCTTCGCTTTTACGTGAGGAAATCCACCATAGACCAGTTAGTGTCATTGCTCAATGGCATCTGTTTAAGTCCGCGTAAAGCCTTTGAAAGACCGCCCTATGGGGAGTACGATTTTTGAATGTTTACCATTGAAGAGGAGCCGCCATAGACTGGCACTTTGTCAGAAAGTTATCAAACATCTCACTGTTTGGGCTCACAGCTTTGATGAAGGAGGCTGATCGTTCCTTTCTTAAACAATTTCATAACCTTGAAAAAAATCGGTCTACCTCGAGAAGCTGTGAAAACCTGAACATCAACGATGAGTTGAAAGTGTCGGGTTATACTTCTTGGATCTTTTCTTGTGAAGGACGGATCTTCGGAGGAGCATTTAATAGAAGCTTAAATATTGTGTTATGTAAAGCAACACTCAAAGAGTAATAACTGTCTAAGAAAGCTTCTCAAATTTCGCCGTTCGGAGTCGGCAAAAGACTGTAGGTCTCTTCTACTCCTGAGAGAACAGTAGCGCGCACAACACGGGTAGTTGATAAGCAAGCTAGGGCCTGGTTGCCCTTTGGACTGTAGCGCCAACAATTAATATTACTATTATAAAGCAAAAGGATATTTAAAATAGTAAATAGTAATACGAGGGGCGTTTAATATATTCTCGGTTTCGGAGGAAAATGCGAATTAAATTTAAACTGTTTTATTTCAATTAATCAATAAAATCTCCCCTAACATCAATGCATTTGTTAAATCTTGAGATAAGTTTTTTTTAAACCCTCAAAAAATTCCTCTTTTTCTGCAAAATACCCATTTTTTGCCGATTTGAGTTCGTCATTGTCCGAAAATATTTTTCCACGAAGACATTTTTTCAAATCCGGAAACAGGAAATAATCACTAGGGGCAAGGTCTGGACTATAAGGTGGGTGTTGGATTTCTTCGAAAGCACAATCTCGAGCAGTAGCCTTGGAAACTCGCGCCGTGTGAACAGGAGCGTTGTAATGAAGAAGCACTACACCCACTGCGAGTTTACCCCGTCGTTTGTTTTTAATTTCCTCCCGCAAATTATGCAAAGTGAAAGCGTAGGGTATGACGTGGATGGTTTCACCTTCTTTTTGTACTCAATGAGCAAGATTCCCTTTGAGTCCCAAAAAACTGTTGCCATGAGCTCCCCGGCAGACAGAGTCACTCTGAACATCTTCGGGGGGTCTGTTCCCATTTTATGCCACTGCATGGACTCTTGTTTGCTTTCAGGGTCATAGTGGTGAACCGATGTTTCGTCCCCAGTTAGAATTCGATCAATAATACCGTCCGGGTTCTCACTACACATCTCCAAGAGCTCTTACAGAATGCGGTTCTCACTTTTTTTCAGAGGCGCTGTTAGCATTCGTGGCACCCACCTTGCACTGACCATTGAAAGGTTAAGATGGTCATGAAGAATGGTGTGAATGGTACCAGTTGAAAGCTTGGTGATCTCTGCCATAGTTTTCACCTTTATTTGGGCATCCTCAAGAACAAGTTTTCCGACTTCTTTGATGCTTTGGAGCTCCGGACCGGGAGTCGTCTTCAATGCTCTCTCTGCCTGTCTTGAACTCACTTCACCACTTTTGCACTGTTGATAATGAAGGTGCGGAACCCTGGTAAACAGTGACCATCTTCTCATGAATAGTTTTTCGACCTTTTCCTTGCTTAGTGAGAAATTTAATTACAGCGCGATGCTCAATTTTCACCATCATCGTCTCAGTTTTCATTCTAATTCTGTTTAAGTAGATATAAAACGCGAATAAATAACCACATTTATGTGAAATTTTACTTGAATGCACTAAAATAATAGTATTACTTGATAAATAAATCAATTTACATATATATAAAGGGTGTCCCAACAAGAACGCAAGAATTAATTTTTAAATAAATCCCAGATATTTAAAAAAAAATCGTGAATTCTTTATTATATCGTAAAGTAGACAGAATGAGGTTATGTGCGGAATAACAACTCGGCCAGATGAACTTCGCGTCTTTGCTGGCACAGACGCGATCTTTTAATAAAATTTCCAATGACCGTTTTGCATAAATGCTGCGGTATTTATTTAATGCAGCGTTTAATTTCTTCTTTTCAGGCTTGAGTCGACGTCGGCTTATTCGCATAAGCCATCGACTTCAAAAAACACCCAAAAAAAGTCCAATGGTGTTAAATCGCACGATATAAGCGATGGAAATGAGTCTCGTTATGAAAAATGATTTTATCGGCAAAATCAGCATTTTCATATTGTCTCTCCTCTACCCATTTAACGAACTCCCTTCGCTGTGCATGGTCTTCAGTTTCTGAGCCAATTGAGCTTTGTATGCATCAAGATGCAAATCTTTCGTCAAAATTCGCTGCATAGTGGATCTGGAAACACCAATTTGCTGAGCTCGGTGTCTAATTGAGGTGGATGGAGTTTGAGCGACATTATCACGTACTGCTGCGATATTTTCGGTCGATCGACCTGGTCGAGGGCGCGTTGTTGTCTTTACATCAGTTACAGACCCAGTTTCAGCAAATTTTTGCATTTATCGCTTTACAGTTAACCCTTTCGTAAGATTATTGTAACCCCAAATTGATCGCAATTTGCGAACTGTAGCCGCAAGACTTTCACCATTTTGGTAAAACAATTTCACAATGAGAATGCGTTGTTCATTTGTGTAGTGCTCCATTCTGATTAACCTTATACCTTCTACTAACGAACAATAATAATTGTTCAAATGTCAAACAATGACAATTCGAATGACGCCAAAATTAAATCTTGCGTTCTTGTTGGGGCATCCAATATAACCACAGCTTCATCCCGGTGGTCGCCGTGGCGTAGTGGGTAGAGTGCGACGCTCACACGCCTTAGGGTCTAGGTTCGATTCCCGGCTGAACACTTCAAATTTCTCACGGCACCACTTTTTTCGAGCTGCTGACAACACTCAAAGATTAATAACTGTCTAAATACGCTTCTCAAATTTCGCCGTTCGGAATCGGCAAAAAACTGTAGGTCCCTTCTACTCGTGAGAGAACAGTAGCGCGCACAACACGAGTAGTTGATGAGCAAGCTAGGCCCTGGTCCCCCTTTGGACTGTAGTGCCTACAATTATTATTATTCATCCCGGCACCAAGAATATATAGAAGGCCCCTCGTAATTGGGTGACGCGACAGGGTGAACAAGGCCGAGCTTGCTCATCAACTACTCGTGTTGTGTGCGCTTCTGTTCTCTCACGAGTATCTACAGTTTTTTGCCGACTCCCAACGACGTTTGAAAAACCCTTAGATTGTTATTACTCCTTGAGTGTTGTCAGCTTATCTAAAATAGTTGAAAGAATCAAAAACTACAAAGAATTTAAAAAGCACTTCACTTCCCTCATTGTTTACATATGGGGATAGGGTTGAAATTGAATTCACCTTTGTTAAAAACAAACACCTTCACATGGAATACACAACTTAATAACCCCGCAGGCTAAGCTCAAAACCCGGATGCGTCGGAATAGAGCAAAGCAAAGAAACGTTTAAAGTCAGCAGAAGACATGTCAACAAAACAAAGCTCTCAACACGGTTGGGATTAAAGCCTCTTCATGCTCTTAAGCTCAGTCAACGGTAGCCAAGTACATAATCTGCATATCTTTGCCAGACCTAAACGACTTGGCCTCGAAATGTTTATTTTCTGTTTTTTTTATTTAAAACTTAAATAAACTCATCATTTCGGACTTGTTCACTCTTTCCATTTCCTTGAGAGTATTGAACTGCGATTGGATTCTATGTTTTGCACAATTTTCAAACCTAAATGCTAACACTGGCCACAAACGGAAGGCAGCCAAGATCATAACGTTTCCTCTGTCCCGTGAACACAAGAGGACAATCAACCTACACCCGTTTTCGCTTCTGACTTATGTTGAATTTTGATTCGTGACTCTTACGTATTCTATCCAAATGAAATGCTGCAGAAAAACTCTCTTTTTTGAACAACTCGCTCTGTTTACTTCAAATTTTATGAAAATGTCATCCATAATCCAGGACACAAGATCATGAATGTATTTTTTCGCAATGAAATCTTAAGACTGCAAACTGGAAGGCTTCCATACATAGTACCTTCCAATCGTTTTGACTCATTACCTCGACAAATCCTTACTTTACAGCAGATCCTGAAAAAACTCAAAAAATGCAGATCGGAACTCACAAGCTTATCATGGATTTCAAGGCTGCATGTGACTTCATTCTTGAGAAGATCGTGCGTAACTAAGAAGTCATCACCAAAGGCTCAATCTTCCAAAAGGCCATTGCTATCCTACGCGGATGACATTAACGTGGTTAGAGGAACGCAACGAGTGTGAATAAGACGTTTGTTGTAATTGATGCTGAAGCAGCCAAAATGGGTCTGACGGTAAATGAGCTCAAAAGAAGTATATATTGTCGGCAAGGAAGGAAACACAACATCGACGTCTCAGACAGAGCATTACACTGCGCAGTGGAAACTTTGAGGTAGTCAAAGACTTCGTTTTCTTCAGCTCCGCGGCAAATACCAAAATCACGCTTTTCAATCGCAGCTTTTTTGAATTCAGGATTTAATTGAGTAAAAGAGCCTTCGTTGGAAAGGTTTTTTATAACAGCTTGATCATCCCAGTCCTTTTTTAGGGCGCGAAACTAAAACGTTGCCAAAACCGATTGAAGAAGTCTTTTCGAGAGAAAAGTTCTGTGTGCGATTCTTATTTCTGTTTGCGGTAATGGCATATGGAGCAGGAGACTAACAGGGCTGTACGGCGACATGCAGACACATGTCAACTACCTTCGGGTACAACGTTTAAGATAGCTAGACAATGTAGAGCATTTGTGCTGCACAATTCTGCCCATCAACAAACGCGTACGCAACAAGGAATGGCCTAGGTTATGATGACATACACCAGCAGAGAAGGACTTCAATAAACTCTGAGTTCAATTGGAGACAGAATTATAGGGATCGTGTTGGCTGGAGACGCATGTTAGTTAAGGCCCATGTCCACCACGGATTGCAGCACTACACAAGGAAAAAGAAAACTATCGGCAGCTGAAGCTTGAACGGAAATAATGAAAACTGATAAAATAATGAAGTAAAATAATACTGAACGGAGGAAACAGTGTCTACAGTCCACGATAGACAAGATCTCCACTTTACGGTAGATCCTGGAAACGACTGAAGAAGTGCAAGTCGTCACTCACCACCTTTTCGTCGATTTTAAGGCCGCATATGACCGTGTGCATAGAGACGAGCTATACACTGCCATGTCTAGTTTTGGCATTCCTACCAAGTTCGTCAGATTGTGTAGGATGACGATGCAGAACTCTCGCTGTTCCGTCAAGGTCGGTAACGAACTCACCGAGATCTTCAATGTCTAAAAAGTTTTAGACAAGGCGACGTACTGTCATGTGACTCCTTAAACATCATTATGGAGAAGATCGTACATAACTCACAAAGCAGAGGCACGATCTTCCAAAAGTCAGTTCAAGTGCTAGCTTACGCTGATGACATTGAAATAATTGCACGAACACAGCGAGCGGTCAATGAGGCGTTTACTGACATTAAAGCAGAAGCTACAATAGGTCTGGTGGTTAATGAGGCTAAAATAGGTCTGGTGGTTAATGATGGCAAGACAAAGTACATGCTGTCGTCAAGAAAGCACACACAACATCGACGTCTCGGACAGACCTTTACAGTAGAGAGCAGAAATCTCGAGATAGAAAAGACCTTCGTCTACCTCGGCTCCGTGGTAAATAGAGACAACAACATCAGTACCGAAATCAAACGCAAAATCAGTCTTGCCAATCGCTGCTTCTTGGGGCTCGTCGCGATTGTTATACCGAAACCGTAAGTATTTATTAAAAAAAGAATACGTAACTTCAAAATGGTGGCCGCCGTGGCGTAGTGGGTAGAGTGCGACGCTCACACGCCGAGGGGTCTAGGTTCGATTCCCGGCTGAACACCTCGATTTTTCACGGCACCACCTCTTTCGAACTGCTGACAACACTCAAAGAGTAATAACTGTCTAAGAAAGCTTCTTAAACTACGCCGTTCGGAGTAGGCAAAATACTGTAAATCCCTTCTACTCGTGAGAGAACAGTAGAGTGTATAGCACGAGTAGTTGATGAGCAAGCTAGGCCTTGGTCCCCCTGTGGACTGTCGCAACAACAAAAATTGAATTGGTTGCTCGAAAGACAATTTTGACTTTCATTAAAACTTGTTTGAAACTCAAATAATTCTGAAAGGCGCTAGCTTTAGTCTCCCTCAGTTCATCATTTGAAAATTATAGTTTCCATTTACAGTTGGACTTTGATAATTACCAACATATTTCTAAGAAGATCCTTTTTCCAAATTTGTATTCGGTTTTATTGTATTTTCCGGTAACTAAGATACCATACTAGAAATAAAAAATAAAAAACAAAGGCTTACTTTCTCTCTTTTTCACTAATTTGTTGAAATCTGTTGATTGAAGCCTGTTCATAACAATAGCAGGGGTTTTTGGTTTTACCATGAAGTGTCTCAGAAATTGTTGTTTAGAGTTTAAAAAATAATTGTTTTCGTTTGGTAAGTGAATATTTTGTATATCTTGTCTTTTATTTACATACTTCAAAGTTAGAAATATGGGTCGATCAAAACATTGTACCGAAGATATGCGGAATTTGATCAAAAAATTGCGTTCGAAGGGAAAAACATACGCTTCAATACAGAAAATCATTGGATGTTCAGTGAAAATGGTCAGCAATGCGCTAAAGTGGAAAGCTAGGCCCGAAGCACGCGGTCCAAAAAGAGTGGCGGCTAAGCGAACTGACCGCAAAATTATCAACATGGCAAAGAAGAACCCTTCAATAAGCTCCAGACAGATAAGGGATGAGCTCCAACTTCCGGTGAGTGCTGTGACGGTTAGAAGACGTCTTCCAGAGGCTAAGCTACCAGCTCGAAGCCCGCGAAAAGTACCACTTTTGACAAAAAAGCATGTGCAAAAAAGATTGGCATTTGTAAAGTTTCATAAAGATTGGCCTAAGGAGAAATGGAGGAATATTCTGTGGAGCGATGAAAGCAAAATAGTCTTATTTGTGTCCAAGGGTCGTCGGGAATATGTAAGACGACCAAAGAATAAAGAAAATAATCCCCGTTATACAGTTAAACTTGTTAAACACGGAGGAGCAAAACTAATGATTTGGGAATGTTTCTCATATAATGGAGTTGGGCCTATATATCTTATCAATGGTATAATGGACGGTGCAGAGTACGTTAAAGTTTTAGAAGAGGTTATGCTGCCATATGCCGAGGAGGAAATGCCACTAGTTTGGGTATATCAACAAGATGCGATGATGATGACCCAAAACATACGTCAAAACGGGCAAAATCCTGGTTTGATGAAAAAGAATAACCGTTATGGAGTGGCCAGCACAATCTCCTGACCTAAACCCCATTGAGAACTTGTGGGGCGATGTTAAAAATTCTGTTCATGAGGCCAAACCAAAAACCTCTTAAGGAATTGTGGGAGGTAGTGCGAGACTCATGGGAACCTATACCAGTTGAGAGATGTCGGAGTCTGGTGGACTCAATGCTACGAAGATGCAGTGCAGTGATAAAAAACAAAGGTTTTGCTACAAAGTGCTAGTGGTAAGCTGTAAATAGTAATAATTTTCATATTGTTTCACTGATTTCTGTTATCTAGGCACAGCAATATTCTAAACACTGCTATTTTTATGAACACAACTGTATATGCTCATATAAGATGAGGAGTTTTTTATTTAAGGGAGAAGGAATCAGAAAGGAAGAGTTTTGGAATCCGAATAACAGGGACAACGCTACAGAGGACCTCATAGACTGAGATGGCACACACAAGTGGAAAAGGACCTCAACCAACTTGGAGTGCGCAATTGGAGGCAGCTGGCAAGAGATCGTGCTAGCTGGAGAGGCATGTTGGTTGAGGCCCAGGTCCACCCCGGACTGTAACGCCATCCGAAGAGGAAGTAGAAGAAGGAATCACGTATTTCTAGCTTCACCCAAGTCAACTTAAAGACAGCATTCAGCAAAGCTGTTGCCACTTGCAGTTTCTTAAATTTTTGCATCATAAACCTGGCTCTTTCAAAACATGAACATTTTTGGATATCTTATCTTATCAGGTAAGTAGCGAAGATGGGCCTTAGGCGGTTGACTCTGGAACTGACATGTTCTCGTCCTGTCTCAATTAATAATAATATAATAATTGTTGGCGCTACAGTCCAAAGGGGGACCAGGGCCTAGCTTGCTCATCAACTCACGAGTAGAAGGGGCCTACAGGTTTTTGCCGACTCCGAACGGCGAAATTTGAGAAGCTTTCTTAGACAGTTATTACTTTTTGAGTGTTGTCAGCAGCTCCAAATAGGTGGTGCCGTGAAATATTAGAAAAATTGGTGTTGAACTGGGAGTCGAACCTAGACCCTTCGGCGTGTGAGCGTCGCACTCTACCCACTACGCCACGGCGACCACTCCTGTCTCAATTCAGTCCTTTCTTATTACAGTCCGCGTAAAAAATACACAACACAACGCACAACATGTAATTTCACAATTAGTTTTAATAGAATAATGGTTAATGACCTATATCATTTTTTTCTTTTCTTATACCTCTCTGCGCCCCAGTAAAGGCACAGTGGTTTTGTACTGGCTGCCTGAAGAAGTTTCTAGAAGATCCTTAAATATAACAAAGGCTGTAGATAACACCCTTAAAAAAGCAAATTTTCATAAAAAAGGAAATTTTTGTCGCGTTTTGGTGATCTTTGCGTAAACAGCTGTGAAGGAAATGAAAGAAAAGGAACCAATCTGTCATTTTATTTTTTGGAGAGTGCCAAAAGTTGTAAAATGTGTAGAGCAAAAAAATTAACTAGTGCCGAAATAAAGGTTATTACAAAACTACACAACGATAATTTCAAAAGTGCGTATATTGCCGAAAAACTGAAAAGAAGGCGAAAAGTAATTTCAAATTTCCTCAAAGACCCTGAGAATTACGGAAAGAAGAGTAGCCCAGGGCGTCCAAGGGCTATCATTGACAGGGATAGGCGCGCAATTCTAAGAGTTGCATTGAATTCGGGCTTAACGGCTGGCAAAATTGCTGAACAAAAAGGTGTCACGATCAAATGTAACGTCTAAATACTATTGAAGGAGTCTCCAGTTATTCAGCGCAAAAATATTAAGAAGAAAACACCACTTACGGCAAAACACAAGGATGACAAGGTAAAATTCGCCATGGAGCATATTCATTGGAAAAAACCATTGCGTCGGGTATTATTCACGAACGAGAAGAAGTTTAATCTCGACGGTCCCGATGGCCCGGCATATAACTATCACGACTTATGAAAAGAGGAGACAATATTGAGTCTTCGGCAACTTGGTGAAGGAACTGTTATGATATGGGCTGGAATAGGATACCATGGTAAAAGTGATATAAAATTCGTGCCACAAAGAATGGACAGCAAAGAGTACGTGGATTTGATTGCCGATGAAACAATAGAATCAACTGGTGAAATTACGGACTTGCCACATATTTTCCAGCTGCTGTGGTGCATACGCCGAAAATTGTTAAAAAAAGTGTTTTTTAGATAACAACGTTCATATTTTAGATTGGCCAGCACTATCGCCAGATATAAATATTATTGAAAACTGTTGGAGTGTTCTTGCTAGGGCTCTTTATGATGACAAAAGGCAATACGAAAGTGTAAATGAGCTTAAACAAAGCATTGTATCAAATTGGCGCAAATTACCAATTGCCGTGAAAAATTCGGAAAATTAGTGTAATTACAATTACAATTTTAATTTATTCAGTAGCCAATTCAATACAATTCATGAAAGTAATTACATAACAAGTTAGAGATTTAGGAGAGTTTCCTTTACAACTGTAATTCAATGTTATTATAAAATTAAGTCTCTATTGCTGGATTAATTTTACTTTAAGGGAAAAGCTACCAACAAAAACCCTTACTTAAATCTTAAACCTACTATTGCATATTAACCCTCTTGCACACTTAATTGAGCAATTAGTCTATGTTCCGAAAAAGAACAATTATTGTAGAATTTTATTTTAATTTTATTTAACATAGTTATTATAAAGTTGACGCAGGTTATATCATGAAGTCGAGCGGTAGGAAAATCTCTAGGCAATCCAATCATCATTTTAAGTAATTTATTTTGACATCTTTGCAGTTTCAATATATGCGTTTTTGCACAATCAAACCAAACAGGGCAACCATATAAGAGTATGGGTTGAAAAATAGTTTTGAACAAAATGATTTTGTTAACATTGCTAAGCCTAGATTTCTTATTTATAAACGGATAAATGATTCTGGTTACGTTATTTACTTTATCTTTACGATTGGCAATATGCTTTTGGAAGGTTAGTTTTTTATCTAGGACTACTCCTAGGTATTTGCACGAGTTCACCCATTCTATTTCGATTGAATTTAGATTAAGCCCTCTGTTAGGTATAAAACATTCTTTTCTTCGTTTAGTGAACCATACAGCTTGAGTTTTTTCACGGTTTATCTTTAGCTTCCATTTTGTGCAATAATGTTCAATTTGATGAAGTGCATTTTGTAACGTCGTGAACACATCCGAGAACTTTACACCAGATGCGAATACGGCGCTATCGTCAGCAAACATTGCAAGTTCAGAATTTCCAGGTTGTATTTGTATGTCGGATACAAATAGGTTGAATAAAATAGGTGCAAGATTTGATCCTTGAGGAACACCAAAAACAGCACTTTGCATGGATGAATAGGTATTACCCAAGTACATCATAAACTTCCTATCTTTTAAAAAACTTTGAATTATTTTTATTAATTGAATTGGAAAATCATGCCGATAAAGTTTATGAACAAGCGCATCATGCCACACCGTATCGAATGCTTTTTCTAAATCCAGCGATACCAAGCCAGTTCATTCTTTTGTCATAAAATTGTTTTTGATATGTCGCTTAATTCTTACAATCTGAATGATCTCTGCGGAAACCGAATTGGGTTTTAGGAAGGATATTATTTTCTTCAATATGTTGTTCGATTCTTACTTTGATTATTCTTTCAAATATTTTACTCAAACTGTTTAGTAAGCTAATAGGCCTGTAGCTAGTAGCATCTTCCTTGGGCTTACCTGGTTTGGCTATTGGAATAACCTTAGCAATTTTCCAATCGCGGGGAAAATAACACAGTTTTAGGCATGAACTGAAGATTAGTTGCAACAACTTTACGCCTTTTTTAGGTAATTCCTTCAAAAGCGTATTATTTATTTTATCAATTCCTGGCGATTTTCGCTTTTTTAAACCTTTAAGTATATTATTTATTTCATTTAGGTTAGGAAAATAGGTTTCGTTAATGACAAAAGGAATATCAGAAATTGTGGATAGAGAGGAGAGCACCTGATTTTCGGTAGCAATATCGCTGAGGTGAGCTCCTGATAAATAATATCCCTTAAATGTAGATGCCAAGATATTTGGCTTTTCCTTCTGAGAGATGTGAATATTGTTGTTCACTTTAAGTGGAGGCAAAATATTGCCTCTGTTCTTAATAACTTTGATTATTTTCCAAAAGGGACGACTTGCCTTGTCAAACGTGGAGAGAAGAAGGTTCCTACGTTCATTCCTGAAAGCTAAAACGTTTAGTGTTGAGCTGGGGGTGGAGTTCCGAATAGTACTCACCCCCGATTTCCTTGACATTTCTTTTATAGGTAGCCCTGCACATAGAAAGCCCAAATCCGCAGGGTTTTTTTCCGTAAATAACGGGAAAGGACGAAAAGGACATTTTTATTTTTGGTATTTAGGACTTAATATCTTCAAAACGGTAAATTGCATGTGAATAAATTGGTATCAAGTTAAAGCTAGAAGGAAGCACTTTGTTTTGTTGTATATACCGTTACAATCCATCAACAACTTTTAAAGTTATAGCGAATTTTGTGAATTTTTTTTTTCGATAATATAATTTAATTTGCCTTAAAAAAGAGTGTACCAAAGGTGTATTGTTTTCAATGTCATATTAAAGCTCACCTTTTTACTTTTTTAACGATACCAAACATAATATACTTACTGCGGTAAAAACTAAAAAACAAACCTCTTATTTTCTTCCACATAATTCTTGCTGATACTCCAAATGGCTCTTGTAGTTTTCATTTTTTAAATTTATCATACACGAAAAGTGGAATATGGATGGGGGGCATGCTGCCACCCCCCACCCCTAAACCCCTTTCTTAGCCACAGACAGGATTTGGGGTAGGTGCAAGTTGTATTTGATTGGTTCAGTTGGTTGTATTCAATGAGTACTTGTTTTAATGTTGAAAAATAAAAAAGATATTAAGTCCTGAATACCAAAAATAAAAATGTCCTTTTCGTCCTTTCCCGTTATTTACGAAAAAAAAAAACATTTGGATTTGGGCTTCCTATGTGGAGGGCTACCTATTAAAAAAATTAAGGAAATCGAGGGTGAGTAATATTCGGAACTTTATCCGAGCTGGGAACCGAACCTAGACCCTTCGGCATGTGATCGTCGCAATCTGCCCACTACGCCACGGCGGCCACTCTGTATTGCATTACTTTACTCACAAAAAAAATTCTATACATGAATTAGAAGTATTCCAATATTTGTTGAAAAATAAATTCACTGTGTTTGTTTTGTGAACAAAAATAAAAAAAAAATTAAACAAAAAAAACGAATTGTGCTTTATTTTATTCGCGAACTGTATGTGCCCCATCTATGACCTAGACTTCCTTTAGAACGGCACAGATTCAAAGTCTATTTTGTTTGTTATATATATAGATAATAGAAGCATGTTGGCGGACAGCCTTTACTGTTCGTCGCTGAACCTTCTGCTATAGAGTCGCATGAATCAATATTCGAACGCAGAAAAATTAATTCACTTTAAAACCCAAATTGGTGGTCATGAAACAGTGCCGTGTGTTACCAAAGTGTCCCCGACCAGTGATGACCAGTGAAAAAGAACCAGATGTTACCTCGGAGATTGGCTGCCATGAGGACCAAACAGAAAAAAGTAAATTTTCTCATCCTAGTCCACGTATATCTTACAACGAACAAAGCCGCTTATAACACTCAATTCAACGGCACTCTCTCTCTCTCTTTCTGCATCAAATTAAAGCGCAATCAAACCTTAAACTATCCCAAAACTCGGATCGTTACGACAATTGTTGTCTGGGGTGAATGAACAACTAAAAACCAGAATGCGAATCGAATACCTCCGTTATCCGGTAGCCCTATTCGAATTCCACCAACCGGTGGAATAGTCAGATATTTATTAATATTTGATTGAACAAAGGCTTCTGTCCTGAATACCCATTTTCGCCTCGATTCACCTTTGCAAACATCCTCCCAACCACCCGTGAGCCATCCCCCGCCCGACACAACAACAGCGGCAACAACCTATCCCGAGCAAATAACAAAACGGAACATAATCCCATTCATATTCCAAACAACAAACATAATTCATACTTCCTCTATTCAGGCCGACGACGTCGAGCCCCAACCATTCCAGAGGATATTCGGGCTCGCCCTGGATACCACCAGGTTTGATGGCGCACGAGGCAAGGGCTGCCCGAACATGGCCAACACACAAACGTTATCATCTTTGGCATAGAAACTCTATTATTCCTGACACAACGACGACGAGAATGATGATGATGGCGAGGACACCGCCAACGCCAACGACACCGACAACGACGAGACACGGTGATGTTGATGGTGACGACAAACGCCGAGGCTTCAGCCGGTAAATTATTATTAAATTCGAATCCACACCGACACTCCCGCGTCGGCCGAGCTCGCCGGCACAGTGAATGCAAACGAGCGGCAGAAAGCCAGTCGGGTGCGGAAGGAGTCAAAAACGAAAGGAAAGGACCGTTCCTCGAGTCCTGGCGGGTAACGATGCATAATGAATTCATGAGAAAATTTATTTTGATTTGTCTATATATAGCGACGAGCAGAGCAGACGAAAATGGAAATATCCTGACGTGAGGGCTGCACCATAAAAAAGGGATATTGTTGCTTCTTTACGATATCCTGCTTACATCACTGTCGGACACACACACGCACAACATCTACCTGAGAAGCGGTCTCAAAGTGAAATCCCTTTCGGGACCTGAGGTCCCCGGTACACTTTATACTTGAAAGATGCTTCTCGTAGGAGTCTGCGACGGCATGTCCTGAGTGATGTGCGCGCCGTGTTGGGCGGGCGACGCTCGGCACCATCGAACCTATAGCACAACTATCCCGAAAATTAGGAGAGGAAATGAGAAAATAAAATATTTGGCCATCAAACACTCGGGGCGGGTTTCGAATGTGTATGTGTGTGTGTGCCTTTCTAACGCCGAGAGGGCCCGTGCTGACGGAAGTCCCTATTTATTTCCATGACGAGCAGAAAAATAAATAAACGTGAAACGCACATCCCCCGAGCGTGAATAAATACAACCAGTCACCCGAACGGAAGCGCGGAGTGGTAGCTTGGTCTCATCATAGAAGAGGAGGGGGGCGGGCGCCGCTTTTTCGAGGAGCTGGTGAGCAAATTATATAAATGTATAATAAGGGCACAAATATGCAAGAGGAACCGAGCGCATATTTATTTATGCTTCCTTTTTATCCTGCGCAATTATCCCACTGGATTCGAGCCACCCAGTGGTGGCGGTATGGGAGATATGGGTGGGATGTGTGGGGCGGATTGAATAAATTCGAAATAACCGTTGACGATGGATTAGGGAACATTGCCGGCGACGACGGCGATGATGATGATGGCGATGGCGACCGTCGGTGGGTACCTTTGCCATTTGCATGCTGCAAATTACAGATTCGCAGATAGATTCTGTGGAAATTACCGGCTATTAATAAAATCGTTCGGGAGACTGGCAGGAATCTCGATACATTTGCACGTGGAACTCGTGCTTCGTGAGGTGGGGCCATTACATTTTGTTGTTTCTTGTAAATACCGCTTGGAAACGGTGGTTTCCTACGTGAACGTGAAGCATACAGGGGCGTAGCTCCATCCGTGGAGAGTGTAATTAAGAAAGCAGATGTGTGCCTCGCTCGCAGTCTAGAATGTGAGAGGAAGTACCATCTCTAGGTGGTTGAGTTCTTTATGGAGGTTGATTAGAAGAATGTCGTGAGTGCAGGTAATTCCTGGGTTGCGGCTGGCACCATCATGCTCTTTTTCATTCACTACACAGCTCGGTATGACTTCCTTGTCTGTGAGAAGACTGTGTGCATGGATTGCTGCGATATGTTTCGGGTGGCGAAATTCGTGGCAGTCGTTTCGGAAATGCGTTTAAATAGATGAAATTGAGTTTTTTTTTTAATTAGACTGGCATTCTGCAACCAGCATCTAAGGCCCTATGATGCTTTCGATCCGAAGCTTGGATGGAAAGCTCTGTACTATGCAATAACACCTAAGTAAAATTCAACGCAATAATCTTCTTCTTCTTCTTGTGGCGCTACGGTCCGGGGTGGACCTTGGCCAGAACGATCTATGCATAGGCATCTTAAGCGTTGTATCTGCAGACGCTTGACCAGGCGCGTGTCGCTGTACAGCCCATAGAGTTCGTCATTAAATTTTCCCCTCCAGATGCCATCAACGCAAACAAGTCGATTGCATCAAATCAATCAAAGAGGTGAAATATTTATTGTGTCGTTTTATGAAACCAAGGTATTTTACTGCACTTTTGGCGATATGAAATCATTTCAACATAACGTTGAGATGATGGAATTCGTTCGGTTTCCACAACTCAAGGGTCACTCGTGGATAATGGCTTGTTATTGGCTTGACAAATTAATTGGGGATTTCACTCATAGACGGCTTAAGTTGAATATTTACGTTTGCTGACCTGATAAAAATGTCCAAAAGATTTTCTTATTTGATAGATGGTACTTCAACTGTCCACTGTGTAGTTTTTCTCCAGATGATCTGGATTTATGAATCACATGATTCAAAATCACATCCGTCTCACTTTTATAGTGTCAACGGAATCACTGATGGAGAAAAGACCATCTACGAATGGCGACTAACAGACCCAGGCTTTGAGGGAACCTGACTGGTAGTGACAGCTTGACCAGAGGCTATATTCTGGTGCCACGGGAGTTTAGGGGCCCCTGGAACTTCGGTTCCAGCCTGACCGTGCGGTAGGCCCCCTTGTGGGAGTATCGTGGTGGCTGTGGTTTATCACCTTACATCGCGGGTAGAGTCGAGGATAGTGTGCTGTGCTGACTTGTCTAGTTCATTATTTAAGCACAACTAGGCAAAACGGTTAGTGGTAGGCCCCTTTGTGGGAGTATCGTGGTGGCTGTGGTTTATCACCTTACATCGCGGGTAGAGTCGAGGATAGTGTATTGTGCTGACTTGTCTAGTTCATTATTTAAACACAACTAGGCAAGACAGTTAGGAGACTATCCCTTCTCAGTGTTGAGTTGCATTCTCAACCGGGCGCTACGACCCAGAGAGCGGAAGAGGTTTTAGAAAGGCTTCGCATCAAACCAACTTGGGGTGATTTCCCCTCAAGCATGATCCCAGTTTGGTACTTGGGTAACTAAGGCGTCTAGTCTTGCGTTACTTACGACTCTTGGGAGCAAAGTTCCCCGTGATATAAGCCGTAAGACAAGTGGTCACGTCAAACCAAATCCCACATCTGTGTAGTTTTTCTTTGGCGTCTTTTGAAAATGAAAACCAACATTTTCGGCATATTTTGTTTTTATCTTTTCAAAAAGCAAACACCGCATCGCAAGCTCACAAAAGTTATGTACTGTTTATGCTGACGAAAGTTTAAAATTGCAGTTGCAAAATTGGTTCGCCAAATTTTGTTTTAGTGAGTTTTACTCAAAGATGAAAAACGCTCTGGTCGTCCAATTGAAGTTGATGACGACCAAATCAAAGCGAAAATCGTAACTGTATAACACGGTATATGGCAAAAAATCTTCAGTCCATATAGAAAATCGCTAACAAAAACTTTGTTAAGTACGAAAACAGATAAGCTGAAAGAAAATCGTTTAACATAACGCAATAACATCTGCGATTTTTTAAAGAAAGGTAATAAAAATGATCCATTTTTAAAACGATTTACTGATGAGGAAAAACTGGTTGTTTTCAACAATATCAATCAGATAAGATCGGAGAGCAAGTCAGATGAACCAGATCAAGCCACAAAAGCTGATATTCATCAAAAGAAGGTTATGTTATCAATCTGGTGGGATTATTTTTTACGTACGGGAATAAAAAGGTCAAGTTGAAATACAGTTGAAATAATCCATGCGGCGCCCCCTGGATAGCCATCACAACACCCGTTGTATGGTGAACTAATGTATGCAGCGACCCCCTCTGCCCGAGGATTTAAATAATGGGCTTGGCCGACCAGTCTGTGGGTTGTGCGTGAGGGTAACTTCCTCACCACGTAAAAACCAGAAGTTCAGAGACAACAACATGCCTTGGATAAGGACGGATCAACTGTTGGCGACCCCAGCAAACGTTTTAAGGACAATGATTTTCGGTTTTGCACGTGGAATGTGAGGTCACGTGCAGCCGAACAACTTGCGTTGATGGCATTTGGAGGAGAAGATTTAATGACGAACTGTATAGGGTGAACAGCGACATGCGCCTGGTCAAGCGTCTACGGATACAACGCTTAAGATGGCTATGCCATGTAGAGCGTATGGACACCACTGCTCCGGCCTGAAAAGTCTTTGAATCCGAGCCATTGGGACAACGCAACAGAGGACGACCTAGACTGAAGTGGCGCACACAAGTGGAGAAGGACCTCAACCAACTTGGAGTGCGCAACTGGAGACAGCTGGCGAAAGATCGTGCTGGCTGGAGAGGCATGTTGGTTGAGGCCCAGGTCCACCCCGGACTGTAGCGCCACAAGAAGAAGAAGAAGAATAAAAAGAAGTCATTCGGTGCCAAGTTAGCAGTATATGGCGGATGACTCATCATATCGATATTTTGAGTGCTCAAAAATGCAATTGTTTGAGCCGATGTGTGCGAGCTCGCATTGTCGTGGTTAAGAGTGATCCGCCTTCGGCGGTTGGTTTTCCTGATTTCTTGGAAGACAACTGGCAAACAAATGGTTGTGTCCCACAAAGAATTGACAGTTCTGCGTTGTTCTAGTGGAACGGTTGCGACATGTTCAGTCCAGCGACCATTTGCTTGGAAGTGCTTCGTGCGCGAGCAACTTTTGTTGGATTTGGCGCATTTTTAAAACACCCATACAGTCGACTGCTGTTTACCTCCCGGCTCATACGCGTAAATCCACGATTCATCACCTGTCACGATGTCATAGACGTATTTCGAAGCACTGCGATGGTATACCCTTTAATCGCAAAGAAAGTGAAACTGTGTGGCCGTTGGAAGATAACGTTTTATTGTTGTGAAAAGTTGAGCTGTTAAAATCGTTCACGAGTTGTCTTTGTTATTTGAGCTTCACAATCTCGGCCACTGCAGTTTCTTTCTCATCTGTAATAATAATTGTTGGCGCTACAGTCCAAAGGGGGATCAGCGCCTAGCTTGCTCATCAACTACTCGTGTTGAGCGCGCTACTGTTCTCTCACGAGTAGAAGGGACCTACAGTTTTTTGCCGACTCCGAACGGCGAGATTTGAGAAGCTTTCTTAGACAGTTATTACTCTTTGAGTGTTGTCAGCAGCTCGAAAGAGGTGGTTCCGTGAAATATTAGTAAAATTGGTGTTGAACCGGGAGTCGAACCTAGACCCTTCGGCGTGTGAGCGTCGCACTCTACCCACTACGCCACGGCGACCTTTCTCATCTGTGCGCATCGTAAATTGCTGGGTTCATGAGTGTTGTCCTGGCGAACAATAATCATTTGATCGTGCTTGCAGCATACGCGATGGCGGGTTCTTTTCAACTCAACTCCACCTCCTTCAATGAATGCACTAAAAACATTAACTCACCTCGTTTGGCAGAGGTATGACATTCCTGTCAAGATGATCGAAACAGCTGACAGTGTCGAAAGAAAAATTTAATGGCTTACAGAAAAATGCAGAATTTCCAACCTCAACTCTAGCCCTGGCAGATGTCAGAGAGCAGGCTTTCTTTGAATCCATTAATATTGAAATAATTACTGAGGGTCTGAGGGCGCAAGCGTAAGGATTCCAGTGATGATCTTGTATTGGAGCGCCTGGAAAAAATCTCTCTGTGTGAACTTATTCAGTCTAGAGCTTTTACTCAAAGTTGTAGTGTAACATACATTTTGTCTTGAAGCTTAGACTGTCTATAAGCACTTCTTTTAAGGACATTCGTCGCCAGCATATCGGCAAACAATTCAAGACAGTTCTAATGGACACACCAACACTTGGAATTCAAGAAATCAAGTGAAAAATATAGAATCTCGCCTCGCACAGTGGTTCAAACGGCTCCTCACACTCGACCGCAGTAAAAACATTTTTAACCTCCTATCCAGCCGCAGTGCTAAGTTCGAAGGCCATTCGACTATTTCAGGCACACACTGAGGTGCTCTTCCAACAAGAAAAATTAGGGCTACCCCTACGTTTTTCATTCATTCTCTAAGACCTTATGCAAAAAAGAAAATATCTCAACCGTTGGGGAAACGCAAAGAATCTTGGCAAAGTGCAATCCTCCCCGGAATGATGCACGATGATCACTCCTCAGCTTGGTTCCATTACACGAAGTCGTCCTTCACTTTGCTTCTCCCAGCTAAGGTCCCAGAAGCAGTTTTTCATTCCTTGCCCTCATCCGGCTTCCACACAAAGCTGCAAAACAAAATCTCTGTAATTGACTGAGGGCATTTCTTTTCGTGTTCTCCTTCCCTCCGCCCACAAAGGTATAGCTCCCCATGAAAGGTATTTCTGCATTTTCACGACGCAAACATCTAACAAATATTCTCCGCACAAGAGCCAAGCGCATTCATTTTTCTTTTCACTTTTTAGTTTCGCTCCAGCTTAATGCAAGGCATTCTTCATGAACTATTCCATCTGGAGTTGATAGACCCCCGCCGACACCACCGACGCCCGCCCCCTGCAGCCGAGGCATTTATGTGAGGCAGCCTTGCTACGAGTACACTCTGTGAATTCCCCACTTGATTTTCTGAAAATAACATCCCTCCGGTTTTAGAAACATTCCGTGTAAACGTCCTTAACACGAGCTCTGCCGCAGACGTCCTGCACTTGAGAGTTACACAAAAAACAACGAATTAAGCAAAAAATGAAGTTGAACACAGGGCGCCGCACAAAGAGACAAGCATCTCTAATTCGAATCAATGCCCGGACATGTACCGCATGAACGAGGACATAAGTCCCCGGGAAAACTGAATCGGCTCCCAATTGAATGGCCCTGCCCGCGGATAATAAAAATGAACGAGGAAACTTTTAAATTTTACAAATTAATCTTAAGTGGGAACGAGGAGAGGCGGATGAAGAGACGGAGACAGCGCATTGTGTTGGGTCAGATCTTCTGGCGCAACAATTCAATAATACCTGCTAAATGAATAATGAATGCGGTCTGGAGTGGAATCCTCGAAAGTCCACCCACCCCTGGGAATCAAGCCGGATGAAGATGAGAATTATCTCAGCCAGGGGCGAATCGGGTGTTCGTTGTTTGCTCAGAGTTGGCCCAAGTGATTTTTAAACAAGAAAACATGAATAAATTTGCATCCACAATCCATTATGATGGGACGCTGGATGGGACTGGGGCTGCTTCCGACGCCCGCCCCCTTGATGACAATTTAATTGAAACTCTATTGTCTTTGCGGAAAATGGCGCCAAGCATTGGGGTGTGGATGAGAATCCACCCACCACCGCAGGCACTCTCCGAGAGACACTTGCAGAGCTGAGTGTACTCCTCTCGCACGCCATAAGTGTGCAGTAAGCACAACAGTGTTGTTGGAGCACAACGGTTTCCGGAGCAGAAGCGGCGGGCACAAAATATGGGGTACAGTTTGAACTGGCATTAAAGCGCAATTATGCAGATTTGCTGTGTTTTTCCATCCCACCCATCCACTCTCCGCCGACGACAATCCTGATGATGTCTAATTGAATGTGAATGCAATAAAGCACAGTGCGGTCGGGCGTTCGTCCTGGTGGCTGTGTCTGTGCAGAGGACGGCGTTTAGATGAGGGATGCTCCCGCCATGGGGTTAGCAAAAACATTCGCGGATTCAGTTCATCTCTCTCGCTCTCTTTGTCTCTCGCCCAACCATAGGGCGGGAGGGAAATTTAATATTTTTTCGCGAGGAATTTCGTTTCTTTTCTGTTTTCCCACCCCTCCGACCACCCCGCCCCCAACTCTGTTGATTCCTTAATGGAAAAAGTTGACAAAGGATTTTTCGCAAGAAGTACTTTCGCTCCGTTGAATGTCATCCCCACACGCCGAGCCATTGTTATTGCTTCTGCGTATTTTCGCTCTTCGTAGAGAATAATATTTTGGTTTAAGGGTGCCGCCACTCTGTGTAGGTACTGCTGCCTGGAACCTGATTTGATCCCATCACCAGCCAACAGCCTGGTGCGAGGATTATTATTCTTTCTCCCCGAATAAGCCGAATAAGAAAAAAGTGCTCCTAATGCCGTGAAATTGATTAATTTTCAACACGATACCGATGCCGAGTGTCTGCTATTCCGTGAGCACACACAAAAAACACAATCTGGAACAAGGGCATCACGAAATGAAATAGACAGCAAACACGTTCACATGTCTGCCGCGGGGGCCGAGAAATCGAAAAGGCACACACACGTGGCCGGATAGATTGTGTCTGGTTGTCCATGCCGCAAGGACGTCGAGGGGACGACCGGAGCAGAAATAAAAACTAATTACGTGCTCTCATCAAAAATGGATCAGCACTGAGCTCCGCCAAGGGATTAAAGCAAAACACGGATCTGTACACACACTAGAAGTTATTTTTAATGCATCCTCGCCATGTGGGAGGACTTTTATTATCAATTAAAGGATATGGGGTCATCAGCAAATTTTCACAGCAATAAAAGGATCATTTTTTTGCTGCCATTATGAGCGGCATGGTGGCTGCAATAAAACGGCTGAATGTTCTTAATTAACAACGAGTTGAGAGAATAATTGCCGAGTTGGACGTAATCATTGCATTGGATTGACTCCTGCTGTGGTGAGGTGAGGGACACTTTATGATGCCTGTGTGTGCTGGCATAATAGTTTTGTCTGTCGTTTCAGTGCTTCCGCAGGCAATGCCAATACAGCAAGAAGATTCGACGGACGAGAGTGGGGAGAACTTGAAGTTTCTTAATTTCTTTCAAGTTCGACTTTTTCTTGCTCCTTTATTTGTTGTCTTTCAAGCGTGGAAGATATTTTCTTCCTTTTGAGGCAAGTGCGTCTTGGGCATGGTGTTCTATGAAACGCTGCCATTTACAATAACAACTTCTATTGCAATGCTTACAGGCTCGATACCGGTGATTTATGACCGCTTTTCAATGGCCGCCGTGGTGTAGTGGGTAGAGTGCGATGCTCACACGCAGAAGGTGTAGGTTCGATTACTGGCTGAACACCTCGAATTTTTTACGGTACCACCTTATTCGAGTTGCTGATATAACTCAAAGACTTTTAACTGTCTAAGAAAAATGCTTCTCAAACTTCGCCGTTGGGAGTCGTCAAAACACTGTAGGTCCCTTCTACTCATGGCAGAACAGTAGCATGCACAACACGAGTAGCTGATGAGCAAGCTAGACCCTGGTCCCTCTGTAGACTTTCATGCCATCAAAAATTATTTATTACAATAATAATAATAATAGTTTTTGGCGCTACAGCCCACACGGGGATCACAGGGGTCCACAGGGGGCCTAGCTTGCTCATCAACTACTCGTGTTGTACGCGCTACTGTTCTCTCACGAGTAGAAGGGACATACAGTTTTTTGCCGACTCCGAACGGCGAAGCTTTCTTAGACAGTTATTACTCTTTGAGTGTTGTCAGCAGCTCGAAAGAGGTGGTGCCGTGAAATATTCGAAAAATTGGTGTCGAGCTGGGAATCGAACCTAGACCCTTCGGGGTGTGAATGTTGCACCCTATCCACTACGCCACGGCGACCACATACTACATACATACATCAAGCGAAAACGGTCGTGGTTGAAGGCCGGTGAATAGTCCCAAATAGTGCCCAAGCCGGGATTGACGGCCCGGAAGGTTTCGCTGAGTGTTTGGTGAGATTGGAAGGGAATCATTCACTATGAGCTGCTCCTATATGGCCAGACGCTTAATTCTGCCATCTACTGCGAACAACTGGACCGCTTGAAGCAGGCGATCGACCAGAAGCGTCCAGAAATGGAAAACAGGAAGGGTGTAGTGTTCCACCAGGACAACGCCAAACCACACACTTCGTTGATGACTCATCAGAAGCTGCGGGAGCTCGGATGGGAGGTTTTATCGCATCCACCATATAGCCCGGACATAGCGCAAAGTGATTACCACCTGTTTCTGTCAATGGCGAACGCTCTTAATGGTGTGAAATTGAACTCAAAAGAGGCTTATGAAAAGTGCCTGTCCGAGCTCATCGCACGTAAGGAGGGAGGCTTATACGAGGGGGGTATTATGCAGTTGCCGTCTAGATGGAAACAGATTATCGAAGAAAACGAGGAATATTTGAACTAAATCCGATCATTGGCACACTTTTAATGTAGCACGAATGAAGAGCAAAAAAACGGAAGTGAAATATTACACCTTCAACTACAAGAGGAAATTGTCGAGTGCATATGATGTGCAGTAATCGGTTAATTCTGTCATGTTCAGATTTTCATTATAAATCAGTAATTAGGGGAATTTCAGTTCATTAACTGACACTGAATAAAACATTACTTAATGGACAGTCACTCAGAAAAATGTTAATAACTTCAATTCGGCTTTTTTAAACAGAAATCCGCTGTTCAAGGCTGGAATACTCGATAAAGTTCATTGCAAACTTGCCTCCAAAGTGGCGGCTGTTGTGAATTTATCCCTTTAGAAGGTTAACACGAAAAACTCTAGTCAAGCTTTAAAATATGAATCAGAGTTATGGAAGCAACACTAGCGATCTACTTGATGTGTACATAATCAGTCACAGAATGGAGGTTTTTCGACTAGAGCTAACAATTGCAAAGAATGAGAAAAATAAAAAAAAAATAAAACAAAAATTTAATAATAAAAATAATTGGTCCACAAGGGGACCAGGCCCTAGCTTACTTATCAACTACTCGTGCGCCCTTCTGTTCCCTGACGAGTAGAAGGGACATACAATTTTTTTCCGACTCCGAATGACGAAGTATGAAAAGCTCGTTCTTAGACACCTTTATTCTTTGAATGTTTGTCAGCAGCTCGAAAGAGGTGGTTCCGAAAAAAATTCGAGGTGTTCAACCAGGAATCGAACGTGGACCTTCGGCGTGTGAGTATCAGACTCTGCCCACCATGCCACGGTGGACACAAAATTAAAATTCCGAATTATACATCCCAGCAGATATTTGTATTATTTGAATACTACGCGAAGTCAAAAACTGTGAAAACTTCTTAAATTTCTTCTTTAAAACGTTGTTGTTATCGCGATTCCGTTTTTAAGAATCTCAGCGATCCATGGACTTAGCCGTTTCCTGCTTTCGGCCTTCTTGTGATGTTGTGCATTTTTTGTTTTTGATTATTTATAATTCTGAGCATTTCATATTTTTGGTCATTTCAAAAATTGTTTGACATAATTTCACTTTAAGTTTCGGACATTTCATGATTTTGGATATAGTGAGATTTTGGGCGCTTTAATCTTCGGACCTCTTCGTTATCTTTGAATATTCATAATTTGTGATTTTCGACATTTAGTTTTTTGGGTCATTTCAAAATTATTGACGTTTTATCATTTTAAGTTGCAGACATTTCATGATTTTATAGCATTGAAGGACTTCCGTAATTTTGGGTATAATGAGATTTTGGGGCGCTTTAGTATTGGAGTAATTTTGTTATATTTGGATATTTTTAAGATTTTCAAAATTTGCGATTTTTGGCATATAATGTTTTCGGTAATTTCAAAATGTTTGACATTTCATTATTTTTTTTGTTGTGGATATTTTAAAGTTTTTTTTTTTTTTTTTGTACGAAGTTTGCCTTTTATACTTCGGGATTGGGCAACCCTAGTGTTGCAGTTTGCCAACTGCCAGCCCTTTCGTAAATTTTGACATTTTTGAGGTTATACGTACTTTTGTTATACGTATTTTTGAGGTAATACGCTCATGACATACGAGCGCAATTTGTGTTGTTTACAGTAACTTAAAAGCTTCATCTCGCCCAAAAAGTGGACTTGAATCGTGAAAATTTTCATGCGATTATTTTTTACAACTTTCGGCGTAGATTAACTCAACAACAGTGCATCAATAGACTTAATTCAATTTTTTGACGATGGAGCTCTATCACGGACAAGTGTTTATCGATGGTATGGTGAATTTAACCGAGGTTGTAGTTAACTTCAAGATGAACTTCGTGAAGGTCGTCCAAAATCAGTTGTTGTTTCGGAAACCATTGATGCTGTGCGCCAACTGATATTGCAAGACCGTCATGTAACCTATCTTGAGATTAAGACAACCTTAGGCATTAGTGGGACCAGCATACATTCAATATTGCATGAACATTTTGCCGTTAAAAAATTTGTTTGTTTGTCGGATCCCACAAAATCTGTCAATAGCTCAAAATAAGGCTCGTGTCGATTGGTCGAATGAAATGCTCCAAAAATACGATCGCGGTGCTCTGAAACACTTCTATGATATCGTAGCAGGTGATGAATTGTGGATTTACGCGTATGAGCCCGAAAGTTAACATCAGTCGACTGTAGGGGTGTTTCAAATTGAGTCAAATCCAACAAGTTGCTCACGCACGAAGCACTTCCATGCAAGTGGTCCCCTGTTTTTTCGGAAAAACTGGACATATCGCAGCCGTACCACCAGAACAACGCAGAACAGTCAATTCTGAGTGGTACACAACAATTTGTTTGCCAGTTGTCTTCTAAGAAATCAGGCAAACCAACCGCCGAAGACAGATCACTCTTCACCACGACAATGCGAGCTCTCACACATCGACTCAAAATAACTGCATTTTTGAGCACTCAAAACATCAATTTGATGAGTCATCCGCCGTATAGTCCTGACTTGGCACCGAATGTCTTTTTTTTTATTCCCGTACGTAAAAAATAATATAAGAGGTCAACGTTTTTGACACCTGAAGAACCGGTTCAAGTGTTCAGAACGCATGTTTTTGAGAAACCAAAATCAGAGTGGCAAAAGTGCTTCTACAATTGGTTCAAACGCATGCAAAAGTGTATAAATCTTAATGGGGAATATTTTGGAAAACAATAACCTATTTTCGATGATTAATATTTGTTTTTGTTAATAATCCCGAAATATAAAAGCCAACCCTCGTATTTCAGTCATTCGGGGTATCGACATATTTCAGGCGCTTCAAAATTTGGGTAATTTCGTAATCTTTGATCATTTTGGAGATTTTTATCACTTGCACTTTTGCTTATTGCTGGATTTGGGCCGTTAATCATCTCTGGCGCGTCGTGATTTAAGATTTTTTAGATTTAAGATTATTTTGAATTTGGGGCATATCGAAATTTCAGTCAATCATAAATCTGAGGCATTAGTCCAAATCGGGCGCTTCCGAATTTTAAGGATTTTGTGATTTTTTGGTCATTTTGGCGTTTGTTATTTTGGCCATTGCGAAATTTTGTTCATTAGGGGATTTTTGAATATTTCATGACTCTGGGTATGTTATGAATTCGGGCTTTTCATGATGTTGCGCACCTTGATATATTGGATATTTTGAGTTTCGGAAATTTTTCTTGCCTGATTATGGTCATTGCTGGATGTTGAATTTCGCGAGTTTTGGACATTATCTGAGTGTTGGCAATTACGAATTTTTTAAGTTCCGAATTTTTGTCCATTTTTAAATTTAAGGCTTTTGATATGCTCTGGATTTTGATAAGTTTTTGGTTTTTGGATCACTTAGGGATTTCGGTCATTGATTTGGAATTTTGAAATTTCGGTAATTTAGGTATTTCCATAAAGTGCGTGTGTATATTTGAACATTTATTGATTTTGGGTATTTAATGATTTCGATCAGTACGTGATTTTGAGGCGATTCATCGGTTTGAGTATTTTCGAGTTTCTAGTTTCATTTCGAGCAGCTAGTTACAGACTTTTGGCAACACGGTTCTCACTCATTCTCTAATGTTGACCAAGGTTTTGGAATTAAGATAATTTTTGATTTTCGAATTTTGGATGTTACCCCAAACAATTGATAAGATGCAACTCACAACACACTCGTCTCCACCAAAATTTAACTAATTCTAGAAAAACGTTCATATTCCCTATTCTTTCGTGTTGCACAGTCACAAAGTACAACAACACCATCCACCGCTCCATCTCCATCCATCTCCCTTGCATCAAGTATAAATCCGATAAGTGGCATTACGCTTCCTCGAATTCGTTCCCCCTCACATCACGTAATTCCTTCAATTGCACCCAGAACTGATAACTCTATTACGCCCCTCATTCGCCCTCGATCTGTCTACAAAGTAAGTTAAATTGGAAAAATTGGAAAATTGAAGGACTAACCACTAATCTCTTGCAATTGAAACTGAATTTCCAACTACGTCTCTTTGACAAGAACTCCGCCCGCAAATGGATCAAATCATTCCCAACAACTGTGTGGCAACCCGCATCCGGTCGTTGAGGACACTGAATTATTCCATCTGTCATCAGGAGCACTGTGCGGCGGTGACGGGTGATCATCGTCGTCTCAGAAGGGACGAGGCAAAGGAGAAACAAAAAATTAATACTAAGGACGCCTCAGGGGTTGAAAAATCTCATTTCGTTCAAATCTCTTCAGCTAATCATTCAACCCCATCGTGGCGTCCCCAAAGCCCCGAAGCTTGCCATCTTTCAGTGATACCTGGGGCAGAGCACGAGTTCAAAACCCCCACGGGACACACTCATAAATTGCCATTTGCCCTCGCTATCAGTCTCCCGCTCTCAACCCCCTTCGGTTTATCCAGCGAGCGAGCAACAATGAATAAACGAAAGAAATATCCTTGTCAATTCGATTTGGCAAACATAATAACTCACCGTTAAAGGATGCGGAAGATATCTTGATACACACGACCACGTGACGCGGGGCCACTGAAGCGCCGCCCAACGCAACGTGCCAACGCAGTACCGCTGGATATGATTCGCAAAGGAAGTCAAATTGAACGAAAACTCAATTATTTTCGTGTTTCAAAGATTTTTCGCTATTTCAGTCGTCGTCCTTGTACGGTTTTCACTCCTCTCCCCGCCCTCATTCCCCTTTTGATTTATTTCCCGGGTGAACTTTGAAATTCACCGCGCACACCATGGCTACCACCGACAGCCGCCGTCTTTGTGTTGGATTGGAAGAAACGGCACACAATACACCGAGCAACTCGCAAGCACGAGTGGAACAAAAAGGATATACAAAGGATTCTCTGCCAAGTGAATCGGAAGACAGGTGAGCGCTGGTGCTTTGCGCCATGCCACAGATTGGATTACTCGGGAGAGATTTTGGGCACACGGCAAGGGTGTGGTGCAGGATAAAGTTATTTTCTTATCCTTTGCATTTTTCCCCGAATTTTCTGCGTTTTATTTCCCTCAATTTTTTATCTTCCCTCGACTTGTCGCTCCCGGGTGTCGGGATTGATTTACAATTTTTCTGGCGAAGGAGAAAAATCCCGTCTGGCTGACAAACGATTCGTTCACACCCCCACTGGGACCCCGGGAAGGTCCACCCCAGCAGTGGTTCAAAGGATTTGCAGATCTCCAATGGTAATGATACTTGTAAGGATTCACCTCGCACCGATCAATTATTAACAACTCACTGGTCAGAGGATTTTCCCCCACGCCCTCTCGCCCGGCTGCACACTCCGGAGGAGGAAGATGCCAAAAGGATTAATCGAAATTCAAAAGTGATTCTCCTTTCGCACGAAGATGCCGCCCGTCCCGCATTAGCATATCGATTCAGGGGGGAATCGATTCTGCTCACATGGTCTGGCTTCCTTGGGGTGTTGATATCTCCAATCTTGATTGCCGAACGAATTTTAGTCAGAGATTACAAGTCGTGTGTGTGCGGCTGTGGGCGTATGTGTATGTTGGGATATTAGAATATTTCGAATTCTGGAAGCACACTCTCTCTCTCTCCGCCCATCTAAATCTGCATATCTGGGTGAATTTCCGATCGGGGATGGGCTCCTGTGAATTATTTAATCCAAACCGTAAGGATAACTAATTTACAAATTGCTGCAGGATGACGTCAGACAGGATGTGATTGAACAAGTTTTGGTAATCAAAGTAAATTAATACGTTTCTAGTCGATTGGCCCCTGGGAATAATGGCTGTTGGTGGCGTTGTGTGGAGCTTCGGCACTAATTGCCTCATGGTTGAGGGCAAATGGTCTGTGAAATTTAAGACCGCCACCATTGATTATTTCACTCTATCGCACACACACACATGTGTTGGGTGAAATCCACGGGGGAGCAAGGAACGTTGTTCTGTGAGGATTGTTTTCTTTCAATTAAAAATGATTCATTCGCAGGTGGAACTTGTGAATAGGGTCGAGAGGAGGCCTTGTGTGGGGAGAACTTTTGCATTCAACTTGGAGTTGGTTGCCGTATGTGTGCCTGGCCTTGTCAGATCTCATAAGCACGTAGGTTATTGAACTGTCGCACTAATTGGGATTTCATCGATGCGGTGCAGCCTTCGAAGGATTGCGTTTGATCAATTGTCCCGGCATCCTGACACAATCTGTGGAAACGGAGTGGATTCGTTGTTTTGCAAAAGTTGGTTTTTTAGTTTAACAGTCGGTTAACTTTGCCCACTTTTTGCCTTCTGACACTTCACAGAGCCAATTTGCAACCTCCTTCACTTCGTCTGTAGCCTCTTAGCAGAATATGTTGTCCATTCTGAGGAAATGTTCAGAGTTGTCCCTACTTTGTAATTATTGCATAGTTAAGGAAGCATCAAGGCTGCCGAAGAGATTGTGAAGTAATCTTCGAGTTTTACCGTTTGAGCATAGAATCACAAATGGAGTTTTTCATTGACTCATGCGGGACCCAAGTGTATTTTTTTTTATAAATTCAGATTCATTCCTATGACTGAATATGGAATGTGAGCTCTTTAGCAATATCCACGGTAGTTACGCAACGGTCCCGCTTAGTTTTTCTAATGATCTAAAGCTGGAAATGCACTGGATTTTGAACATTTTGCTAACCTTCGCACGCTTCTGATAAATACGGCTGTTTAGAACTTGTATATGAGGTTGTCAAATATCTCCTTTCCGCTTTTTTGCTCTTCATTCAATGCTTCATAAAAAGTGATCGGATTTTGTTTAAATATGCACCGTTTTGTTCGATAATCTGCTTCCATCTATATGGCAACTTCATTATACCCAACTTGTAGAAGCTCCTCTCCTTATTTGCGAACAACTCGGACAGCCACTTTTCACAAGCCTCTTTTGAGTTCAACTTCACACCACCATTAGCGTTCGCCATGGACAGGAACAGGTGGTAATCACTTGGCGCTACGTCCGGGTTATATGATGGATGCGATAAAACCTCCCATCCGAGCTCTCGTAGCTTCTGAAGAGTCAGAAACGAAGTGTGCGGTCCTAGTGGAACACTACACCCTTCCTGTTGATCAATTCTGAACGCCTCTGGTCGATCGCCTGCTTCAAGCGGTCCAGTAGAAGGTAGAATTAAACGTCTGTCCATATGGGAGCAGGTCATAGTGGATGATTCCCTTCCAATCCCACCAAACACTCAGCAAAACCTTCCTGGTCGTCAATCCCGGCTTGGCCGCTGTTTGGGGCGATTCATCGGCCTTCAACCACGACCGTTTTTGCTTGAGATTGTCGTATGTGATCCATGTTTCGTCTCCAGTCACCATCCGCTTCAAAAATGGGTCCAGTTCGATCTTCGTCGCCAGTCATCATCCACTTCAAAAATGGGACGAGTTCCTTCCGTTTCAACAGCATATCGCAGGCGTTGATTCGGTCAAGAAGGTTTTTTTGCGTCAAATCATGCGGCATTCAAACATCAAATTTGTATCCAGCCTTCTGCAGATGGCTTAAAATGGTTTGGTGACTAACTCCCATCTCCTGGGCGATGTCACGAGATGCCACATGCCGGTCTAACTCGATGCTTTCCATGATTCGATCGGTATTCTTCGTCACAGGTCTTCCGCCGGCTGGCTTATCCATGGTGTCGTTTTCACCGGCTCTAAATCTTCGAAATCATTCCTCCGCTGTTCGAAGTGATAGAGTGCCATTCCCCAAAACACAATTAATCTCACGGAACGTTTCTCTAGCGTATATGTCTTTAACGAAGGAAATACAAAAAAAAGACGTGTTTTGTGCGACGCTCACACGCCGAATGGTGTAGGTTCGATTCCCAGCTCAGCGCCAATTTTTCGAATTTTTCACGGCACCACTTCTTTTGAGCTGCTGACAACACTCAAAGAGTAATAATTGTCTAAGAAAGCTTCCCAAATTTCGCCGTTCGTGTTTCTACTCGTGAGAGAACAGTAGTGCGCACAACACGAGCACTTGATGAGCAAGCTAGGTCCTGGTCCCCCTTTGGACTGTAGCGCCCACCATTATTATTATTAATTTTGAACACCGCTCTAGTCCATCAGAGCTCCGGGGCACAGCTTCTTCATCAAGAACTTTTACTGTGTATAGTATAATGTTCTTGCAAAATGAAGGATGCTCCCGTTTAATGCAGTGTTGCATTTTCATACCCCCTGTTAAGGATTTCTTTTAACAAGCCCGAATGAGAAAAAATCTCTCAGATTATTTGAAAGGCTGCATTTCATTGAATGCGAATTCAGCGGTGGTTGACTTGCATTCAAGCGGCACATTCCATGAATTTAACATACATCAACTTTATCGTTGAAGTAGGTCCTTTTTCAGTCTGATTTGTGACGCAAAAGTGGGAAAGTTTTCATCGTGGGGTGTTTGTGGGCAAACAATACACCAGGACGAGTGTGGGGAAGCAGTGCGATAATCTGTGTTTTATTTCCAACACCGTTATTCTGTGAAAGATATAATATTTAATCCTCTAGGAAGGCTTTGTGATATGTGATGCTCATTAGCGTCCATGTGGAATTACACTCATTTGGATTTTACTTTTGCTTCACGATTATAAATAAGCTGGATATACATACTATCTTTGCAATTAAAACTAAAAGCACTTTGTGGGAAAATTTGAAGAAGCAAATTAATTGTGCGCTCGCCAAGGAATAAAAGAACTAGTCTGTCTTAGATTGAAAGACCTAACAGATTTGAATGGAAAATCTGCTGAAAAAGCACTAGACACAAGAATTAGCACAGTTCATGTTCCTGACAGTGTGGTCAAACATATTCAAAGGAAACTCGATAATTTCTCACAATGCCCATGATTTGAGCCCGAAGTGGGCACTGTTCGTTTGGTACATTGACCGTAAACAGGAAAGTAGCCCCTTTGGGTAGGTCTCGTACATGTTGATAGTTGATTTCGGAAAATAACTCTTTTCCGACAAGAAAAAAACTTCTTCAGACACCGCCAGCTTTAAAAGAGGAGTAAAAGTGCATAATATACTTCTTCTTCTTCTTGTGGCGCTACAGTCCGGGGTGGACCTGGGCCTCAACCAACACGCCTCTCCAGCCAGCACGATCTTTCGCCAGCTGTCTCCAGTTGCGCACTCCAAGTTGGTTGGGGTCCTTCTCCACTTGTGTGCGCCACTTCAGTCTAGGTCGTCCTCTGTTGCGTTGTCCCAATGGCTCGGATTCAAAGACTTTTCGGGCCGGAGCGGATATCCATACGCTCTACATGGCCTAGCAATCTTAAGCGTTATATCCGTAGACGCTTGACCAGGCGCATGTCGCTGTACAGCCTATAGAGTTCGTCATTAAATCTTCTCCTCCAGATGCCATCAACGCACGCAAAACTTTTCTCCCGAAAAGACTAAGGGCTTCCTCATCCGCCTTTGCTAACGTCCAAGATTCTGCGCCATATAGTAGGACGGGGATGATCAAGCTGTTATATAAAGCTAGTTTAGTCCTTCGAGAGAGGGCTTTATTACTCAATTGCCTCTTGAGCCCAAAGAAACAGCGGTTGGCAAGAGTGATTCTGCGTTTGATTTCGGTACTGATGTTGTTGTCCCTATTTACCGCGGGGCCGAGGTAGACGAAGTCCTTAGCTACCTCGAAGCTTTGCTGCCTAGTGTGACGCTCCGTCCGAGACGTCGATGTTATGTGTCCTTCCTTGATGACAGCATGTACTTCGTTTTGCCCTCATTTACCGCCAGACCCATTTTAGCCGCTTCCGCTTCAATGCCAGCAAACGCCTCATTGACGGCTCGCTGTGTTCGTCCAATCACGTCAATGTCATCAGCGTAAGCTTGAACTTGAACTGACCTCTGGAAGATCGTGCCTCTGGTGTTGACTTGTGAGTTACGCACGATCTTCTGGATGATGTTAAAGAAGTCACATGACAGTACGTCGCCTTGTCTAAAACCATAATATACAGTGCCGTTAAAAAAATGAGTCAATCAAGGGGACAAATTTCATTTAAACTTATTTAAATTATTGAAAAAAAAAATTTTAGCCCCTACTGTTTTAAAAAATTGCTTGAATTGTCAACCATTTGTCTTGTAAAGGGTGTCCCAACAAGAATGCAAAATTTAAATTTGGCGCCATTCGAATTGTCATTGTTTGACATTTGAACAATTATTATTGTTTGTTATTAGAAGGTACAAGGTTAATAAAAACGAAGCGCTACACGACTATGAATAGTGCAGAGAGTTCGTTAATTGGGTACTGGATTCATGTTGTCTCATGAAAATGCTGATTTTGCCGATAAAAAATATATATAATAAATCTTTAGTGACTATTCCATCTTGATGGCTTCGTCAATAGGCAGAATTGTCGAATTTGGGGAGAGGAAAATCCTCGAGTGATGCACGAGAAGCAAATGCATTCTCATCGTGTCACTGTGTGGTGTGAATTTTGGGCTGAAGGAATCATTGGACCTTTTTTTATGAATATTAGTCAGGTCAAGCGCAAACAGTCAATGGTGTTCTGTATCGTGAAATGATAACCCATTTGTTCGTGCCTACAATTGAAGAAATGAATGTGGAGGGGATGTGGTTTCAACAAGACAGCGCCACATCTCATACAGCCAGAGAAACAATTCAATTGCTGCATCAGTCATTTCCCGTATTATTTCGCGTTTTTGAGACCAGAATTAGCCGCCTAGATCGTGCGATTTAACATTGGACTTTTTTCTTTAGAGTATCTTTTGAAGTCGATGATTTATGCGAATAACCCGACGACGACTCAAGCCTTAAAAGAGGAAATTGGACGTTAATAACAATTGTTGGCGCTACAGTTCAAAGGGGGACCAGGGCCCAGCTTGCTCTTCAACTACTCGTGTTGTGCACGCTACTGTTCTCTTACGAGTAGAAGGGACCTACGGTTTGTTGCCGACTCCTAACGACGAAATTTGAGAAGCTTTCTTAGACAGTTATTACTCTTTGAGTGTTGTCAGCAGATCAAAAGAGGCGGAGCCCTGAAAAATGCGAGGTGTTCAGCCGGGAATCGAACATAGAACTTCGGCGTGTGAGTATCACACTCTACCCACTACACCACGGCGACCACGAAACTAAGTCTCATCACAAAAGGTTCCACATTAAGTATTAATACAGAATTTTCAGTAAGTGGCAATCGGTGTTAAGGGACCGATGAGTAATGGAGATCTCTCTCGGGGCAACAAATTATCCATTTATCTGCAAAACCTTTGTACTTCGTGAGACCGATAAATGCTACTTGCACCGGATTAGAGATCTATTCAATTGTCGTTTGTTTTTGCGATGATGACATCTGGAGCAGAATATAAAACTATGAACCGTGGAGGCTTTGTAGCGGCATACACATCCTCACCCTCACCAGTGTCACAGCATAACTCCGGGTCGGGTTTCGTCGAATTTGAGGCAGTGGAAAAGTGCTTGATGCACGATCTTTTAGGTGGCGCACGCAAGTGGTGTGCGAAATTCAATGCGGCCAAGAGGAGGTCATTCCATCTGAAGACGCGTGCTAACTGAAGCTTAAGTGCACTCAAAGCGGAGTGCCTCTTTACCAGATACGAAGTGAGCGTCAAGATACAAATGTCTCGACAGGGAACATTTGTTGTGAACGAGAACTTATTTTTTTTGTTTGCTATGACATCTGTGAAAATATTTAGTATACATCAAGTCATTGAACAGACAACATCATATTTTTTCATCGTGTTAAAAATGTCAAATTTTGTACCAGGAAGTCATGATTTGCGGAAACCATTAATTTTTTGTTTTCATTTGAAGAAAAGTGCGGCCGAGTTGCATCGAATACTTGTCGAGGCATATCCTGATCATGAAGCTCTATCAGAAGCAACATGCAAAAGATAGTTTTAACGGTTCAGAAATAATGATTTTGATGTGAGAAATGAAGAACGTGGAAGACCACCGCAAAAGTTCGAAGACGCCGAATTGCAAACGATATTGGATGGAGATGACACTTTGAGTCAAAAGCGAATGGCAGCAATGTTGAATGTTGCACAACAAACAACTTCTGATCGTTTAAAGGCTATGGGAAAGATCCAAAAGTGTGGAAAATGGATGTCACATGAACTGAATGAAAGAAAGATAGAAAACCGAAATTTTGCTTCAAAGACACGAAACGGTTTTGCATCGGATTGTTACTGGCGATGAAAAATGGATTTATTTTAAGAATCCTAAACGGAAAAAATCATGGGTTAATCTGAGACAACTATCAACAGCGACCGCGATCCAAATTTTCTTTGAAGTGTCATAACTGGCGACGAATCATAGATGATTATGATTATGATATTGAAACCAACACCCAATTGTCTCAATGCTACACTGCGCGAAATTAATATAGAGGCAACGCAATAAATGTGTGACTACCGTGGCGTACTGGGTAGAGTGCGGCGCTCACACGCCGAAGGGCCTTTTTTAGATTCCCGGCTGAACACCTCGAATTTTTCATGGCCCCACCTCTTACGAGCTGCTGACAAAACTCAAAGAGTAATAACTGTCTAGGAAAAGCTTCTCAAATTTCGCCGTTCGGAGTCGGCAAAAAACTATAGGTTCCTTCTACTTTTGATAGAAAAGCCCCACACCACGAGTAGTTGATGAGCAAGCTTGACCCTGGTCTTCTGGGGACTGTCACGGCATCCAATTATTATTTTTATTATTCCCTTCTGTCCCTTGTGGTGCACTGTCCTCGGTATCTTGGACAAAATGGCAACCCTTGCTAAAATAAACTCCCGCGATCAAAAATTCCTGAAATGACCAAAAGCAAAGTCAAATGAGTCAGTACCGCTTAGTCCTAGAAAGCTCTCTTCAAACCACGGCAGCTTTTTCTGTGACCACAATTTCCGTTCAATTTGACGGAAAAATTCTTTGCTGGACTTTGGCCCAGTTCTCAGAATTAAACCCGAGCCCAGGGATCCTTTCATATTCTGACCAACGTCTGAGGATAAGTATCCTTCAATGGTGCACTCATTTCTGGCACGAGCGCCAGTCCCCCCCCCCCCCCCCACAAATGCTCTCATATTTCGAGAGTCTCTCACAGTCCCCCGCAATTAGGTCCTTTTTCATTCACGAACTCAAAACAGAATCCTCACAAACATGCAATTTCCCCGTAACAAAACCAGAATGCACAGCTCCTTTGGATTTGTAAGGGAATATATTATGTGAAATTGCTGCTAGATTTCCGACGTAATTTCGAGTGGCTCCCGTGTGTCATCATTTATTCCCTGTATCTCGGTGTGCCTTCCTCGCATTCGTTTCAAAAAGGAATTCGCGTGCGTAATGCCTCATAAATTGCATGCTATGCCCGTATTACACATTCGGTTTGTCTTGGCAAACCTGTGTTCAGCGGCTGTAGTACACGATCACGGGGGGAGGGTGGTGCTGTGACCTGGAGTGGGTCCTCGAGAAGCATGTAAGTCTATGATGAGGATATAATTCATGCAATCCCAAGCTATATTTCTTTTCTTTAGTTGTGGCCTGCTTTTATTGCTGCAGCGAAATAGACCACTTTGCCCGGTTGGAGTGGATTTAGCTCATGTTGTTTCAATAATGCATGAGAAGGGCGCGCACCTGGGAAGGGGAAGATGGATTCTATCACGGGAATTGCGAATGACAGTGCTTGGGCGAATATCGACTGAATCAAAGGTGAATGGGGAGCAACATAAAATCTGTTGCCCTATAAGAGATTCCATTTGTGCGCGGTTATTTTCCACGGAAGACGCGTTGAGTTTCTTTCTGTTCGTTGTGGCGCCCAACGCACGACCCTCTTAGTTTGCGAAACAAATGTACAGAGGTATCGTAGGGAGCAAAGTTTTAAGCAGGGCTTGTAAACAATGCTTTAAATTGAGGCAGCTTTGACGGCGTTGTGCTTCTGCATGCGACAAGTTTCTTGTCACCCTGTCACTCCACGTAGTTGTTCCACCATTGTTTTATGTCCTCAGATGCACAGACTTAAAATTTTAAGTCCAAAGCTATCAAAACGAAAACACTCAGACGCTGTCGCTGCGAACTACTTTTACTGACTCACAGTGCACCACACACGTCTCCTGGAATCGAACGTATCAACGAAACGGGAACTTTGTCTTCGATATGCGTGACTAATTGAAGGGCGGGAAGCTTCTAGACCATGAACACACGAAGTACAACTTGCTCTGTGCAAACGAAACGTGCACCGACATGTGAAGGGGCATGCTACAGGACGAGCACGTCCGTTAACACAAAACAAGTTCCTGGAATTTGTGAGTCATCGCTGTGTGCACTCGGGTGGCAACACAGAAACAACTTTCGAAACTTCGCATCCTTCCACATTGTTGCAGGGATAACAGCGTCTAGTGTTAATTTATTCAAAGGATTCCCCACGTTCGTTCGCGAAGCCCTTACGCTAAATAATCCCCCCCGTCAGTGAATCCTTACAAAGCCGTCCCCCGCTTGGATAGTTCCTGTGTCTTGTATAGAAATCACTTCCACCGCCCCCGGGGCGGAGAGTCCTGGTGATTCATAACTCTAAACATTTTCACTTTTCATTCCACTTAATTTAATTTCCAACCGCACACAAGAACAAAGACGCAAAACAGAACCAAGGATAAAGCGAGAGCGGAACAAGGCTCAGTTGAACAAGTGGCGGGAAGAGGGACAAACAAAAATAAAAAATTCCCCCTCGAGCCACTGCTCTATGTCGACAATAGCTCTTCACTTTATCAACGGCATCTCGTGCAGCTCGTACACGCTGGTGTGCCTTGCAAACAAAACACGTTGAACATGTTAAGGATCTTTCAATTAAACTCAGCCATACGGAGTTCCCCCCACGACTCTTGTTCCGGATGAAAGCCGGTGCAAGGGGGCAACCCTTTCAGCCTCCCATGGCTACGCACACACTCATGGCAGACATACGTCCTTCACGCGTCAGCATCATTTGACTGTAGTCAATAATCGTGCATTTCCTTCCACCCTCTCTCGCGTCTTCGCGAAGGCCTCACCTCACAGCGAGCTTAGTTCGCTTCATCTTAACGATAAATACTCATTCAAGCGAGCGCATTCCTATTATCCTTGAATAACTGAGCACGAGCAGTCGACACCGGGGGAAAGGATACAAGAAGGCACCAACTGGAGTATCCTCCTCCGCCGGGCATTCCAGCCAACGAAAGTCCTTTTATTGCAAACCATTTGCTTATCACATTCGACATGATGGCGGTGGTGGCGCTGCCAGTGTGCAATTTATCTGCTCGTGCCTTTGTTGGCGTCCTTTCTGTCACTGGCCCCGTGTCGACGACGTGCTACGCTTTCGTCCTTAGGGTATACCCACCCGCGATTTGTTTTTTTCTTCGGCTGTGTGTTATCCTTTTCCATTTATAATATTTGCGGTAGCGTTGTAATTTCTTTTTTCTCTCTTCTAATGCATTGTTCCCTCGAGAGAGCGCGGTGAGGGCGTGGGTTTTGTTGTCGCCCTCCCATCGACCAGCGCATTCCCTGGCGCTTTGTAATGGCAGCACGGCGGCAACAGCGGCGGAATATTTTCGTCCGGCTGCATTTGCTGCAGGACTTTTGACATTTCTGCTTGTCTTGTCTCGCATTTTAAGCTGTGTCCTTTTGAAAGTGTTTTCCTCTTTTCCACTTTTCTTCGTTTTGCTTGTTTTTTGTTCGTTTTGCATTCCATTCGCTCCTTTGTTGTTTTTCCTTCTTCGTCGTGTCGTTATTGTGTGATCTGAAGAGTGCGAAATTATGAGGGGAGAACACATTTTTAACTTATGAGCTCTGTCACGCTTTGTTGGTGGTTCTGCTGTCACCGCTGTTGCTTGCTGCTGTTAATGTCTGATTTTGAGTTTATGCCTGGTGCGGCTGGAGGTGGGGGGTGGCGCACTGGGAGTGCCACTTGAAGGCTGTGAACGTGCAGATGTTACAGAAGTGGATTTAATGGCCAATTACTGATGGTAAGTGTGTGTGCCTTTTCGGCTTAACGAATAGGTACTCGAGACCCAACCAAGAAGTGGTCTCTGGGAATTGTGTATTGGTCCTGCTTGTGGGGAATCTAACACATGAAAACTAATGTCGGCTTTAAAAGTATTTTCAGCTTAAATGCTGAGGAGTCATTATCCGGCTAACGAGACATGCCCCATTAGAGGGTTGCTCTATGCGAAGTGGCGGTCGGGGAATTGCCGCAATGTGCTCCCCATTTGCATGCTTTGTACTGAAGAAAAATGTGATACATCCCTTCTTTCCGCATAACGGAACTAGTTGTGTACGACCAGGTACACAACTAGTAAGTCGGCTCTGAGGAGCTGTGGGCTTGTAGGCATTTCGTTCTGCGCAAGTGCTCATAAGGAGGGCCATTGAGTGAGCTCACTTATATAGCCCAATCCCAAATAAAGCACACAAGGCTGCTCCACTTTTGAAGTGAGTAAAGTAAACGTGCTCCGCGAATTCTGAAATGTGAAATTACAGCTCAGTGCAAAAAAATAGCACCACGTTGAGGTCTGCACTTTGGATGCTAATTACTTTTCTCCATGCTCATGTAAAGACACGCTTTTAAACGGTCAAAAATTGTTTGTTGTGCAACATTGAACATTGTTGCCATTTGCTTTCGACTCAAAGTGTCATCTCCAACCACTATCGGTTGCAATTCGGCGTCTTCAAATTTTTTTGGTGGTCTTCCACGTTCTTTATTTCTCACATCAAAATCATTACTTCCGAACCGTCGAAACCATCTCTTGCATGTTGCTTCTGATAGAGCATGATCACCATATGCCTCGACAAGCATTCGATGCGACTCTGGTGCACAGCATTCAAACAAAAAATGAATGCTTTCCGCAAATCATTACTTTCTGGTACAAAATTCGACATTGTCGAGCCCTTATTGAGTTTGCTTAAAACAGTCTTCCTCTCTCGTTCTCTGTAGCTAATTCGAAATTTTGTATTTTCTGAATTTTTTTGGTATAAAAGAATTTAGATGCATCTTTCGGCTAATGAAAGCAGTTTTCTAAAACTCATTAACCGACCGAAAAACAAAGCCTGCTCAAAAGCCGACAAGGCCGCTCTCGACTGTTTAGGGCGACAACTCTTTGTGGGATTCCTTCCAAGAATTTAACGGATTGCAAGAGCTGTTCAGTAACCTACACTTTGTACGAAGCGAGGGAGTAAAATGACGACCAGATCTATAAGATCGAAAGGAAGTCAAAGTTTCGGCCCGAAAGGTTCCAGATAAACACATGAGAGACGCTAAAATTTGAAATTCACCTTATTTTTTGAGCAAACCTCTCATTTGAAGAAAAGTGCAGGTAAAGCCCTTAGAATGTTTGCAGAAACTTTATCCAACAGATCATGCAGACAGTGTTTTACACTCTTCAAAAATTGTGATTTTAGCATCAATGCCAGAGAGCGTCTGAGCCGGCCTAAAAAAAAAATTTTAAATAAGGAAATGTGTCGAGATCCGTGACGAACACAAAACGAACTCGCAGAATCGTTGAGAGTGGCCCAACATACAATTTCTGTTCAGTTAAAGAAATTCAGATTTATTCAAAAGCAAGGAAATTGGGTGTTACATAGGTTGAAACCGAAACCATATAGAAACCTCTTCTTGAGAGACATCAAAAGAAAGTGATTCTTGCTCCAGATCGTAACTAGAGACGACAATTGGATATACTACGACAACCCTAAGATGAAGAAATACGAAGCCCGTCAATGTCTACTTCGACACAATAGTAAATGTCATGTCACGCATACGGTGGTGGTAGTGGAAACAGACGGTTGTGTGTTCTATAAGCTGCTAAAACCAGGCAAAGCCATTGATAGGAAACTTTTAGACTACAACTTATGCGTTTGAGCCGTGCATTACCTGAAAAAAGAGGACAGAAATGATCGGAAGGCAAGACAAAGTGATTTTGCAACATGGAAACGCCCCAAGTCGCTATAGCGTTTCTGGAGACGCTGAAATGGCAGGTCTTACCCCACCCGCCGTATTTTCTAGATCATGCCCCTTCCGACTACCAACTTTTTCGACACATGTCAAACGATTTGGGGTGTTTCCGCTTTTGAAGAAATCGAAAAATTGCTCAAAGTTAGGATCGATCCCAGTGAGGATTAAGTTTTGGGAGATGGTGTCCGAAAATTACCAGAGAGATGGGAAAAGGAGTCGTTTCCGACGGATCCATGCACAGAACTGCATTTTCCCACAATAATTCTTTCAAATACTTTCATTCCTGTAAATCCCTGTCAACCGTGACAACGCTTTCATCGATAGCATTCTGCAGCTCCACCTGGAGATCCCATTACCCCGAAAGACGATGGTACTGTCTGTCACGTTCTAGTTCATGGACATCCAAGATCGACGCGTTGACAAATTTTTCTCATTTTGAAAGATTCAGCATTTGTGATAAGGCACGTACAGAGCCACGCCCCACGCTACTCTCTTCACAAACCAATTCCTGACCTGGCATTACAAGCCGTCCTCTGCCATGACTCATCAACGGTATCTTGCTACTTTCTGGAACGCTTCTCAAAATCAGAATATCACCCCAACGGAATCACTGATTCGTACCCTAATGGAATTTACCTTTAAATACTATTATCACCCGGCTGGCAAGGCATGTGCCCTCTCTCTGTGTGTGTATATCCTGTTAATCCATTGCCGCCCACTCAACGCATTCGAGGGAATATTTTTCGAAATTTCGATTTTCTAATAGATTAACCCAACGGTTGGATTCATCATTTACGATAGAGGCGGCGCTGCGCGTGGAAAATGCGGGGATATGTGGCAGACGAAATACTTGAGCAGAAATCAAAGGGACTGCGATGTGCTCATTCGATTAATTTTCATTCGCTTCCCATTCGCAGACATCAGGAAGCACGGCGTGTGGGGCAATGGGACACATGGAGAGAGCCAGTCAAGTGCATTCACATGTAAAATATACAAGGCAACAATTTCGAGTGAATATAGAGCGCAGAGAGAGTGGGCGATCGTTGAGGTAAGAGCCATCAAAATGTCAGATGTTGCCCTTTGAGGAGGGGGTTTGAATGTGTTTGGAAATGCCGCTACAAAGTATGAATCCCTAATCGGCTTCAAATCAGAAAGTGGAAAGTGCAAATCACAGATTTCGTAGAAAAGGAAGGTCTGACATTTCTCTTTCTTTGTTTTGCTTGTGTTGAGAAGTGTTTGTGTTAATTTTTCTAATCTTTAACGTGGTAGCACACTGGGAGTGGGAGCGATAAGGACGAAGAGTGAAATGGCTGGAAAACAACATTCGAGGAAAAACGGACAGGTTGTGGTAGGTGTGGATGTAAAAATTTGAAAATCTGACCAAGGAAACTAAAGAGTTGTTTACGATGAACTGCCACGTGTGTAGGAAACCCATTGAACAGGTACTGGGAAGTAATCTAAAAACGACACAAGCCTGATGCTTTTAGAGCTAAGAAATGAGGCTGAAGGCATAAATTCAGATGTCAAGCATGACCAAGTATGACGGACAAGAAATCATTCCCCTGACGAGGGCCACATTGCAGCTTAAAATGAAAGGGTTTGCACGAATTTCTTTGAATGATGGTTGATTCCATTTCATACACTAACAGACCTATCAATGAGCACACATTTGCTACGGACAAAAACTCATGAGAACCTGAGTAGCTTCTGCCGACCCTCCTAGCGCTAGTGACAATTCCAGTCTAGAAAATTGTGGGCCAAACATTCACACTTAAGAAAGCGACTGTCCGTAAGGGGTCATATGACTCCATACGCGTGGCATACGTCAACCAACGCTCCAAAATGTACCTTAGGGTTGAAGAAAATTTTGCAAAACGATCATCATTGTCGTTGAAAAGGCAAATATATAAGCTACGGCTACTTGTAGACGTCCTTCAAGACTTAAATTTGTACTCTTACTGTACTATACCACACTCTGAGTCCACTCACTTGGATAATGAACTGGGGACCAAAACACATTATTCAATAAGTTTCGGGACTGAAATATAAGGGGCGCCACTACTGAAAAAGTACAAATATTCTAATGACACCTGGCGAATTTTCATGACAATCAGATTATTAGATTACAAGCTACAGTGATTCAAGTGACGCTAAAAGCAATGGACGGAATGGATTGACGCTTTTTAAAGCAATGGAAAAAAGAGAATTTCGTGTGTTGTTGTTTTTTGATTTTAAAAAAATACCGTGGCAGTGCAGCAATGGCTTGAAAAGGACTCTGCTCCATCAAACACAACTATTTGTTACTGGTATGCTGACTTTAAAAGTGACCGTACAAACACCAACGAGGCTGAACGCTCTGGGAGGCCATTTGATGTGGTTATATACGGAAACGTCAAAAAGACACACAAATCGTTTTGGAAAACCCCAAAGTGAAATTGCGTGAGATAGCTGACACCTTAATTATATCAAAAGGCAGTGAATGCACTATTTTGCATGACCATTTGTCCATAAGGAAGCTATTTTTCGTACCGTGTTTGCTCACAATGGATCAAAAACAACAACAACGTATCGATGGTTCTGAGAGCTGCTTGGAGTTGTTTGGAGTTGTTTCGCCAACTTACTGCATCGGTATCTCACAAATGTTGAAATTTGAATCCACAACTATTTTTTTTTTTTTTTTTTTTTTTTTGTTGGAGGTTACGATCAACTACACTGGAGCACTCAGACTCAAATACTGATCCATTGCACTACCAGGCAGTAACCTTCATTTAATGTAGTTTCTTGGTTTCCCGAAGAAAAGCCAAGATGCGCTTCTTCTATAGAACTTAGGTTTTCAGTTCCCACCACATCAGTGCCAAATAACCGCCACCTGATACTAGCGAAAGCAGGACCCTGACAGAGAAAGTGCTCTGAAGTGTCTTCACCTTCTCCACAGGCGTCGCAGAGTGTGAGATCACTAAGCCCAAGCCGACTCAGGTGCATAGCGAAGGTAAAGTGTCCCGTCAATACGCCAACAAGTCTTCTGCACTCGTTTCTGTCTACAGATAGCAGAAAAGAATTAGATTTCTAGCAGACGTTTGGGAGCATACTCTTGGTCACACACTGCATCCTGGGGAATCACGCCGACCGAATTAAGGGAAGACTTGCATTCTTGCACTATCTTGGAAGTGGTTAAATGGTTGAGTAAGGCCTTGGGCACAGCTTGACTGTCGCTGCAGACACAGATACTTCTTCCCTTCCACCTATTCTTCACAATGTAGTTGGTGGCCATTAGGATCGCGAAGGCTTCCGACGCAAAGGAGACTGACGCGAAGGAGACCGACGCTAAGTTTTCTAAGGAGGCGTGAAGTCTAATGTTGTCGTTTTCCACGAAGGATCCAGCTCCAGAACCCTCCGTTGTCTTGGAGCCGTCCGTGAAAATCCGACTACATTCCTTTCCCGGTTCAGTTTCTGGCCACAGCCAGTCCAGTACACGTGGAAAGTCGACTTTGTAAAAGCATCGCAACTGTATTATTGGCGACTTCGTATCCGACGGCATGTCGATGAGAGTAGTATCATAGGAGATGCGGTGTGCGAGGTCATCAAAGCTCCAGTGCGAGTGGAACACAAGACAATTCATACATCCCATGATGTGTAGATCAAGGGGGGGAGATTAATCAGAGCATCAAGAGCAGAGCCAGGCGTGCTGGGGAAAGCCCCTGTGCAGCCGAGACAAACTGTTCTTTGAAATTTGGTGAAAGCGGCAGTCACTTATTTGCGCGAAAGCTTGTCATTGCCGTATAGATCCAAACGAATCTTTTGGGTGATAGACCCCAGGTTTTGCCGAAAACTCCCTTGCATTGCCAGAAGACTGACAGCGCCTTGGAGGTTTTCGTCTCAATGTGTCTTTTCCAGAAAAGTTTACTGTCAAGGATAACACCTAGATATTTGGCTTCATTGCAAATTAACGCCTTTAAATACCAGTTGAGTCAAACCGGTCATATTCCTCCTTCTCGTAAAGAGAACAACCTCAGTTTTAAGAGGGTTGGCGGAAAGCCCATTCCTGGTCCACCAGATATCGATCATGTCAAGAGCCGCCTGTCCGAGTGCGCTGACGGCCGCAAGACATGGTCCGGTAACCAATACGGCTACATCGTCTGCATAAGCCTGGGCATAGGTGATAGAACTACTCGAAACGGAAAGCAGAGAATCAACCAGCATGCACCATAGGAGGGGAGACAGTACCCCGCCTTGGGGCCAGCCCCTGTTAACCTGCGACATTACAAACTTGTCACGCTCCGCCTCCGCTATTAAAGATTTGTCCCCTAGCGACATATACCTCTTTTCAGACTTCAAAAAGACGCTCGTCGGAAAAAAAAAAGGCTCGAACAAGGAGGTGATCGCCCAAACTAAAGCCTATTTTGATGCCAAAGGTGAATCGTATCGACATGTTAGAGCGGCGTTGGACTGCTTGTATCACTTATAAAGGAAACTATGTTGATGCGTAAAATTGAAGTTTTTCAAAATGCGCTTTTATTGATATTATGTCCCGGGACTTATGGAGTGATAGTCAATAATGATTGAATATGTCCCCAGTTCTGTGTACACAATTAATGACATTTCAAAATATGCGAACAATGCAAGTCGGAGCAACATTCTTCATTGTCTTTTAAAAACAAAAGTCGCCTATAAGAGAACAAACAAAATACTCGTAAATGATTTCCTGCAAGTCGAATTGGTTTGAGGGACACTCACGTGAGCAATATGTCATTTCAAAAAAGATGAAATTGATTTAAGACTGTCATCAACAATTATTTAAAATTTAAGAACTATTCCAAGAGACGAATGTCCTAATGGATCAGATTCGAAGACTGAGGCCGGATCAGTGTTATCCATACGCTCTACATGGCCTAGCCGTCTTAAGCGATGTATCCGAAGACGGTTGACAAGACGCATGTCGGTGTACAGCCCATAGAGTTCAATGTCATCAACGTATACAGGTCCAAAAATGGCACGCAAAAATTTGTTTGCGAAAAGACAGAAGACTTCCTCATACGCTTAAAGTAACATCTAGGTTTTAACGCCATTAACTAGGTCTGGGACGATCAAGTTGTTTTATAAAGGGAGATTTGTCTTGCGAGAGAGGGCTTTATTACTCAATTGCCTCTTGAGCCCAAAGAACCAGCGACTGGCAAGAATGATTCTGCGTTTGATTTCGGTACTGATGTTGTTGTCCGTGTTTACCGCGGAGCAGAGGTAGACGAAGTCTTTGACTACCTCGAAGTCTCTGCTGCCTAGTTTGACGCTCTGTCCGAGACGTCGATGTTGTGTGTCCTTTCTTGACGACAGCATGTACTTCGTTTTACCATCATTTACAACCAGACCCATTTTAGACGCTTCGGGTTCTAAGTCTTTCGTGGCCGCCGTGGCGTAGTGGGTAGAGTGCGACGATCACCCGCTGAAGGGTCTAGGTTCGTTTCCCGGCTGAACACCTTAAATTTTTCAAGGCACCACCTCTCTCGAGCTGCTGACAACACTCAAAGATTAATAAGTGACTAAAAAGCCTCTCAAACTTCGCCGTTCGGAGTCGGCAAAAAACTGCAGGTCCCTTGTACCCGTGAGAGAACAGTAGGGCGCACTAGACGAGTAGTTGATGAGCAAGCTAGGCCCTGGTTCCCCTGTGGACTATCACGCCAACAATTATTATTTTTATAAGTCCTTAGAGAGAAGGCTTTCTTATTCAATTGCCTCTTGAGCCAAAGAAACAGCGATGGGCAAGAGTGAGTTTGCTTTTGATTTCGGTACTGATGTTGTAATGACACGATGGTAAGGATGCAAAATTTACGAAAATGATTATTTAATGGTGCAAGAGTACATATGGCGACTAGAACTTCAGAATCACCTCTCGTATTTTTGACTGATATTAATCTCTCTCGCGTAGAAGGAACCTACAGTTTCATGCCGACGACAAACGGCGAAGTTTGAAAATTTTTGTTTAATTGAAGGTTAGTCCTGTGAGTGTTGACGACAACTCCTGAAGAAAAACCGACATGTTCACTACCGGAATTGAACCTGAGACCATTGGCGTTCAAAGTTTGAGGAGTTTTTTCTATTTCTAGATCTAAGATTTGGGTGTAACTTCGTGAAGCAAAACCAAATCTGGGACCAGGAGCGAGCGAATGTCACACTTGAACACTGCGCTGGGGTGACCAAACCAAATTTATCTTCTTGACAGACATCACCTCAGACAGGTCAGGTCTATCGACACGATCGATTGCTGAACTTTAAGGTCGTAAGGAGCTTCTAAATTGTTCAAATATTCTGAAAGGCAGTGACGTCGCTTCCTTCACATCGAGTGGATGGACAAAATGGCTAAAATGGTGTCGCATCCTCCAGCTCGACAAGAGTACCTAGACCTATGATCTGTTGTTAAGACGGCTGTGGCGATCGTGACAATCATGGTGATCGAGGCTATTGTGCGGGCTAGAAACGGTATGTATGGTTTGTAGAAGCGAACCCTGAGCCTCAGGTTTGAACTGTCGTCCTACCTTGTGGTCAGAAGGCATTTGTCTGCACAATAAAAGAAGTTGATTGCTTTCTGGTAAATCTAGAGTAAGTTCAAGTGGTCTTGAGTATGATAAATGGGCTGATTCTAGGTTTTCTTCCAAGACTCTGCGGACCAGCCAGCAAAACACTGATATCATCCCCATATCCTGCAAATTTAGGCCCAAGAACCTTGATCACTTTGTACTAGAGGTGATCGCTTTTGCTTTGATGTGCTGAGAATTGACCGACTCTGACAAAGGACGAACTGTCACACTCGACCCACAACTACTAGAAAATCCATTTAAGATCACCAATTTGCAAACTTAGCGCAGTCCACCAGGCACGTATTCCAGAAGCCCAAGCAAGCAGCTAATGCACCACATTTATTCACTTGTGCCATTCCAGAAAATCTTTCCAACCCTTACTTCTGCTTCTCTCCCCTGCCGTTTCCTTTGACTGTTTATCAAGCCGTTCACCACAACCTTTCAAGCGCACAAGGACACTCCCCGCACATTGTTTTACACGCAATCTTCCACACAAATATTCCCTCCGTTCGCCTGGAAACAGTAATGCTTTGTGCCGGTGAATTGTTCGACGAAAGGACTGAGGAATTCCCCGTCTTTGTTGCAGGTTGTCTCTCGTCGCGCGGCAACTCTTCTGCACTTCTGCCGAATCACGCCAAACTTCCATCAGCGCCATGGTCGCAGCAATTTTTCCTAGAAATCCTTTTAGCAAATTTCAGAGAGAACCTTTGTAATCCCATTTTTTTCGCAATTTGCTATTGTGTGCACGGAAGGAGCAGGCATGGCAATGGGGGTTAACGAGGCAAGTCCTTGGTGAAGTTCCTTCTTCTTGCGTGGCTTTTGTTTTTTTTTTTGTTTCCGTCCGTGAATGTGTTTAACTTTGTTGCAGCAAAAGAAAACGGCAAATGGTCCCCAATTGGGATCGGGAGTTGCTCAAGATCAGTTGCAGACTGATGGGTGGGGGGATGGGGAACCTGTGGGATTGAGCAGAAAACACGCGAAGGGGATGCTTGAAATGCAAATACGATTCCACTCATAGTCCCTCTGTGCGCGTCAAGGGGGAAGGGAGAATGTCGTTGCAGTAACGGTAATTTGCCCATCCACCCACCAGCTGAAGCGAAAAATCATGTGTAAGCAGCGCTCAAAACTTCAGCCATTCGCCCTTATCCAGGATGACACTTGTGAGATTTTGAATTGAAGGTTGCTTCTATCTCCACATTCTACTGCTATTCACCGAAAAGGCGTCACCAACGACAACGCTGGCGAGGATGTCCTTTTGGCAGCGTTTACAATTTCATTACAGTCTCGTGCGTCGAGTGCTGCCTGCTGCCAGTGTCTGAGTTGTCCATCTGCATGTTAATGGGAGAGAGAGAGAGAGAAGGGAGGAAATGGGAGTGAAGGTGGCACAGCTCGTCCTTGCAGATGGGGGAAAATCCTTTTTTCAAGTTGGATGCACTTGCTTTCGCCGTCCTTTGTTTTTAAGGTGGCCATGGTGAGCTCGCCTTAAACTTCCTTCACTTCCTTCGTGTCCCAGGATGATGTCATGAAAGTTTCATGCCCGAGAACATGTCGTCCTCATCGGGGAATGCAAGGACGGACCGCCACCGCCACCGCCATTGCTTGCATCGTTGCCACCGCCATACGACTATGGGCTTGGGTAAGGCGTTTGTTAATTTTCCAAGCAGGTGCCCCATGTGCCTGCGATGTTTTGTGAGTGTGTGTGTGTGGATGATGGGGTGGAGTGACTCACACACAGATGCCCCCAAGTGCTTGTACAGTTTGTATACAGTGCACATAAGTGCCGCTTGTAACTCCTCGAAGTTGTGTCCTTACACCCACAGCAACACACACCCACACACACTTATCCCGCTGTTCGTATGCATGTGACTGTAGCTGGAACATTGTTGCATATTTCATGGGAATCGTTCAAGTGACGGGCAATTGAATGTTTGCCAACAAAATTTGTGATGATGGAATAATCAAGTTGTGGCTGGTGTTTGCTCGACGAGCGCGGGTGGGCGGTTGGGCGGTTGGGCGGGTGCCCTTGATATTGGTTATGGCATTGTTCTCAGAGTTCTCCTTTGATGGAGGGTTGCACAAGCATGTGTGTGGGTGTGTGTGCAGGCAAGAGTCATTTGCATGAAGGCGGGAAGCCTGAGTACTCGAGGATAAACGGCTTTTGACGCTCAAAGTGGAGTTTTCTAAGTGGTGCGCTTGTGTCGCGAAAGAAAGTGGTTTTGACAGTTTCAGCATAACTGCTGAGTCTTTATGTTCTCGGCCATGAGTGGAGGGCACGTGGATGCTTTTGAAAGGGTGCACAGTGCACTCGGGCAGCCCTGCCTCGACAGAGATGAAGATATGGCCTCGGCGGATGTTGTTGTAGCAGAATCGATAAGACTCGAACATCCGGTGGGGGATAGGATTGTGTCACCTCTACTTCAGCGTAACGCACGGAACGGAAGAAAAAAAACTCTGATCCGAATATAAATGAACGACAAGCAGTGTGCCCTCAATTTGCACACCCTACGCTAACTTCGTTCTTGAGCGGATAACTCGATTAAAATACCTCGTCCACGTGGAATCCAATGCCGTGAATCGTTTAAAATTAATCGGGAACCTTAAACGTAACCCTCCATCGAACACCAGCATCTTCCACGTCTTGGCAGTGATTTCAACTCAACCGGGGAAGCATTTAATTTCCGTTCCCATTTGCGCCCACCCACCTGCCCGCCAGTCGTCCGGGAAGGACGCGCAGCTTTTCACAAATCGATTGCTCCGCTCCGTTATTCAATTACCATCGATAAATCGCATAATCTTTCAATTTATCTTTACATCTAGGCATTACCATCGCATTCTGTTAATCAGCAAACATCTCCGCCAAGGTTGCCGGCAGCCATCTGTGGGACAGCAGCATCTGCATCCATCGACCTGTACATCAAGGGAGGTTGGGTAGGGAGCACGTTGCCGGATGATTCGAGCGAAAGCGAATGCCGATTTCAATTCGAATCCCTCCACCACCCTTCTCCCGGGGGCAATTTGACGTTATTAGAAAATTCCACAGCATTTTGATCCAGAGGAACTCCTAACGCCGGCGGGATGCTGTGGCCGATGGAAGGGCACTCGGCACGAAAGTATCGCTTGCCTTGAGCTACCTGCTTACCTATGAATGGCATCCACTCGTATGTGGGCGTGGGCTCAAGGACGGGTACCTGAGGACCTTCTCGACAAACTTTGATTAAAGAAAACTAAACACAGAACTGTCGATGGGGTGGAGGCCTGAACGTAGGCGGGGCGCAGACGTGTGATCTGTTGGTGTAAATAATGCAAATCAGGCTGATGTTGACACATCTGTGACGACGGCAGTGGCGGTGTACTCAGGATTAGCAATTCACTGGATTTCCTATTCACACACGGCGAATGGATTCCCTGGCGATGTGTGGGTTCGAGTGCGTGTTGTGTGTTTTAAAGAGAATGTGCTTTTCGGCGGCTTCGTTCATTTGCGTGTGAATTTGATTGACATCGTATTCCATGACAGTGAGAACGTCCTCTCCACCGGAGGGGAACGGATTGCATGTTGACTTGTGGGAGCACTAATCGGAACATCAGTTGCCCTTGCATTGTCGCTGTTGTTGTTGCGTTTCGTTGTTTAGCTCTGCCATTGAGAGGAATGCAAAATCGAGCTGCCTGTCGAGGAGGCACAATGATACGCCTGTTCGTTTGATTAATCACCAAGCAAAAGTCGGGCTTCTATGGCAATTCGGATTGAATTTGACTCTGCAGAGGAATAAATTCCAACAGTTCAAGGACAGTGAATTTGATCCTTTTGGCACACATTAAAGGTCAACCCAGTGCTGTTGTATTATCAGCTGACGTTCAAGTGTAGCTTTTCGAAATCCCATTGGAAGTGATCGTTGACATAAGCTGGCTGAGCCTGTGAACCCTTTTGTGACTCGGCAACCTTTTCACTCCTTAAGGAGACGACTTAAGATAAAGGCGAACCAAACCGAACCGATTTTCTCAGAAATCGGTTGAAGAAACATTGACTTTGAAAATCAAATCCCACCCAATTGACCTTCAGTTCGGTTCACTCATCGTGGCGGCACACACACATACACTCCACTGTCTGCCATGAGGAGCGTGAGTGTGTCACTTAAGGAGAATGGCAAAACAAACAGTTCCATGACACTTCTGATGTCTGTCATAAAACAAATCAGATTCACTGCAATAAATCTTCAATCATCCGCCAGAGGACTCTCTCCTGGAGTGTGTAGGTGTGTGTGCACAGAGATAAACTTCACTACACTCCAGTTCGAGTGAAACCTAAGCTCTGCGTGCCAAAAGAAGCCATCTGCTGCCGTCATTTACATATCCTTGACTGGAATGGAATGGCCAACACACATAAAGGACATTTATTCCACCACCTGCTACCTGAAAATTCTGTTTGGCTGCGGGTGCTCCCTAATCTTTTCCCCCCACGCCGTCCGTCCTCATCAAATCACAATTCGGAGAAAATTAAAGTTTTATCACGTCCAGGGCATTTATTCCCTCATTTATTTATTCCACGGACAGGCGTGTAAGTGTGTATGCGACGGCAGGTGGGTGGGCAAATACGCACCGTAACCGCCTAAAAGGATATCCTCAGCCACTCGATGGATAGTCATTTGTTTGCTGGCAAAACAATATCAAGTGTGAACATTCATGTCCTCAAACAGCTAACACACACACACGTCTATCTTGTCTCTCATTTTTCTTCCTTTTGTTTTATTCCTCCCGCCTCGAGTGGGGCGACGGTCAAGGGACAATTTTTTGTCCAGTGGAGTGCCCTGGAAAATCACCTAAATCCTGAGGGAGGACGCCTCAAGAGCTCCCTTTGAGAGTGTCACTGTTTGTGTGTGCCGTCGCAAAACGAGAGAAAATTCCAAAAGATGTTGTCCGTCCTCAGACACATTTACACATCGGAGGAATGCGCCTTCGGAACGAGTCTGTAGAATGGCTTCCCCCCTCCCACCGTTCGCCCTAAATAAGATAATTTTTCGTGCTATTTGCCCCTGCCATCACATCGCCAGCCTGCGCCAGTCCTCCGGGGTCCGTGTCGGCCACGCAAAGCTATTTGGGGAATTTTTATTCCATTTCCGTCGTTCTTCTGCCTGAGCTCAGGATGACACCGAGATGGGTGGGTCTTTGCTTTGAGTGATTGGAATGAGCGTGGAATGCTTAAATCCTTGTGCGTCTACTAAGGTTATGCTCTTGATAAATTGACTTCTTCCCCCCTCCGGAAGAGCGTGACCCACGGCTGAAGTGGCGTGTGAATTAGGGGCGGACTGCTGTTAAAATAAAGCAACAGAGGATCACTTTGTCAAGGTTAATGAAATGTTTGTCAATTTTTCAATGTGTGCGACTGCCTGCCTTGCCACTCCCTCGTCTCTCCTCAGTGGGCGGGGGGGGGGGGGCTAAATTAAAATGTTTCCCGTCCAAAATTTGTCCTTAAGGACACGCAAAACTTCACTTGAATAAAATTTGAACGGTTTTTTCTTACGAAAAATTCACGAATGAGGTGATGCGAAACTTAAGTGCCCGACACGACCCCGGGGGAAGGACTCTCAGTGCAGCGCACTTGTTATCTCGAAGTCATAAGAGCTAATGATTGCGAGGGGGGGATGATGTAATGTTGATTGATGGCTATATGAATCAGACTTAGCGTCGGCGGAGGGATGTAATGCCGTCGTTGTCCTTTGGAGCAAACGCTGTGTTTTGTGTTGCTTAATTGTGATAAATCAGTGCGAGGTCTTTCAGTAAATATCTGCTGGAACTGATGTTTGTGAAGCTGAAACTGGAACACTCTCAGTGTGATGTTGGAAATCGGAGAGAAGATAGATGGCTTTGGGTTCAGCGGCATATCGTTCGTTGGTCCGAAAGTTTGCACTTGAAATTGGATGAGACCTAATCCCCAGAGCTTATAGCGGGAAGTGTGTTGCTAAAGGGCAGCGATGAGTGAAGCTGAAGGGACGGTCAGTGGCTAAGATTGACGGCGTTGCCGATTTGTTAATCCAGCTCAAAACAGGATGTATGAATGGCTGACTGCATGAAAAGCAAATGCGGTGAAGAGAGGAGTGACGAAAACAAGGGGAATGTCATGGTCGTAATACTCGTGTTACATTCGACGTCACTAGACAGGCCTACACAAGCTAAAATTAACGAAATACTTTAATTTTTTGCGGATCACAGGCGCAATGTATGCCACTCAAGATGTTTCGTTAGATACTATTGTAAACGTCTCTAGAATGGAAAAATGTAATAAGGGGTTTCTCAAGAAAATCAGTGCTGAAGCTTAAGAAAGCTCTCAATGGATGAAAAACAACTAAAGACAACGAACACAGAACTGCTTGGCAATTATTCAGACTGTCAATAATCCTGTACACCACGGCCCTCGTCTTAGGCTTCAGACTTCAATTCTTAAATTCCAAACGCACAGTAACGAATCAGACTAGGAAGTAACATTGCCTTGAAAAACCTGGGTCTAAGCTAGCTGCGGACAAATTACAGCTATATACCACGGACGGCTCCAAACCGACGGAGGTTTCTGGAGCTGGGACCTTCGTGGGAAAGAAAACCGTCAGGAATTACGCTTCCCTAGAGTAATTTCGCGTCTTCCAGGCGGAAGCCTTCGCGAGCCTGATGGCCTAGTTGGTGGCCTAGTTGTGAAGAATAGGTGAAAGGGAAGAAGTATCTGCGTCTGTAGCGACAGCCAAGCTGTGCTCAAGGCCTCACTCAACCCTTTAACCACTTAAAAGGCAGTTCAAGAATGCAAGTCTTCCCTTAATTTGGTCGGCAGGCTGAACTCGCTAAGACTTGCTTGGGTCCCGGAACATCAGGGGATCTTGGGGAACGAGACTGCCGATGAACTAGCGAGGCTAGGCTCAGAAGAGGCTTTCGTAGGGCCCGAACCCACTTTGGGACTACCCGCGTCCTTGGTCAGCGCCTCCGTCGACGGTTGGGTCTCCCTGCAGCATACCCACAGATGGCGTGTTTCTCCAGGATGCACAATGACCAAGAGTATGCTCCGAACGTTTGCTAGAAATCCGCGTCTTTTTTGGTATCCCTAAGCAGAAACGAGTGTAGACGACTTGCCGGTGTACTAACGGGGCACTTTACCTACGCTATGCTCCTAAGTTGGCTTGGGCTTAGTGATGTCACACTTTGCGACGCCTATGGAGAAGGTGAAGACACTTCAGAGCAGCTGTTTGGCGCTGATGTGATGGGAACCGAAAACCTTGCATAACATTAAGTGAAGGTTACTGTCTGGTAGTCAATGGACCAGTTTGTCTGTCTGGGTGCTCCAGTGCAGTATTTCCCAGAGCTTGCAAACAGAGCTAGCAAACAGTAGGGTCTGTGAGGGATGGAAAAATTTAAACTTGCCTGTGAACAAGGCAAACATGCCCCAAAGGAGGGGAGTTCCTTGGTATATAATAAAAGTAACTGAATGCCGCGACTGGCCACAGGGGGACCAGGGCGTATCTTGCTCATAAACTACCCTCTCCCGAGTAGACAGAACCTACAGTTTGTTGCCGACTCCGAACGTCGCAGTTTGATAAGCTTTCTTTGAAATTTTATTTCTCTAGTAATCAGACGCTTAAAAATGATAATAATAATAATTGTTGGCGCTACAGTCCAAAGGGGGACCAGGGCCTAGCTTGCTCATCAACTACTCGTGTTGTGCGCGCTACTGTTCTCTCACGAGTAGAAGGGACCTACAGTTTTTGCCAACTCCGAACGGCGAAATTTGAGAAGTTTTCTTAGACAGTTGTTACACTTTGAGCGTTGTGAGCAGTTCGAAAGAGGTGGTGCCGTGAAAAATTCGAAAAATTGGTGTTGAGCTGGGAATCGAACCTAGACCCTTCGACGTGCGAGCGTCGCACTCTACCCATTACGCCACGGCGACCACGCTTAAAAATTAAGGTACCGTGGAAAATTCGAAGTGCTCGGAGTGCCTTCGGCTTGTGAGTGTCGCACTCTACCGAATACCGTACGGCGGCCACCACCTTTATATGTATATGCAGGTATCTAACTAGCCGCGAAAAGATAAGCCCCACTACTCAATGGTTTTGTTTTTACTAATATGGGAAGTTGGCCTCACCCACAATGGTTTCCATTGGGAAGAGAAGCCATAGACGAATTTGCTTTTATTGGAATGAAATGAAATGGAAATAGACATGACCAAAATTGAATTAAGGAACGCAACAAGGCGGTTCAATAGTACTGTGACCTTAAAGATTCTTGAACCTTCGTCTGTTGTTCTAGAATTTCAATAAAAAAATAAACTCCTAGATTTAATTACTTGAAAACGTGTTTATGGGAGATTCAAACATTTCTCTGCCTATTCCTGGGTATTCAATATTGGCATGCTCAATGGACTTTTTCGTCCTGACCTCCTACAACACTGAAGTCCATTGTTAAGAGGAGGAGTTGGAATCTTTCTGTTCCTGTTGGCACACATCAGAGCACTCAATTGGAGACATTTCTTGACACTTTTTGGATAACTCATGTGCACTACAATTTTTTAAAGTGTGTGATGACCTCCTTCGTAGCTACTTTCTTTGACTAGCTTTCCATTCTTTCTCTGTTACGCAGAATGTTCCACTCAATCTGGGCGATAATAGAGAGGATCCACGACTTGGATGACGTCAATAAAACAAAATCAAAACTGAAGTCTGTCCTGTCCCCAGAATTGATTGAAGCAGCCAGATATGACCTGGTTGTACACTGGCACTAGCTCATCTCTAAAATATGGTTGACGGAAAGTAAGCTCGATTAGTGGATCTGAGTGTCGGTTATCCAAGTCACAAAAGATGAGACCCTCTCGACTCCGCCAACAAAAAATGTTCTAACGAGTTAGCCAGTTGCGTTCCTCCCCTTCAAGAATTCACCCGCAATACCCGCTTCATTATAAATGCTCAACTGTTCACCCTTATGCCCACCTTCGGATGACAGTTGAGTTTAGATACCCGTTTTTCAGCCGCACTACACGAATATGGAATGCTCTTCCTAGCCCAACTTTTCCTTCCCATTACATTCCACAGGCATTTAAAGCCAATGTTCATCGGTACCTTCTTTCCCTCTCTTCGTCCATACCTTCGACCCGTGCTGTGACTTAATTCCAGTCATTTAAGTGTATAAACAATCTCTTTAATTATTAATTACAATTACAAAAAAAATCTTTTCAATATGGCTGTAGTGTTGGAAATCCACGATGTCGCTAGTTGACAACATGCGACAGTGTGAAAAAAAAGTTGACTGGAATCAATAAGAGCTGCCGCCCGAAAGGGAAGAAGATCTTGATTTTCTATCATTTTTAGCGTTCCCAATCAGAGGTAAGCCTTGCAGTGTTACAGCATGTAAGATTAAACGAAGGGTTTAATAAAGAATTCGGGTAATTAACTGTTGAACACTTTTTGTTTTTAATGGTCTACAAGATCCTTTCTGCAGTTTATCCGAAAAAAACTGGCGACATTTTGCTTGGAAGTGCAACTTTTGTTGGATTGGGCTCAATTTGAAACACACATACAGTCGACTGATGTTTACTTTCGGGCTCATACGCGTAAATCCGCGATTCATCACATGACACGATGTCATAGACGTGTTTGGAAGCACTGCGATCGTATTTTTGGAGTATTTCTTTCGACCATCGACACGAGCCTTTTTTGAGCGATTGACAAATTGTGTGGGATCCAACGCGAACAAATTTTTTTAACAGTCAAGTGTTCCTGCAATATTGAATGCATGCTGGTCCTATAAATAAGGTTGTTTCAATCTCACGATAGGTCACATGGCGATCTTGCAATATCAGTTGGCGCACAGCATCAATGGTTTCCGGAACAACAACTGACGAACTACGACGACCTTCACGAACGACCTCGGTTAAATTCAGCTTACCATCGATAAACACTGGTCCTTGATGGAGTTTCAGTTACGTCAGACACATCACTTCCCTTCTCCACTCCTTACTCCTCCCCCTAACTCCATTTTCTTTTTGCACAAGTTGCAACATCCTCTTTCCCCCAGTACTGTGAGGCGCGTGTGCCATTGGACACCACTAAGCCAAACGCGCATCCGCTCCAACGGGAACTACCCCGTCACCACCTCCCCTCTTAACTAACCACAAGTGCATGACCAGCAGCGTGTGGATCATGTTCACATTCCCATTCCCACAGGTACAAAAAGCTGAGTAAACACTTCTATGTATTAAATTCTTAAGCAATTTTGTAGACGAGGTCAGTCGTTATTCGAATTTTGAAAACGTCCCTTGTACAACCGCATTTTTTTCAATGAAGAAAATTCAAATAAATTCTATTAAGTTTATTTTTTGAGTAAACGGTTGTCGAAAAACATTACTTTTCATCGCCAAAAATTGAATTAAGTTCATCGATGTACTGTTGTTGAGCTAATCTACGGCAAACTTGTAAAAAATATGAAAATTTTCACGATTTAATTCCATTTTTTGGGCGAGATGAATCTTTTAAGTTACTGTGAACAACACAAATAGCGCTCGTATGTCAAAACGTTCTGAGTACGTATAACCTCAAAAATGTCAAACTTTACGATAGAGCCGGCAGTTGGCAGATTGCAACACTAGGATTGCCCAATTCCGAAATATTAATGGCAACCATCGTACCTTCTTAAAAGAGAGAGAGGGAGATTTCTAAGAATAATAATCATAATATGGCGCGACAGTCCACAAGGAACCAGAGCTTGTTCATCAACTACTCGTGTTGTGCGTGCTACTGTTCTCTCACGAGTAGAAGGGACCTTCAGTTTTTTGCCGACACCAAAAGGCGAAGTTTGAGTTTGTTTTTGGACAGTTCTTCGATTATTATCAGCTGCTCGAAAGAGGTGGTGCTGCGAAATATTCGAGGCGTTCAGCTGAGAATGGAACCCGATCTTTCGGTGTGTGAGCGTCGCATACTCTGTGGGTAATGTGCATCGAAAGAAATTATAATCGAGTAGCCAAAAATACAGGCTGTACAGTGCCCACATAAAAACTTCCAAGTCAAACTCCCTCGTTTTGTTCCCGTTCATAAATGGTGGATGCTCTCTAGCATTGTGAAGAGGCAGGCAGGCATTCTATCTGTCATCAGAATCCGTTGTTCGTTGCTTTCAAACCATTGAGTCCTGCAGAGTTAGGCGATCGATCTGACATGTTCTAGGAATCTAAAAAAATTGCTTCCCAATCACACTGAAAAGTAACCTAGCCTTGATTCTAATAGTTATAAGCTAAGTCAACTGTGGTTTGACAAAGATCATTAAGTAATCATCTCTTGTGTTGAATATTCTCACATTCAATCCATTTTTGATCGACCGCAATAAATCGCTTCACAAATCGCTGCATTTCGTTATAGTCCTGTAGAGTTCGATGGTTGTTCCGTCTGTCAAATTTCTTGTGCAATGCAAATATCAACTTTGTTTGAGAAACCTGACTAGTGGATTGATTTTTGATGCCTTCGCTATCCCGTGACAGATGCCAAGCCGATCTTGGTCCATCATTTACAATGCGACTTGTATCAGGCATTCGCACAAGTCGCTCCTTAGTCCCATGTTCACAGCATTTTCCCGATAAGAGCAAACATTTTCGGCACGTTTTTGCTGCATTATTTATATTTTTCAAAATAAAAGGCAACATTTCAATAGATTTTTCACTCATTTTCATGAACAGCTTTTTATGCAAAAATAATGCCTGACAGATCTACACTTATTTGACACCTTTAGGTCGATGTTTCTAGGTTTATGGAAATCGCGGCAAGAAGCTTTTTGTATGGCTTACTTCAAACCTCTTCCTTCACACGACAAAACTGTCAACTTGCCAGCTTTATTTTCTTTCAGCCTCTAAATTAGGAAATGAATGGTTCTTATTCATTTTAAGCAAACCGCACAAATCCCCCTCTCCCTTAACAATTGATAATCCCTCTCCGTTCTGCATTCCTTTGTGAGCATAATCAACAAAAAGTCTATAATCTGGCAACCTGACAATTTCATATGTGCGCACATGGTTACCCTATTGATTCATCGTCCGAAATTGCATTTCTCTTTCTAAATCCAGCCTCAAAAACAGTTTGAGCCTCCATATTTCATCCACTCACTTGTGGTGTAAGATCTTGTTGCCACCAGACCATGTCGGTTTCGCTTCCTTCTTCTCTCTTTTCAGTTCACACACACGCGGACGAGGCTCTTCACACGACACGACCTCGTCCCCGTTTCACACAGAATTTACAAAGTCAGCACTGCATACAAAATCAAAACTCTCCTGACCGGCCACCAAACCCAAATTATCACCCGAACATTTCGCTTTATAGTCATAATCGGCAGAGGGGTCGGATCGTTTACTTAACCACATCCCTGCGAACACGAACCTCAAGTGCCCCAAATCCTCGGATTCTTCGCCTTCCCATGTGAGAGAAAACACGAATGAGAAACTTAACCTCAATCCTAATCACGTATTGTGCCGCTCCCCGCCCGCTCACTGAGGGCTGCCGTTGAAAAACCGCAGAACACTGCACATGCAGTAACTGAAAAGAACCTTGAAGAAGTCTCCCCCAGCCATGGCATGCAGAGCCATTGTTCGTGGTTACCAATTAGAGAGAAGACTCCCACCCTCGACCATCCCGTCGACGGGTCCCCGGCGAGAGTATCGATTCCTCCTTCAGTCGCCCCATTCAATTGTCATTCGATTGCGACTCGAGGCAGATATATCACGAAAAACCGACCGCAGCGACATGGATAGTGCATTCCCACTCTGGGATGCTGATGCTGGCAATTCCCGCAAATGGTCTGCGAAGCGTGACAGCTGTCACCTCATTAGGGTGCAGCCACAAGCGCACTGCTGTATACACAAACGCCAAATGACACAAGAGCGACTTACCTTCCAACGAACCGGTGTATATCCTTGAGATGTCATAATCTGTTGGTCCGAGGGTGTTCTCGATTTCGACATCTGTCGCAAACACCGAGAGCGGATCTTGGCGCAGAACGAGTCGGAACTCCCTGAAACGAGAGAAAAGATACGGGAGTTATTTCTGAGTTTTACATATCAAATTGGTTACAACAATAGACGACGACGACAACGACGACGACTGACGACGAGCACGCTGAGTGCATCGAGACTCAAAGCGCCGAGTACTGAGTGCCAAGTGAATAGGTAATACAAGACCCCTGACCATGACAAGTGCCTAGAATTCTTGCAACGCCAGGGAAGGTGGGGTGAGAGGGAGAGGTACGGCAACATGACGGAACTGCCATCAATATTTCGTATGCAAACAAAGTCAACGAAGCGGCAAGAGAGATGAGCTAAAGTGTCGGTTCATCCAGAATTCCATGAAAGTATCCATGCGGAACCTTGAGATGATGGCGTGTCCTCCCGCACTCCTCTGTCGGCTGCCTGATGTAGGTGGCAGTGCTGGTGCCGGTGGCGGTGGCGGTGGCGATGGTGGTGGTGGTGGTTAAGTGCAAATCAATGTTTCTTGAGGAGACTTGTTGTCGACGCACACACTCACCCACCTACTGGCATGCACACAAACGTACGCCGGTCGTGCCGTATGGCTTCCATGGAAGACGACAACAGCAACAAATGGATTTCAGTCACACTTCACGACGATGTGGGCCTCCTCTCGCAATTAATTGCCATTGACAGACCATCGCTATGCACTTGGGTGCTTTGTCAAGGTTAGTCGAAGGGTGCGTGGTAGTGCTGTGCCCGTGCCAGTGCCAGTGTCCCTCAGCCGCCAACGAATTCTTCGCATCTACTCCTCGTCACGCAGAAAAAAAAGAGAGAAATGTATTGATTCCTGGCCTCGACAATGAGAGCTAAGTGCCGAAGGAGCAAACGTTCTTGCTTACATACCGCCGATCGCCTGAGTGCGGCAGGAGGGGGTGAATGGGGTGGTTGTTTTTTATTTTAGGGGATTTGCATGCTTTTATTGTGAAAGGGCGGTAATGGCATCGAAGACGTTCAACGGAAAGATGGAAATATCGATTTTGAAGCTCCCTCGATGCTGCCACCAGCGCTGATTGTTTACCTTGGCGTGTCTAAGCAGCACCCACGCAGTGAGAGGGGGTGGGATTGGGCGTGCTTCTAATTGCCAGATTGTTGTAAGTGGTCGGTGGAGGTGGTGTAAATTTGAACTGGCGTCATCTGCGGGAAATTTATTGACGACATTATGCGGCCACCTCTGTGGTGGTACAAGAAGACGCATGAACTTTGGCAGGCGGGGACCGACACACAAACCAATATGAGTTCAAAGTGTCTCCACGTCCGAGGGTTCTCTGACACTGGGGTTTTCTTCGATTACCATCGAGCTGGATAATCGTTAAAATATCCTCCTCCGTGAACACTCTCCTAGGATTGAAACATATCACCCCACCGAAGAGCGCGCCATTCATCAAGCATCCATCCAAACCGCCCAGCCCCAGCCGATTGTGGTTTATTTACTGCAAGTTCGATACTCTTTTGTGTGAGCTTTGAATTTAAAATTTGTCATCTCACAATGCGACGAAGTACACACAGCAGCCTCGTGTACAATCAAAATGTAACCACGCATCCACACAAGCTTGGTCTCTTGAGAAGTTGCTCTTGTTATGGTTAAACTTCAGAGCCATGCCACAAAAGATCTCGAAAATGATGACAAAGGGCATGAAAAAATAGAAGAAGAACCAAAGAACCCGTTCCTTATCCTCGAGGAGAGTAATTCAGGGAAACTTTCCATCCACAGGACATGCACAAAGGTCGGTAATGCCTTGAAAATTCGGTGCAAGGATGTGGCTCTGCGGGATGGATGGGGAATTATGATGAAGAACTTTATGCAACTCCACATCGTCTATGCTGAGAGCTGGGCGGTAGAAGCACACGGCAAAGGAGGGGGCGGATAAGTGGGATAGCGAGCAGTACCTTGTGACAAATCAAATAAATGCATATCGATTGAAGGTGAGGATGGTGCAGTTGCCGGAATGGGAAAAACGAATATATTGCTCACTTCAGGAGCTGTGGGGATTTACTGAAGAAACATGCAAGACAGAGGGATAAAAGGTTCCTTGCAGGTGATGGCAGGTGCATTTGTAACTGAAAGTATGGGTGTTGTGGGAAAAATACAAGGAACTGCATTCAAAGCAGTCCAGATTTTCATACTTTGACAACTTCTAAAGGAAGCAGAATTACAAGCGTCCGGTGGGACAGGAATTGGCATTTCCGATACCAATCAGAACGCCTTCAGGATTACCTCTCAAAATTGATTCAATATTTTATTTCGATCAAATATTGAGGCCGCAGATCCTTGCAGTATCCTGATTGATGGAAGCTTGTACACTCGTAGACACCGTGAAGATTCGAGGAATTTTTACATACTCCGTAGGAGCAGCGATTTCCTCAACTCCTTGGTGAGTGAGGTTTGGTTAGATCAGCTGGTTATCAACGGGACACTACACTTTGGATATACACAAGCCATTCAAGCACAGCGTGTAACCTTACAACCATGATGGTGCCAGTTTAAGGCTTTTTTCCTATCATGTGCTTAGTTCGATAATGAAATGCTTCCACAAAAAGTTTTCCTGCTTTTATCAGGATCTTGGCAGTCGAAAGGGGAATGAGGTGTGATCTTAAATTCTTACTCCTTCCTTCGGTTTCTTTAAAAGTGGGAGTAGCCAAGCCTGGAGTCTTATGGTATATTCCCATGGCACAGTGGCCTGTAAGATCAGCTATTTTGGTTTGAACACTCGCTTTTTCTGAATTGATGAGAAAATGAGAATGTTTGGGTTTAAGTCACGGCCAAAGTACTTTGATTGAATTTTAAGGCTCTGTTCGTATGTTCGATTGGTGTATTTGATTGTACCGAAGTGAACAGTGGGAACGTCAAATTCGCCAAGTTAAGGATTTGGAAAATGTCATCCTTTTTTTTAGAGAGATAGGCAAGCCCGACAAGGAGGGCTTTAAGGAAAAGACAATTAAGACATGTTAACTGAAACCGACAGTATTGGGAAGGCGGAAAATCTATAGCACACGGCGGATGGGTACAAGTTTTTCGATACACTTTTCTGAACACTCTTCCAACTTGCTTCTAAATACACCAATTACGAAGGTTGCCTTTTATATTTCTGGATTGCGCAACCCAAGTTGGCAACTGCCAGGTCTATCGTAAAGTTTGACATTTTTGAGGTTATACGTACTCAGAACGTTTTGACATACGACCGCTATTTGTGTAGTTTACAGTAACTTAAAAGATTCATCTCGCCCAAAAAAATTAAATTAAATCGTGAAAATTTTCGTGCGATTATTTTTTACAACTTTCGACGTGGATTAACTCAACAACAGTGCATCGATTAACTAAATTCAATTTTTGGCGATGAAGCTCCATCAAGGTTCAGTGTTTTTCGATGGAATGGTGAATTCAACCGAGGTCGTAGTTCACTCCAAGACAAATTTGGTGAAGGTCGTCCAAAATCAGTTGTTGTTCCGGAAACCATTGATGCTGTGCGCCGACTGATATTGCAAGATCGTCATGTGACTTATCGTGAGATTGAGACAACCTTAGGCATTAGTGGGACCAGCATGCATTCAATATTGCATGAAAATTTGAACGTCAAAAAAGTTTGTTCGCGTTGGATCCCACGCAATTTGTCAATCGCTCAAAAAAGGCTCGTGTCGATTGGTAGAAAGAAATGCTCCAAAAATACGATCGCGGTGCTTCGAAACACGTCTATGACATCGTGACAGGTGGTGAATCGTGGATTTACGCGTATGAACCCGAAATTAAACAGCAGTCAACTGTATGGGTGTTTCAAATTGAGCCAAATCCAACAATTTGCTCGCGCACGAAGCACTTCTAAGCAAATGGTCGCCTGGTTTTTCGGAAAAACTGGACATGTCGCAACCGTTCCACTAGAACAACGCAGAACAGTCAACTCTGAATGGTGCACAATCATTTGTTTGCCACTTGTCTTCCAAGAAATCAGGAAAACCAACCGCCGAAGACGGATCACTCTTTACAACGACAATGCGAGCTCTCACACATCGGCTCAAATGCATTTTTGAGCACTCAAATGATGAGCCATCCGCTGTATAGTCCTGACTTGGCTGCAAATGACTTCTTTTTATTCCCGTACGTAACAACTAAAATGAGAGGTCAACGTTTTTCGACACCTGAAGAAGTGGTTGATGCGTTCAGAATGCATGTGTTGGACATACCTTAATCAGAGTGGCAAAAGTGTTTCAACAATTGGTTCAAACGCATGCAAAAGTGTATAGATCCTAATGGGGAATATTTTGAAAAACAATAAAGCTATTTTCGATGAGTAATATTTGTTTTTGTTCTCTAATCCCGAAATAAAAAAGGCAACCCTCGTATACTTCAAAAAATACAATTAGATTTAAATTTTGCGGGCTGCGTAGATTCGATTATCGTTGTTTTTTTTTTGTTATGTTGGTACACTCGTTCCCGACATGTGTTTACAGTTTCAGCTTTATAGCCTATTTATATTGTTTGTGCGTGGCATAAAAGTTGGACGTGTTACGCGTGTCTGGTGGCTTTCTGCTACCGAAAAAAGGGGCAAAGAATTTGTATTCAATTCCGTGTGAAAAATGAAATTAAGTGCTTGAAATATTGACACACAGCCCTTGTATTCTGAGTAAAAAAAATATTTACAATTGGCCCAAGATTTTCGGTTAGAGTAGAGAATATGAATGACGACGCTTGCCCTGGACGCCTCAGCACGTCAACAATCGATCAAAACGTTGAGAAAGTGAAAAAAAAATGTTATGGAGAGTCGCTTATTCACCTTTAGAGATGTTGCGGAAGATGTCAGTATATCGGTTGCCTCATGCCATGCAACGTTCTGGAAGTTTTGGGCAAGAAACTTGTGGCTGCAAAGGTTGTCCCAGAAGCACAGAATTTTAAGCAAATAAAGTGTAGAATGAGCATCGCTCAGGAATTATAGAATAACATCACAGTAATCTGAATTTCTTAAGAAGCGTCATATCTGGAAAGGAATCAGGGGTATATGGTTTTGACATCGAAACCAATGCCCAAGCATCCCAACAGCGCAGGAGAGCCAATTCCAAAATCGCCGAATATGCAAAAGACATCTAAGCACGAACAGATCTCGTGGAAGGAAGAGGAAGACCTAAGGAACTTTTTTTACATTTAAGTGACCGGAATTAAGTCACAGTATGTGCCGAAGGTATAGAGGATGAGAGGGAAAGGAGGTACCGATGCAAATAGGTTTCAAATGCCTGTGGATTGTAATAAGGGGGAAAAGTTGGGGTGGAAGAGCATTTATTCGTGTGGCGCGGCTAAAGAACGAGTCTGTAAACTTCCCTGTAGGTCCGAAGTTGGGCTTAAGGATGAACGGTTGAGTATTCTTAGCGTTACGGGTATTGCGGGTGATTTCTTGAAGGGGAGGAATGCTGGCTACTTTCATACTTTCTGACCAAATTTTTTCTCAACACTCAAACAGCCCAAATACATTAAATTGCATCGTGTCCTGTTGTGACTTTTTTCAGTTGTGTCATCTAGAATTACACACTATACTCAGGGGTACCCACTAAGTACATCACGATCGTCGACTGTTTTAAGACCGCACGAGTTGGAATAATGAAAAATATTTGGGCTCTAATTGAAAGTGCGTCTGATTGATTTAAAAGTTTCTTTCCATATTTTTATTTCTTAAAGAACATTACTTTTCTTTTTAGAACCCTTGATTGTTACAGAGACAGCCTGTTATCCCATTTTTCGACTGTAGCTCACAGAATGAATGGTATAAAATTTAAGTAAGCTTTCATGGTCTCGAACTACAGAGAGTCCAACGTCTCTCTCCCTCTCTCTCTCGGACCCTGAGGCGGCCAGATAATATCACCAAGATGGCTGATTTAGGAAATTCGGTGCCATCTGGGTTTGTGTCTTCACTGTTTGTTAAAGAAACCAGAAACCATTAAGGAAGGAGATGGTCAACTGAACTGATTTCCCCTTTGTCTATCGACCGTTCGAATGTTATTTACGCGTTCTTGTAGAAAAAACCCCAATTTCTGTAACATCGAACATTGTCTCATTTTACTCACACGTCTAAACGTTTCCCCTCCAAAATTGGGAAGATGGTGGCTAATACGTCAAGTTTTGCCTTCAATAGTGTCAAAAACTCGTAAATTGTCAACTGTTCGTGAATTCGTCAGCCATTTTGTGTACATTCAGCACAACGCGTTCGGAAAATCTACTGCAAATTGTTTACGGGAGTAAGTGTAACCGAAACTTTAAATAGGATTTATTTCTAATAAACGGATAATTTGATAGCATTTATATATAAAATAACTTATGAAATATATAGACAAACAGGAGAGTAACGCGTGCTGAGAAGTCGCGCATTTGGAAAAGACTTATTTTTATGTATCGATTTGTATTCCGATTGAATTTCCCGAATTGTGCCTTCATGCTTATTGCACTCGGCTTGGATCTGCTCGTACTCCAGCTGAATGGAAAAAAGACTTATTATCAATTGGTATTCCAAGTTAAGCGTATTATAATTAAAATAAAAATTTGGTGTTACATATCATTATTACAAAATAGTATTCTTACTGTCCAAGTGACATCAATTCAATATGAAAGGTGTTGTTATCAATAAAAACAATGAAACCTAACCCAAAAACAAATATTAAACATGTTTCGCGCAATGAAAATAAAAACAATAAAAATAAAACGAATATATTTTGCAAAACATTTTTGTCTAATTTAACTCAGAACGAAGATATACGACATTTGTAATACATTAAATATACCTAAAGCAATTAAGTTGGTTCGAAATGAGAACATATTTACAAATTAAAGATAACTTTTGAGTACTATTTCAATAAGAACAAAAATAATATCAGGCATAATATTTATTAACAACAGTTATAAAATTAATACATTTATAGACACGAGTTATAGAATTTAAAAGAAGTAGCTGTTGTTCAGTGTTTTGTAATGTTTATTAATTCATAAATACGATTTCTTCTTCTTCTTCTTCTTGTGGCGCTACAGTCCGGGGTGGACCTGGGCCTCAACCAATATGCCTCTCCAGCCAGCACGATCTTTCGCCAGCTGTCTGCAGTTGCGCACTCCAAGTTGGTTGAGGTCCTTCTCCACTTGTGTGCGCCACTTCAGTCTAGGTCGGATTCAAAGACTTTTCGGGCCGGAGCAGTGGTGACCATACGCTCTACATGGGCTAGCCATCTTAAGCGTTGTATCCGTAGACGCTTAACCAGGCGCATGTCGCTGTACAGCCTATAGAGTTCGTCATTAAATCTTCTCCTCCAGATGCCATCAACGCAAACAGGACCAAAAATCGCACGCAAAACTTTTCTCTTGAAAAGACTAACGGCTTCCTCATCCGCCTTTGCTAACGTCCAAGATTCTGCGCCTACTATATGACGGGGATGATCAAGCTGTTATATAAAGCTAGCTTAGTCCTTCGAGAGAGGGCTTTATTACTCAATTGCCTCTTGAGCCCAAAGAAACAGCGGTTGGCAAGAGTGATTCTGCGTTTGATTTCGGTACTGATGTTGTTGTCCCTGTTTACCTCGGAGTCGAGGTAGACGAAGTCCTTAACTACCTCGAAGTTTCTGCTGCCTATTGTTACGCTCCGTCCGAGACGTCAATGTTGTATGTACTTCGTTTTGCCCTCATTTACCGCCAGACCCATTTTAGCCGCTTCCGCTTCAATGCCAGCAAACGCCTCATTGACGGCTCGCTGTGTTCGTCCAATCACGTCAATGTCATCAGCGTAAGCTAACAATTGAACTGACTTCTGGAAGATCGTGCCTCTGGTGTTGACTTGTGAGTTACGCACGATCTTCTCGATGATGATGTTAAAGAAGTCACATGACAGTGCGTCGCCTTGTCTAAAACCTTTCTTGACATTGAAGGTCTCGGTGAGTTCGGTACCGACCTTGACGGAGCAGCGAGAGTTCTCCATCGTCATCCTACACAATCTGACGAGTTTGGTAGGAATGCCAAAACTAGACATGGCACTGTATAGCTCGTCTCGTCATATGCAGCCTTGAAATCGACGAATAGGTGGTGAGTGTCAATTTGCATTTCTTGGGTCTTTTCCAGGATCTGCCGTAATGTGAAGATCTGGTCTATTGTGGACTTCCCTGGTCTGAAACCACACTGATAGGGACCTATCAGGCCATGGACAAATGGTTTCAGACGCTCACACAATACGGCAGAGAGGATCTTGTATGCGAAGTTCAGGAGACTAATCCCTCTGTAGTTGGCGCAGTCAAAGGGGTCTCCTTTTTTGTGGACCGGTTAAACGACGCTGAGATTCCACTCATCGGGCATGCTTTCCTCCGACCATATCTTACAGATGAGCTGGTGCATGCACCCAACCCGGTCATCTCCAGCTGCTTTAAATAGTTCTGCGGACAGTCCGTCCGCTCCAGCAGCTTTGTTTGACTTTAGCTTGGATATTGCTATCTTCACCTCGTCTATGTCGTGGGGACGGAATGCTTGTCTATCATCGTCGATTACGATTTAGTAGGTAAATTATTGCGTTTTTTGTTCTTGAATTAATCATGAAATTTTAGGAATATTGTGTTTCTGATGCAACCACTGCCTTACAAACATAATTTCTGAACGCGGCTATCGACAACCATTACTTTTTGCTGGAAAAAATTATTCTTTCTTTTTTTCAATTTCTTGTTTTATATGCCCTCTCCTTCTAACAGTTTTAAGAGTGAGGAGATCCACCGTATAGGCAGTTCACACGTATTCTCATTTAAAAATAAAAAAACCTGTCTGTGAATCAGCTGTTCAATAGGGGAAATGTTATAAAAAACGCCACCAAATTGAATCAAGGGCATGAGACGAGGGAGTTGACTGTCTACCTGTTGGTCTCTGAAAGAAACTTTGTGGTCTAAGGAAGCCAGGTCTTCATTATAGAGGTGAAAATGAGCCTTATTTATTCTAAATGTTTTCATGCCGAAGCGGGTGGTCATGCTCATTTAGTTGTCAAGTATATTTGCCTTGTTGGCAAATCATCCGAGACACGTGCGCAGAATTATCTACAGTGGTTGAAATGTTGGGTGGAAGAAATCAATGGCGGCTTTGTGATACGATTAATTTTCTTTTTCGTGTGGAACGAAGACTAGTGCTGTCTAGAAGCTTATAAGCGTGATGCACTAGATTGGGTTGAGCTGTTGCAGTAGATCATTCCTAGGTTTTTTTTAGTTTTGGTTTTCACACCACGCTCTTTGAAAATAATTTTCAAAATTAATTTTCAAAAAAAATGACGACGATACTTCTGAATTTCTGCCCAAACTTTGAGGGCAAAGCAGATGTTAATGCCTACATTTTCATTCAAACTACAAGGTTCACAGACCTTATAAACTTAAGATTCCATGATGTGTACCCGAGCTCACTTGCAAGAGTGCACCTGGTTTTGATGAAAAATTTATTTGGTAAACGAAACCCAAGTCACGTAAGTATAGTTTTTAATTATTAACACACTCTGTCTGGTACTCTAACTGTGCGATCTGACTGTCTCAATGTCTCTATGTCTCTGTACTCTATGTCTTCATTTCTTTTTAGCTGCACGTGCCTCCAAACGTTAACTTTAGTCTGGAATCTGGTGAGTTTATTGGGCAGACGAACATAAATTTGTCCCGACATCGCAGTGAGCTCATCTGACAGTATTCTCAAAGGAGCAAGGTTTCATTTTCCCAATCCCCTCTGTCTGGAACTAAGGCCGATAAGTTTACCATAAACCTTCACCACACGGTCTGTTTTCCGCACTCTAAGTAATTTGATGTGTACATCAGGATAACGCTCCCGCATTTAGTTTGGTCTTTTAAACTTTTCCCTCTCCCCCAGCGTACGCACCACCGACGACGGATAATTACTGCACCGCCGAGTGGAAATTTCGTTTTGCAAGTTTTGAAAAACAAAAAAATACTTGGAAAACGAATACGAGACTGCAAGCACGGCAGAGTCCAACTTAAGATGAAATGCAACACCCTGCCATCCCAGGGATGCACATACCCTTTGGTAATCCAGAACTAATCCTATTCGAATTAGGAGCATAGGTGGAGAAGCAATTTGCGAAGAGCACGAAGGAATCAAGACGTAAATTAACTGGATCACTTGTCAAGTGCCCCAGCAGATGGAGAGGTAAGTTTATGGATGGCACACGCCCCGGCCGCGAAGCATCCCTCTGCTCGTAATAAGAACCAACAGATGAACCAGCCGCCGGAGGAGGGGGCATGAGTGAAAACTTTTTAAGTGCCTGCCCCCAGTAATGCCACTCCATACGTACCTTATGTGTGGGGAAAGATTCATGTGTTCCTTTTTTTTGGGGCCGGCTTAAACCGTACCAACTCACCTGGTTTACGAGGGGAAACCTCTCAGGCTACAGGTTGGTTTAAGTACTCTGAAATAAATATCTTCCGAGCGGTGGAATGCAGGTAGGACTCTCTTTGATTATCTGCATGGGACTGTGTGTGTAAATACAGGCGTGGGTGGGCCTGGTCTCGTTTGTTTTTAATGTCACTGCTTGCTCCCTGCGGACGATGATGGTGATGATGATAATGCTCTGAAAGCACGGAGTGTGCTTTCTAAGTGAATGTTCACTGGCGGAGAGGGTGAGTAACAGGTAGGGGGCTGGTATCTAGCACACTGGTCAAGTGTGTGTGATGCGAAACTGAAACGAGGAGGCTAGGGGGCCTCTATATACAGTGAAGAGTTGTCGTTGGATCAGCAGTTATGTCGCAGCGATTGAAAATCGAAATCCTTGGAAATGAGCTTGGCGTGAGGTCAAGGTTTATTTTTCCCGCACACAACCTAAATCGTCAATTTGACGCCCATTTTCAAGCGAAATACTTAAGTAAAGAGTGATATTTTAGCTGTTATCTTTTTGGCAACACTGGTTTAAACAGCTGACGCACATTTCGTGTTTTGTAACACTGGCAAACATCTTCAGTTTGGTCTGTAATTCAACCTTGAATAGTCTTACAAACTAACAACGCTTGCAAATTATTGAATTTTATTATCGAAATGCGTGCTCTTTAAGAAAAGTTCATCGCGCGCTTCTCCCATTTTATGGTCGAAAACGGACGAAGCTCTTTTTTGGCTCAATGGCTAGGTAAATAAGCAGAGTTGTAGATTTTGGGGTAAATATCAGCCAGAAGCATTGCAAAAACTACCAATGCACCCAGAAAAAGTCACAGTTTGGTGCGGTTTATGGGCTGGTGGCACCATTTGACCATACTACTTCAAAGATGATGCGAATCGTAACGTAACTGTGAATGGTGAGCGCTACTTTGAAGTGATATCCAACTTTTTTCTGCCCAAAATGCAAGAGCTTGACTTGCCTGACATGTGTTTTCTACAAGACGGTGCCACATGCCACACAGCACGCGCAACAATAGACATATTGAGAGGCGAATTCGGTGAACATTTTATTTTACGTTCAGGACCGGTCAATTGGCTACCTACATCGTGCGATTTGACGCTTTTAGACTATTTTTTTTTGGGCTATGTTAAGTTCATGTCTAAACAGACAATACCGCTTCAGCTGACGCATTGGAAGACAACATTGAAGCATTTATTCGTGAGATACCGGCCGAAATGTTAGAAAGAGTATGCCAAAATTGGACTAAGTGGATGGACCATTTGAGGCGCAATCAAGGTCAACATTTGCATGAAATAATCTTCAAACATTAAATTATATGGACCGTACTATCGATTCAAGTAAAGATTTCATGCATTTTTCTGAATTTTGTGTTTTTTTTACGTTCCTATAGCTTTTAAAAAATCACACTTTAATAAAGCTCGGCAAAAGATTCATCATTTATTTATCATTCATTCATCATTCATTCATCATTCATTCATCATTCATTCATCATTCATTCATCTTTCATTCATCATTCATTCATCATTCATTCATCATTCATTCATCATTCATTCATCATTCATTCATCATTCATTCATCATTCATTCATCATTCATTCATCATTCATTCATCATTCATTCATCATTCATTCATCATTCATTCATCATTCATTCATCATTCATTCATCATTCATTCATCATTCATTCATCATTCATTCATCATTCATTCATCATTCATTCATCATTCATTCATCATTCATTCATCATTCATTCATCATTCATTCATCATTCATTCATCATTCATTCATCATTCATTCATCATTCATTCATCATTCATTCATCATTCATTCATCATTCATTCATCATTCATTCATCATTCATTCATCATTCATTCATCATTCATTCATCATTCATTCATCATTCATTCATCATTCAGCAATAGAGTAGGATTCAAAGTAACCACTTCACTAATGACTCGAAGTTGGGCCCATAAGTAAAGAGCGTCAAAATGTTATAATATCAATATGGCTAAGATCTTTAGTTGAGAAGAGTACAAAGTTCATAAAAACAAAATTTAGCTTAGTCATGAAGAAAAAATGCAGTCAACGAAATAATGAACGAGTCGACTAAGCTCATCTTTGTAATATTTGTGATATCTAATTGCAAAGATTATTTCGCGAGACCATGTTCCTAAGCAATGGCAGTTTGATTTTACTCCTTCCTGTTAAGTCCTTATATTCGGACACGGAGAAATACCATTTGTTTTCCTATTTTTTAACTAAAATTGGTAGTTGGTCCACCCTGTGCTCAATTAATCATCCGTCAACAACCATTTGTGCTTGTACCTAAAAACATATTTGTTTTCCTTTTCCGTTAAATAATAAAATAAGTAAGTAAACAAAGTAAATAAACAAAGTCGAGACAGACCAAAACGGTTTGACGTCGGAAAGTTACAATTGCAACAGGTCGCTGGGAACTTTACCGACCGAGCCTTCCTGAAACTCGCTCTGCCTTCGAAGCTGCCTGCACTTAACATTGGAGAAGACTGGAAACGGTGTCAAGAAGCCATCAAAGAAGCTGCCACTGATGTGCTGGGTTTCAAGTCACCACCCAGAAGGAACCCATGGTTTGACATCGAGTACAGACAAGCGCATACAGCCAAACAAGATGCCTATAGGGCGACGCTGCATCGAACAATGAGGGCTGTACGCGACCTCTACGAACAGAGAAGAAGGGAAGAGCATCGGCTTCCCAGAAGAAAAACGAAGGACCATGAGAAGCGCGCGGTCGAGGAAATGGAAAGGTGTTATGGCTGGAATTAAGTCCGAAAACTTTACCGAAAGGTAAAACCGCTATCCGGAGGATACAAAGTTTGGACCGAAGCCAGTCGGGATCAAAATGGACAACTCGTGGTAGAATCGCAGTCTGTGCTGAGAATCTGAAAGGATCATTTCTGCAGACCTCTTAACGGCGATGGAGGCCCCAATTCCGTTGTTAGGCAGAATGTTCTACTCAATTTGGACGATGACAGACAAGTACTCCTCCCCACACTTACACGAGGTGAAGATAGCAATATCCAAACTGAAGTCGAACAAAGCTACTGGAGCGGATAGACTGCCCATAGAACTATTTAAATCAGCTGGAGATGAGTCGGCTGGGCACATGCACAGCTCATCCATAAGATATGCGTGGAGGAAAGCATGCCCGATGAGTGGAACCTCAGCGCCTTTTGCCCGATTCACAAGAAAGTATACCCCTTTGACTGCACCGAGGGATTAGTCTCCTCAACATCGCATATAAGACCCTCTCTGTCATTTTCGAGCGTCTGAAACCGTTTGTCCATGATTTGATAGATCCCTATCAGTGTGGTTTCAGACCAGGTATGTCCACAATAGACCAGAATTTCACTTTGCGGAAGATCCTGGAAAAAACCTAAGAAGAACAAATCTATACTCACCACCTATTCGTCGATTTTAAGGCTGCATATGACAGCCTGCATATAAATGAACCATACAGTGCCATGTCTAGTTTTGGTATTCCTATCAAACTCGTCAGACTGTGTAGGATGGCGGTAGAGAACTCTCGCGGTTACGTCAAGGTCGGTAACGAACTCACCGAGACCTTCAATGTCACAAAAGGATTAAGATAAGGCGACGCACGTCATGTGACTTCTCTAACATCACTCTTAAGAAGATCGTGCCTAACTCACAAGGCTGATTCACGATCTTCCAGAAATCCGTTGAATTGCTAGCTTACGCTGATGGCATTGACGTGATTGGAAGAACACATCGAGCCGTCAATGAGGCATTTGCTGGCATTGAAGAAGAAGCGGCTAAGAAGGGTCTGGCGGTAAATAAGGGCAAACCTTAGTACATGCTGCCATCAAGGAAGGACACATAACATCGACGTCTCAGACAGAGCGTCACACGTCAAGGACTTCGTCTACCTCGACTCCGAGGTAAACAGGGACAACAAAATCAGTACCGAAATCAAACGCAGAATCACTCTTGCCAATCGCTGTTTCTTTGGGCTCAAGAGGTAATTGAGTAATAAAGATCTCTCTGGAAGGACTAAGCTCGCCTTATATAACAGCTTTATCATCCCAGTCCTACTTTATGGCGCGGAAACCTGGGCGCCACAAAAAGCGGATGGGGGAACCCTTAGTCTTTTCGACAGTAAAGTTTGCGTCCCATTTTTGGTCCTATTTGCGTTGATGGCATCTGGAGGAGAAGATTTAACGATGAACTCTATAGGCTGTACAGCGACATGCGCCTGCTCAAGCGTGTACGGATACAACGCTTAAGATGACTAGGCCATGTAGAGCGTATGGACACCACTGCTCCGGCCCGAAAAGTCTTCTAATCCGAGCCATTGGGACGACGCAACAAAGGTTGACCTAGACTAAGGTGGCGCACACAAGTGCGGAGGGACATCAGGAACTTGCAGTGCGCAACTGGAGACAGCTGGCGAAAGATCGTGCTAGCTGGGGAGGCGTGCCGGTTGAGGCCCAGATGCACCCAGGACTGTAGGTCCACAAGAAGAAGAAGAAGAAGAAAAGAAGAAGAAGAAAAGAAGAAGAAGAAGAAGAAGAAGAATAAGAAGAAGAAGAACGTGACAGTGTGCATAGAGACGAGCTATGCAGTGCCATGTCTATTTTTGGCATTCCTACCAAACTCGTCAAATTGTGTAGGATGACGATAGAGAACTCTTGCTGCTCCGTCAAGGTCGGTAACGAACTCATCGCTTTCTGGGGTTCACCGGTTCCGGTCTTTTGATCAATAAGAAAACAAGGAATAGCTTAACGTTTGGAACGACGTTAGACAAAAATCAGCCTTTGGAGATGGTATTCCAAAATTACCATGATTGGCGCTGTGGCATAATGGGTGGAGTGCGGTACTCACACGCCGAAGGTCCTACTTTCGATTCATTGGCTGGACACTTTGCATTTTTCAAGGCATCAACATCAAAACCTTACTTAGCTGCCCGAAATTGGAAAAAAGATATAGGTCCCTTCTACTTGTGAAACAACAGAAAAGGAGTTGATGAGGAAGCTTGATCCCCTGTGGAATGTGGCACCATAAAAAAAAAATCAAAGCACAAGTTGTATTTAAAACCACAAAATTGGATTAAGGACATGTCTTTACTTGGAAATATCGCATCAACGCTAGATTTGAAACGTGATCGAATCACTGTTTAAGCTTTTCACCAGGAGAACACCCCCTTAACAGCAGCTTACCTGCCACTTAATTCCGCAAACGTAATCACAACCGTGCGTTCTCCAATTTAATCCTCTCTTTTTTTTCACAGATTCCTTCCCAACAATGCATCCGTTCCCACATCCGCATCCGTATCCAATTCTAAAATCGTATCGAATCCAGTGAAGAGTCATCCAACTAAGCAATTTAATTTTCTCGAATTCCCAAGCATAGCCACAACAACAAGAAAATGATTTATTCTGAAAAACCATCTCTGGGCAAAATTAAATGTTGCGCGCACTTGGTGCCCGTAAATCCGCAGCAAGCCTGACCAGACCACTCTCCTGCGTCCTTGCGTACAGCTCACATTTTCAATATTATATAATACGAGTAATATCCTTCGCTCATAACTAGTCCATAAATCCTCCTAAAGGTCTGTGTAGAGCAAAACTATTTAAAGAGCTTCCTTGATGCAGCCACCCGCTTCCCAGAGCCCGTGTGGCGCTGCCACATGGCGTTGCAGATGACGCTGGAGGACCTCATGTAAAGGGGATAAGGCAGCTTACACATGTTCGTGCGACTCATGTTCGATGGCCACTCAAGGGACGGGGTGTGGGTGGCGAGGGCGAAAAAAGCGAGAGCTAGAAAATGGGAAAATAATGGAAAATCCTTACTGAGTTGAATTTTTACTCCGTTCGCTTTTTTCACTGTCCTCTGTCTTCCTGTCGTTTGGCCCGATTAACCTGCCCCCTCGAGCACATGTTGCCGCAGGCGACACGGGACATGAGACTGCGATTGGACATGGGACTGGTTAAAGTGCTCCCAGCCCACGCACACAATGGGCAGCCAGAATTATTGTCTGGATTTCGAATTTTCGCTGCCGTCGCGATGCCATGCTGCAGTGTAGCAGCAACAGAAGGGCTGCCTTATCGGTTCGGACATTCGGGCTGCGTGGTGGGTCTACTGTTGGCACTAGTAGTTAAATCTTAATTGATTGCGTAGCAGGCGAGCTTCGGGGGTCCGTTGATGGTCCTGCTACAGCCGCGATGATTAATTTTGATTGCACGGCCATTATACAGTGTTCCGCTTAAGTTCGCACACCACACCAGCTGCTCCGCTGTGCGACGCTCTGCGTAACGCCCGCATAATAAGTAATTAAGTCGCACAGTTGGCGGCGGTGAGTGGTGCGCGTGCAGTGCGTTATTTTCATTGTGCTGGCCCCACATGCTCGTCGGCGTTGTCCTCGCAGAATGAACCACCACGGACGCTTGTTCAACGGAGAAGCTCTCCTAATCACGCACACGAATTCGCCATGAACCACAAGCGAGTGACCCGTTTCGCCGACAGGGTAGGCGGCCTGAAACGGACATCCGCCAAACAAAAGAATGTGTTACAAAGGCGAACTGTAGTTGTTTACACGAAAAGGAGCCTCACGCGAGATCCACCCCCTCCCCATCACTGCACCGCGGAACGAGTTGAACTCTTTAAACGATGTGTGAATTGGCGGGGTGGGGAGCCACGAAAATCGTGAAATCCTGTCCGAAGGGTTTCACTTGGGTGGCCAACTGGCAGGAGGGAAGAGTGAATTTTCACTGAAACTGAAAGGAATTAATTATCATAAAGGATTACCAGCCGCTGGAAGCGTGGAAACTTTATGCGAACTTATTGATGGGTCCAGGGGCAATTTCGGATCTCATCATTGGTGGCGGTAGGTCGTGTCTGCTGATTAATTTGTAAAATTGCTCGAAATTCACGTTGAAGTGTGGTTTGTGTACGGCTTCTTGCAAATTGAAACGAAATTAAGTGAGACATCGCGTTCGGCTGGAGATGAAGTGGAAGTTCGTGGAAATTTATAAATCAGATGGGGAGGAACTTTGGTCGGTTCGATTCGATGGAAAGCAACTTCGAGCGGTAAAGTGCTACCAACTGTCAACACCATGGCGATGAACTTTCCAGACGCTGTTTGCCAAGAACACTTCCATTGAAGTTCTAGATGACGTTGAGGGTATATGTGGGTGGTGTAAGGCTTGGATGGAGACCAAGCTGTGCGTCCCATGGGGTTGTAGGCAACTTGCTAATGTCTTGGCTTAAGATCATTGAAATTGATATTCCGCGGTTGATGCAAACATTCTGCAAGTTTGTTACGCCGTTTTCAGACCCAGAAGCCAGTATTAGTGGTCTGGAGAGCAAACAGATTCAAAAAACTTAGCGGTGAAATGGAGGCATTTTTATTTCAAGTAGAGTGAGAAGCACAACAGTTTGCAAGGAACCTGATTCAGCATCAAGAAAATTACTCTGTCCCAAGAAGAGCAGACCGACAGTTGTCTTTCCTGCACCTCTAGACTAGACAAGACTTAAGATCCAGTCCCGTGAAGAGGTGATGATTCTTAGGGTTGGATCACATTTCTTACAAGCGTCGCTCGGCGCAAATGAAAGCATGGGGTGAATGTAAATGGCGGTTTTTTTTGTCAAATGGTTGCAACCCAGACAAACAGTAATGAGAATAGGAAATGTCGCAACATCTTTAAATTTTGTGATGAATGTCAAGGGAGGATGAGGAACCTGAATCCCAACTTAAAGACCGCGTCACCAGAGCAATTCATGATTAACTTTACCTCAAGCAACCGGCAAAGATCTTCAATCGTGTTCACTCTTAATGCGTCTTAAATTTTAGGATTATTTTTTTAAGCTGCTTTTCGCTAAGTTACACAAAAATGTGAGCTGCTTTTGACTCTCATACAATTGGAGTCAAAATGAAATCGAAGACAACAGCGAAACCTGTCAGGCAATAACACCATTAGCAGCCATTTTTACAGGTTGTTGTCCTTTTACGCTGTAGCATCCTGTCGTGATAATTTGTAATTATAATAATAATAATAAATAATCGTGTCGTGGGCGCTTCTGTCCTCTCACGAGTAGAAGGGACTTACAGTTTTTGCCAACTTCGAATGGCGAAGTTTTGAGAAGCTTTCTTAGACAGATATTACTCCCTGTGTGTTGTCAGCAGCTCGAAAAAATTGTTGCCGTAAAAGATTCTAGGTGTTCAGCCGGAATGTCCCAACTTCGAACCTTGCACCGCAAGCAATAACACCTTGCCGAGAAAATTATTTCCTTTTAAGTATTTTTTCCGCTAGGGCACCACTGTGCGGCGTCTTTTCGATCATTCGTCGTTTCTCGGAGTTTCGTACGTTCCTTGTCTACGTACCCACCATGGATAAGGCTGTCAAATATCTCAAATATCCTTCCGCTTTTTTGCTCTTCATTCAATCGAATTTAGTTCAAATATACGCTGTTTTCTTTGATAACCTGTTTCCATCTAGACGGCAACTTCATAATAGCCCCCTTGTAGAAGCCCCTCCTTATTTGCGAGGAACTCGGAGACAGCCAATTTTCACAAGACCCTTTTGAGTTCAACTTCACACCACCATTAGCGTTCGCCATGGACAGGAACAGATGGCAATCGCTTGGCGCTATGTCCGGGCTATATGGTGGATGCGATAAAGCCTCTCATCCGAGCTCCCGTAGATTCTGACTAGTCATCAACGAAGTGTGTGGTCTGGCGTTGTCCTGCCGGATCACTACACCCTTCCTGTTTGCCAATTCTGGGCGCTTCTGGTCGATCGCCTGCTTCAAGCGGTGCGGTTGTTCGCAGTAGATGGCAGAATTAAGCGTCTGGCCATATGGGAGCAGCAGCATCCCACCAAACACACAGCAAAACCTTCCTGGCGGTCAATCCCGGCTTAACCACTGTTTGGGACGATTCATCGGCCTTCAACCACGACCGTTTTCGCTTGATATTGTCGTATGTGATCCATTTTTCGTCGCCCGTTACCTCAAAAATGGGTCGACTGCGTTCCGTTCCAACATCATATCGTGGACGTTGATTCGGTCCAGAAGGTTTTTTTGTGTCAAATTATGCGGCATTCAAACATATAATTTGTATCCAGCCTTCTGCAGATGGTTTGAAATGGTTTGGTGACTAACTCCCATCTCCTGGGCGATGTCACGAGATGTCATATGCCGGTCTAACTCGATAATTTGTATGATTCGATCGGTATTCATCGTCACAGATCCTCCGCCGGCTGGCCTATCCATGGTGTCGTTTTCATCAGTTCCGTTGTTCGAAGTGATAGAGTACCATCCCAGGCCGCCGTGGCGTTGTGGGTACAGTGCGACGTTTCCGGCTGAACACCTCGAATTTTTCACGGCACCACGTCTTTCGCGCTGCTGACAACACTCAAAGAGTAATAGCTGTCTAAGAAAACTTCTCAAACTTCGCCGTTCGGATTCGGCAAAAAACTGTAGATCCCTTCTGAGAGAACAGTAGCGCGCTCAACACGAGTAGTGGATGAGTAAGCTAGGCCCTGGTCCCTCTGGACCACCTGGACTGTCGCGCAACAATTATTATTATTATGAAGGAAAAAGGACAGAGGAGCTGCTCTACGACAGCAATGTAGGAACTGCAAGTCGGTTATTTTCGGTCCAGCGGATCAATTTTTGTTCGCAGCAGAAAAGAGAGAGAAAGATTAGACGCTTTTGTTATGAATAGAGAAACATCAAGTTCTGAAGAACAGCTGTCAGCTCGAAGATTTGATTGTTGGTCCCCAGTCTTATGCGGATTATGTAGCCGCACTTGTAACCTGACCATGTCTAGCGGCTGGAAGCTCAAGTGGGTAGCCGGCTTAAGATGTGATTCATGACTGGTCTACTAGAAATGGGCTTATAGTCAATCCTCTTAATACACCGGGTCTGACGAAAACAGTACTAGAAGTTATCGTCATTCCTTCTACCTTGCTGATATCGATAAAAAACGTATTTGGCAAAAACGCATCCCAGCAAAAACTTCCAAGACAGTTTTCTGGCAGTGTAAGGGAATTTTTAGCAAAACCTTAGACCCATTGCCAAGAAGATTCGTTTGGATCTATACGGAAAGGGCAAGGCATCGTTTTAACTCCACGACGATGGAGGGACTTGGGACTTGGGACTTCGTAGAAAACAACAACCCTGGGCCCCACATTTCTTTAGGTAACGTCGCGTCGGCCTTTCAAGTAGAAACTTTGCGATCCTAAAGCCCACGAACTATATTATGAAGAACATATGGAGTGGGCGAAGAACCTGCGTCTGTTGCGACAGCCAAGTCCTTACTCAACCCCGTAACCATTTCCAAGGAAGTCTAGGAATGCAAGTCATGCCTTAAACCGGTCGGTGGACTAAATTTTCCAAGACTTGTCCATAACTCTTAACGACTCTGTGAATGTAAATCCAACGATCTTGTCTTCCGCACCCTCAGCACTTATCCTCCGTCACTGTCAGGATGCAATAAAGGCTTCCCAAAATTGAATGTTTTGAAGCAATTAATATCGGCGAGGATCTGAAGCGCCCTCATGGCCGTCATCCGAAAGGCCCATCGTCCATCGCCCAGAATCCATTTGAATATCAAATGCGCTTGAATAAATTATTTTGAAATTGCTTGTGATTTTCTTGCAGCGCAGACCAGCCCGCCGGCGGTTAACCAAAAGTTTGCCTCTTCTTGTTACACAAAGCATGACTGTTATTCATTAAGGCAGTCCTTATGCGGTTCACTGATTAGAGGATCGCCCCTGATTCAACTGAACAGGTTCACTGAAGAGTGTTTCCCAAGCAATCGGCCCACATCAATCGGTCCTTAAGCATCCCCATCATTATGCGTCGCTGGACCTAACCCCACGTCAACTCCGTAAGACACTGAAGAGCGCAAGACCCGCCAGAGCGATGTTGCACGCTGTATCGCCCCGGAACAGAAGTGCCTCGCACTCCCCCGCCCCAATCCAAATCAACGACCCGCTACGTCGTTAAAAGAACAAAACGCACACAAAAAATAAAAACAGCCCTGTTCAAACCCCGACATTTTCAATTTACCCTTGCAGCCCAGCGAGCGAGGAGAACAGGAGGAGCGCTCCGGCAAAATATTTAATTACGCTCCGTAATTCTTTTTCCTTGTGTTTTTGTTTTTTCAACGGTCTTTATTAACCGAGATGTGATTTCATCTAGGAAGGGGCGGCTCGCCACCGGGGTGGGTAAATACATTACCGGTCAATTCGTTCGGAGGACACGCCACCCGGGCTGCAGTTATTAATAACAATAATTTCATTTGAGCCTTTTTTTGTCCCGTTTGCCTGTTGTGTCCTTGCTGGTATTTTAACGTTAACCTCGCGTATTTCCGCAGACGAAAATAAAATACACTCGCACGATATAAAGCGAGCGGTCCTCGCAAAGGATTACGGCAAACGTGCGTGCAAAAAAGTGTGGCTAAATATTTAAATTTAAATTAAAGGCTTAAATCGATTTTGCTGCATTTGGCGATTGTTGGTCGGTTTTTTTTGCGACTCGCAAGGCTGCGCTTTCTACGTTTTTCAATTTCCCTTGACATATTGGATTTGAGCGACGCCGTCGATTGTGCGCCACGAATGAGCTTAATTTATGGAAACCAATGAATGGGATTGTTTGAATAGCTTTGGCTTAGAGATGTCGTGCCGGAGCTGTGGGGTTATTCAGTTTTTCAATCATTTTCACAAAAAGCGCCTGCAGCGGGCAGGATTTATGCGAATTCGATTCACGGGAGTTGTTCATTTTAGTGCCAGGTGCAGGGGGACTTTGGTTGTTTTGCAGGATGACTCTGTGTGTAAGTGGGGCTAAGGTTCGGGAATGTAATCTTTTAGGGCTTGTTCTTACAGTAAGAAGAAGAAGATCGATAACATCAGGGATAAACATGGCTTTCCTGTTTTCTGACAGACTTTTTAATCTAAAGTTCGGGTCAATAGCAAGAGTTGGACCGACTTGGGTTTGATGCTGTGGTGGTAATAAGTTTAGCCTCTGCCTCGTAAGAGTTGTGTTACCTGGGAACGTCCAGCAATCTGGAGAATTCTAGCATGCGGCTCGCTCACTCACAGAGACCACACTGCGTGGATGCAGTGGATACAGCCTGAAAGACGACTGCGGCGAAGAGAGTACATGTACATTTGAAGAGATTTCGTTGCAAATTGCTGACGATGAGGCCCTCAAAGCCGAAACTAAAGTTCAAGTTACTACTTGTTTATGTCTGGGGACATCTGGCGAAACACCAAACAGATAGACCAGAGGTTCCAGTCCTCTAAAGAGTTTCCAGAACATCTAGTTTTAGAAAGAAGTGGTTTTCAATGATGCCAAAAATGCTAAGAGAACTCAAACTCTCAGCGAATAAAAAAGAAAACATTGAGGCAAGCAAACCTCGACGTCGAACATTTCCTCGTTTCCCCGGATGATTGAGAGCTTGATCGCCAAATGCCAGAATGCTGCCTCAATAATGCGGAGGTTGGGCGTTGGACAGCTGTTCGAACCAGAGATTTCCAGGCCCTTGGAAGAGGAACTCAACGAGAGACACACTTTTCACAAACGTCAACACCATGTGGTTCCATTGCCGGTCACCAATCCAAGGAGGCAAAATAGCCACTTTGGGGTACTAGTTATTTTTCCGATCGAGTTTAAGCAAAAGGAATTTGTATGAAAAGCAAAATTAGAGGATACATGCGGACAAGAAACAAATTCTCAACTCAACTGAACTCCAGGAAAGTAAAATTTAGAGAAAAAAAATTGAATGACTTTTGAGTTACTGGTCCATCAGACTAGCGTTTGTCTGATTACAGGTCACTTACCTGGACACTGTCTGATGGGAAAGCGTGCATCACAGGCGGTGACTTCGGCAAAGGTTGCCGAAGGGAGAACGAGGAGAATACCATCTTTCAATGCCTTGAAACCTGAACATAACCTACAAACATTTTCCTAGCTAGCTAGCGAGGAATTTGAGTTTCATTGGGAAACCAAGTACATTTGGAAAACGCCATTTATCTGGTCAATGTGCATCACACTCTTGAATTTAGTGCGCTTTTCTTTTATTCGTGGCTGGCAGGACGTAGTGAGTAGAGTGCAACGATCACACTCCGAAGGGTCTAGGTTCGATTCCCAGCTCAACACGAATTTCTCGAATTCTTCTCGGTACCACCTCTTTCGAGTTGCTGACAACACTCAGAGTTATAGCTGCCTAAGAAAGTTTCTCAAATTTCGCCGTTCGGAGTCGGCAAAAAACTGTAAGTCCCTTCTTCTCGTGAGAGAATAGTAGCGCGCACAACACGAGTAGTTGATTAGCAAGCTAGGCTCTGTTCCTCCTGTGGACTGTCGCGCCAAACAATTTTCTTTTATTCGGACGATCTTACACGATCTGCACGAATTAGTGGAAAACCAATAAAATTTCAAAAGATGCTTAATTGGCACGACAGGAGAAAGTTGAAGAGGCTCAGGGCTAAGTACTCACGAACAGGTTTGTGAATCGGAGCAACAAACAATAAGGTGAAGGAAATCAAGGCCGCGAGTAGGGATGAATTCTGTAGAAGTGCATGCCATAGGCAAAGCGATTGGTGCATGCCAGATGTCATGAATGCCAGCTTCCATCCGCATGAGGGTTACCATACATTCAGAATGCACTGCAGAGGCTTGCATATCTCTTTTCAGTATTGGCTACATGCTTCTGTGTAAATATCTTAAACCATTTTGTATTCCACGGACATCCTATGTGGCGCATACAAGTGGAGAACGACCTCAACCAACATGCGCAATTGGAGGCAGCTAGCGGAATATCGTGCGGACTGGAGAGGCATTTGGGTTGAGGCCCAGGTCCTCTCCAGACTGCAGCGCCACAAGAAGAAGAACAAGACATCATACTGAAGAATAGAGAAAATACATATAATCTGCTAACGATCCGCATGGTGCTAGAATATGGGGCAAGTTTCAAATTTGAAATCCAGCACGCAGCTTGATAAAAGGATCACAAGTTCATGTAAAGCAGCTTATGGCAGGACCAAAGAGTTGTACCGTGACTTGCACTAAACAGGACAACACAAACGGGACAAGTTTCAAATTTGCAATCCAGCATGCAGCTTGATAAAAGGATCACAAGTTCATGTAAAGCAGCTTATGGCAGGACCAAAGTTGCACCGTAACTTGCACTAAACAGGACAACACAAACGGGACAAGTTTCAAATTTGCAATCCAGCACGCAGCTTGATAAAAGGATCACAGGTTCATGTAAAGCAGCTTATGGCAGGACCAAAGAGTTGTACCGTGACTTGTACCAAACAGGACAACACAAACGGGGCAAGTTTCAAATTTGTAATCCAGCACGCAGTTTGATAAAAGGATCGCAGGTTCATATGAAGCAGCTTATGGCAGGTCCAAAGAGTTGCACCGTGACTTGTACTAAAAAAGACAACACAAAGGCAAGGGTTGCATTATTTTTTGAAGCGAATTTCAGTGCTGGCCAGATAGACATTATAGATTTTTCCCAGATTATCTCCAAATCGGTTGACCTCGTCCTTTCGAACCGATCCTTAAGTAAAGGGGATAACGCAGGAGGATGTTAAAGTTTGGAAGTTCTTCGTGGTGCTGAGGACGTGGGTCAAAAGAGATTAAACTCTACCTTTTTATTTCCAAGTACACAACCGCTCACGAGGATTATCTCGTTCCTTTCACTAGAAAGCAAGCATTTCGATCTTGCAGTTTCCCAAAAAAGGACTGCTTCAGTCTTTCATTATCAAAAGAAGTCTGTTGGGGCTGGAGATTCTATGGGCCCTTAAGCATTTTTTTTCCAATTTTTAGTCAAACTCTGCAAAAGATCAAACAACCCATTTCTAGACGGACAACAGTGCTCACATTGGAGAATGCCGCTTGCGGCTGCTTTAGTCTTTTTTGCCTTGGTCTTTGAAAGTTTTTGTAGTGCGTTTGGTTTTTCTTTTTTTTTTTTTTTTTTTAGATGTTTGGAAACGATACACAGGAGCACTCAGACTCGAAAACTGGTCCTTTGTACTACAGGACTGTAACCTCGGTTGCTGGGTACAACCTCCCTAGAAGGAAGGAAAGAATACCAGAAAGCAGGTCTGTGATGAACGGTTTCTGCTCCAAATACTTCGACACCCAACAGCCGCCAATTTTACCAAGCAAGAGCTGAACACTGCCAGAGAAAGTGATTTACAGTGTCTTCGCCTCCTCCTCAGCCGCCGCAGAGGGTTTTGAACACAAAGCCCAAGCGCACTTAAGTACTAAAAGAATGTAAAGTCTCCGGTCTGCACGACAACAAGGTGTCTGCAGTCTTTCCGGTTTGGTGATAGCAGGAATGCAGCGGATATCTTTGCTGACGTGTGTGTGGCGGATGTGTGTGTGCGATGTGTAGGGAAGGCGGTCCTTCTTAGTGCTGCTGATGGAGTGGAGCGTTGAGCCGTGGCTAACGTCTTCGCCCATGGCCTATCTCCCATAATTTGGCCAAGGAAGATACGAAGGTTGACTTTTATATTTCGGGATTGGGCAACCCTAGTGTTGAAATCTGGCGACTGCCAGTTCTAGGGTGAAGTTTGACATTTCTGAGGTTATACGTACTCAGAACGTTTTAACATACGAGCGCTATTTGTGTTGTTTACAGTAACTTAAAAGATTCATCTCGCCCAAAAATATGAAATTAAATCGTGAAAATTTTCGTGCAATTATTTTTTTTACAACTTTCGACGTGGATTAACTCAACAACAGTGCAGCGATGAGCTTAATTCAATTTTTGGTGATGAAGCTCCATCAAGGACCAGTGTTTATCGATAGTATGGTGAATTCAACCGAGGTCGTAGTTCACTCCAAGACGAATTTCGTGAAGGTCGTCCAAAATCAGTTGTTATTCTGGAAACCATTGATGCTCTGCGCCAACTGATATTGCAAGAGTGGTGAGATTAAGACAACCTTAGGCATTAGTAAGACCAGCATACATTCAGTAAGACCAGCATTTGACCGTCAAACAAATTTGTTCGCGTTGGATCCCACACAACTTGTCAGTCCCTCAAAAAAGGCTCTTGTCGATTGGTCGAAAGAAATGCTCCAAAACTACGATCGCGGTGCTTCGAAGCACGTCTATCACATCGTGACAGGTGGTGAATCGTGGATTTACGCGTATGAGCCCGAAAGTAAATAGCAGTCGACTGTATGGGTGTTTCGAATTGAGCCAAATCCAACAAAAGTTGCTCGCGCACGAAGCACTTCCAAGCAAATGGTCGCCTGTTTTTTAAGAAAAACTGAACATGTTGCAACTGTATCACTAGAACACCGCAGAAGAGTCAATTCTGAGTGGTGCACAACAATTTGTTTGCCAGTTGTCTTCCAAGAAAACAGGAAAACCAACCGTCGAAGACGGTTCACTCTTCACCATGCCAATGCGAGGTCTCACACATCGGCTCAAACTGCATTTTTGAGCACTCAAAACATCGATTTGATGAGTCATCCGCCGTATAGTCCTGACTTGGCACCGAATGACTTCTTTTTCGTCCCGTACGTAAAAAATAAAATGAGACGTCAACGTTTTTCGACACCCGAAGAAGCGGTTGATGCGTTCAGAATGTTCGTTTTGGAGATACCGCACTCAAAGTGGCAAAAATGTATAGATCTTAATGGAGAATATCAAGAAAAACAATAATGCTATTTTCGATGAGTAATATTTGGTTTTGTTCTCTAATCCCGAAATATAAGAGGCAACCTTTTTAGCAAAGGTCATGTCAACTATGACATGAGGGGAGGGATGGCGACTCGTGTCAATATCACCAGACACGCTCGGGTTCTTGACGAACCCTTATCATGAAACGACGCTGGAAGGGCAGAGTTTCGTAGTAGGGTAAAGCTAAGTTATCTTAAGTTAGTTTAGGCTGAGCAAAGATTTAGTTTTATGAATAATAGGATAGTTTAGGTTTAAGGTAGGTTAGTCAGCTTAGCTCCGCGATGAAACTTCAGGCCTTGTTTGGTGGTACGGGCATAGGCCTTGAACACCTTTTCCTTTTCCGCCCCTTACTCTTCATTCCTTCTTTCGATATCTGTCCGCTGTCCGGTTAGGGTATTAAGCTTTCTGTCTTTCATTACAACCTCTTCTTCCTCTTCCTTCTGTCTTCCCTTAGCTAGCTTAGACACTTTTTTTTGTGTGCGAAGAGTGACGTGTGAGTGAGGTGGACAAGAACCACCCCTTCCGACGAGCTCAGCAGAACAGCAACAAGCGTGTTGCCGTTCTCCTCCTCCTCATTAAAGCTGCCCCTGTGGCTAAACAAAATGGCCACGCCCCATACATTCCACTTGAGAGCGTCAGGCTCTATTGACTTTCTTCTTCTAGTAGCGCGTAAGTCCGGGATGGGTCTGGGTCTCAACCAACCCTATCAACCCGTTAACTCTATAGATGTTCACGTTCCTTCCCGCCATAGAGTAGTGGATAGTGTGCAACGCTCACACGCCGAAGGGTCTAAGCTAGATTCTCGGCTGAACACATCGAATTTTCCACGACACCACCTCTTTCGAGCTGCAGACAACATTCAAAGAGTAATAAATGTCTAAGAAAGCTTCTCAAACTTCGCCGTTTGGAATCGGATAAAAACTGTTGGTCCCTTCTACTCATAAGAGAACAGTAGCGCGCACAACACGAGTAGTTGATGAGCAATCTAGGCCCTGGTCTCCTGTGCACTGTCGCGCCAACAATTGTTATTATTGCGTTCCTTCCCCGTCTTTCTTTTTGATTTGTTGGCACTGCGGTCCTTGACCGTAATGAACAAGCCTTTTCTTTGATACGTTCTCCCGCCAGCCGTCTCATGCGTACAGCCCAACAAGTTAATTGACGTCCTTCTACACTCAGATCTGGTCAACGCTGTTTCGATGATTGTTCAAAATCAGACAAAAAAGTTGTGCAGCAATAGTTAAAAGTCAAAAATCGGCATAGAAGGAAAACCACAACTTACACAACGGACTTGTCGAAAGGAGCAAGGACCGTTTGGAACATCTGTGCGATCGCAGTAAGTTCAAACATGCCTCCGTACGAACTGGTATGCGGACGGTTCTGGATACAAACCCGACTGCAGCATAAGCAAACGGCAAAGTGACTAACAGGCAACAGCGGTGTATCCTTCGTATCGAAGAGCAGATCCAACACAGAACAGAAGGGTCATAGACTCTAGCAGAAATATACAGGACAACACCATAATCCGCCAGGCTATTCAAAACGGTCTCATCCCTCGGATATACCCCTTCAGAGCCTGCAGTACTCAAAATGCGGGTTTGTCGGAATTTTTGTTTCCTTATGTGCAAGCAATCGCGGATAGGCACTTGCTTTACAATGTGCGGGGAAGCTACTTCCAATAAATTTTCACAGCAAGAACGAACTTTAAATAAATCAACCATAGAGTGTGTCCCTGCGCGAGTTATCAAACGAAATCTGTTGGTGCTGGAGTCTCTTTGGGCCCTTAAGCACTTTCTTTCTAAGTTTTAGTCAAACTCTGCTAAAGGCCAAACACCGAGCTCCAAACGGACAGGGCACAACACCGTTCACATCCGAGAATGTCGACACCACTGATTCTTTAAAGGGTCCCGAAGTTAGAAATGTAGCAAATGTTTGATCACTACAAATTGCAATTCCCCTACCCAACCAATTCACGGTAAGAAAAACGCACTTTTACCCCCTCTGCAGAGTCACATGCACAAGGGGTGAGAATGCGTGTGTAACTTTCAGAACTTACCTATCGTGAGCGAAAAAACTCAGTCTGATGGTGTGCGAAGGTCCGTACTCGCCGGAGTGCAGGTCACGTTTTCTCCGGTGACGCTTCTGTTCGATGTGCTTCTGATGGGCAGCGTGCAGCTCCCATCGATCGAAGTTCGCCGCCTCCCAGTGGCGTATGAACGGGCTAAGATTCTGTGTGTAACCTGAAAGAAGAAGAAAGCACAAAAACTGAATAAACACGGATTCAACAACATGCGAGCAAAAAGTGCTGTCCACTTGATTAATGAAAGTTCATCTCATTAGCTAATGGATCAAAATGGTGTACGAATGGAAAGTTAAAAGAAACTCCCCTAAGGGTTTCCCATCAGACAGCGGTCGTACGGCGGGGGATGAGGGACTTCGAATGAATAAGCGATGAACGACGACACATGTTCAACTCGAGCGCAGACAAGTGCACGTCAAGAGTTCAATCGTCGCTTTGGGCACGTAATGTGTTTGCGTTCCATCTGCATTCAGGGAATCATCAATAATCCACTGTGCAGTGTTTACCGAGGGCGACCTTTGACTGCCGTCGCCCGGGATCAGTGTGCCGTTAAATAATTCAAAGGTCCTGCACTTGGTTATCCTTCCCGATGCGAGCGATTTGATGGTGCTGACTTACAAATTTGAAAAGCGACCACTGCTCGCCCATGGCAAGTGATTGGCCAAGTGTGGCCGACCATGTCGGACAAACCACAAGTTAATATTCGGTTACTCTGGCGCACCCCCTCGCTGCGAACCATTGAGTCGGAATGGGAATGGAGGAGCGCAGGAATTGGGGTATGCGCGGATTCCAGTGCCTGCACGATGGTCATTTGCAAGTAATTATGCCCGCATTACGTCTGAGCCTTGGGAAACCGCACCAATTACTTGTGGATTGCTGACGTTGTTGGCTTGTTTGCTGCTGGCAAACTGATCAGTTGCAGGGTGTGTATGTGTGGGACTTCCGCCGGTATAAGTGGCAGTTAGCACTTTGGGGGATGGAGTGGCGTTTCCTAATTAAGTCTGAAGTTGCACTTGAAGGGTGCTTGATTATTGTGCAATGCAGGATGTGCAAATTCTCAGACAAAGCAATGCGGGAGAAGGAGGATTTTTCAAGCTCCCTCAGAACCGATTGAGGGTTGCTGGCTTGCAGTCACTCGTTGTACAAATTTCCTCCCATTGGGATGCAAATGGAAAGCCACTCCTTGCGTTAGCATGCGTCCGTCTCCATAAATTTATTATGACGGGCTTTCCATGCTGGCCATACCGCTAAATCGCTAGAACCACTTACGAGCACACCAGCTGTACAGCGGCTCTTTGTCGCCCACCACCGCCGCCACTGCGAACAACGTCATTATTGTCATGGCAGTTGCTCTCTCCGGCGCTGGCGGCACCGCAAATGCGCACTCCATACTCGACCCTGGAGCTGGGGATTCGATGACCCTCTGCCGCAATTAACTATTCAAAAAGGGAATCGCACATGGCGAAGTCATGAGCGTGACAGGTCTGCCCGCAGTTGCACTTACCCGTCTTCGTCTGCGTCCGCCCGGTTTCTTTGCCGCTACGACGGCTACCCGCCGTCCAACACCTGTTCGTCGATGGGGCACTTCTCTTTAGCGACCATTACAATGGAAATTTATTCTGGTTGGCAAATGCAGCCGCCATCCGTCGGCGCACTGGATGAGTGGCACACCTCCTGATGGATGGACGGGATACATGAAGCGATTGCGGCAAAACTGCACGCATACGTCCACATAAGCGGCTAGAACACGACTCTTACCGAATAGACGGAGCAGAAAAGAAGCGAACAGAAAAGGAACTCCCCGAATCCCCGATTCGTGCCGCAGCAGCGCTTCAAGGGTGCAGTCACCCGGCCATTGTGCTTAGATTCCAATCGCTGGCAGTGCACACGCAACCTGCCGCCCCGTCGTCACCGGCGTTTGTGTGCACACGCTGGGATGCAGAACATTTTCTGTGATCACGTTCTGCGGGTTTCCCCCCCTCCTCGCACAGCCAGGGAGTGAAATGACAATGACAGCGATGACAAACTAATTCCACGACACAACATCGGCTGCCAAAAATGGAAACCAGCTCTGTCCCGTTCCGCAGACGATTTTCCATTCTTGATTTTCAAACAGAACCGGCTTCCATTTGTTAATGACAAATTCGTTTGCCAAAACCGAGCGGCCAGCGGCGACGTCCTGACGTGAGGACGAACAAGGTCGATAGAGTGCAACGCTACCTTCGGGTGGGGGGATGGCCGGGAGGTCCTTAATTTTCAGGTTTCCTTTTATCGCCTCGCCCCTACGCTGGTTTGCACTCACCTGCAAAAAATGTGACATCACTTAGACGGGGTATGGACGGGTGTGTGGGCGCTTATAGGCGGACGTGCCCATTTTTAAAGCGAGACACTCTTGGGGGAAATATTTTGCTCTTCCACTGCTGGGGTTCATGGAAGTTTATGATGATGGCGGTGGTATACCTTAAAAGGTGTTAATGTTCCGAACAGCGAGAGAGAGAGAGAGTAAGCGAAAAAAAAATGAAGAAATCAATGAACCCCAGCACTGTACGTGGAAACTTTTTGATGACGACAGGAAGGGACGGTAGTTGAATGGAACTTGGTCGTTGTTTGCAAGAGTTTTGTATTCAGTTTGAGGTAGTTGGGGGAATTATCTTATGGATGACACAAGCACGAGTGGGATTAGGTTGGACTATGACAGCGGCGGATAAGTGAGACGCATGGCTAATAATTATTTTTAGCTGGTATCTACGAGCTGTACCAGAAGGTGGACGCAGTCCAGGAGGAACATTAAGCGCATCAGCTGAGAGACATTCTTCAGTGTAAGCCGAAAAAAGAGGGGAAGACAAAACTTTCAGAAGAAATAAATAATGGCGGGTGTTTGGACTTGATGACGTGGACGGGGATGTGATGTAGCATCAGCTCAAGCTCTTAACCACCATTGGCAGAAGACGTGATACGTAAGTGAGTAGTTGACTAAGAGGACTTCAAAAATAAGGGAATTGACACGTTGAGGCTCTCCTCCTCATACGTACGATACCAACAAACATGGGCCAGCTAAGAAAAGTAACTTGTAAGGCAGGCAGGTTTAACTGTACCATTTGGACGGGCTTCAATAGGATCAGATCGGGATTTTGTAAAGGAGTCTTAGAAGCCGTCGGGCATTAGATTCACCATTTAATGGTTTCGTTTACCAAAACAAAGCTTCGATGTGCTGGTGTGCACGACTCCCATTTTTGATGGGTTCCCCATATTTACTGTATATTCGAAGTGATTTTATAATATTTCAGAAACAACCTAACTCGAAGTATCGAATCATGTTATTAACAAGGAATTTGATTACCTCGTTGATCATAAGTCCGAAAGTGCGGAAAGATTTTTTTGACATATTTTCCTCTGTCTACCCAGTCAAGGATGTTCATATAAGACATGTACGGCTCTCTAGATCTAGTTTTCATATCCCAAAAACAAAAGAAGTTGAGTTGTATTTTTCATTGGACCTCAAAACCGTCCAACTATGGAACACGAACAACTCACTTCAAACAAGCGCAAACAGGGAAACACAAGGAAAAAGTTTGGCGTGTTAACAGACAGAGTAAGTACGTTTTTGTTCCTTAACGCGGATTTTTACAAAATCATAATAAATAATCAACAACGTCCTGGGGGGACAGTTAACACCATTCACTTGAGTGCCTTGCGCCCGCAAACGAATGTTAAACTGGGTTTGCTGGTTTTCCCACAGTGGGACTTTCACCCTTCAAGTGGTTCTAGTCTTCACTATTTCATATTTATTCCGAAAAGGCTTTGGTTGGTGTTAGATTTTCAATTTATACTCAAATTTTAGTAAATTTATTTCAAATTCAAAAATTCACAGTAGAAAACAATGAAACATGAACTTGTAGTTCACACTCACCCGTAGATAATAATAATAATTATTGGCGCTACAGTCCAAAGGGGGACCAAGGCCTAGCTTGCTCATCAACTACTCGTATTGTGCGCGCTACTGTTCTCTCACGAGTAGAAGGGACCTACAGTTTCTTACCGACTCCGAACGGCGAGCTTTGAGAAGCTTTCTTAGACAGTTATTACTCTTTGAGTCTTGTCAGCAGCTCGAAAGAGGTGGTACCGTGAAAAATTCGAAAAATTGGTGTTGAGCTGGGAGTCGAACCTAGACCCTTCGGCGTGTGAGCGTCGCACTCTACCCACTACGCCACGGCGACCAGCTCACCCGTAGATAATTTCGTATTACTTATTTCTGGCGCTAGCAATATATATATTTGCAAGTAAAATAAAAATCAAAATTGAACAATCGAGAATTGTATGAGAATCGCAAGATAAGATCATGCTGTTCCCCTTAAATGTTCCAGATGATGAGACTGGATTTATGAATCACATGATTCAAAATCACATCCGTATCACTATTTATAGTGTCAACGGAATCACTGATGGAGAAAAGGCCATCTACGGATGTCGGCTTACAGATCCAGGCTTTGAAGGAACCTGACTGGTAGTGACAGCTTGACCAGAGGCTATATTCTGGTGCCACGGGAGGTCAGGGGCCCCTGGAACTTCGGTTCCAGCCTGACCGTGCGGTAGGCCCCCTTGTGGGAGTATCGTGGTGGCTGTGGTTTATCACCTTACATCGCGGGTAGAGTCGAGGATAGTGTAGTGTGCTTTCTTGTCTAGTTCATTATTTAAGCACAACTAGGCAAGTCGGTTGGGGGACTATCCCTTCTCAGTGTGGAGTCGCATTCTCAACCGGGCGCTGCGACCCAGAGAGCGGAAAAAGTTGAAGAAAGGCTTCGAATCAAACCAAGGTGGGGTGATTGCCCCTCATGCATGATCCCAGTTTGGTACTTGGGTAACTAAGGCGTCTAGTCTTGCGTTACTTACGACTCTTGGGAAAGTGGTTCCCCGTGATATAAGCCGTTAAGGCAAGTGGTCATGTAAAACCAAATCCCACATCTGTTCCCCTTAAATGTATAAACAAATGTATTAGCTTTGAGAACCCCAACCACCACATGTGGGCTGAATTCTGTTCAACTCCACATTGTTGGGTCAGTAAAATCGAAAATCTGCGCACCCATATAAAGAAGTTTCAAGGCTGTGAATAATTTGGATGTGTGTCGTTTGATGATTCATCGATTTACTTTGGTCATTGTTGTTAAAATAATTAAAGCACGAAAGGAGTTGCAGTGTGTTTTTTTTACTATGATTGGTGAGCAGCCATAAAGTGACCAGGGTTAAGTCAAACCACGGCGCACAGTACAAATGGAATGCTAATTTTTTAAGTATGCGCCCCTTCTTCAAACTCATTCCTTGATTAGCGTTTTTCTCCATAATCTGTCACTACAATTGTTTCAAATTACGTGCTGGTAACTTTGGCTTTGGCTTTTGTGGTCGCCGTGGCGTAGTGGGTAGAGTGCGACGCTCACACGCCGAAGGGTCTAGGTTCGATTCCCAGCTCAACACCAATTTTTCTAATATTTTACGGCCCCACCTCTTTCGAGCTGCTGACAACACTCAAAGAGTAATAACTGTCTAAGAAAGCTTCTCAAATTTCGCCGTTCGGAGTCGGCAAAAAGCTGTAGGTCCCTTCTACTCGTGAGAGAACAGTAGCGCGCACAACACGAGTAGTTGATGAGCAAGCTAGGCCCTGGTCCCCCTTTGGACTGTAGCGCCAACAATTATTATTAACTTTGGCTTTGGACAACATTTTAATCTTACGGTCCTTCTTTATAGTGCGGAAACCTAGACGTTATTAAAAGCAGATGGGGAAGCCCTTAGGCTTTTCGAAAGAAAAGTTCTGCTTGCGACTTTTGGTCCTGTTTGCGTTTAAATTAAAAGATTCAACAACGAAATATATAGGCTGTACGGCGGCATTCGTTTAATCAAGCATCGTAGCGTATATGTCTTAAGAAGACTTGGCAATGTAGAGCTTACGGAAAACCCTGATTCGGCCCGACAAATCTATAATTCCGGGCCATTGGGACATCGCAACAGAATAAGGCCTATGCAGAGAGTTCACAACTGGAGGCGTCTGGCGGAAGATCGTGCTGTCTGGAGAGGGATGTTGGTTGAGGCCCAGGTTCACCCGGGACTGTAGCGCCACATGAAGAAAAAGAAGGAGGATGTTTTTTGCCTGTTTTTTTCCTTTACAGCAGTGCGAGCCTACAAAGTTCACACAACGAGATACCCGAAAAGGCAACAGTTACTGAGAGTTATTTCCAATCTACTTCAAGTAACAACAACACCGAATTGCAAATATTTCCATCAAACAGTCCCTTATCTTAACAGGAGTAAAATATATAATTTTATTTTCAAAGCTTGTACTTTAATTCAAAAATTGCGCGGCTTTCCAGGAAACATCAGAGAGCTGACAGCGCCATTTACATGAAATATGTACAATTACCCACATAATAATAATAATTTTTGGCGCTACAGTCCAAAGGGAGACCAGGGCCTAGCTTGCTCATCAACTATTCGAAAAATTGGTGTTGAGCTGGGAATCGAACCTAGACCCTTTGGCGTGTGAGCGTCGCACTCTACCCACTACGCCACGGCGACCACATAGGTCCGCGTATTAACTTCAACCGCAAATATTTTAGCTATTGTAGCATGTGTCACAATGATTGTATTTGACAAAAAACATTCTTTTTGAGAGTAAATTTAAAATTTACCTCTACTTTCCAAGAAACACCAATGCAAATGTTTTTTTCTTCTTAATAATAATTGTACGGGGCGACAGTCAAGAGGGGACCAGAGCCTAGCTTGCTCATCAACTACTCGTATTGTGCGCACTACTGTTCTCCCACGAGTAGAAGGGATCTCCTGTGTTTTGCCGACTCCGAACGGCGAAATTTGAGAAGCTTTCTTAGGCAGTTATTACTCTTTGAGTATTGTCGGCAGCTCGAAACAGGTGGTGCCGTGTAAAATTCGAGATGTTCAGCCGGGAATCAGTCCTAGACCCCACGAAGTCTGAGCGTCGCACTCTACCCACTACGCCACGGCTGCTTACGGTTCTTAAGAACGTAAAATTCTTAAGAACGTATAAAAAGTCACAACTCACAACTCAAAATATGTACTATTTGCGCATGGGTGTGGTATTTTTGGGGTGGTATCTTGGTAGGTAGGTAGGTTCATATGAATGTGGCTGCCATGTCGTGACGTAGTGGATAGTGTGCGACGCTCACATGCCGAAGGTCTAGGATCGATTCCCGGCTGAACACATCAAAAACGGGCTCATGCGCGTAAATCCACGAATCATCACCTGTCACGATGTCATAGACGTGCTTCGAAGCACCGCGATCGTATTTTTTGAGCACTTTGTTCGACCAATCGGCACAAGCCTTTTCTTGGGCGATTGAAAAATTGTGTTTGATCCAACGCGAACAAATTTTTTTGACGGTCAAATATTCATGCAGTATTGAATGTATGCTGGTCCCAGTAATGCCTAAGGTTATCTCAATCTCACGACACTTGCAATATCAGTTGGCGCACAGCATCAATGGTTTCCGGAACAACAACTGATTTTGGACGACATTCACGAACTACGACCTCGGTTGAATTCACAATACCATCGGTAAAGATTGGTTCTTGATGGAGCTTCATCGCCAAAAATTGAATTAAGCTCATCGATGCACTGTTGTTGAGTTAATCCACGTCGAAAGTTGTAAAAAATCATTGCACGACAATTTCCTTGATTTAATTCCATTTTTTGGGCGTGATGAATCTTTTAAGTTACTGTAAACAACACTTATAGCGCTCATATGTCAAAACGTTCTGAGTACGTATAACCTCAGAAATGTCAAACTTCACGATAGAGCTGGCAATTGCCAGATTGCAGCACTAGGGTTGCCCAATCCCGAAATATAAGATTCAACCTTCGTACACGTGAGAGAGCAGTAGCGCGCACAACAAGAGAAGTTGATGAGCAGGCGAGGCCCTGGTCCCCCTGTGGACTGTGGCGCAATATTGGTATTATGTTATTATTGGGTTCATATGAATGAGACTATGGAAAATAAAGGAAAAATTAATGTTTGCTGTTGAGGAGAAAATTAAGTTCAAGATTTGTGTTGAGTGTACCATATTAGTTATAGGCAGATTGGACAGATGGTAGGAAGGGCACACTCAGAAAGTAATCTTTAATTCCATTTCGACGGGTTCCATCTTGTCCAATCATAGAGAAATTCCATCCTTATAAACAAAGAGGGAACAGAAAAGCGGTGTTACAAGGTGCGTTCAATATGTTCTCGGTATCAATATGAAGGAAAATGCGTTCGTTTTTATTTTTTAATATAATCTCCCCTAACATCAATGCATTTGTTACATCTTCAGCTAGGCTTTTGAAGCCCTCAAAAATAGAATTCCTCTTTCTCTGCTAAATACCTATTTATTGCCGACTTGAGTTCTTCATCATCCGAAAATCTTTTACCACTAAGTCAATTTTTCAAATCCGAAAACAGGAACTAATCACTAGGGGTAAGGTCTGGACTACAGGGTGTATGCTGGATTTCTTCGAAACCACAATCTCGCGCAGCAGCCTTGGAAACTCGCGCCGTGTGAACGCGTTGTCCTGAAGAAGCAACACACCCGATGTAAGTTTACCTCGTCTTTTCTTTTTAATCTCCTCCCGCAAATTATGCAAAATGGAAGCGTAGGATGTGGCGCAAATGGTTTTACCTTCTTTTTGTACTCAATGAGCAATATTCAATTTAAGTCCCAAAAAACTGTGGCCATGAGCTTCCCGGCAGACGGATTGACTTTGAACTTCTTCGGGGAGTCTGTTTCTGTTTGATGCCACTTAATGGACTCTTGTTTGCTTTCAGGGTCATAGTGGTGAACCCATGTTTCGTCCCCAGTAACAATTCGATACATAACACCATCCGCGTTCTCACTACACATCTCCAATAGCTCTCTGCAGCATGCAGTTCTTACTTTTTTCTTAAAGCTCTATGAGAATTCGTGGCACCCACCTTTCACTAACCTTTGAAAGGTTAAGACGGTCATGGAAAAAGGTGTGAATGGTACCAGTTGAAAGCTTGGTGATCTCTGCCATCATTTTCACCTTTATTCGGACATCCTCAAGAATAAGTTTTTCGACTTCTTTGATGCTTTCTCCCGTACCAGCAGTAGCCGGGGTGCCGGAGCGTGTGTCATCTTCAATGCTCTCTCTGCCTTCCTTGAACTCACTTGATCACTTTTGCACAGATGATAATGAAAGTGCTACCATATCTTCATGAATAGTTTTTTATTGACTCTTTCGTTGCTTAGTGAGAAATTTAATTACAGCGCGATGCTCAATTTTCATAATCATCGTGTCAGCTGCCATTATGATTCTGTTTAACTAGAGATAAAACGCAAATTAATTATCACAATTATATGAAACTTTACATAAATGCAATAAAATAATAGTTTTACTTGATAAATAAGTCGACCTAAGTTCCAATTTCGAACCTAAAGATGCTTTATCTTCCACACCACCGTTCCTTACCAAATTCTGAGATCGCTTGAATAACATCAAATCAAATACAACAATGATGTCAACTATCAGATGGCAAGGCAGTGAAACCTTTAAGAGTGATCCATGAAATTCCCCTGGTGTTAATTTTGTTTTTTTTTTTTTGTCTTATTTCACTATTTCGCAAATGTTTTTTCCGTAAACTGAAATTCTTAAAGTTCCGCTTTGGAATGAAATCAATGAGTAAATTTTTGCTTGTTTTTGGTTCGGAATAAAGTCAGTTGAAGACAAAAGACATCAGTCTCATCAGGCTCTCTTGTCGAAAATGCGTGCTTTTGGGATCGATGAGTCTCTTCTTCAATGGATTATAAATTACCTTTCGAATCGTTCAATACAAGTCGTTTTGGATGGATTCAAGCTTGATATTCACCATATTAATGCTGGCGTTCCCCAGGGCTTTGTTTTGTCTCCGACACTCTTCCTCATTTTTATAACTGATCTCTTGTCTGCTACTTCTAATCCTATTCATTCCTTCGCTGATGACAGTACCCTCAGCTTTTCATATTCGTTCCTTGGCTCACGTCCCTCCACTTCGGTGTTAGACTCGGAACGGCAGCGTATGTTAAGCACATTAAATTCCGACCTTGACAGCATAATCGATTGGGGAAATAAGAATAGAGTGGAATTTAATGCTTCCAAAACACAGTGCTGTCTACTGTCGTTAAAGCGATCACAAAATAATCAGCCGTTATCCATGAACGGCACTTGCGTAATTGAAACCGAAAGACTTTCCATCCTCGGTATGTGTACCAATCCAACTATTAGTTGGAACGATTACATATTTGAGGTCGCCAAAAATGCTGCGAAATGTCTAGGCTTCCTTAAACGATGCAAGAAGTACTTCACCCCCTCTGATTTGGCTAAAATATATAAGGCCCTACATACGCCCAAAACTTTAGTATAACGCTCCTATTTGGTCAGGTGCTTCTAAGACCTCCCTGCACCTGCTGGATAGAATTCAAAAGCGAGCGATAAAACTAATAGGTGACTGTAATATTGCGAAATCGATTGACTCGTTAGAACACCGACGTAATGTCGCGTCGTTGTCACTCTTTTATCGCTATTTTAACAAGAAATGCTCAGATGAATTAACCAGTTGCATTCCTCCCCTTCAAGAATTCACCCGCAATACATGCCTCGCTAGGAATGCCCACCAATTCACCCTAAAGGACTCTTTCGGGCGTACAGTCAAATTCAGAGGCTCGTTCTTTAGCCGCACTACACGAATCTCGAATGCTCTTCCCAGTTCGATTTTTCCTCCTCATTACAATCCAAAGGCATTTAAAACCAATGTGCATCTCCCTCTGTTCATCTATACCTTCGGCCCGTGCTGTGACTTGATCCGGTCACTTAAGGGTACTCGCAACCCCTTTTGCACGCGTCAATTATAAAAAAAAGTCTCAACAAGGGCATAATGACAGAACTCTGCCGTATACTCCATGAAAACCTAACTTCATACTTCAATAAAGGCGGCATTCCGACATCACACCAGTTTTTCATTACGCAAAGATAAAGTAAGTTAGTTGTTAAAGCCTAAGACCAATGTGTAGACTTAACTGACTTACAAACTTTTTGTTTGACTGCGACTGAAGCTAAATGTGTACAAAACACAAATCTGTCATAAGTTAAATTTTCCTTCTGATTCTGAGTTTTCCTTGAGGACTGCCTTTTCAAGTTTTCGAAAATGCGAATATAGTGCTTAAGCTGTCATTCCCGAACACATTTCTGAGTTCCCATCAGAAACATCATTTTGATATTTTTTTAGATTCTTAAGCTGCATCGATGTAAAAACCGCCGAGGAGACAATTTTTACCATTACATCACCAAAAGATCAAAATCTCTTCAAGAAATCTTTCGAGTGCACGATGAATCACTTCTCTTGACCCCTTTATGTGGCTAATTGCCTGCTGGGAGAGTCGCATCAAATTCCAACGCCGATGCTGTGGCAGTGTGACATACGTCCAGGCATTCGGATATCAAATTCGAATAAAACCATAAAAATGATTATTTTCGGCCATGAGCCCGACTACGTGCATAACAACTGCTCTACACATGAATTCATTTCTCATTAGTATTCCCAGTTCACTTCGCCAAGTTGTTATCGAATTTGTATCGATTTTCCACTTTCGTGCGTGCACCTAATTCATCCAAAACCACCACATTCACCAAGTGGTCATCGTCTCGGACATGACTTTGGTTGCGCACTACAGATTATCTCTGCCAACGACGAACCACAGCCGAAAAGTTTCAAATTTCGCAGTAAAATCGAACTTGCGTAATGCGCAATTTTTATGCAATTAACCGAGTTTTTTTTCCACGAGGTTTCTACCGCAAAACTTGCAAAATGGTAAATACAATTATCCGTCGTTAATTTGTTTACTTCTTCTGCAGAGGACGGTTTCCCCGTCCATCAGGCCAATGTGTGTCTCCGATTGTTTTTGCTTTTACTTTCCTCCTCTCTTTTTGCTGTTCGGATGTTTTAAGTACCTGCCGATAGTGGTTGGTCGTAAAAACGTGCGACTGTGGTTGGTTGGCTGGGGAATAACGGCGTGCATCGATAAAATTGAATTAACGACAAACAATGACGCTATGAGGCAGTTAGATAAAAAATGCGCAGAGTTTGTGTTCGTCTTTTATTTTCAATTATTCAAAAGCATTCCGTTGCTGTGATGGTTCGGTGCTTCTGCATCGACCTGAGACGGGTAACTTTGTCATACGCCCTGTTGTTTGTGCCCCAAGTTATTCTAAATGCCATTAACGGCGAAGACCTTCAATCGCCGTCAGTACTGCAAGCTGGTCCACAATCTCATCCTGAAAGGCTGAAAAGATGAGCTAAAGTCGTCAAGAAAACTGGAAACACATATTTCCGCCAAGCCTCTCTTGGAAAATGTCATTGCTCTTGTCAGTGATCCCTCGACAGTTTGTGTTGTCACGAAATCAATCTGAACGCGATGTAAACTCGGTTCGATGTACGGCAATTCAGCCTTCGCTTGTAAGACCCACGCTGAACTAAAGTCTAATCTCCCGAACCAGAAGCTCTCCCACACCTTCCACGATTTTCCAAGTGGTCAGAACAGTTTTCCAGCTCTCCCTCCTGTTAACGTGTTCCTTAAGTTTCACCAGCCCGTTAGGTTTCACCAGCCGCCACGCAAAAAAAAGCAAAACAAAACGAAACAAATTGCCAACACGATTGTGGTAATGCTATGATTTCATTGTCTGCAGCGTCCATTGTGGGCCGTAGCTGTGCTCCTTCCCTGGAACTTAACGCATTTTCATGCAGCCTGGCCACTGCGTCAACTTGAATTCATCATTCCGCCACTTACCCGCTTTCAATTCAGTTTACAATAATTAACTTTCATTCGCCCCCTCTTTAAATATTTATCCAAGGATCAATCAAGTTCTGCCAGCACGAGCTGGAGGCTTCTGCTGCACCGTTTTCCAGAGAACGCTCCCTCGCCCAATCGGTCGTTGGCAATCAAACGCATGACTTCACCTTTCAATCAATCGTTAATTAGCTAGGGAAATTCCAGGCCCTCACTTACTTTAAGAACCTCTTGTCGTCCTCCCGGCGCAAACGAACCTTCACCCTACCCACCAGGAGAAGGAAAATAAAAGCCAAAGCATGTGCAGCCAGATTCTCCGTGTTATTCCATTGAGCTCACTCCTAATTAATCGAATACCGAGTTTCAGTCGTTTTGACTTTGCAATTAAGCCAGTAGGGGTGAGGGAATCCACTTTCATCACACTCGGCGCTTCCCTTCCACCGGGTGGCTGTGAAAATTCCTTTGAATCGCAATGAGACGTTCTGTTTGATTTTTCTTTCGATTGAAATGGCCAAAGGAGATTTTCCGCTGGACAAATGATAAATAGGCTACCGCCTTCCCTTCTCACTCCCCACCACACCCGCACACACACGCGCGCGCACATGCCTTCGCACTCGAAACCTGCTCCGGAGGAATCCGACTCATCCATTCAACTGTGAAAATTAATTAAGATCCAATCTCATTGCAGAGATTTTCAATTTTTCCTTTTCCCTGTGTGTTTGATGGCTCGTCCCGCTTACTGCCCCTCCAGTGGTCACTGGGCGTGGGTTCTGCGAACGAGAGGTTGGCAGAAACAAATTTTAAATTAATCAACAGCCAATTGTCCTGCGATGGAAAATCAATAAGCTCGTCGACTGCCGACAGTTGTTCATCATGGCCGTGGTTTCGATGGGACGCGCGTGGAGGCGACGATGTGACGCCTGACAGCTCCGGACGAAACAACATCCCCAAGTAGAGGAGGTATAATGAAATGCCTTGTAATTTGTAAACGCCGCTGATTAGTGGCGTCACAAATTACGAAGAAAAGGAGTGACAGGGGATGCGCCTCAGCGCCTCAGCGCCTAAGCGCCACCAGGATCGCATTGCCCCTTGGGCGAAATATAGTCGCAGCATAAGCTTGGATGTGGGCACAAAAAGAATTCCATTCGCGGGCTGGTTTCCTTACAGCCAGGACGGGGTGCAAGAAAAGAACAAAAAATTTAAGGAAATGAAGAAAAGGCCTGGAGAGCGAAAGGAACCCTGGCCGGGCGAGCACAGCTGTCGTGAGTTATTATCCTGTCCAAATAATTAAGCAAATTTTTTCCAGTGCCGGTGTGCTATATGAGCCGCGTTTCGGTTCGCAAAATTCATATTTTTCATGCTCCGCAGACGGCGGGAATGGGGGGAAATCTCTGGTAACGCGCGCTCTCTGGAATAGCAATGGTTGCTCTTAATTAGCCGAACGAGGACGGTCGGGTGTCTGAATGGAGCGGCAGCGCCAGCGAAAAGGAAACGCAATAGGGAATGGATTGAATTTATGTGGCCAATATGGTCGCTTCCTTGATGAATTGTGATGTTGTTAGACGCAAATGCGAGTAAGGACGGCTCTGACCTAAATTACAAGGAACACAGCTCACGATGATTATGAGGATAATAAGAGGCAGATAACAAATGTCCAGCCACAGTCCCTGGGCTGAGGAGGAAGCGGGCCATTATCCAACGACGAATTAGGCGAAATGGGATTATGGTATTAAGGGGTTCCTGACAGTTGGGAGGAATGGCCGAGCACTCGAGGCGTGCAATCTGGCATGTCGACTTTACATTTGAATTTTGCCAGCGGTGAGGTGTGAGATTGGAAGGATGGAGAATGAGGATGAGGATGAGGATGAGGATGAGGATGAGGATGAGGATGAGGATGAGGATGAGGATGAGGATGAGGATGAGGATGAGGATGAGGATGAGGATGAGGATGAGGATGAGGATGAGGATGAGGATGAGGATGAGGATGAGGATGAGGATGAGGATGAGGATGAGGATGAGGATGAGGATGAGGATGAGGATGAGGATGAGGATGAGGATGAGGATGAGGATGAGGATGAGGATGAGGATGAGGATGAGGATGAGGATGAGGATGAGGATGAGGATGAGGATGAGGATGAGGATGAGGATGAGGATGAGGATGAGGATGAGGATGAGGATGAGGATGAGGATGAGGATGAGGATGAGGATGAGGATGAGGATGAGGATGAGGATGAGGATGAGGATGAGGATGAGGATGAGGATGAGGATGAGGATGAGGATGAGGATGAGGATGAGGATGAGGATGAGGATGAGGATGAGGATGAGGATGAGGATGAGGATGAGGATGAGGATGAGGATGAGGATGAGGATGAGGATGAGGATGAGGATGAGGATGAGGATGAGGATGAGGATGAGGATGAGGATGAGGATGAGGATGAGGATGAGGATGAGGATGAGGATGAGGATGAGGATGAGGATGAGGATGAGGATGAGGATGAGGATGAGGATGAGGATGAGGATGAGGATCAGGGTGAGGATCAGGATGAGGATGAGGATGAGGATGAGGATGAGGATGAGGATGAGGATGAGGATGAGGATGAGGATGAGGATGAGGATGAGGATGAGGATGAGGATGAGGATGAGGATGAGGATGAGGATGAGGATGAGGATGAGGATGAGGATGAGGATGAGGATGAGGATGAGGATGAGGATGAGGATGAGGATGAGGATGAGGATGAGGATGAGGATGAGGATGAGGATGAGGATGAGGATGAGGATGAGGATGAGGATGAGGATGAGGATGAGGATGAGGATGAGGATGAGGATGAGGATGAGAGGATGAGGATGAGGATGAGGATGAGGATGAGGATGAGGATGAGAGGATGAGAGGATGAGGATGAGGATGAGGATGAGGATGAGGATGAGGATGAGGATGAGGATGAGGATGAGGATGAGGATGAGGATGAGGATGAGGATGAGGATGAGGATGAGGATGAGGATGAGGATGAGGATGAGGATGAGGATGAGGATGAGGATGAGGATGAGGATGAGGATGAGGATGAGGATGAGGATGAGGATGAGGATGAGGATGAGGATGAGGATGAGGATGAGGATGAGGATGAGGATGAGGATGAGGATGAGGATGAGGATGAGGATGAGGATGAGGATGAGGATGAGGATGAGGATGAGGATGAGGATGAGGATGAGGATGAGGATGAGGATGAGGATGAGGATGAGGATGAGGATGAGGATGAGGATGAGGATCAGGGTGAGGATCAGGATGAGGATCAGGATGAGGATGAGGATGAGGATGAGGATGAGGATGAGGATGAGGATGAGGATGAGGATGAGGATGAGGATGAGGATGAGGATGAGGATGAGGATGAGGATGAGGATGAGGATGAGGATGAGGATGAGGATGAGGATGAGGATGAGGATGAGGATGAGGATGAGGATGAGGATTACAACAATGAAAAATAATACATTCTGAAACACCTGTTGATCGCGCACAAAGTGAATCATTTACTTCACCTCTGGCAGCAGCAATTTTTCCAAATCCTAGCTGCGCGTCCCCATAACATTTCATCTAACTCTGATGTGACTAAGACAAACGCCTCCCAGCTGATAGCGAATGTCATGGGGTGTGTTCTGGGAAAGGTTGTGACTGTGTGTGTTCTAACTGAAGTCGGGAAAGGACACATCCACCAACCGAAAGACAAAGAGAAACACGAAATTAACAAAACCTGAAATAACCCCAGACAATTCTGTGAATCATGCAATTTAATCATGAAATTGTCCTGGGATTCCCCGACTCTTTGTTATGTCATGAGGTTTACGTATACATGTTTGTTTATGAGTGTGTGTTGACTAGCGGTGGCAAGGAACTCAACGAAAACTAACCCCTCCCCGCTGAAGACCAAGAAGGAGTCCTCATACCCAGAAGCAACCCACCAGACTGTTGAACTTGCGGGGTGCGCTTGGGGTAAGTAAGGGCAACAAGGGGTCGAATAACTCGTCTATTACTCTTACTGTAATAAAATATTAATTCAATCCCACACCACCGCCACATGAACAAAAATTCCTCAGAGCGGACGTGGAGGAAACGGAACCCTTCAGAGGAAAGGGACACTTGGCTTGCACGAAAGAAAGTCCAGATCAGATTGTGGTGTGCGGACAAATGAAAGTAGGAGTAATTGCAGCGGCGTCAATGGCCTTGCAATAGAACTTTGAGTTGTTGACGGGTGTGCTGGTTCTGATATTGTCTCTTTCTCTCTCTCTTTCTCTATTTCTCTGTCGCTCCTTCTATCTGTAGTAGGAATAATTTATTGCAGTTCCGAAAAGAGCCCAACACACACTTACACAACGAATATTTGCCAATTAATGGAGGGGCTATGACTCATGCAGACACCAAAGCCGTGAAAGGATAGGCGAAGGAAATGCGAAGGGGGACAAACGAAATTCCCAGACACATTAGTCTGGCGAACAGAATATTGTCACTCCGTTGGTCGGTGGAAGGGGCGTCAAAGTGGTCTCTTAAGTTTTGGCAGTGCTTTAACGGTGAGATGGGTTTCAAGCATTTTTTTTTTTGTAATCCTTTTTTGTGATTTACATACCTTATGGCCGCCATGTATGCTCTCATTCATCTTCAGAGATATTTTGACCTTTCAAGGGATGTCTGTGATGACCAAGCATAAACCGCATCTTGATGTGAGAGTCACCCAAAGTACGACTCAACGTTTTCAGATTTTTAGTTTCAAACAATTTCTTGGGAAGAAATTGCATTGTCCTCCCTTCGGATTGGTACAACACTGGGTTAGCCAAGTTCTTTGTATTCATCGCAGATTGAGTATCGTCTTTATTTTTAATTTGAACGAGAAATTGTACTTTCTGAGAGCTGGCTGATACATGCTTCATTAATTTAATTCGACGCATGCCCCCAGACAGCATTCTTCGTCCAAATGGTTTTACATGAGCAGAAAAGTTGTAGGGCCGTTCCTTATGTATTTTCGTCTTTAAAACTAAGACGTAAGCTGCTGTGGTAGCTTATCTGTTACGTCAATGATTCAATCATCTGTAACAATATAAAATGAGTCTTGCCTGCAAGCGTAGTATTTTCACTAGGTGTTTCTGGCTACTGTGAATCATGCTAAGTCAGTTCAGCGCAGTTGTAAGCTAGTTGAAGAACGTGTATAGCTGGGAAAACAGAACACCAGGTCGCCATCCTGTCCTATTTGATCCGTTCATAAAGATTTGCTAAAACCGGTATATAGAGTTAGCGTCAGACACAGAATCATGACCTTCACTTCTTTACAAGTACCTTCTTAGCTCCATCGGAGTCAGATGGTGCTGGTGGTAAATCGGCGAGAAACTAAGCCAAATGATATTCGTCGACTCTTTATTCAGTCAGATAGTTTTTCACTGGCCGAACGAAATTGTAACCCGAGGGTTTAAATTAAAGCAGGACTGGATGCATCACAACTTCTCAACAATGTTCCATCAATTTGCCTGAAGTCGGTGAAAGCATGTATTACTCGGTGCTTTGAATTAAGTCATTTCTCTTGAATGTTTTTTTTTTTTGTAAATGTCCACTCCTATAAACTCAAATATTCTTTCACATTTACCTTCGATTATATTACCTCTGCAGATCAATGACCAGCGCTATCAATCACTTATTCTTTTATGTTATTCATATGTTTCATTCATCTATACCTCCTTACAGCGTAAGCTTTCGTAGTCACAAGCCCCTAAGCATTTGTATTGATTAAAACTTCTAAAGAAATGTTCAGTTTCTTTTATGTAAACGAGTGAGCACTCTTGCACATAGTACGTTTAAGAGCACATAGGTGAAATAACATTACATTCTTTAGACATTTGTACAAGGGTTGCCTTCTATATTGCCTGGTTGGGTTGCCTTTTATATTTCGCGATTAGAGAACAAAAACAAATATCAATTATCGAAAATAGCTTTATTGTTTTTCAAAATATTCCCCATTAAGATCTATACATTTTTGCATGCGTTTTAACCATTTGTCGAAGCACTTTTGCCACTCTGATTGAGGTATCTCCAAAGCATGTATTCTGAACGCATCAGCCGCTTTTTCAGGTGTCGAAAAACGTTGACCTCCCATTTTACACTTTACGTACGGGAATAAAAATAAGTTATTCGGTGCCAAGTCAGGGCTATACGGCGGATGACTCATCAAATCGATGTTTTGAGTGCTCAAAAATGCAGTTGTTTGAGCCGATGTGTGAGAGCTCGCATTGTCGTGGTGAAGAGCGATCCGTCTTCGGCGGTTGGTTTTCCTGATTTCTTGGAAGACAACTGGCAAACAAATGGTTGTGGACCACTCTGAGTTCACTGTTCTGCGTTGATCTAGTGGTACGGTTGCGACATGTTCAGTTTTTCCGAAAAAAAACAGGCGACCATTTGCTTTGAAATGCTTCGTGCGGGAGCAACTTTTGTTGGATTTGGCTCAATTTAAAACACCCATACAGTCGACTGCTGTTTACTTTAGGGCTCATACGCGTAAATCTACGATTTAGCACCTGTCACGATGTCATAGACATATTTCGAAGCACCGCGATCGTAGTTTTCGAACATTTCTTTCCACTAACACGAGCCTTTTTTTGAGCGCTTGTCAAATTGGGTTGGATCCAATGCGAACAAATTTTTTTGACGGTCAAATGTTCGTGCAATATTGAATGTATGCTGGTCCCACAAATGCCTAGGGTTGTTTCAATATCAGGATATGTCACATGACGATCTTGCAATATCAGTTGGCGCACAGCATCAATGGTTTCCGGAACAACAACTGATTTTGGACGACCTTCACGAAGTTCGTCTTGGATGGTCCTTGATGGAGCTTCATCGCCAAAAATTGAATTAAGTTCATCGATGCACTTGTGGCCGCCGTGAGGTAGTGGGTAGAGTGCGACGCTCACACGCCGAAGGGTATAGGTTCGACTCCCAGCTCAACACAAATTTTTCGAATTTTTCACGGCATTCTGACAACACTCAAAGAGAAATAACTGTCTAAGAAAGCTTCTCAAATTTCGCCGTTCAGAGTCGGCAAAAAACTATTGGTCCCTTCAACTCGTGAGAGAACAGTAGCGCGCACAACACGAGTAGTTGATGAGCAAGCTAGGCCCTGGCCCCTTTTGGACTGTAGCGCCAACAATTATTATTATTATCAACGATGCACTGTTGTTGAGTTAGTCCACGTCGAAAGATATAGAAAACAATCGGACGAACATTTTCACGATTTAATTCCATTTTTTGGGCGTGATGAATCTTTTCAGTTACTGTAAACAAGACAAATAGCGCTCGTATGTCAAAACGTTCTGAGTACGTATAACCTCAAAAATATCAAACTTTACGATAGAGCTGGCAGTTGGCAGATTGCAAGACTAGGGTTTCCCAATCCCGAAATATAAAAGAGAGAAAATAAGAGACAGAACAGTAGCGCACACAACACAAGTAGTCGATGAGCAAACTAGTCCCTGGTGCCCCTGTGGACTGTCACTCCACCCAATTATTATTATTATTTAATTTTAATTTTAATTTTAATGATTTTTTTTGTTTTGCACAGTTTTTGGAAAAGACAGCTCTTGTCGAAAATCCTCCATTCTGTGGCTGATAATGTACACCCAAAGTAGATCACTAGGGTTACTTCCATAACTCTGATTCATATACTTCATTTTAAGACTTTGTTAGAGTTTTTCGATTTATCGCTTTCAAATGGATAAATTCACAACAGTCTCCACTTTAGATGCAAGTTTTCAATGAACTTTATCGAGTATTCCAGCCTTGAATTGCGGATTTCTGTTTAAAAATGCGAAATTGAAATTATTAAAATTTTTCTGAGTGGCTGCCCATAAATTAATATTTTATTCTGTGTCAGTTAATGCACTGGAATCCCCCTAATTACTAATTTATACTGAAAATCTGAACAGGACAGAATTAACCGATTACTGCACTTCATATGCACTCGACATTGTAATAATTTCCTTTTGTAGTTGAAGGTATAATATCTCCATTCCGCTTTTTTGCTCTTCATTCATGCTTCATCAAAAGTGTTACAGTGATCGGATTTAGTTTAAATATGCAACGTTTTGTTCGATAATCTGTTTCCATCTAGACCCAACTCGTAGAAGCCGCCCTCCTTATTTGCGAAGAACTCGGACAGCCACTTTTCACAAGCCTCTTTTGAGTTCAACTTCACACCACCAAGGGTGTTCGCCATGGACAGGAACAGGTGGAAGTCACTTCTCGCTAAGTCCGGACTATATGGTGGATGCGAGTAAATCTCCCATCCGAGCTTCCGTAGATTCTGACCAGTCATCAACGAAGTGTGTGGTCATGCGTTGTCCCGACAAAACCCTACATCCTTCCTGTTGGCCAATTCTGGACGCTTCTTGTCGATCGCCTGCTTCAAGTGGTCCAGTTGTTCGCAGTAAATGGCTAAATTAAGCCTCTGGCCATATGGGAGCAGCTCATAGTGGATGATTCTCTTCCAAACCCACCAAACACTCAGCAAAACCTCCCGAGCCGTCAATCCCGTCTTGGGCACTGTTTGGGACGATTCACCGGCCATCATCCACGACCGTTTTCGCTTTATATTGTAGTATGTGATACATTCTTCGTAGCCAGTCACATTCCGCTTCGAAAATGGTTCGAGTTCGTTTCGTTTCAGCAGCATATCGCAGGCGTTGAGTAGGTTCAGAAGGTTTTTTTGCGTCAGATCATGCGTCACCCAAACATCAAGCTTTTTTTTTGTATCCAGCCTTCTGCAGATGGTTTGAAATGGTTTGGTGACTAACTCCCATCTCCTGTGTTGTCACGAGATACCACATGCCTCGTCCAACTCGATGATTTCCATAATTCGATCGGTATTCGTCGTCACAGGTCTTCCGCCGGCTGGCTTAGCCATGGTGTCGTTTTCACTTCGACTCTGAATCTTCGAAACCATTCCTCCGCGGTTCGAAGTGATAGAGTACCATCCTCCAAAACACCATTAATCTCACGGAACTAGCGAACTCACGAACTCTAGCGGATTTGCATTTAACGAAGGAAAAATTTAAAATAGCACGAATTTCGGCGTTAGTTAACTCCATGTTTACACGTCTATAACTGCTGAACGCAATATCCAAGAAATATGTCTAGACCTTTCAAATGACATATAGTATTGCCAGATACGAGATCGGTAGCGCTTTGTACAAAGCCGGAAATCTCAAAAGATAAAAAGACGGAAAGGATATTTGACAAACTTATATATTTGACAATATCTCCCTTCCGCCTTATACCATATTATTAATCCCGAAGAGTCTTCGAATCTGAGCCATTAAGACAAAGCAACAGAGGACGGCCTAGGCTAGCATGGCGCACAAACGTGGGGATGGACCTCACCCAACTTGGAGAACGCGACTGGAGGCTGCTGGTGAAAGATCGAGCTGGCTGGAGAGGCATGGTGGTTGTGGACCAGGTCCACTCCGGAATGAAGCTGCACAAGAACAGAAAAGAAGAAGGGTGTAAGCCGATGAGTTGGGTCACCACGTCACACATGTCGACAAAATGCCACAACAAGCAAGGTCTATCGCTCATTTCAGTCCGCCCGACACTTGACTGGAGACGGCACTTGTTAACAATCATTCTGGAATCCAAAGATGGTTGAACTTATTCCCACATACCAAAAAACTTGTCCATCTCCAAGTGGTCTAGAGATACACTCTCAACTGGCATACAGGAAAGGTCGAACTGGGACGTGGGTCGCTTGAAAACAAATAGATCAAAGAAGAACGGCTGAGTGAACTCCTTCGCTCCATCAATCTGTCTTCATTTCGTCTTGTCTTTCAGGCAGAGTTTACGGCCATCTAAGAGCCGCTGCCATTACGTAATGGCATATACGAGCCGCTGTCATTACGTGGTTCTTAGATGCATTGATGAAAAGGAGAGGGAAGGGGATCATTTCTTCAGACTGCGTACCTACCAGGCCAGTGTTTCCATTAAAATACCATTCAATCAACGAGATACCCATTTAACTTCAAAACATTGGTAGCGACAAAATTCGGATAAAAAGCAACGCTTGTGAAAAACAGCTCTTATAGGACTAACTAAAGAGAGGTCTAGTCTTGGAAAATAGAATATGGAAGCTACGCCCGCATCATGATTGAAACAAAGTCTTTCGTTGAAGTTGAAGGCACGCTACCACGATCTAGTGTAATTCAAAAAAAATTGCTACATTCACAAAAGTCGCATCCGCGCGCTTAACATTTAGTCACTTAACGCAGTCCATTCGCCAGAATCGATTGCAAGCGCTGCTGGATGATGGTAGAGACAAAATGTTTACTCGAGGACCCCAAAATGTCCAGAAAAGAACGGTTATTTTGAATCCTGGAAAACTGAATAGAGTCCAATTAAGAAAACTATCAAGGCAGAGCATGAAAACTCGGAGAAGGGAATATTTTCAAGAAGAAACACAATAAAAGTCTTCACTTGCGGCGAACTACGCTCCCGTCTGGCATTCGGAAAATTTTCTGTCTCTCTTGAAAAGGTCATAAAGATTCTCACAATTTGGTCAATCTTATGTCCGCCGCATATGAACTTTATCGAAGCAATAAATTTGCCAACGATCGAAGCCGATGGGGAAGTCATCACGCAAAACAAACGCTCACGTCCCCATAAAACCCCCCAAGGACACACTGTTATTTATCAAATCATTCAAACTCAGACGTCAGCAAAGTTTCCGGCAATTAAAAAAGATACGCGAAAAACAAACTCCGCCACCGAACACTTAAAGAGCTCCATGAAAATATTTATCGCTCAGCGAGGGGTGTGTGCGCTAGGAAGGAGCGAGAAACGAAAGCACTCCCATCCACGCGGGGTCCCGGGGACACTCAAACTGTGTCACAAGTGCATTATCAATACGCCCCGATAGCTTCGCGCTGTCTGAAAGGAGTTGTATTTATCGCTGAATCCTTTCCGCGGAGCAGCAGCCTGAGCGTATTAATTTAATATCACTCTCGCTCTCGTGGCGCGCCGCGCCGCCAGCAACCCAATGACAAATGCCCCGTCCCCGTTCACTTTGGAAAATAAAACCGCAAATATATTATTATTCTCTGCTCCTTCTGATTTTATTTACGACCGTGGGGAGTAGAAAATAAAACGCGTAAAAAGGAATAACTCACCATTACGCAATGGTTGCCCCCGGAGACAGGGCGTCGGGCCGAGCGCGACGGGGGAACGGGGATGTTTCAGGGCACCAGGAATCGATTCATGTTCTGCTTATTTCCTTTTACGACCACTCAAATGAAATAATAATAAAAAAAGCGAGGCAAAAGCGTGAAAGGAGCGCGGCAGTCTCGATGCAGATGTATAGGCTGGTCGGTCGCCTCCCCACGCGCAATGAACCCTCTGTATTCAGGTCGGGCGCAGCCCAGCCAACGCAGGGAAAACAGAACGGGAGGAGTCCCCTTCTGCATGCTGCCGCGGCGCACGACCATAAAATGCTGAAGAGTGCGCCTGCTGGATGGCACAACGGCGAGTGCTCTGACGGACTCACCAGCTCTGTACCAAAGATAAATGCTTTAATTTATTTGCAAACATAAAATAAAATTCAAATAAAAACTCCAGCACGGATACTTGGTCCGACACACAGCGAACACAGGGAAGGAGGACAACAGGGGAAAATAAACGAGTTCCCGCGAGGAGCGGGCAGCCCAGACTTGTAACAGGATCAAGAACCACTCAAAAGGCTTGTCCGTAAGTCTCCACCATGCCATGCAGTCCACCGGGATGAGCGCTGCTGCCGCGACGACACGGTAGAGAATTCAGTTTTGCACGCAATCAGACTCCCCCTTCTTCCCTGCTCGAGCTTTTATGGAGCTCACTGTCGTCGTCTTCGGTTTTACGATGTTATGTCTAATTACGATCCGAATTGTCATTGCCAGTGTTGTCGCCGCGGCTGGCCTGGTCGTGCACTATGTGTCACGGTGGCTCGAACAGGATCAACTTTTCCTCCACCGGATTTCGGAATGTGGGTATTTCTATTGAAATCGTCAATATGCAAATCATTGGTGGGCAGGAGGACGTGTCGCTGCGCGTACGCCCGTACATACCGCAAAGTGAACTGAGATTATGTTCAAGAAGTTTATTGCCAAATACTTTGCAGATAAGTGAGGGGTGACTCACTGTGCGTATCGAAAGGGGGATGCGCATGAGGAATACGCTGACAGGACAATCGATTTCAGTTGGAATTGTTTTGCAAGTCAATGAAAGTTGGGTCTGTTTGAATGTAACTTCACTTCTTGTCACTGGATTTCGGGCAAATTTCGATAACCACAGCCTGGGCATGGATAAATGTTGACAAAGCTCTTGTTCTTGTGGCAGGAGAGGTGATGTGCTGCTTTTCTGGATGAAAAATCAAGCAGAGACGTTGTTGGCTGGTATCCTTGAGCAAAAGACGAGTGCATCCATTGCAAGCGAAGCCGACGATTCTGTCCCTCATAAACAGCGATTCAATACTGGCTTAGACTCGTGGATGTATGCTTCACGTTTGTACCTTCTTGTTCTCTTAAAGGTTCAGTGGCTAACGAAGAGGAAAAATGAAGCAAATAAAAACTGAATAGATGAAAGCAAGCGAAGGACAGTGTCGTCATGAGAATGATTGATTAACACACTGATGAACGAATATCTGTGGGGGAGAGTGGAGAGGAGCGCGAGCAATGAGTCATGGACAAACGATGGCACTGATGAGTGCTCCGATTGAAATGGGAGACAAAAAGATGGATGACATCGATTTGATCCGTTTACGGGGGTGAAACAAAGAAATTAATGCTTCTGCAATAAATGTATGACGATGGAGTGGAACGTCTTTGGAGGTCATGGTCTATTCCACGGACAGTCACACATTTCGATGCCTTTTTGCTTCGTATGCAACGGGATACTGTGTGGTGATGATGAGATGGAATTTGAACTAGACTAGGAAAAGTGCTTACAATCCGGACAATTCGTTTTCTGGATCATGTTTCTCAGGACTTTCAAATTGTAGCCTTGCCGGGGCACTTTAGGAATCTGAGTAGCGTTTTGGTGTGGAGGACATTTCGTCATTTAAGTCATATTTCATGTCTTTTGTTTGACGCTACACTCCGGGGTGGAACTGGTCCTCAACCAACTGTCAAGACTCTCCAGCAAGACGTTTCAAGCAACACATGCCATCTGGTTAAGGGCATTCTACACTTGTGTGCGTCGTGTGAAGGCGTCCTTTATTAAGTTGCTTCTATGTCTTCGAATAGAAGTCCCTTCGAGCTGGAGCTAAAGTTTGCGTTCACTCCACATAAACTTGGCAACTAAAGTGTTGGATATAAAGACGCTGTACAGACCGTACAGTTTTTTATTTAGTCTTCTCCTTCAAGCGCCATCAACACATTAAGAACCGCTCAGAACTTATCTCTCAAAATGACAAAAGGCTTCTGTGGAGCCATCTTCTTGCGCCACAGAAGGGGATCATGTCTCTCCTGTGGGCTATATTCTGGTAACACGGGAGGTCAGGGGCCCCTGGAACTTCGGTTCCAGCCTGACCATTGCGGTAGGCCCCCTTGTGGGAGTTTCGTGGTGGCTGTGGTTTACCACCTAACATCGCGGGTTGAGTCGAGGATAGTGTACTGTGCTGACTTGTCTAGCCCATTGTTTAAGCAAAACTAGGCGAGTCGGTTAGGGGACTATCCCTTCTCAGTGTGGAGTTGCATTCTCAACCGGGCGCTGCGACCCAGAGAACGGCAGAGGTTTTAGGAAGCCCTCGCATCAAACCAAAGTGAGGTGGTTGTATCTCAAGCACGACTTCAATTTGGTATTTGAGTAACTATGGCGCTTAATCTTGCAGAAAATGAACCCCGTGGTATAAGCCGTTAAGGCAGGCGATCACAAAAAACCGAATTCCACATCTGTTCCTTTTAACTTCAGAGCCGAGGTAGACAAAATCCTTGACCACCTCCAAGTTTCGGTTGCCCATTACGACACTCTATCGGAGACGACGATATTGTGCTGCCCTTCGTAACGATAGCATGAACTATTTTCGGCTCTTATCCACCGCAGGACCTTCCGATTTAATGTCGGACACCGCCTAATTGACGGCTCGCTAAGATCGTCCTCTCAAGTCAATGTCGTCCGCTTAAGCAAGCAGTTAATAATAATTGGGTAGCGGTACAGTCTACAGGGAGACCAGGGCCAAGCTTGTTCAACAACTACCCGTGTTGTGCGCGCTGCTGTTCGCTGTAGAAAGGACATACAGTGCTTTGCCACCTCCGATCGACGAAGTTTGAGAAGCTCTTTCTTATACAGTTGTTTCTCTTTAAGTGTTTTCAACAGCTCGAAAGTCCATGACGCCACAGCGGCCACAAGCAAGGATTAAATAGACTTTTTGAAGATCGTGCTCCTGATGTTGACATTTGAGTTTTGGACGATGTAAGAAAATCAAACGTCGCTTGGTAGCGAGCGGCCTCATCTAAAACGTTTTCGACATTGAAGGTCTCGCTATACTGTCGTTCATTTAACGCAGAGAACATCAAATACTTCGGGTTGTAAATGATTTCAAATAGAAGAAAATTGACAAAAAGAAAGTGGAAGTTTCAATCACATATAAATGGTTACGTTCGGAACCACGGAACAATTTAAATTTGCTGTTGCAGTCGACAGAAGGGCTTGCTTAAACTAGAAAATGGTGGAACAGACATCGAAAGATGAGTAAAAACCGAAACTTGTGTGCTAGACAACACTTAATTCAGGCACTTTAAGGTTGAGTTGCTAACAGCCACTGATTACGATTTCTTTGGCAACTTGTCAGCAGTTGATCCTTAGTCCAAGTTATGTGCTCAACAGAGATAGAATGCTACACTCACACGAAGGGCCCAGGTATTATTCCCGGAGTAAACACTTCGCATTTCTCACTGCACCACTTCTTTTGAGCTGTTGACAACATTCAAAGAGTAACTAACTAAGAATAATAACTGTCTAAGAAAGCTTCTCAAATTTCGCCGTTCGGAGTCAGCAAAAAACTATAGGTCCCTTCTACTCGTGAGAGAACAGTAGCGCGCACAACACGAGTAGTTGATGAGCAAGCTAGGCCCTGGTCCCCCTGTGGACTGTCGCTCCAACAATTATTATTATTAGCTGTGAAATGACTGTAAACATATATGAGTGTATTTCAAATCTCGTAATTTGAATCATGGCCGCCTAGGAATTGTAGGTAGAATACGACACTCACACGCAGAAGGTTCGAGGTTCGATTCCCGGACTGATCACATCGCATTTTTCACGGCTCCACCTTTTTCGAGCTGCTGACAAAATTCAATGAGAAATCACTGTGTAAGAAAAATCTTTTCAAACTTCCCAATTCGGAGACGTCAAAATATTGTCGGTCCGTTTTACTCTTCAGAGAACTGTAGAGCGCAAAACTCAAGTGTTTGATTGTGAAGTTTGGCGTTAGTTCCCTTCTGGACAGCTACGCCATTCAATATATAAACAAAATTTAAGCGGATATTGAGTGCTTTAACATATTTAATTTGACGATCAATATATTTAAACTTTAATGATTTAATTGGTTTGAATTAAAGTTTGAAGTTACAAAAATAACGCACCACCAATTATTATTAATATTATTATTTGCACACTGAATGAAGACATCCCTGGAAAATGGCAAACCTATAGTTATTTGCGAAGCGTTCAAAATGTGTAAAGAAAAATTTTTGAATTATTGTACAATTCTGCCTTTCAAACTTACAACTTAAATCAATCGGACGTCCTTTTTCCTTTCAAACTCACAACTTAAATCAATCGAACGAAAACACCACTGCCAAGTCAACAGGTGTTGAGGCGCCCAGAACCTTACCATGGTTGTCCACTGTGGACACGACGATTGATACTAATCATTTCTGTCGGCATATCCACATTACAAGGACAACAAACAATTATTTGATAGATTAGCGGATAAATACAAATTAATGACATTGTCGGCATGCTAACACCAAGGATTTTGTTAGCGTTTTTATCATGTGAATGGAATCGAATTACAATTGTCATTAAAGGGGGGAATTAATGATATACACAAACAGTGTATAAGTGACACGATTGACATCAATATGAGATGGAGCGAATGCAATAATTTAAATATCAGTTTAGATTCAATAATAAAGTCTTCGAAAAAAAAATGTACGTCATTTCCCATACCTCTAAATTATCGAGTTAATTGATGCTTATGTTAGTCAGCTCACTCAAATCGCTAAGGATGCATGTCAGAAGGTGATTTTTCCTTCATAGAGGGGGGGCTTTACGTGAGAAGAAGGGAAAGTTTATGGTTTGCAAATAACTTCTCACCACCACAATTGTGAATGAGGTCGGTCTGTAGAAGACAGCATCTACTTGCATGCGCGGCAAATGGAGTACTGCTCCGTGAAGACAATAGGTTGCCGTTTATATTTCGGGATTGGACAACCCTAGTGTTGCAATCTGGCAACTGCCAGCTCTATCGTGAAGTTTGACATTTCTGCGGTTATACATCTGGGAACTGCCAGATCTATCATGAAGTTTGACATTTTTGAAGTTATACGTACTCAGAACGTTTTGACATACGAGCGCTATTTGTGTTGTTTACAGAAACTTGAAATATTCATTTCGCCCAAAAAATGGAATTAAATCGTGCAAATGTTGGCGCGATTGTTTTTTACAACTTTCGACGTGGTTTAACTCAACAACAGTGCATCGAATAATTTAATTCAATTTTTGGCGATGAAGCTCCATCAAGGACCGGTGTTTATCGATGGTATAGTGAATTCAACCGAGGTCGTAGTTCACTCCAAGACAAACTTAGTGAAGGTAGTCCAAAATCAGTCCCTGTTCCGGAAATCATTGATGCTGTGCGCCAACTGATATTGCAAGATCGTCATGTGAGATATCCTGAGATTGAGACAACCTTAGGAATTTGTGGGACCAGCATATATATATATATCGCATGAACATTTGACCGTCAAAAAAATTTGCTTGCATCGGATCCTACAAAATCTGTCAATAGCTCAAAAAAAGGCTAGTGTCGATTGGTCGAAAGAAATGCTCCAAAAATACGATCGCGGTGCTTTGAAACACGTCTATGATATCGTGACAGGTGATGAATGGTGGATTTACGCGTATGAGCCGGGAGGTAAACAGCACTCGACTCTATGGGTGCTTCAAATTTACCCAAATCCAACAAAACTTGCTCGCGCACGGGCCACTTCCAAGCAAATGGTCGCCTGTTTTTTCGGAAAAACTGGACATGTCGCAACCGTACCACTAGAGCAACGCAGAACCGTTAACTCAGAGTGGTCCACAACCATTTGTCTGCCAGTTGTCTTCCAAGAAATAAGGAAAACCAACCGCCGTAGACGGATCACTCTTCACCACGACAATGCGAGCTCTCATACATCGACTCAAACAACTGCATTTTTGAGCACTCAAAACATCGATTTGATGAGTCATCCGCCGTATAGTCCTGACCTGGTACCGAATGACTTCTTTTTCTTTTCGTACGTAAAAACTAAAGTGAGAGGTCAACGTTTCTCGACACCTGAAGAATCAGCTGATGCGTTCAGAATGCATGTTTTGGAGATACCTCAATCAGAGTGGCAAAAGTGCTTCTACAAATGGTTAAAACGCATGCAAAAATGTATAGATCTTAATGGGGAATATTTTGAAAAACAATAAAGCTATTTTCGATGATTAATATTTGTTTTTGTTCTCTAATCCTAAAATATATAAGGCAGCCCTCGTAAATGTTTCAATTGCTGATCTACCTAATCTAATCAGATAGAGACAAGTTTAAACCATACACTTTAAACGGTTCAGATGGTTGTCAAGGGATTGACTATTTGGACAATTTCTAATACAAAAAAATTTGTGATGGTCAGCTGATGTGAACTTAAGGGCGTATAGCTTGAAAGATTTGATCCAAGCCACAAGGACAACACGAAATAAAATGTAGAGAATAAGAAAGACGCATATAAGCTGAGTTAAGCGGTTCAACATTTACGATGTTCCGCCGCGCAAATGCGTGGTATAGCAAAGTACCTAGGGAACCCATTCACCGAACCTTCCCACTGTTTTCCTTAAATGAGAATTTGCCAATCTAAAATTAGCATAGTAACTCAAAGAAACCTGTGGCCAACGTACGGTAGTGACAAACTGTGACAGGATTTGGGGTAATATAATATAATATATTTGCATACTGAATGGCCGCCGTGGTGTAGTTTGTAGAGCGCGATGCTCACAAGCCGAAGGTCCCAGGTATTATTCCCTGAGTGAACACCTCGCATTTCTCACTGCACCACTATTTTCGAGCTGCTGACAACATTCAAAGAGTAATAACTGTCTAAGAAAACACTTCTCAAACTTCGTGGTTTGAAGTCGGCAAGGAACTGTAAGTCTCTTCTACTCGTTAGAATATAAAAGCGGGGAAACCACCAGTAATTGATAATGAAGGCCCTAGTTCTCTTGTAGACTGTAGCGCCATCACACAAAACTTTACAAACTGTAACAGGTTTTGGGGTAATATTTGCAAACTGAATGGCGGCCGTGGCATAGTGGGTAGAGAGCGACGCTCACACGCTGATGAGTCTAGCCGGGGATCGGGCTGAACACCTCGAATTTTTCATGGCATTACCTTTCTCGAGCTGCTGACAACACTCAAAGAGTAATAATTGTCTAAGAAAAATCTGTAGGTACCCTCCACTCGTGAGAAAACAGTAGCGCGCACAACACGAGTAGTTGATGAGCAAGCTGGGCCCTGGTCCCCCTGTGGACTATCGCGCCATCCAATTATTATTGACTCAAAGAAGCCTTTCTAAACTCATATCAGACCGCCAAGAAAAAGTTGTCTTGGACCTTAGTTCAAACTAGAGCGGACTTAACTAAGAAAACACTTCTCAAACTTCGTGGTTTGAAGTCGGCAAGGAACTGTAAGTCTCTTCTACTCGTTAGAATATAAAAGCGGGGAAACCACCAGTAATTGATAATGAAGGCCCTAGTTCTCTTGTAGACTGTAGCGCCATCACACAAAACTTTACAAACTGTAACAGGTTTTGGGGTAATATTTGCAAACTGAATGGCGGCCGTGGCATAGTGGGTAGAGAGCGACGCTCACACGCTGATGAGTCTAGCCGGGGATCGGGCTGAACACCTCGAATTTTTCATGGCATTACCTTTCTCGAGCTGCTGACAACACTCAAAGAGTAATAATTGTCTAAGAAAAATCTGTAGGTACCCTCCACTCGTGAGAAAACAGTAGCGCGCACAACACGAGTAGTTGATGAGCAAGCTGGGCCCTGGTCCCCCTGTGGACTATCGCGCCATCCAATTATTATTGACTCAAAGAAGCCTTTCTAAACTCATATCAGACCGCCAAGAAAAAGTTGTCTTGGACCTTAGTTCAAACTAGAGCGGACTTAACAAGCTCCTTAGGGATTTTAATTTTGAACCTGAACATCCTGAACTTCCTAAACTTTCTGATCATGAACTTCCAAATCCTGAACTTCCTCGAAAGTGATGTGGATGATGCTGGAGATCTGGTCAAAAACGTTATTTGGCATGGTACGCAAACCTTCAATCCTCACAGCAACTGAAGACCATGAAGCCTGAAGCAAGGGCATGTTTTACCTCAAACAGCGGGGGGGCTATCGGATTGAGAGAAACGAGCTTCCGGACTTTCAAAACAAACAACCCTTCGGAAGAAAACCAGAAAAAGTTCGAAGCCCGAACTGCAATGCTTTAAAAAGACATGTCAAATTCTCCAAGGATGGAAAGATGAGGAAAGAGAGCTGAATTGTCCCAAGGGTAACAATAACGTTTGGTCATTTGTGAAAAATATGAAAAATCCTGCATTATCCTCATTTCCAATGCACATGTACAATGACTTTACAGTTGTCAGCAAATTTTGCGGTCTGAAAATGACCCATGATTTTGTTTTAAATTCTCCTGTACTTTGTTCCATTCGATATATTACCCTTCGCCCTCGTACAGTTGCAAGCGCTCTTAAAGTGTGTTCTCAACTTGCACATATCCGCTGACCCGGGTGGTGTACCCACTGTTTTTCTGACGAGGTGTTTTTCTACGCTGGAAATTCTATTGCGTAAGTTGTTCCGTCTGTTCTATTTTTTAGTGCTCTTTCTGAGTAGTTGAGGAACAGCATTTGTCCAGTCTGTTCCTAAAAGGGCAAACCATTTTCACTCACCTCCTATTGAGGATTTGCACTTAGGGCCCTTCTTTCTAAGGTCATGAAAACAATGATAAACCCTCAATTTATGAGATATCTTGAATTCTGGATGTTTCTTAATGACCGGCAGTATTGCTTCCGCCGCAAGAGATCCTCTGATGATCTGATGACACATTTCAATGGAAAGTGAAACTTATCTGTAGGCGAAAGCAAGACCATTGCGCCTGCTCACCTTTGGTGTCGATGAATCCTCTTATCTTTCTAACCCTTGAATAAATGTTGTATTGAATGCAATCTGAGGAAGCCAAGAGACAGGCAACCCGTCCTGCACCTGCATATACGAGGGTCGTTTCTAGTTAAACACAATCATAATGGCAACTGAGACGATGATGGTGAAAATCGAGGATCGCGCTGTATTTAAATTTCTCACTAAGCAAGGAAAAAGTCAAAAAACTATTCATGACGAGATGGTGGCTGCTTACCAGCGTTCCGCACCTTCATTTTTGACTGTGCAAAAGTGGTCAAGTGAGTTCAAGAGAGGCAGAGAGAGCATTGAAGACGACCACCGCTTCAGCGCCCTTGCTACTGCTTGTACGGGAGAAAGCATCAAAGAAGTCCAAAAACTTGGTCTTAAGGATACCCGAAGAGAAGAGATCAATAAGCTTTTAACTGGTACTGTTCACACCCTTCTTCATGACCGCCTTAACCTTTCAAAGGTCAGTGCAAGGTGGGTACCACTTATGCTCACCGCGCCTCAGAAAAAAGTGAGAATCGCATGCTGTAAAGAACTCTTGGAGATGTGTAGTGAGAAACCGGACGGTGTTATGTATCGAATTGTTACTGGGGACGAAACATGAGTTCACCACTATGACCCTGAAAGCAAACAAGAGTCCATGCAGTGGCATAGAAAAGGAACAGACCCCCCGAAGAAGTTCACTCACTCCGTCTGCCGGGAAGCTCTTGGCCACAATTTTTTGGGATTCAAAGAGAATCTTTCCTATTGAGTAAAAAAAGGAAAGGTGAAACCATCAATGCCACATCCTGCGCTTCCACTTTGCATAATTTGCGGGAGGAAATTAAAAAAAGAAGACGGGGTAAGCATCTTTGACTTCTCCCTTGGTTTGCCTTGAGCAACAAGGTGTGTATTTGACGATCTCTGCTTATTTTGAAACGTGAGGAGCAACGCTGTCACACATTAAATTCCGCACCCCGCATTGCATTACGAAACACAAGACATTCTTCATGACAACGCTCCTCTTCGCACGGCGCGAGTTTCCAAGGCTGCTGAGCGAGATTGTGATTTCGAAGAAATTTAACACCCATCATATAGTCCAGACCTTGCCACTAGTGGTTATTTCCTGTTTCCGGATTTGAAAAAATGTCTTCGAGGAAAAAGATTTTCGGATGAACAAAAACTCAAGTCAGTAATAAATGGGTATTTAGCAGAGAAAGGAAAGAGAAAGGAAAGGAAATCTATTTTTTTGAGGGCTTAAAGAGCATAGCTCAAGATGTAACAAATGCATTGATGTTAGGGGAGATTCTTTTAATCAAATAATAATAATAACAATTGTTGGCGCTACAGTCCAAAGGGGTACCAGGGGCTAGCTTGCTCATCAACTACTCGTGTAGTGCGCGCTACTGTTCTCTCACGAGTAGAAGGGACCTACAGCTTTATGCCGACTCCGAACGGCGAAATTTCGCCGTATCGCCTTCATATCGTTACCAAGAATATATTGAACGCCCCTCTTAAATTCACTTACCAAATTAAATCGAAATCGTATCCTCGACGGCTTATGGAACCACATGAAGGCAAATTTTATAAAAATTGTCTACCGAACGTCATCATTGACTTCTCACTTGGTTTGCCTTGAGCAACAAATTGTGTATTTGACGATCTCTGCTTATTTTGAAACGTGAGGAGCAACGCTGTCACACATTAAATTCCCCACCCCGCATTGCATTACGAAACACAAGACATTGTCCATAAATTTGATGGACATCTTCAAGGTCGCGCCAAGTCGTGACCCAATGCAAAAATTATTTAATTTTTATTTCCAGCAAAAAGCCAGTCATAATCCGGCCTTCATAAATAATGCGGAATTTCAGTCTTCATGGGTAGTCGGGTGAATTCATTATGACACGAGACAACTTCCCCGCACTGTCGCAACCAGTCAACCAACCTGCCTGTCAAACCGGTTCGGCGTCCGTACACTGACCACCGACTTATTGGTATTCAAAATATAACGTTTTTCGTTTCGTTTCATTCATCCGGAAGCCTTTTCCTAATCGCTCTTTGTTATATATTCCGCCAGTGAATTGCATAGCCAATGAGGGCCGCAATGTGAAACGGTTCCATTGTGGTTTGTCATTTTGATTTGTGCTTGAATACCGGCTTGAGTCAATTTTTACAACATTTATGAGAAAATATGTCTGGATTTCCTCAGTAATTGAAGCGAAGCAGCCCTTTCGAGTACATCTGTTTGCGTTGATGGCATTTGGAGGAAAAGATTTAAAAGATCGCGGCGGCATGCACCTGTTCAAACGTCTTACGTTACAACGTTTAAGGTGGCTAGGCCATGTAGAGGGTGTGGACAGCACTTGTAAAGTGTTCAAATCTGAGCCATTGGGAAACGCAACAGTGGAGAGAGAGGGACTAGACTAAAATGGCGCACACAAATGGAGAATGACTTTAACCAACTTGGAGTGCGCAATTTGGACGCAACTGGCGAGAGATCGTGCCAGTTGTAGCGCCACACAAAGAAACTGAAAAAGAAGATATCAAAGAACTCCATGGGCGAAAGTAATGTTGTGGACAGTTTTCCCAAAAACACAAATTTTGTGGTCACAAGCGAAAACCGCTTAAGTCGACTTAAGAAAAAAACTGATTTTTCGCTACATCGTTATCCGCATGCTGTATTCTAAAATAGAAAAAAATACCGGTATTTTATTTTCAGTTTTCATCGAAAATCATGGCCGCCGTGGCGTAGTGGGTAGAGTGCGACGCTCACACGCCGAAGGGTCTAGTTTCGATTCCCAGCTCAACACCAATTTTTCGAATTTTTCTCGGCACCACCTCTTTCGAGCTGCTGACAACACTCAAAGAGTAATAACTGTCTAAGAAAGCTTCTCAAATTTCGCCGTTCGTAGTCGGCAAAAAACTGTAAGCCCCTTCTACTCGTGAGAGAACAGTAGCGCGCACAACACGAGTAGTTGATGAGCAAGCTAGGCCCTGGTCCCCCTTTGGACTGTAGCGCCAACAATTAATTAATTAATTTCATCGAAATTGACGAAAATAAAAAAATCGTACATATAATTCACAGCATTTGCAATAACCGCTTAAGTCACGAAAGAATTTTGAAAGTACGAAATGTCGAAATGGGATAACGACATATGATGACTTAAGTTTCTTTTCTAACGTCTTAAAAGTCAATGAAGCAATTTCTTATGAAAACGGCTTGTATCGACTTAAGCGTTTATTGCAAATTTGGAATGGTGTATCGTTCCTGTGAAACTGGCATAGGTTGCTATTCTGAATTTCCGTTAGGTACTCTAACGCTAACTCTGTGAGATAGGAGGTTATCTAAAAAATGAACATCGTAGCAACATTTGAATTAAGTGGAATTCTCACTGAAATTAAATGAAATTCCTAATACACCATCCAAAAATGTAATAAGTTCAAAAAAAAAGAATGATATCATAAGCTTATTTCCATTCATTGATCCTACTTTTCATGAATCTTATAACAACTTGGATTCAGAACCTGCTTCTGATATACATCCGGATTTAATAGATGAAGATGAAAATCAAAATGAAGAGCAATATTGAACTCATATCCCTTAACTTTAATATACTTCTATTTTCCTTTGTTTGTTTTTCTTCTTTCTTGTTACTGTTTATATTTCTTACTAATATCAAATATAACTTAAAACGATTGAAGGAAATAAAAATCATACTCAACAACAATTTATGTTATTTAAGAAGACATGAGCGCATACTTTCAGTTTACAATAAAAGCTTAAGTGATACAGAAAAGCGATAAATGGTTAAATAAATTTCGGAAGAACAACTTAAATTGCGGATTTTGCAATAAAACTGCAAATAAACAATTAAAGGATAGAATACAAAAAATTAGAGATCACAGTTGAAAGGGCTTGTACGAATTTATAAAGTTTTTATTTCTAAAATGCGTAAATTTTTTCCAGAATTAAAATTAAATTGTATAGGTCTTTTTCGGAAGAATACGTTTAAAGACTTAAGCGGGTTTTGCTTCTGACCACAGAATTAAGCTTGTTGCATGATATTTTGTTTCATTGAAAGTAGTTACCTCAGTGCCTCCGATCACTGAATTCAACATCGGAGGTTAGGTCTTCGCCAGTTTCATGCTGTTGTATAACCTACCTTAATAAATTGATTACCAGTTTGTCCCTTATTCGCAGACAGCACCATTTAATGCAATTTAAGCCACTGACCGCATCGTGGCAAGAATCAGTGAATCCAACAGGGTTTTGAATAGCTCCTAATATATCGACTTCCAATTACCTACATGCTTCTCGTAGACCCTAAATAAATTTCCCTAATTCAACGTCAATCCGATCTATTGCTTCTGTTCGGAGTGAGTTGTCCCAAAAGTTTTCAAACTTCAATTCAATCATTCTTTGAACACTGCTTTTCATACGCACTTGCTTGGAAAGGATATTCCTTTGGGGAGTGGCGAAAATTGTGAGCAGGAAAAGGAAAAGGTTTCGTTTGTGCTAAAAATGGGACGTTTGGCAGCTTCGCTAAGTTATTGACAGCTGTTGGATTGTTATGAATGCATATTCAAGCGGTGTTCTGAGGTATTCTATTCTAAGGGAAGTGCTAGAGGAACAAGTGATTTGACGGGATGTCAAACTGCACTTGCGTTGTCCTAACACTTGGACATGAACATAAAAAAAATGGGGACATTGCAACCTAGAAAGCAGTAAACCCTAAAAATTCCCAGGGAATGGCTATATTTTAAGCGAAAACGCATGTAAAATGGCGAATTCAATGTAAGAAGTTTCTAAAGTTTCTAAGACTCGGAATAAAAATTACCTCCAATGCTGTGCTCTCATCCTTGAAAAGGTAAAAATATGAATTAGTCAACCAAGATATAATTTCCTGATGGGTGTCTAAAATATTCAGGAATAAGAAGACATGTTAGAAAAAGGACAAAACAGTTCACTTACGAAATTCCGCTGGATAAGATCATCATTTATTGCCTTTCTTTGCAACGCTTGGCCACCATATGAACGAAATTTTTTCTACGCGGTAAAAGGAGGGGGATTAAAACATGGAGTTAAAAAAATTACAAGTTCTGGAAAACACCGTGACGAACCGTCCCAAATCTAAATTTTTTCATTCTCGGGACATTTCGATAAATTGGATTCCACACTTTTAAAGTCGAAATATGAAAATAAGCCAAAATAGTGTTCCAAATTTTTAAGAACCAAAATTGCGAAGTGCCTGAGACTCAAAATATCGAGAAATATGGCATGACCTTTATAAAATTAAAACAAATCCCAAATTTCGCCTAAAATCTTCCACAAACTCATTCAACTTGAAAAGCCCTATTCCTCAAAAAAAAATTAAATCATAAGAAGTGTCCAAATTTTAAGAATGCAAGATGGCGAACTATCACAGATCTAAAAAAATTTAAAAACCTTAAATAATGCATGTTTCAGAAAAACAAAGAAACGCCTTCAATTCTGGAATAACAATAAATAAATGACCTAAACAAGCTAAAATTTTCTGATAAAACCCTAAATTTCAAAAGCCCAAATTGTCAAAAAAAATACAAAATTAGAAGAAATCTCCATATTTCAGAAACGCAAAGTAACGAACTGCCAAAATTCTCTTAAAATGGAAGGCCCAAAATGTCGCGTTTGTAAACAACTCCAAAGAAATGCCATAAATTCCAAAATAACAATAAATAACCTAAAAACTCTTAAATCTTCCGAAAATTTCCCAAATTTCAAAAGCCCAAATAGTCAAAAATTATAAAATCAGAAGAAATATTCACATTTCAGAAATGCAAAATATCGTTATTTCCGTCAAAATTCTCTAAAAATGGAAGGCCCAAATCGTCGCGTCTCTAAAGAAATGCGCTAAATTGCAAAACAAATAATAAATAATCCTAATATTCTAAATTCTTCCAAAAATGTCCTAAATGTCAAAGGCCCAAATTGTCAAAAAACTATGAAATCAGAAGATATGTCAAAATTTGAGAAGTTGTTGTGAGTTGCGAACTGTCAAAGATCTCTAAAAATGAGAAGCCTAAAATATCACGCGTGTCCAGAAATTAAAGGAAATGCCTTAAATTCCGAAGTCTTGGACCGACATTTTGAAATTTAAGAAAAACCCAAGCGCAAAATTATGAAATCTCAACCATGATGTGTAGGAAATACCGAAAAGCCATATTTTCGAAAAACCAAAAGTACCGAAAAGCATGAACGCAATTCTGCAAAATTTTCGCTGTTCAGAAGTTTGAACATTTCTGTAATTCGTATTTTTAGTACCTTGGACTTTTTTTTTATGACATTTTGCACTTTTGCATTTTGCTATGGACCTCTGACTTCTAGGTTTGACATTTTTCAAAAATGAAGGAGGCAAGAGTCATGACAGGCTTCGGTGTTACAACGATATTTCGGTATTATCGAGAGGGATGTGGTTTCTCCACACAGTTCTCCAAATCATCAAACAGGACCACAGTGGAGGCCGTAGCTCTCTCATGCCACCATTCGAACAACTGTGGCACAAAAAAGAAGCAGTTAATCCAACGTAAACGTAAGAAAAAAATACATCGTGTATATTTTTCTACACCCGAAGGCAGCCTCAAACTTTCCGCATTAACACCATCCCTTCAGACTTTAATAAAGTTGAGTGCTTCGTGTACCTTCCCAAATGATGTTTTCCCAAATAACTTTTCTACATGTCAATGGTCGGATTAGTCTCCCGTGAAAATACCAGAACACACTAATCCCTGGATTCAGTCGTATTTTGTTGCTTCTGACATCAGTAATGCTGCGTGCATTCGAAACAGAACCACAAGCGCGATGGAAAAAGCAACAACCCCAAAAGCAGACTACACACGAGAGTCATCAAAACTGCTGTTGTGTGAAATTTTCTAATTTTCCGTGGGGGGTTTAATTAATGAATACGTACAACACGGCCACCACATATGATGTGTTAACAGTTTCGCCGCGTTGGATGTGTCTCCGGCCGCAACCCCAAACCTGATTTAACGCGCTGACCGGTGCACTTTGCTTTGATGGGGACTGCGTTGAACAAGGCTAAAGGCTGATTAGTGGTTGCGGGGTTGCACAGCACTGCAGTTTTCATATACCTTTTGAAATTAATTCAGACGGGCGAATAGCAAAGGTATTGTGTGAAAACGACGGGAGCGCGGAGGTGAAAAAATGTCTAGTATGCAGATCTCTTCTACTGCAGCTATGGCAAAAGTTCGTTCCACGGGTGTGATTCGTGATGAAATTCAAATTTTGGGTGTTCCATGTTTTTTGTTCTCTTCAGATGTCGGAAGCGATTTTTTAACAATCAATGCCTAGTTCATTAGAAATGTCCAAACTGCTTGTCTACTCGCTATGCGAAACGTTTTTCATGATTTCATTGATTTTTCAGTGATATTTCGACAATTAAAAAAAAATCCAAATAATAGAATCCATTGTTCGTCACGTCACGGGTTTGTACGTCCGTCCCACAGTGGGGCAGAAATGGCCGTTTGACGGCGATAATTATAAGCCCTTTAGTTAAGTTAACCAAAATATATTTTTCTAAAGGATTTGGATGTGCTGAATTCAAATCCAAAGTCAAAATAACTGTAACTGCTCAGGTTTCCGAAAGAACCGTTATAACATTTTAAAAATGGTAGTTGTTTGGTAGTTTTTGCGAAGTGAGGGGTTGTATTTACAAAATAAAGTAAACAATCATGGACTTATTATTTTTATTTATTCTGCAGTCAATTTAAAATAAAATTATATAATAAATTAACAGTTTATTTACTCTTTAAATTAAAATTTTGGAAGAACAGTATAGCTTTACTTTGAGACAATTTACAAAGTTGGAAAATCTTAAAATAAAATATTTTGTGTATCTGGGTTTTAAATAAAAGTAAAACATTTTATTTACATTTTCAAGATTTAATTTACAAATTTTTCTGAGTCCGAAAATCAATCGCAGTCAATTTGAGGTTGTTTGTTTAAATCGGGTTGCAAGAACATATCAGTAGCTTCAGTATCAAATGGAACTTTTTTTGCAGGGTTCCTTACTCTCTGGTTTGTAATAAATGGATCTAAAGATATTAACATTCTATTCATAATATCTGTAAGAGTGTCTTGTCTAGATGTTTTTCGACTAAAATTCTCTTTAAAATCCTTATTGCATGCTTCCTCTTTTTTTTTTTTCTTTTTCGACTGAAATTCTCTCTATACATTTTAAAATCTTTATTGCTTGCTTCTAATGCTTCCTCACTTAATTCACCAATTGGTAACACACTCTGAGAAACTATTTCATGTCCATGTATCAATGTCTTGTGAAGTGAAGTACTCATATAATACCAGGGAAACAGCGATACAAACAATCTTGCAGTTTCAAGGCAATAGTTTTTAAATGTTGGCACATCTATATTAAATCCGCTGGATAAGCACTGCAAATTTATGTGAAATTTTTTTTTATCAGATATACGTCTATACCTGTTATTTCGCTTGATTTGATTGCGTTTTTAAAGAAGCGCCTGGCCACATTTCCAGTGTTCGTATAACCATATCCTGACTTTTAAGTTCTCGGGTTGAGGAGATAATGTTTCTTCTAATAATTCAGCAGTTCTTCTGTCTCCAGAAGCTCGAAAATTCATTTGAGCAGCAAACACAAGTTCTTCAGCCGATGTGTCCCTAAGATCGGCTATTCTTTCACATTTTCTCCAATTGCTCAATTGATCAAAACTTACCTGAGGACGTCCAGAGGGTTGTGCAAACATTGCGAAGTTTATTTTTTCTTGAAGCCAAATTGATTATTTTTTTTTTCAAACACCGACCTTGTGCGGTGGCTTTTGTTCCATTTAGATTTGAGTTCACTTTTGAAACGGGTTAACTCTTTCCTTAGCTCTGATACATGTCTCAACATCTTCAATTCTTTTCTCAAAAGTCCTAAACTTACTATTCAAAAATATTTCGAAGAGCTCCTGTCTTTCGCAAGAAAAAAATTGCATTTTGACACCTTGAATATAAAAACAATATTTCAATATTTTCGACTCTTACACTTGCACTTGTACTTGCACTTGCACTTTTGAAATTGTATAATAATCTATAATAATATGTGTAAAATAAGGTTTAAAATCAAAAAATATTTCCTACAGGTGTACGCTACGAGAAGGCTCTTCAGAATAACGTGCCGATATTATTTTGCGCAACTTAAAATAGGTTGCATTTCCGGAATTCGGATGTTTTTTTATGATAAAATGCATTTTTATTATTATGTTATTTATTACTTTTATGACTATTGTAATAAAGATGTTGTGCAATGAATATGAAGCGCCTACCTGACCATGGGAAGAATTTATTTGCAAAATCAATAATGGTGGCATTATTCTAAACAGGGCTGTATATACGAAAAAAATTAAAAAAAAAATAGTTTAGGCAAACATCGGTGACTTTTGACTTCAGTTTTCATTAAAGAAATGATTAAAAAAATTAGGTTCAAATTAAGCACGATGTTTGCCTATTCAAAAAGTACCGTTTTTTAAAAACAACTTTTAGGTTTTTTAATCCGCCATTTTTTTGGGCTAACGGTACATTATAACCGGGTGAAAACTGATCGTATTCAAAGAACATATTCTAATTGATGAATTCAATCCAAAACATTTGTTACAAACACTTGTTTTTTAATGTACCAACTGAACAAAGTTGTGGTCGCCGTGGCGTAGTGGGTAGAGTGCGACGCTCACACTAGGTTTGACTCCCAGCTCAACACCAATTTTTCGAATTATTCACGGCACCACCTCTTATAACTGACGTAATAACTGTCTAAGAAAGCTTCTCAAATTTCGCCGTTCGGAGTCGGCAAAAAACTGTAGGTCCCTTCTACTCGTGACAGAACAGTAGCGCGCACAACAAGAGTAGTTGATGAGCAAGCTAGGCCCTGGTCCCCCTTTGAACTGTAGCGCCAACAATTATTATTATAACTGAACAAAGTTGAGTCAAGTTCCTTTGAATGAACGCAACTTCTCTATTCTTATAACTTTAATGCCAAACGCTGAGTGATTAAGCCACTTTTTGGAAAAAAAAAAATCTCAAACCATATGGCCCATAACCGGTTACGGTTTTAAAAATCGACTTCTCGCCGCTCCTGCCATAGAGCTGCCCCATAGTGCGTCTGCCTTCTGGCAGCCAGTGCGCTTGCCCATCCGCCTGTCCACAGTCCACAAACTTGTCTGTCTGCCTATCCACCATGTCCATTCATACCTTCTTGACTTCTGAACCGTTTTTAATGAAATTGCTTATATTTCTGCAATGCACATGAAAATTGTAAATCTGGGTCTGGCTGGAGGTGGCTTAAGGATCTAGCGACTTGAACAAAATCATGAATTGCATCATAACCCAGGATGGACAGTTGGGAAATTCCTACAAAGTGGTCGTGTGAGAGCATAAAATGTAAATAAACATCAAAATATGCATTCATTGAAGATATCGTAAATAAAACGTAAACATCAGCCAAGCATTTTTCGTCGGAAGCGTCTACTCGTGGTGTTCCATGATGTGAATGTAGTCCTGAAGATGACAAATCAATGACTACGTTGGTCCAGCCACATTGAACGAAAAGACAACAACGCTCTAGCTAAGAAGGTCTTCAAAACCCAGCCTCTGGGTTCGAGAAGAAGAGTAAGGCCGTACCTGGAGACCAAGTGCTTCCTTTCTTTCTTCTCCCTTCTTCTTCTACTTTCAGCTGTAGAAAGTTGCCTTTAGCTAAGCCCTTGACCCTGCAGCAGCAGCTGGTCTGAAAAGAAAAGACCCTGCATAAGCAGCTGGCCTGATAAAGAAAGACTTCTTCCTGAACATTCTCCGCAAACTTTTCGTTAACAAATTATCACAGGACTCCAATTACCACCGTCCTTGTTCGTTGGACTACTCCTTAACAAAAATAGAACGCATTATTCGCTTTGGCAGGTGAATCGCAACGAATCCCTGTGGCATTGCGCAATTTCATTTCATTTTCCTCCATGTGCCAGCAAGGCAATTGCCAAAAATTAAAAGAAACGTGAATCCGTCAGGCTTGCATTGTTCCTAAAAGATGTCTACCACCTCGCCGCTGACCACACGAGTAAGTCCTACCCCCATTTGACAATCTGAGATGATCTGTACTCGCACAGAAAATGCCCGATAAAAATCGTGTCAACTCAAAAGTAATCTTACAGAACTGATTCATTTCGCCCGTCCTCATCTCAGTAATTAAACATAACTCCCCGGCCATCGGACGCGCGAAATGACTGGCGGACATGAGCCAATTAAATGCAAATTGGCCTATCGAACAAGTCCTTTCATTGCTCGTACTGGTTGGCATTGATGTCGGTATGGCCCGAGTCCTTTGTTTTTGCTTTTCGCGCTCAGTAGGCACGCGATAGGCTTAATTTTTCAGCCAGCACTGCACGAGGCTTCTCTGCCGAACGTGAAAGTGACAAAACGGAATTTATAGTAAATTATTGCGCCCCAAGTGATATGATGGTGGCTGGGGAGCTGCGAGGCGTTATTGACTCTGTGGGTTAAAGCCTGTCCACCGAGGGACAGGTAAAGCACAATGATTTGTCGATAAGTGTTCGTTCGGAAGTGAGAGACGGGTACGCCTCAGGTGTGGGAATTTACTTCCGAAAACTGACATTTAATTGGGGACGTGTTTATATTCGGAATTTATGACGAACATTCATTGTGTTGTTTGATTTCAAATTGATGCTTGACCCAAATATTCGGCCGATTTCGAGTTTTTCTTCGGTTGCGTTGCATACGTTTGCTGAAAATTTGTGGCTAAATGGTGTAGTTGGAGAGTGCGACGCTCACACGCCGAAGGGTGTAGATTCAATTCGCAGCTCAACACGAATTTTTTTAATTTTTCACGGCACCACCTCTTTCGAGCTGCTGACAACACTCAAAGAGTAATAACTGTTTTAGAAAGCTTCTCAAATCTCGCCGTTCGGAGTCGGCAAAAAACTGTAGCTCCCTTCTACTCGTGAGAGAACAGTAGCGCGTACAAGACGAGTAGTTGATGAGCAAGCTAGGCCCTGGTCCCCCTTTGGACTGTAGCGCCAACAATTATTATTATTATTATGGCTCACAGTGGTGGCAAGCCAGGCCCTGGTCCCCCATTTATTATTATAAATGGCGAACCTGGAGACAATTTAGTGTGCGCAACAACTGGGTTTCGGGACTTAAGACACTTCGAATAGTAAAAGTATTTGACGTTCAGCGCAACACCAAACTACAAGTAAAAAGCTGGGCAAACGAACATTGACATTCCGTTTCTGAATCTTAGAAATTGACATTTAATTTCTTTCCGAGCTCAGGCTTTTAAAAATTTGGGACATTCGGATTCCGCCCAACATTCATCAGATTCAAATGTACCTAAAGGTTGGCTTATTCTTCCCTATCCTATTCTTCGAGTGGTACTACAGTCCTGAGTGGACCTGGGCGTCACCAAACATGCCCTAGTTGCGCATTGCAAGGTAATTAAGGTCCATCTGCACTTGTGTTTGTCATTTCAGTTTACGCCGCACAGTGGTGCCCTTGTATGGGAAAGTCTGTAACTTTTGAACCGGTTAACCGATCCTGATAAGATATAGTATCAGTGCCGTAAGATCCTCCTGCTTTGAAAAAATGGTCGGTATAGCATGTAACATAACAGAGTTGAAAAAACTCACTTGTTTTGTTTAATATAATAAACAAAATAGTTTATAACAATTTACGATACTATATTTAGGCTCAAAACAAAGCTGGAATTCATGCCTATATAGAAAACTTACATTCAATACAATTTACAAAGACCCTTATGTTGTAAAACAATTTTAAGCCTAACTTCAGTATAACAAGGCTTGCGCTTACCTACTTAGTGGTTTGTGCCCATGGTATTTGCTCAGCACAAGCATTAAAGGGGAAATCTTAGGAGAATTAAAACAAAACCTGGCGATAAATGCCCGAGATTGCTCCACTTAGGGCAGATTCTGTTAATAGTCAGATAAACAGACTGATTGCTAACGAACGAAAAAATTTATTCGACTCTTTATCTGCTAGATAAGTAGTTTCAGTTTTTCGATCGAAAACTAACAGTTGGATAGTTATTTGACCGTATTTTGCAGAGCGGCAAATATCAATTGGGTCTAACTTCACATGGTATTTGTGTGAATGAAACAGATTAATTGGTAATTGTTTGTGTTAGAGCAAATGAGCTGGTTATGCTCTCAGATAAACGTCTATCTTGAGATCTCCGTATATTTTAAATAATTTCCCGAGTATTTTCGAAGTTTCAAGTAATAATTAGTTAAAATGGAAAACGTTGACCTACAGACAAAAAAGCGCGAGAGGGCTGTTAATTTTATGCCTAGTGAAACGCGGTTGTTAATGGATTTGGTGTTCAAATTTCGAAACATAATAGAAAATAAAAAGACAAATGCAATTACCAACAAAGAAAAAGATACTGCGTGGACCAAAATTGCAGATCTGTTTAACAGTGCGAGTGGCGTGAACATACGATCATCTAAAAATTTAGGACAAATGATAAACAACTGAACATACCTGGTGAAACTATACGCACACGAGTACAGTCTATTGATGCAACTACTCGAGGAGACCGTGCTTTTTGGTAGAAACCCTGCTGTATTTGTAAAATTTCTTCTTGGTTTCTTGGCAATCTTACAAACATCGGTCTCAACGCAGCAATGGCTAGCATAACTCTTTTCACAACGTTGCATATAGTCGAAGCAGTGACACACGAAAAGTCTCCTACCGTAATATAAAAACTTCCTGTAGCATAAAATCGTAAAGCAATCAACAATTGTGTCATGGGTAAAACGCATTGATTTCTAAAAAAATCCCCAAAACGTTAAGTTCAATATAGAAATGAAAAATATACAAATGTATATTCGAATGTATCTGCGTAACTAACCTTTCTGTTTTATGCACAATTTTGTCCTTGTCGAAAGTAGGTATTCGACAGTATCTTTCTGCAACCTGAATCTTCGTTTAAAATCTTCCTCTTCCCATTCCTTATAATGATCAGGTCGCTTCCTCACTACTCTTTTCTTTCTTGAAGTTGAATTGAAGCGATTATATATTATTTCTTCTTCCTCAATAAGTAAATCGTCGACATCGTCCAAAAAATCCATTTAAAAAAAAACAATTTGTAATTATTTACATGTTTGAATTTGACAGACCATTTACTTTAACTAGGGGATTACATTTTATCTGACACAAAAACGGACAGATAACTTTAACAGACAGTTGGATGGTATATTCCTCAGATAGCTGCTAAGCAACTATTGAAAAATGCATTTATGCCTTAACTGTCAGTTAACTCCTATCTGACTGTTTATCTGACTATTGAAAAATCGGCCCTTAAAAGACAAATTCCCTCAAAGTGCAAAAAAGTGGATTTTCATTTTTGCATCATCGCTAGAGAATATTTCAAGCTATCAGGGAAACGTAGCTTGACCTTGCAGCCTCTAGTAACACTTTTGTTATGCTCCACCGAGCTCAAAGGTACTTCCCGCAAAAGGTGGCCTTAACAAAAAGTCTGATCTAGAAAACTGGTGGTCAAACTAAAAAGACTATTAATGCAGTTAAGAGGTCCACTGTACGCCCTTTGAAATAAATATAAAATCATGTTTCGCAGTTGCATATTTTAGAAAATATGTAGAGTTTTCTTGGAAAAAAAAACGTTCAATTTGTAAGATTTCAAGGTCCCAACTTTGAGCTAGCCGTACACCGAACCAGTTCATTACAAATTTCGGGCTTTCTAGGTTTTCAAATATATAGAATCGAAAAATTGTACCAATTGTCCGAGAAAATTAGTTCATTTTACGTATGTTTCCCCGTTCGGGAACCACTGTTCGGCGTGTTCGAAGTTCGATTCGACGACTTTTTTGGCGGGAGAGTGGTGTCTTTTCGCTTTAAATGGTCTATCCATCTCAAACCTTGTCCTCGACGGCATTTTATTAGGCGCAAGTCGCCGTACAGCCCATCAAGTTCATTCTTGAATCTACTCCTTTAGATGCCGTCAACGCAAACAGAACGAGAAATCGCTCGCAAGACTTTTCTTCTGAAAAGACTAAGGGCTCCCCCATCTGTTATACGTAAGATCCAAGTTTCGGCGCCGTAAAGCAGGACTGGGTTGATAAAGCTGCTCCTCGGAACCAACTTAGTCTTTGGAGATACGGTCCTTTATATATCCCCTACAACCAGAGAAGCAGCGACTGGCGAGAGTAACTCTATGCTTGACTACAGTCTTGACGTCGTTGGCTTCATTTCCCGCGGAGCCGAGGAAGACCAATCTCTTATCTTTCCCGATGTTCCCGCTGCTTAATCTCCGTCTGAGAAGCTCATGTTTTGTGTCCTTTCTTGATGACAGTACATAATTCTGTGCTCTTTTAAGCGCCAAACTCATTTAGCCGGTTCCGCTTCAATGCCAGTAAATCTCGTTGACGGCTGTGTTCGTTCAATCGCGTCAATGTCATCGGCGTAAGCTTCATATTGAGCAGACGATGGAAAACTCTTGCTCCGTCAAGGTCGGTGATGAACCCACAGAGACCTTTAATGTAAAAACAGTTTTTAAACAAGACGAAGCGCAGTCCTCAAAGTTCTTTAACATCATTCATAAGAAGATCGTGGGTAGCTTACAAGTGGCACGATTCTCTCATGAATGATGTTAAAGAAATTACAGGACTGCAGCTCGCCTTGTCTTAAAACTGTTTTTAGATTTAAGGTCTCTGTGGGTTCATCACCGACTTTGACGGAGCACCAAGAGTTTCCTATCTCTATCCTTCACAATCTGACGAGCGTAATAGGAATGCCGAAACTAGACATGACACTGCATAGCCCGTCCTTATTTACACAGCCATATGCGGTCTCAAAATCGACGAATAGGTGGAGAGTGTTGATCTCTACCTCAAAATGCAAAATGAAAACGTGGTCTATTGTGGGCTTCCCTGGCCTGAAACCACACTGATTGGGACCAGGCTACAGACAAACGGTTTCAGACGCTTACACTTTTCGGCAGAGGTGATCTTGCAGGCGATGTTGTAGAGGTTCATCCTTCGATAGTTGGCGCAGTCAAATTGGTCTCCTTTCTTGTGAAGCGAGCAAATGACGCTGAAATTCCACTCATCGAGCATGCTTTCCTCTAACCGTATTTTACAGATCAGCTGGTGCATGCGTCCAACCAGGTCATCTCCAGCTACTTTAAATAGTTCTGCGGACAGTCAATCAACTCCAGCAGCTTTGGCTGACTTCAGTCTTGGTGTAACCTTGACCTAAGTCGGGGGAACTTTATTCTTGTCTATCATCATTGAGAAGAAAATTTGCCAAACAGTTTATAAATTGTTTTTCCAGGTCCTCAGCGAGTTTCCCCAGCCGCCTCAGTCAAAAGCTGTCATCTGCCTTCATATTCCAGGCGCTTGAGAGCAGGCATCGAATCTGCATTCAAACGAAACCCACGAGTGTGTGCGAATTGACCTGTAAAATTGTCACAGCTCATGTTTGTCCCCGCATGTCAGACACACGCGGTGTGTGTCGAAAAGCAATCAAACCGCCTTTACGACCGACAGTAAACAACTTCATTTATGAGGCAATATTTCGCAGTCGTCACCGGTTACGCGGGTTAATTAGGAAACACGACATTTGCGGCTGAGCAGTGATTTCCAAGCCTCCTCGGCACAAAAGGGCGAAAATGAAGGCACGGCACAAAAAACTTTCGTAATTAACTCGAAAGAGCGCGGCCGCACCACCCGACCGTTCAGGTGTAAATTCTGAATCTAAAAAGGACATAAAGCCAGCCGTCCACATCAAATAGCGCTCGGCCTTCATGCATGCGGTCGGTTGGTTGGCTAATTTCGTTTGAATGCCTCAATGCTAAGACGGCTGTTTTGCGTTTCCCAGCTTTATGTGTGCATCAATCAAATTTCCCGAATTGCAGCACAGCCCCTCTGCCCATTTGAAGGACCATCCACCCAGCGGGCACCCGGCATTCATGTCCATTTGCATTCAGACGGATATAAAAACGGAAAATTCTCCTACAGGATAGTGGTCGTTTTCACCCCTTTGCTGTTTTATTTTCCGCAGCTGAAACAGAAGGAATAAATTCGGCAAATTTTTCGTTTTGTCGGTTTTTGTTTGAGTGAATATCATCATCCTTGGATGAGAACACAGCCCGAACTGGGGTTTATTATATGGGCTCCCTCACCTACCACGTATCCCTTTTGGAGTGCCTTGTAATCCATGGTGGAAGTGACCTAAATGAGTTACGACCTGCGGGTGTGTGTGTGTGGACGGGATGTGAAGGCAGAACAAAAAAAGCGTAAACACATTGAGGAAAGCAAAAGTTTCGCCGGACAAAAGGGGAAACGGGATTCTAGATGTGTTTGTGCGGGTCCGGAAGTGCTCAGAGGAGCAGAAGGGCCTTCGAACAGTTGGTCCGAGTGGGTGTAATGTTTTCACTCAGTTCTGAATGAACTGAATGTTTTCGCTTGTTCGATGCACGGCAGGAAAAAAGAAACGAACAATGAAACCACCTCCTCACACACTTGTATCAAAAATTGCAAAACGGTAATTCTGAGAGATTCCTGTCGGACATGGCTGTATCCGGACGTTGGGGAACTCGGCTGTTTTTCTAGCGTATGTGGGCGGCTGCACGAGCAATAGGCGATCGCTTGTGGCGATGACATGTAATTGGGCGGTTGGGGCAGAAATTAATTAGGAAGTCGTGTCGGGTTAGTTTGAATGAGTTTCTAAGGAAATCTGCCGAAAGGCTGTTCATGGGGGAGGTAACTTTTGCGTTTACACTCGTAATTGGATGCATTTCGAAGAGCATCCGAACCAGCAGAGCTGTGCTTCACACCCTCGGAGCTGCTGGTGCTGCCTTGAGGGTGTTAGGCGCAGGTCGGGCTGTGCGTCACATTGTAAGCTGTAGGCCGTCTTTTTTAAGCAGCAGTTTTTTCTTGACTGTTGCATCACGCTGGCGACTACATTTAGAGTCTGCAAACGACTTGGTTCAAACTAAGTTTGAATGACGCACGTTTGAGAATTTCTTTACGCCCGTGCTCAACAACACATCTTCCCCACACCCTTGTACATAACCGAACCCGCTGAAAGTCTGCTCTAAAGTCTAAATAAAAGTCGACATTCCTTTGCCGTGACTTTAAAGACCGCGCATAGAACATACATACATCTGGGACAACGAAGCTTCTTCCATGAAGCATGGCAACATTAAATTGTTTATTACACTGCGCCCCTTAATTACTTCCGCGAGACGTCAAAGGTTTTGTCATCATAAAAGGCCTTCAACTGTGACCTGTCACTGAGGTACTTGACATCGCACTGGCCGAGCAGTGACCACTGACATTTGCTTTTCCGATGAAATGACTTTTTCTACGGACGGATAGCTTTTCGTTATGTCATGTGCAATGTGGACGGAATGACAGTGCTGCTGATGACATAAGTAATGTGGTACTTAGCATTAAAGCCGCAATGGAGGAAGAGCTGTTTACGATGGTAATCCATGGACGGCTTCTGTCGAATTGGAGTTAAGTCAGACTCCCTGTTTTGTTTTTATTTTTCGGTTACGTCGTCAATTCCGGATAAGTGGATTGAGGGATCAGTCATAGATAGGGAGTCTCTTCCTGTATTTGAAAGGAAAATCGTGAAAATAAAGCCCACTTGAACGCTTTGTGCGGATATGGTGCATGCACAGAATTCCATGTCTCCGAGGAGGATTTGACAAAAATTCATAACCTCGTTTTGGATAGATGTTGTGACTGGATTCATGAGTCAGACGATCGAAATCACCACAGCCGCCGCAATATGAGAAATGGCAATGCTCTTGCATTGGTCTTGAGGGATTCAAAGACCAGTTGGGCAATGGCGGCTACCAGACTTAGATGTTGAGGGAACCTTACTGGAACGGACAGATTGAGCAGAGGCAAAATTCTAGCGCCACCGGAGAAAAAGAGCCCCTGGAACTTCGCCTTCAGTCTGATGCTAGTGTACCGTGGTGGCTGTGGCTTAAACCTTAGAGGGAAATGTACTCTACCGACTGGTCTAGTTAACTGAAGACCCACAACTAAGGGAACTTTCCCGGCATGACCACTCTCTATGAGAGTTTCTCAAGCACAATTTTAATAAGGAACTTGGTAAAAACGCCTTACGTTATCTACGACATGTAGGAAATTGGACCGCACTGTAAGAGGATAAGACGGAGGACCTACTTCTTCTTATTATTATGGCGCTACATTCCCGGGTGGACTTGGGCCTCAACCAACATGACTCTCCAGCCAGCACGATCTTTTGCCAGCTGCCTCCAATTGCGCACTCAAGTTGGTTGAGGTCCTTCTCCACTTGTGTCCGCCATCTTAGTCTAGGCCGTCCTCTGTTGCGTTGTCCCAATGGCTCAGATTCAATGACTTTTCAAGCCGGAGCAGTGGTGTCCATACGATCTGCATGGCCTAGTCATCTTATATCCGAAGACGCTTGACCAGACGCATGTCGCTATACGGCCCATAGAGTTCATCATTGTATCTCCTCCTCCAGATGCCATCAACGCAAACAGGACCAAAAATCGCACGCAAACTTTTAATCATTCACTACTACACCAAATTGCGTAAGTAGTTGTCAACATGGCCACTTTTGCGCAAATAATGGCATAGGGATGGTCAGAGAAAGCATCGCACACTGCACTTAAATGGCTCTGCGGTATTTGGCAAAACTTTTCTCTCGAAAAGACTAAAGGCTTCCCCATCCGCTCTTAGTAACGTCCATGTTTCCGCTCCATAGAGTAGGACTGGGATGATCAAGCTGTTACATGAGGCGAGCTTAGTCATTCGAGAGAGGGCTTTATTACTCAATTGCCTCTTGAGCCCAAGGAAACAGCGATTGGCAAGAGTGATTCTGCGTTTGATTTCGGTACTGATGCTGTTTCCCCTGTTTACCTTGGAGCCGAGGTAGACGAAGTCCTTGACTACGTCGAAGTTTCTGCTGCCTAGTGTCCGAGACGTCGATGTTGTGTGTCCTTCCTTGATGACAGCATGTACTTCGTTTTGCCCTCATTTACCGATAGACCCATTTTAGCCGCTTCGGCTACCATGCCAGCAAACGCTTTATTGACGGCTCGCTGTGTTCGTCCAATCACGTTTCTGTCATCAGCGTAAGCTAGCAATTGAATTGACTTTCGGAAGATCTTGACTCTGGTGTTGGCTTGAGAGTTACGCACGATCTTCTCGAGGATGATGTTCAAAAAGTTACATGACAGTGCATCTAAAACCTTTTCTGACATTGAATGTCTCGGTGAGTTCGTCCCCGAGTTTGACGGAGCAGCGAGAGTTCTCCATCGTCATCCTACACAATCTGACAAGTTTGGTAGGAATGCCAAAACTAGACATGGCACTGTATAGCTCGTCTCTATGCACACTGTCATATGCAGCCTTAAAATCGATGAATAGGTGATTAGTGTCGATTTGCACTTCTTAGGTCTTTTCCAGGATCTGCCGTAAGGTGAGGATCTGATCTATAGTGCACTTCCCTGGCCTGAAACCACACTGATAGGGAGCTATCAGGTTATGGACAAACGGTTTCAGCCGTTGACACAATAGGACGGAGAGGATCTTGTATGGGATGTTAAAAGCATGATTTCTCTATAATCCCTACAATCTATGATCCCTTCTTGTGGACCGGGCAAACGAGGCGGGGGACCAGATTAATATAAATTCTTTCTTTCATATTGCCTGACCAACTATTGAAAATGTTTAAACTAGCTGAAAAATTTGACGGAGGACCAGGAATTAAATGGTCTGCCTAACACTTTGGAAAAGAAAAATCTGCTTCCTTGAAGGTTGCAACATTTGCTCCATCCAGACTACAACCGCAACCGTGGGCCCAAAGTGTACTTCACACCATTGTTTGAAAGTTTGATTTAAGGGCAGCCCAAACGAGTTTCGTCTTCGCTTCCAGACCATCACCAAAACATGGGTCCGCTGATAAACACCAGAAATAATGTATCCCACCCGACGCCTGTACTCCAAGAAAGGCGCCCACTATCCTATCTACAGCTGGGACTTACAAGGCATCATCTCCATCGACTGCACCCACGGAGCTGCACCATGTTGACTTATTCAGCTAATTCGACTCCGAAATATTCTCAGGAGAAAGGTAGCTGACTAACATGAAGTTGAACAAGCTGCCCGTCCTCCGTATTCTCCAAATTTCGCAGAGTGCCTTTTCTGCCCAAACGTGAAACGGTCACTCATCGGGAAGATATTTGAGTTAAATAAAGGGAAGCACTACCACATGAATTAAGGAATGCTTTGTAAATCTCCCGCAAAAGATGTTTTAAATATGTTGAATCAAATGAAGGGCGCCAAAAGGAGAATGTTAAACAAATTCGGCTTAACCCCAAAATGGTTGTCAATTTTTTATAGAGTTTGTGACTGCAGGTAGGTGCGAATGTTCTGGGGATTGAGTGAATTACATACGAGCACAAACATTGATTTTGGTCCTAAACAATGACACAGTGGAGCCATATTGCTACATCCCCAAACCATGTCCCTAGCGAATTAAAAAGAAAACTTGCGGATTGAAATTGAATTAAGAGCTTTCTAATCGTATGTTTACATTCCAGCTGACTAAAATCGAGTGTGCATAGAGACGAGCTATACAGTGCCATGTCTAGTTTTGGCATTCCTACCAAACTCGTCAGATTGTGTAGGATGACGATGGAGTACTCTCGCTGCTCCGTCAAACTCGGGGACGAACTCACCGAGACCTTCAATGTCAAAAAAGGTTTTAGACAAGGCGACGCACTGTCATGTGACTTCTTTAACATCATTCTTGAGAAGATCATGCGTAACTCACAAGTCAAATCCAGAGTCACGACCTTCCGAAAGTCAGTTCAATTGCTAGCTTACGCTGATGACATAAAAGTGATTGGCCGAACACAGCGAGCCGTCAATGAGGCGTTTGCTGGCATTGAAACGGAAGTGGCTAAAATGGGTCTATCGGTAAATGAGCGCAAAACGAAGTACATGCTGTTATCAAGGAAGGACACACAACATCGTCACACTAGGCAGCAGAAACTTCGAGGTAGTCAGAGACTTCATCTACCTAGGCTCCGCTTTAAATAGAGACAACAACATCAGTGCCGAAATCAAACGCAGAATCACTCTTGCCAATCGCTGTTTCTTTGGACTCAAGAGGCAATTGATTGAGCCCTCTCTCGAAGGACTAAGCTCGCCTCATATAACAGCTTGATCATCCCGGTCCTACTCTATGGAGCGGAAACATGGACGTTACTAAAAGCGGATGGAGAAGCCTTTAGTCTTTTCGAGAGAAAAGTTTTGTCAAATACCGCAGAGCCATTTAAGTGCAGTGTGCGATGCTTTCTTCGACCGTCCCTATGCCATTATTTGCGCAAAAAGTGGGCATGTTGACAACTACTTACGCAATTTGGTGTAGTAGAGAATGATTAAAAGTTTGCGTGCGATTTTTGGTCCTGTTTGCGTTGATGCCATCTGGAGGAGAAAATTTAACGACGAACTCTATGGGCTGTACAGCGACATGCGCCTGGTCAAGCGTCTACGGATACAACGCTTAAGATGGCTAGGCCATGTAGATCGTATGGACACCACAGCTCCGGCCCAAAAAGTTTTGAATCCGAGTGATTGGGACAACGCAACAGAGGACCACCTAGACTAAAGTGGCGCACACAATTGGAGGCAGCTGGCGAAAGATCGTGCTGGCTGGAGAGGCATGTTGGTTGAGGCCCAGGTCCACCCCGAACTGTAGCGCCGCAACAAGAAGACACGACTAAAATCGAACAGTCTCTGGAATCTGATGTGTGCAATGTGTAAATAAATTTCAACATGCCGTGGTAGGGGAGGCCGCCAACATATATTCTTGGGTTTCCTGAACTGCACATTCGGTCGTTTCCCATATTCTCCATTCTTCTTCTGTTATTGCTGCCTACCAAAGGGCCATTCAAATTTTGCCGTCTGGAGTTACCACCCTATACGTGTCCAAAGCAAATGCACATACAGCACAAGTGTTTCTGAACAGATGTCTTCTCTGCCAAGAATTGACCTGATATAAAGACTGCCTGCGCACTCAAATTCACTAGAGTTCTAAACAACTTGCCAATTTCAAACAACTCAATTTTCAGTTTTCAACCTAAATCGGGGTGTTTTTGTAGAGACACAGGCGGAAAAAGTTGAAAAGGAGGTTTTCATTGGGTCCACTGATGCGGTTTCCAACTTGAAACAAAGAATACCATAGACATCAACCACTCCTCGGGTCTCGGAACGAATATGCACAGCAAAGGCACCAAAATCGGGAAATTTTTAATTGAAGCAGCATCCACCAGTGCACCAATTGCAGTATTATGCCAAACCCTAATTAAATGCCATCTCTTCGCCTCGATAACAACCACACAGAGTGTAAGAATAAAGTCTGGAAACACATTTAAGATCTTTCTCCATTCCAACAAAAGCACAAAGCATGCTGAGTCACCGACCGCTTAGGAAAAAACAAGGAAATTACGTTTCCCTCACCGGAAAGCGGATGGGAGAAGGGGCTGGAAAAGAAAACGATGCAGTCAGACACACATCCTAAATGACAATGATCCCAAATACAAACAAGAAAAACGGAAACTCCCTCATCCCTGCATTCATTCTCTTCAGTTCTAGATAATAACCCTGTTAGGTGATGGTCTCCGTTTACCGACCGCCTGTCGTCCACATCTCATAGAGAATATTTTTGTCACAGACGACGGACAGAAACAAAATCGATAACTACACAGTGGGTACAGAGACAGACTTAGGAGGCTCGGTCGTGGCCAGAATTATTTTCCCGCTCTCACCCGTTGCTTTCCCCCACATACAGCGTCAATGTTAATTACAGCTTCGGACAGGTTGATTTTCTCTGCCGCAGCCTACCGTGCAAAGATTCTGAGAAATCCCACCGCAATGTCGAACAACGAAGCGGGGGTGTGAGCCTAGAGTACACACATTTTCAGTTTTTCGGTGGAGATAATGAATGCCACCACCGCAGGGGTTGATGGTGTTTTTATAATGACCAGGTTGCTGGCGCTCGTTTTCGCTCCCAATTTCACTGAACGTACAAAATGAACGAAGCGGCGTCGTTGTCCTTGAGATCTCTTGGAGGCAACACAAGTTAAATTCTTAGTAGTGTCAAGGTCGTATTTCGCAAATGTTAATGAATCTTCCACTTGGAGAAACTTTTGAGCTCACCTTTGCTGTAGCAACTTTGATGGAACGGGGGGTTGAGTAGCTCTGTGGTAATTGCCTTCGACGAAGACGGCCAATTAAACGATAGTCTGATCAAATTCACTGAAGCTGTGTGCGCTTGTTCAGAAGTCAAGGTCAAATGAAGCTATTTTTTGGTGTATTCAGTTGGAAACTGAAGAGGGTCATGCATGAATGATCCATGAAACAGAGGGCCAAAGATTAAATTAACATTTGCTCAATTCCATCAGCTTCGGAGGGTCGCCTCTTCTTTGAACTTTGCTATTAACTTGGCCTTTGATTCGTTTCCTTTGGCCACTTAGGACTGTGTCCTTAATGAATTTCCTTGCATTTTAATCACCCATTTAGCTAAGGATGAATCGTGGCAGTGTCTGTGGTTTCATTTTGTTTTGCTCATCCAGGAGTAAAGAATTGAACGTGTGTTCCCGACACCAGATCTTCTTTATGTTTGGCTACCCAATTCACTTTATTATTACTTTAATGAGCAAGCGTGTAATTATGTCATCATCAGCTAGAATTGCCGCCAAATGACAACTTCATAGACCGCGGCACGAATTTTATCAGTGGCTTTACGGGCGAGTGTCGGCCTGATGTCATATCAATTCAATTGAATCAATCATTACCTCAGGCAGACTGGATGTCAATCGCTGATACTCATCAACCAGCCATCAAACCCATCACGATGAATCGATGGCAATTCGATTACCTTCAGCGCCACTTCTCGGTTTCCACCGCCACCCGCACTCGCTCTTCGACGCCGTGCATGCATTAAGCGGGTATTTGTATTTCAGGACATTTATGCAAATAAATCCAGTTGTTGAAATGGACTTCGACGGGAGGCATAGGGCAAGTGACTCTGCTAAGTGCACACTTGACTGATAGCGCATATTGGCTTTTGAGTTTGATTTGTGCAGCATATTTATTTATTAAACGGAGTTTAGGATGTGGCCGGAGATATGACAGACCATCAATTACATTAATCATTTTTTTCTGTTTCAATTCACTTGGGACTCTCTGTTGGATTTCTGAATTAGACTGTTTTTATTCATATTTAAGGCTACTTATCAAATATGAGTGGGAAGGGTGTTGTGATTTATTTGTGTGTTACTGCGCTTTTAATTGTTTCCCTTTATACCAGGTATATCGGTATGAAGTGAGCGTTAAGATACAAATGTCTCGATAGGGAACATTTGTTGTGAACGAGCCCTTATTTTTTGTTTGTTTGCTACATCTGTCATCTACATCAAGTCATTAAACAGACAACATCATACTTTTTCATCGTGTTAAAAATGTCGAACTTTGTACTAGAAAGTGATGATTTGCCGAAAGCATTCATTCATTGTTTTCATTTGAAGAAAAGTGCTTCAGTGTCGCATGGAATGCTTGTCGAGGCATATGGTGATCATGCTCTATCAGAAGCATTACGCAAAAGATGGTTTCAACGGTTCAGAAATAATGATTTTGATGTGAGAATGAAGAACTTGGAAGACCACCAAAAAAATTTGAAAACGCCGAATTGCAAACAATATTGGATGGAAAAGACACTTTGAGTCAAAAGCAAATGGCAGCAATGTTAAATGTTGCACAACAAACATGTTCTGACCGTTTAAAAGCTATGGGAAAGATCCAAAAATGTGGGAAATGGGTGCCACATGAATTGAATGAAAGACAGATGGAAAACCGAAAAAGCACTTGCTTCACAGACACGAAAGAAAATCGGTTTTGCATCGGATTGTTACTGGCGATGAAAAATGAAAATGAAATGAATTTCAAACGGTAAAAATCATGGATTAATCGGGGACTACCATCAACATCGACTGCAAAACAGATCGATTCGGCAAGAAGACAATGCTGTGTGTTTGGTGGCACCAGAAAGGTGTGCTGTGCCACGAGCTCCTAAAACCTGGGAAAACTATTCATACTCATCGTTACCGACAACAAACGATCAATTTGAACCATGCATTGACCGAGAATCGACCAGAATGGGCCAGAAGACACGGCAAGGTAATCTTGCTCCATGACAATGCACCTGCACACAAAGCAAAATCCGTACAGGATACAATCAAAACACTTGGCTGGGAGCAGCTACCCCACCCGCCGTATTCACCAGACTTGGCTCCTTCCGACTACCATTTGTTTTCATCGATGGGACACGCATTGGTTGAGCAGCACTTTGATTCCTACGAGGAGGTCGAAAATTGGGTGTCTGTTTGGTTTGCTTTATAAGACGAACAATTTTATTGGCGTGGTATCCACAAATTGCCAGAAAGGTGGTCAAAACGTGTAGAAAACAATAGCCAATAGTTTGAATAAAATGTTTTTACTTTCCCATTAATAATTAGTGTTTTATTTTCAAAAAACTGGTATATGTTTTTTCACATTTGGAAGCAAATATATATATATATATATATATAATATATATATATATAGTTACGATACCGATTTAAACTGCATTAATCAAGTTTCAGGCTGAACATCTCACAATCTTGAAAGTGCTTAAAAGAAGCTTGTAAAACTTCGCCGTTCAGAGTCGGCGAAAATCTATAGGCCCCTTCTATACGTCTGAAAATGTAAGCGGGCAACAAGAGTAGATGATGAGCAAGTAAAGCTCTGGCCCACCTATAGACTGGCGCGCCATCCAATAGAAGTATATATAATCGAGTCAATATTCGGCCGATATTTGCTACTATTTTATTACAATTTTAGCCTACACATTTAAGGTTTCGTTAAGTTGAATATTATTCCAATTGAAAAAAGCGACACGTGAAACTAAAAAAAAAATTAGCAAAACACAACACATTATGTCATCCTTCAAACTCGCTCCTGACAGCTTAATACAATTGCTAATAGGAGAAAAGAACCCAGGAATTGCGAAACTTTGCTTTTTAGTGGGAATTGTAAGGTGTCTGTTACCATATCTGAATTCTCGTAAATATTTGGACTTACAGTCTCCGTCGCATCATTGGAAAATTTTGGGTAAGTCATGGACAACATGTTAGCATTCTTTCAATGTTTTTGAACCAGCAAATTGCGAACTGAACGGTGTTCAGTGCTACACTTAGGAAGTACACTCGATAAGTGGATTGGAAAAATTTATTTGTTAAACCCTAGAAAGCATTTCTCAACACTGGCAATTTACTTTATAACTTCAACCCCTAATTTGGTATATTTGTCAAAGCAGTTCTACAACTTTTTCTGATCGTTTGAAAACTATGTATTTAGACTGTGTGTAGACCTCGTCGACTTCCAAACAATTGTTTTTTCACATTTGGAAGCAAACGAAATACGATGGATGTAGCAGCAGTTTGCAGCCTTAATCGACAAACTTGGCCGTGGCGACAGTTGATGTGTCAGTTGGAACATTACGATGTTGCAAAATCACATTTTTTTTCACATCAAAGCGCATTTATATTAACGTGTCGAAGCTATGCATCCATTTTGCTCATTTTCAAGAATCCAAGGAATCGATGATCATCACAGCGGATGGTTTTAGAAACAGTCTCGCATTACTTATTGACTTCCACACTTGCGAATGCGTCTTGCGCTCTGATATTCACCAGCGGATTCAGGTTTAACTTTCTTCAAAAATAATTTTTTAATTATGAGGAATAAATGTTTAAACTTACGTCTTAACCTGTGAGGTAATGAGAAACTACAGCCACTCAAGTTTTGAATGTCCTAATTCTGATTTCTGGAGGGTCTATATCGCTTTTTTCACGACAACTTATCCTACTTGTTAACAGCACTCAGAAACAATACGAAATGTAACTTAAATTCTACCATTTGGAGACAGCAATAAACTATAGGTTCCTTCTACTAGAGATTAAATATAAGCACTCTTAGTACGAGAGGCTGCTCCAGAAGTTCGCTTTATTCGATATGGGTTGTGCTTTATTATTCTTTGCCTGAAAGATTATTTTACAAGTTTTCTTAATTCCTCCGATGTACTTGCGTTACTTGTACGTTACTCTCCCATTAGGCCAAATAATGCGATCCGCACGAGCTGCATTTTCGTCTCATGTGAAGCTGATGGAAATTCACATACAGTGATCGGGTGATATGAGCGATATAAATTTTTTATTTGTGCTGTTTTCTTACGATTCAGGCCCAAAACATGTATCACAATAGCCCTAGAAGGCAATAGAAACGAAATTATTATCTCAACAACAGCACTATTTATGTACAAGTGTCATCAAAACTTGGCACTTTCGACGTGTGTAACTCTGAGACGCCGTGCTGAGCATAGCACACTCAGCACCTCATTATACCAGTGGACCCTTCATCGAATTGAAAAAAATGACTGTATTTAGCCAAGTTCATACGAGTATTTACTTGCGTCTTAAAGTAGAAGATGCTTAGTAAAAGCGTCCGTTTTAATAATGGCTTTAAATGCTTTCAAGTTCGTATCATCTGTTGTTTTTTAAATGTTTCGGACAAAATCCAAAATTCGAAAATTCCGAAATCCAATATTCTGAAATCCATAACTCTAAGATTCCGAAACTCAGAATTCTCAAGTCCCAGACTCGAAAATTTCAAGAATATAAAATTCCGAAATCCAAAACTACAAATTTGAGAATTCAGAAGAAGTCCAAGAATTTCGAAACTAAAAATTCTGAAATCTAAAACTTTAAAATTCCGAAATTCAGAACTCCCAATCCCAAAAGTCTAACATTTCAAAAATCCGAAATTCCGAAATCCAAAATTCCAAATCTCCGAAACACCGAATATAGAAAACTATGAAGTTCATAAATTTGGAAATCCAAAATTCTAAAATCCAAAATCACAAAACACCGAAAATCAGAGTTCTCAAATTCAAAAATCCGAAATACCGAAAATATAAGCCTACGAAGTTTATAAATTTTGAAATTCAAATTTCCGATATCCAAAATTCCAAAACTCCGAAATTCTGAATTCCGAAATACAAGACTCTGAAATTTTGAAAATAAAAAACTCCGAAACTCCAAATTTGAGAATTCAGATGTCCAAAAATTTCTAAATCCAATCCAATTCACAAATCCATCACTCTAAGATTCCGAAACTCGGAATTCTCAAACCCCAGACTCGAAAATTTCAAGAATATAAAATTCCGAAATCCAAAACTCCAAAACTCTAAATTTGAGAATTCAGAAGTTCGAAACTTCGAAATTACGAAAATACAAAACTCCGAAATTGATAAATTTGGAAATCCAAAATTCGAAAGTCTAAGACTTTAAAATTCCGAAAATCAGAACTCCCCAATTCTGAATTCCGAAATCCAAGACTCCGAAATTTTGTAAATACAAAACTCCGAAATTCAGAAACCTAATACCCCATGATGGCCAATATCCGAAAATTCCAAAACATCTTAAATGTCCAAATTCCTAAAAGTCCCAAATCACAAAAGCCTTAAGTCTAGACAAGCCTTAAAAACAAAATTCGTATGATGATGAAGTTTACTTTCATCACATTTGACTTTCGCAAAGTTATCAGGTTTCAAGATGTTGGTCTCCGTGGAATTTTGGGCATTTCAAGATTTTGGGGTGCTCCAAATTTTGAACTTTTCATATAATCGTAGGGATTCTGTGCTGTTGTGAGACCATCTGTTCTCATGATTTAGTTTTGGAGTCGAATAAGGGAGCCATTTGTTTTGGAGTCGAATAAGAGAGCCATTAGCTGTTTTGCCGACTGATATTACGAAGATAGAAGACGTGTTTGGAAGAAACACATCATTTAAATAGATTTTAAAGCAATGTAGTCTAAAAACATGTGCAACATCAATGTAAACTTTGCTATGGCAGAACAAGTTCAGTCCCCTCCCCCATAAGATGATTAAAAAGTTAAGCCGGATGGTGAATCCCCCCGTTTGCATTTTAATTCCGCTGGCACAACAAATTGCAACACCCGTCTGCCAGAAAAGCCTTCTTAAGCCGTCCTGTGCACAAAGACTCCTCGTGGATCCTGAATATCCTACCCCACCTATTGTCTGCTTATCTTTCCCACTTTTCCAACCGCAGCCACCTTCGTCTAGGCTAACATTTCTTTCGACAGAAGAATCTCGCTGCGATCCCTGCCTGAGGCGCACAAACATAAACAGTGCGACGAGATGAAGGAGCAGCGACTCAAACTGCCGGTCAATCTTTTGAGTGGAATACCGATAACGAAGCCCATCCACGGCCACAACACACTGTAGGAAGCTTGCTGAAAATTCTATTTTTTGCTTTCCTGATTACGCCGCATTGTACGTGTCAAAATTATTACAAGGAAGCTTCGTACAAGTTAACAGCTGAGCACGAAGAAAAGGAAAACCTGAGTTTTCCATCGTCTCACTATCACCTGCTTGCGCAGCGTTACAGCGAGCAATGTGCACGAAGTATGGATAATGCAAGGGAAACTAATTTCGTTTACTTTGTGAGGATGCCAGTCGGGGGTGAATCGTTGCTATAAGCTTCCAGGCTCACTCCTCCGCCCTGGCGCAATTTATATGCGGTTTGTTCCGCATTAAGGTGGAACTTTTTCTCCAACAGAATAGAATATCCTTCAAAGCAACCAGCATCAGACGGCGTCACCGTCCAACCGTCCAACAGACCAACCGACAACGGAAGCTTTATTAAGGATAATACCAATTTAATTTTGCGCCTTTGCCACCGCTTGCTTTCCACGGACCTGAGCGCACTTTTCTTCATTTTGCGCTTACTAACACCTCTCTACTCGGTGATTCCTGTTATTTATTCTCAAGTTTTTTACGCCTCCTTTTTCCTTTCTTTGTTGCGAGATACAATGGCGGGCAGTATCAGGGGCTAGGGTGGGGTTCGAGGGAGCAGATGGGACACACGCTGCATGGGTACCGCCAAGTCATCGGACGCAGATGTCGCATCGCTCAAATAATATGTCCCGCCCAGCTAGGGAATATTCACCCAGTGCCGCTTCTCGTTTCTATGACTTCATTATGTCCTAAGTTTTAAAGAGCCTGTGATTAGAGGCCGCCATAGGTCGTGATTGAGCCTAAGATGAATCATTCACAGCATCTGACGTTCCTGGGCTAACCACGCGACCCACACAGCCTCCCCCACCCAGTCGCTCTGCGGCAGGAGATCAATTATCTCTGCTCAGCCGTTGTTGCTTTTGAAATGTTTTCCAAAGTTCGCGTTTCGCTATTATCTCGACTCACCCAACACATTTCGGTCTTCATTTGACCGTCTTATGCAACTGATCGTCTTGGTTTTGCGTGCACACGACACCGCATTAACCAAATCCACTTTGCACCCCTCTCCCGACACACGCCCTCTCGGGCATACTCATGTATGTCATCCCTTGTCTCGCTGGCTGTGTTGCGCAACATTACCGGTTTTATTGGTCCCATAAATCGGACACAAAAACCTGGTATCTATCGCGAACAATGCTTCTCAGATTTCTGAACAGTTTACGGATTTTCTCCTCGCCCACCTCGCACCCATTGTGGGCTGTTCCATTTCGTGACGCTCACACCGTCGCGTCGTCGCTTCGTCAGCTCAGGCTTTATTTTAAATCAAGTCTCCGGGGACAGAGGAAATCTCACCTCGGCAACGAGACCATCATTGCCTCTTCACGCCATCAAGCCGAAGACGATGACGACGACAACAACGACGACAACAACGACGACGACAATGACGGCGATGACGGGAGGGACAAATCTCACGAATCCACTTCGAAACGCTGTGTAACTCTCATCCGCCATCGTTGCGCCCCGCGAAAATAAAATCGAAACATCAGCGCGCAACAACAACTCACAGCAACACAGCCACCACCGCCCAGCACCGATCATAATTTTAATTCAACAATTAGAGCGGAAAATATTCGCTCAGTCTGGTGAGCGCTACATGGAGTGGTTTATTGTTACAGCCCGGCCATTTAGAGATGGGCGCCAGCCCACATAGGGGCGCTGGTTGGCTCATCTGACATAATTAATAGCATCTGCTTTATAAAGTGGAAATTTGAAAAGTTTTACTGCAATCGCAGTCCGTGTCCTCATGGCGTGGCTTTCTGCGGGTGGATATGATTTCATTGCGGTGTATGGCTGCGTGTGGGGGTGAAGTTTTGTGGTACACCATTAAATCTGGCTGATGGAATACGCTTAAATTTTTCATGTTCAACTGCTTTTGGTGCAGTGGCAAGTTGGAATGACTTGGAGAAGGTTGTAGACGGTGTAATGAGTTGGGGTGATCTAGGTTTTCGAAAGCCCTTGAAAAGAAAAGGGTGATGACATCGTGCTCGCTTGCCGCACCGCTGTATGAACGCCTTTTGCCATTTTCCAATAATTTTGTTTTCTTTCGCGTGTCCCATCATGACAGTGTTACTGCCGCATCTCCACCGCTGCCATTTACAAATGAGCTAAATTTCCCTCGCCACGGTTTTGCCAACGCTTTGCTACCACCGCGTTGTTATCGCCGCGTTGTAATAGCCGCATTGTTACCGCCACGTTGCTACCGCCGCGTTGCTACCGCCGCGTTGCTACCGCCGCGTTGCTACCGCCGCGTTGCTACCGCCGCGTTGCTTCTACCGCGCCTCTACCACCGCGTTTTTACTGCCGCATTATTACCGCCGCGTTGCAACCGCCACGTTACTGCCACCGCGCTGCTACCACCGCGATTTTATTGCCGCGTTCTTACGCCGCGTTGTTACCTCCACATAGTTACCGCCGCGTTATTACCGCCGCGTAGCTACCGCCTCGTTGTTTTTACCGCTTCGTTCTTGGCGTTTATGTAGTTGTACCCTATATATTGTAAGGCCCGCTCTGTTACCGCTGCACGGATACCCCTCATATTATCGATGTAAATTTGTATTTTCAAATTAAAACCAAGCACCGCCACTAGAGTAGCCCCACACACAACACTTTCCCTGCAGCATTGCGGGCCAATACTCCACTTGTCCAACAGTTATGACAAAAAGCCCCAAATAGAGCTTACCGCTGAATGCACATGCACGTTGTTTTCACTGCTGCATGACTAGCGAACGCTTCCATGGTGACCTAATTTCCCCTGACGATGATGAATGACCTGAACGCTCCTGAGCAAAACAAAGTCTTGGAAATGTTGAATAAGCCCTAAGTGTCATTCGCCGTTTGCAGCTTGCTCATCCATTCAGGCAAACAAATTGATGTTTGATTAAGTCCCTGGACCAGGCACTGCACTCCATCCCTAAAGCGCATCAAAGGACACTGCTTCTTCCGCAGTTAATACATCCCCGCAGTGGACTGCGCAAAAATTACATTCAATTTGGAGTGCTCTCTAAGTCGAAATGATTCATCCTTTTGACAGTATAAAAGCAAAATGGAAATCTCATGCGAACATGATTCCCAACTTTTTGCTGGTAATTAGTAGTGCATTGAGTGCTGGTCTTCAACTTCCTGCCTCGGGCAGCCGTCCATCACACACGCCCGGGCTCGAATAAATATTTTCATAATTTTTTTCGGGGACGTTAACGGTAATTGAGAGAAATCTCCACTCGATAAGTCAAATGCATTTCACATTCGGACAGTCCGCGGAGCGAGTTTTTATTAGGACGCCGGCCAGGGTCCCTGTGTTCCCTGTTCCATCTCATTACCGGGCGCATTTCAGTGTGGATTCTATCGAATCTGCTGCGGACTTCATTTGTTCAGCGGGAGGGAGGCGAACAGAGACCGAGGGAAAAAAGAAGAACCGAAATTTAACGCCTAACAGGAATGAACAAATTTTTCGACTGATAAACTTCTCCGCCCCCTCAGTCCGTCCCGCATGCAATACAACGACGCCGACAGCAGTGCCGACAAGCCAGAAGTCAGTGGAGCACCATGCCTCGTGAAGCAGGCGCCCACGGACTGGAAAATCCGTGCTGCAGCTGGAGCTTACACATGGTAGGTACGTAGGACGTGTAACAACGCGTCGTACGTGCTGTGTACGGAGAGATGTTCCTGCAAGTGCTTGTACGAGTTTGTTTTGAAACGTTGAAGGATTCCTTTTGTTTTAGCCTGTTTTTTGCCCACTTATCTATGTAGTTCGGTTTTTGTTGTTGGCTGGTGTACCTTTTTGTAGGTTAAGCGTACAAATCTGCTCTCGTTTGGATTCATGTCCTTTCTAATTGTTTTCGAAAGCTAGGCACCCGGGGAGTAATGTTTAATCTAGACGGGTGGGGTTTGAATAAAATTTTGCATCCATGCTACATCAGACGCTTCCATGGCAATACCACTGCCACGGCGCACAGATGCCAGATTGTGGGCGGATGGAGTAGGAGTTCAGGACAGCCAGTCAGAGAGGGGCTTCATGTGGCTAAATACATTTCCAGAGCAGACCGCAGTAAGTTTGCTTGCGGAATGTTGTCGTGCATGTTTGTGGAATCGCTTCATTAATATTACTTTCAGTGGAAATACGCTGGGAATTTGTTGGAATCCTTACAGCAATTCGAGAGGCATTTTAATTATTTCCAACATGGAAATCGTATACGAGTACACCAACGTACCCCGGTGCTTGGATCGGCGTTTGACATTTGCCATGGAAAGGGGTTCGGAATTCAGGAGTGAAAGAGGCGCGCGCTCTGTGTGAAGGGGCTGCGAAACTGGTAGATCCTTTTTTGTGTGTTTTTTTAGGTTAGTAGTGTGCGGGTGGTAAGAAGAGGCTGGAGGAGAAATTACTCGTAATCATAATGAATCTGGCGTCATTGCAGCGCCCAACTGCGATGGCTTGCAATGATGCAGGTTCGTCATTTGAAGGGTCAAAGTTGCGGGGGCGACTGAAACTTCGAGGATTGGATGCAAACAATTCGTACCTGGTTGATGTTTGAATGATACCCTCCCAAAGTGTACATCTAAAAAGAAACTTTGAAAAGTTGAAACCCGTCACAGGTTCCAGGTCAGTGACAGCAATTCCTAACCTGAAGTTTATTAATATGACCACGTTGGTTGAAAGGAAGGCACAAGAACTCTCTGTCTCCCGGTGATTTTTAAAAATATCAAAACCAAAACATGGCGGTTGGCGGCAAATGTTAGAATACGAAATTCTTAATAGTTCACAGTTCACAAAGTTGGAAAAAGGAAGGAAGGAAACGAAATGAAAGGCCGTTTTTTAAACAATATTGAAACAAGTTCCGTAACGTAAACTTTAGGCGTCAATGGAAGCCGCTAATTTCTTGACCGTTATATCAGAAACAAAGTTTAAAATGAGATTTGGAAATGAAAATTGTTCTAACATTTTTGACGCTGCCGAGCGTTTGAATCATGTGAAGCAAAGCGGTGCTGTTTGCGTTAAAATGCCATCAACTGGAGAAGAAGATATAATGACGAACTCTATGGTCGGTTTTGCGATATGCGCCTGGTCAAGCGTCTACGGATACAACGCTTAAGATGGCTAGGCCATGTAGAGCGTATGGACACCACTGCTCCAGCCCAAAAAGTCTTTGAATCCGAGCCATTGTTACAACGCAACAGAGGACGGCCTAGGTTAAGATGGCGCACACATGTTTAGAAGAACCTCAAAGAACTTGGAGTGCGCAGTTTTGGGCAGCTGGCAAAAGATCGTGCTGGCTGGTGCGACATGTTGGTTGAGACCCCGGTTCACCCCGAACTGTAGTGCCACAAGAAGAAGAAGAAAGTTCTTTAGATCGCAGGTTCTCGAGCTAGACGTCTACTAAACGTTGACTGAGGAGAAATTACTTCTAATATAACTTTCCTTGTGTGGCCGCTATGGGTATAGTTCGACACTCAATCGCTGAAGGTCCAGGTTCGATTCCCGGACTGGACATCTTGTTTTTTTTACGGTACCAAATCTTTTGAGCGTCGCCGCCGTGGCGTAGCCTGTGGAGTGCGTCACTCACACGCAGAAGGTCTAGATTCGATTCCCAGCTGAACACCTCGAATTTTTCACGGCACCACCTCTTTCGAGCTGCTGACAACACTCAAAGAGTAATAACTGTCTAAGAAAGCTTCTCAAATTTCGCCGTTTGGAATCGGCAAAAAACTGTAGGTCCCTTCTACTCGTGAGAGAACAGTAGCGCGAACAACACGAGTATTTGATGAGCAAACTAGGCTTTGGTTCACCTGTGGACTGTTCTGCAATCCAATACCAATCCCTTACTAGCGCGTTACATTAAAGAAAATGCATAATTGATCATGGTCATGCATATACAAACAAAAATAAGTCATGGGAAATCTGTAGAAAATGGTGCTTACAAAACTGCCCATGTCTCCCCAGATCCTGCAAAAATTTCTTTAGGGGAAATGTATTCTAAGGAAGTGATTTCCAAACGAAATTGACAATAAATTGCACATAGCGTCTATATGCGAAGGACTCAAGTAGTTACTAGAGAAGATGAGCCCTGATCCCTGTAGACTGTAGCTTTTGTTTTGTTCAATGATCATGATGGACACACAAATTAAACTGTAAGACTGTACAAATTAAACTGTAAGTCACATGCTAAGCTGCATGGCCAATGGTGGAGAATACATCACCTAAATGAAGGTTAAACCTTGATCGAGCTTAAAAGTCAAGTAAATGTTAAAGACAGCTCGAGATGGCCTGGTTGGACACTCGCTTATCAATGATCAGTGCTGCCTATCTGGAATAAAGTTACCAGTGTCCTTAACATCTCATAAAAAATGTTCTCCTTTCTAGCAAATCGTGTCCATTTCAGTAAGCAATAACCTGTTTATCCGCAAACCGATGAAGTCCAAGACACATCAGATTTTCAACGTGGCACATCCTGGAAGAGACCCAAGAAGTTTAAATTGACACGCAACAAATAATTATCGATTTCCTTCACATATTATGGCGCAAAAGAACAAAAGCTGTACTACGCCTTGCTATGACTTTCATCGCTTCTATCAGGCTCAAAAGATTATGCACAATTCGGTTGGAGAACGCAATATGAAATGAAATAGACAAAGCAAAGTGCAGTACCTGTGGCGGCCGTGGCGTAGTGGGTAGAGTGCGATGCTCACACACCGAAGGATCAAGGTTCGGCTGAACACCTTGAATTTTTCACGGCACCACCTCTTCGAGCTGCTGACAACACTTAAAGAGTTTTAACTGTCTTAGAATGCTTCTCAAATTTCGCCGTTCGGAGTCGGCAAAAAACTGTAGGTCCCTTCTACTCGTGAGGGAACAGTAGCGCGCACAACACGAGTATTTGATCAGCAAACTAGGCTTTGGTTCACCTGTGGACTGTTCTGCAATCCAATACCAATCCCTTACTAGCGCGTTACATTAAAGAAAATGCATAATTGAAGGCCCTGGTCTCCCTGTGGACTGTCGCATCAACAATTAATTAAAGGTGCAGTCTTGGGACCTCTTTGGCCGCTCTGGAGGTACAATCTCATTCTTCTTTAATTACTGATTTACTGGGAAGGATAAATCCCAGAGAGTAGCACAGCAATGCAACCGTTACTGATACTGAAATTGAAAAGACTAGAATGAATGGTTTCTGCTTATGTGAGGAACATAATTTCTTTGTAAATTCAATGCACCAAAATATCAAAATCAAATTGAAGTAGTCTGTAAGCCGCAGCCAATAAAGCAAAGCTTTGTGACGCTTTCGACCAAAATTCTTATCCATCTGCACATAATTCACTTTTTGAAATAAAACACAAATGCCACATATTCTCGTTCCTGGTTCAACATAATTTCTTTAATCCTGGGCCTTAGAGTAGTTTTATTAAGACCTAAGGTTCGCACGTAGACTCATTGAAATTGACGTCTCTATTCACGACTGTTCGATACCAAAATTGAATCTTTAGGTAAAAGACTGACCTTTTTATCCACTTTGCCACGGCTTACAGCCTTTAACAGTATCCAGAAATTTTTGTTAATGTCCATTTTCGACTGTAACTGGCAGCTGTCCAGAGAGACTTCAATCGAACATCTGTGTACTCGTTCATCAGGTATTTGATTTTTTTGTTAAAATATCACTCCCGGCAAAACTTCTTGTCTGTCTTGTGGATAGTTTCTTTCATCGCCTCTGGAAGGCGTACACTTTTTACGCCTTTCAAAATCTCTATCGACAACTTTCTCTGAGCTAGAGATTCACAAAAGGGCTGAATGTGTGAGTGACATGATGATCGAATACATTCAGTCTGATCAGTCTTCAGTTTACTTGAATTGTGGCACCCTTCAGCTATCCTCGCCCCGCAGTGTCTGCACCTAATCAAAACGTTTCTGCTTACGACCCACACCCTCCACTAGGTTTCGAAATGAATTTATACAATATACATCTCCAACTCAATCCCTGTCATCACATCGACAGTGCCCTCACAGCGGTTGACTGATTATTGTTCATAAGTTGCCGCAGTAACTGCTCAATAATGCAGCCTCCCAAACACAGTCGTAAATAATGAATCACTGAAACTCAGAATGGCACCCACTATCAACGTCTAACCTAACTTCTGGTGAAAAAATGTTCGCTTCACGGTTTGTCTTAAAGACTTTCAGTCGATGGTTCCACTCCCGCGCCAGAGCAGTGCAGAGAGCCCACCAAGAAGAAGTTTCTGTGTGGTTGTGGTGGGGGAGGGGGTGGGAGAGGGGGGAGGGGAAAGGAATAAACTTTTTGAAAGCCCCCCGCGTGAGCTAATGTAAATTGTTTGCCACGAAACATTGTAGACTCGGAGCCATGAACCCTGGGTTCGCTGTCGTTTCTGGTCGTAATTACTTACGTGGAAAATTAGTTTGTCGGGCAGGTGGTGATGGTGGGTGGTGGTTGGGAAATGAGTGCGTATGTGCAGTGTCAGGTGAACAAAAACCTCTTTGCCCTGGAAGCCGGATGGCAGCTTACCGGTTTTTTGGGGGGGAAACACCATCAGCGCCAGCGTCTGTTTAGGGTGCCGCGCGAGGTGATTATGTCAGACGTGGATTTATCAGAATGGAACGATGATTACTGTGCTTGGATCTGCGAGGTTTCATGCAGAAACTGGGTTGTTTGTTGTTGTTGTACAGAGGAGCGGTGGAACGAAGCGGCAGACTGGTGTAACGCGGTGGTGTCATTGGAATTTTGTCACGAGGTGCTAATCGATAGGATGGATGTTCCGCAGGCGTGCGTACTTCTGTGACTAAACCGAGGGAAAATAATTAATTGTGTGGGTAATTAAGTGACGTAGATAAGGATGTGGCTGAGCGAAGAGCAATATTTCTAATGACTAACTGGAGATGAATAGACGGAAGCTTATGTTGGAATGGGAGTGTGCGACGTCAAGTGAAAGCGATATGAACTCGCAAACTGGGTCCTTTTGGATGTGGAAAAGGAAAACGAATTTTGAAGGATCTAGGAAAAGAATAATGTATGTTTTTTTTGGTTCATAAGTCACTTTTTGGTGGTCGCCGTGGCGTGGTGGGTAGAGTGCGAGACTCACACGCCAATTCCAGATTCAATTCCCGGCGAAACATTTCGCATTTTTCACGGCACCATCACTTTCGAGCTGCTGACAACACTCAAAGAATAATAACTATCTAAGAAAAGGGTTCTCAAACTATGCCGGTCGGAGTTGGCAAATAACTGTAGGTTCCTTCTACGCGTCAAGAAACAGTAGTGCGCACAACACGAGTAATTGATGACCAAGCCAGACCCTGGTCTCCTGCAGTGCCATTTTATTGTTATAAGTTATTTTTTCTATGGTCCGAGTACAAGAAATTCTACTCTAATGAAGTCTTATACAGCAGGGCTAAACTGATCAGAGTGGATTATTTCATCCTGAAGCTGATTCGGAGACATACTGCTAGAGCAATGGACTCCGATAACAACCTAATTTCGGGAGCTTACTATCCCAACACACAATACCATGAAAGAGTGCGCCATAATGGTTTCGTTCCTCCAGAGGCATTCGTTTATTTTGATAAGCTAGGTCTGTTACAAGACAAGAAAGCGGTACCGCTCATCTTTCATTTCGCCCGTTCTGCTGTGGATGGGCGGCTCAACTACGAGCGTTCCGTTGCACGACGAGCTGAGGACAATTTCCTCCGCTTCAGTACAGCGGTATCGAAATGGGATATGTGGGAACATAAATGGTTCTGGTGGCTACGAGGCAAATCAAACTCCCTCAACGAACCTCCACACACTGGGTAGGGAATTCAACGAGGGCGGTCGGCTATTGTTTTGCAACGGACCAAATACCAGCTGCAATCTTTGGCCGACTTATATATCTTTAGCTTTAGATTTTAGATTTTAAATTAGAGTTAGGTTTTAAGATAACAAACATAAAAAACAAAAAAAAACAAATAAAAAAAAATATATAAAAATTATAAGAAAAAACAAAAAAAAAAGAAAAAGAAAATCGAGAAATATATGTGAGTGTATATTCGATTATACACACATATATACGTGTAAATAGACGCACCTGTGCATGTATGCCTGAACATATATTAATGACCTATATGATAGCATACATGCACATGTGCATAATTAGTTTAAGTTAGTAAAAGAATAGTTTAAGTTTTAGTTTTAGTTCTTAGTTTTAGTTGTAGTCATAGCCTTAGATATAAGTTCTCTTTTAGTAAAATGGTTAAGCCTTTAAGTTTTTTTTTCCTTTTCTTAATACGTAAGGCGTCTTAGTATGAATCAATTTTCTTATAGTAAATAATAAAGCCGTTGAAAAACATATAAAATTAGGTTAGTCTTAGAGAGCCTGCGAAGGGCCAGTAAGATTATGATTACACAATGTTAAGTGAACTAGCTTTAAGCAGAATGTCTAGAATTTAAGTGTCCCTTTATGAAATAACAAAATGCAAGAAAAAAAAAAATTTTCCAACTTGGAGGTTTTAAGAACCGGTATCGTTTTTGACCGTGGCCGCCGTGGCGTAGTGGGCAGAGTGCGACGCTCACACGCCGAAGGGTGTAGGTTCGATTCCCAGCTCAACACCAATTTTTCGAATTTTTCACGGCACCACTTCTTTCGAGCTGCTGACAACACTCAAAGAGCAATAACTGTCTAAGAACGCTTCTCAAACTTCGCCGTTCGGAGTCAGCAAAAAAATGTAGGTCCCTTCTAATCGTGAGAGAACAGTAGCGCGCACAACAAGAGCAGTTGATGAGCAAGCTATGCCCTTGTCCCCCTTTGGACTGTAGCGACAACAATTATCATTAATTTTTACCGTTTTTGACAAGTCCAGGTTTGAGCTCTCTGTAATGAAGTTGTTCCTTAAGTTGATTCCCTTACTTACACATATCGTCTTGGCAACTAGAAAAGTGCGTCCACTCTCAATCCCGAGCAAACCCTAAATGAAATTTGTCACGTCCCGACCTCTTTCCAGTTGCTGTCAGCACTGTAAAATTGTGCCATCTACTCTTGAATGATCGCTCATCTAGGAAAGGCTCCTGGTTCTTCAAGAGCTTAAGGCGCATGATCAGTTTTATTTATACGCCGAAAGAAAGTTTCATTTAGATAACGTTGGGAAAGATTAAATACTTCGAAGGCCACACTTATATTTTTTAAAACATTTTTTACGGATATGAAGTGCCTAAGCCGATAGCCATGGACAATTTGCGTACAATGTTTGTGAGAGTGCTTTGGTATCGAACACCACACAAATTGCCAATCTTCGTTTAGTGCCCGCAAGTTGGAATGTGTCTACGGTGCTCAAGGGACAGTTCGTCCAAGCTGTCGACGGATAATTAGACATCAATTCGAGTCACTATTCGGAGGAGAACTCCGACCAAACTCTCGAACATCGTGCCTGTAAGCTCCAGTTGAGTCAACAATTAAAAACTGCCACTATTCGCTGGATTATCGCTTTGAATACTCTCTCGTGGCCGACGTGGCGTAGTGGGTAGAGTGTGACGCTCACACGCCGAAGGGTTTAGGTTCGATTCCCGTCTGAACTTCTGGAATTTTTCACGGCACCACCTCTTTCGAGCTGCTAACAACACTCAAAGAGTATAAACTGTCTAAGAAAACTTCTCATACTTCGCCGTTCGGAATCGGCAAATAACTGTAGGTCCCTTTTACTCTTCATAGAACAGTAGCGCTCACAACACGAGTCGTTGATGAACAAGGTACTGGTTCCCCTGTGGACTGGCGAGAAACCCAATCATCATTATTATTATTATTATTTATATTATTATAAGCAAACAAATTAATTATCTGTCAATGCTTGAGCTCACTGTCATGAACGGTTTGTAAACAATAGCAGTCTGAAATTGGTTGCAGTTCAAATAAATCATCGTGTCGTTTCCTCAGTACAAAAAAGAAAGCAAGCACTGCTGAAGTAGGACGAGGGATGATGGGGTTCTTTATTTGAATGCCATTTAATTTCAGAGTCTCCCTGAAAAATGTGCCCTCCATCTGGAACTCACCTAAAAAGAAAATAAAGGAGGCCATCAGTCATTTATTTAAATCACAAATCAATTTTAAAAATAAACATTCAAAAATCAAAAATTAAATCAAAACACAATCATATCCCCCTGTCGCCCCAAGCAGAATGACCCACATCCACTGAGCGGCCGTTGAATTAAATTTTAATTACACGCTATTCCATCAAACAGAATCGGAACCACGCCGAATCGAGGAGATGCCAAAGAAAAAACCTGCCCTCGAGCGCGAAATCCCAATCGACATGAACGCCCTCATCCTGAGCGACAACGAGCCGTATTCCGTATGCCCAAATCAAAAATCATTCAGAGTGGTTTTGTGTGAGAATTTAGACACACAGCATGGTGTGTACACACGCACCGAATAGACGCAAGTACAGCACACTACGAAACTTTCACTGTCGCTCGAGCCGCAGCCAAAGAAAGTGAATGCCGAATGGAATTAATTACTCTGCCATCTGAAATATGGCATTACCGATAGACATACACGCATTAAGAAGATGTCAGTGTGTCAGGGATAATGCGGCGCGCCATGAATTCGGAAGCAATAATTGTATTTAATGGAAAGTGTGCTTAAGCATCAGCCACGAGTGGGGGAGCCCTCAAAGGGCTGGGGCGGGGGTCTCTGTGTACGCTCTGAATTGCTCATTTCGGGTAAACACTGAACCGGCACATAGATTCCTAGGTCTTAATGAGATTTGCTCTTGATGTGGAATGAAAGTGTGTCTTGAAAGTCTGACACATTCGTTCCTGAAGATGTTTGTCATGCCGGCTTAGAATTAACATTCGTGTGGTAAATCGACCAGAAGAGTGTGAGTCACTAGAGCCGAAGTGGAGGTGGGAGTGTTTAATTTGCTCTTTTGGGTCGATTTCATGGCTGCATCGTGGAGTTTGGTTTACTCCAAGTGCGGCATAACTTAGAAGAAACTGGGATCCGATTGGGCCAGGTGTTTTTAAGTTAACCCTTTGGCGTTTGAATTTGTCTTTGGATGAGAACACACATGTGGTGCAGTAGCATGCGCATGCGTTCCGCCAATTCACTTACACGGTAGGTGGCCGCCTGAAAATTGACACACAAATTTGTTTCAATTCGTGTATTTATCCATCAAATAAATCGTGCATAAGAAGTTAAGTTGGCACCACTGTCGCCGACATGTGTGAAGGAGTTCAAGCCAACAATTCAGTGGTCCGTCTGTATGCAGCTAAGAGTGAATTTTTCATTTGAAACCGTTCAGAAATTTCTCTCGTGGTTATGGAAGTCGGTAACTCACTCGCCAAAGGTACCAATCAATATCAGAAAATGGTGTCATTTTTTCGAATTGCTGGAAGCACTCAAATTGCAACAATTGTAGTAATTGTCTATGAAAAGGTTCCAAAGTGGTATCAGTCGAACTCCGTAATAAATTGTGGGTCCCCTTACTTGTAAAACAAAGAAACAAAAGCACGTTCAACAAGTACAGCGCGTGCTGGTCACTTGTAGACTATAGTGCTGTCAAATTAATTGATTTGAGATTAATGAGTACTTGACGCTGGGCTGCTCTAAAATACAAAAAAAGCAGAAAAAAGTTTTACAGATTCTCAAGGAAATATTGGAAATGAAAAAGGTTCAGGACAAGTGATATTGACACTGTCAAAGTAAAATTTTATTACTACACTGGAAGAGGACCTGCCCGAGGGCTATATAATGGGCCTGGCCTACCAGTCTGTGGGTTGTGCGTGAAAGGATAAGGACGGATCAACTGTTCACGACCCATGCAAACATTTTAAGGACAACGATTTTCGGTTTTGTACCTGGAATGTGAGTTCCCTTAACAGACCACGTGCAGCCGAAGAACGTGACGGGTCTTGGGCTGCCTGGGATGGGCCCGGCAAAAAAAAACTATGGAAAACTGAGATATTTTGTTTTTTGTTAATTGACGCGTGCAAAAGGGGTTGCGAGTACCCTTAAGTGACCCGATCAAGTCACAGCACGGGCCGAAGGTATAGAGGAAGAGAGGGAGAGTAGGTACCGATGCACATTGCTTTTAAATGCCGGTGGATTGTAACGACGAGAAAAACTCGAGCTGGGAAGAGCATTCCAGATTCGTGTATTGCGGCTAAAGAACGAGTCTCCGAATTTGACTGTACGTTCGAAAGAGGGCTTGAGGGTGAATTGGTGGGCATTCCTAGCGAGGCGTGTATTACGGGTATCTAATACAGCGATTGCTACAGAGAGAAGCCTTTTTCGGTTGTAGATTTGCTGTTCGAGGCAGACTTAGTCAAAAAGTCTTGAGGTACGACCCCGTCAGTGAACGCCTCATGACATTAATGCTAAATTCGAGAACATCAGCCTAATATGCGCTCATGCCCCGACCGAGGAGAAGGATAACAACACCAAGGATGACTTCTACGATCTCCTAGAAAGATCATACGATCGATGCCTCAGTTACGACACCAAGATCGTTCTAGGAGACTTCAACGCCCAGCTGGAAAAGAAGGACATCTATTCTGGAGTCATTGGTAAGCAGAGCCTGCACGACAACACATCCGGAAACGGACTCAGACTATTGGACTTCACCTCTCAGCGGAACCTCTCTGTGTTCACATCGGAACATTCACAAACGAACCTGGCGATCTCCTTAATCAATCCACCGTCAATTGGATTGGTCACGTTGCGATCGACGTCAGTTTCTCTTTTAGAATTCTCGGTGTCCGAACCTTCCGAGGTGCAAATATCGGCTCGGACCATCACCTTGCTGTAGCTTAGGCAAGAACCCGGCTATCGAGAGATCAGTGAAATCAAGACAGGCCAATACGGTTTCACGTCGGAAAGCTACAAACGCTGGAAACTTTGCTGACCGAATCTCCCTGAAACTCGCTTAGAGTTCGACGCTTCCTGCACTAAGCATAGAAGAAAACTGGAAACGTTGTCAAGAAGCCATCAAAGAAGCTGCCACTGATGTACTGGGTTTCACGTCACCACATAAAAGAAGCAAATGGTTTGACGACGAGTACAGGCATGCGCATGCAGTCAAACACGACGCTTTTAAGGCAACGCTGCATTGGGCGTAAGGCAACGCTGCATTGGGCGTAAGGCAACGCTGCATTGGGCGTAAGGCAACACTGCATTGGGCGTAAGGCAACGCTGCATTGGGCGTAAGGCAACGCTGCATTGGGCGTAAGGCAACACTGCGAGGGCTGTTCGTGAGTTCTATGAACAGAGAAGAAGGGAAGAGCATCGGCTTTTCAGAAGAAAAACCAAGGATCATGAGAAGCGCTCGGTCGGGGAATTGAAAATGTGTTATGGCACGAATGAAGAGGAGAAGACTCAACGGGCTTTATGGTGACATGCATCTGATCATTTGTCCTCGAAAAACCGCTTAAATTAGTATCAACACCACTGCTCCAGCTTAAAAAAAATTTAAGTCCGAGCCATTGGGGCAACGCAACAAAAGACGGCCTAGGCTAAGGTGGCGCACACAAGTGGAGAACGACCTCGACTAACTTAGATTGCGCAGTTGAAGGCAGCCGGCGAAGAAGATCATGCTGGCTGGAGAGGCATGTAGATTGAAGCCCATGTCCACCCTTGACTGTAGCGCCACAAAAAGAAGAAGAAGAACAAGGAGAGTATTTGACTCTGGGGTGCACTATAATAATTCAAATAAAATAATTGTTGGAGCGACAGTCCACAGGGGGACCATGGCCTACCTTGCTCATCAACTACTCGAGTTGTGCGCGCTACTGTTCTCTCACGAGTGGAAGGAACCTACCGTTTTTTACCAACTCCGAACGGCGAAATATGAAATGGTTTTTCTTACACAGTATTACTTTTTGAGTGTTGGCAACAGACCGAGAGGGGCGGTGTCGTGAAAAACTCGAGGTGTTCAGACGGGAATCGAACCTATACCCTTCGGCGTATGAGCGCCGCACTCTACCCACTACGCCACGGCGGCCACATAAATACATAAAAAAATTCCCAACAAGATGTTCAGAGATCAGAGAGGAAAGTATAATAGATGATAAAGGTTCAGGACAAGTGCCATCATTAACACTGACAAAGGAGAAATGTAAGAATACACCGGAAGAGGACCTAGAAAGAAAATTTGAAGGGGAATGATGGCATGAATTAAGAAAATCGAATTTACTTTTTTTTGGATTTAAAATAAATTCCTTGTATTCTGTTTTTTTTCCATGGCAGTGTAGTGTTGTATTTTCATCTTGCATGACGCCTGATTTTAATTTATGTACGTGATGTACTTCTTGATTAAATAAGATGCCGGTCATTCGGTTCTAAGGCTCTCAAACCTTGCTACGGAAAATCTCCATAACGCACTCTCTCTCTCTGTCCCAATTCAACAGTGTTGATGTAAGGTGGTTTCCACCTGCATAGCCCACCATGAACTATTCTGTGTACTATTCAAATCGCATCTAGATCGCCAAGAGTTGAATACTTCTCTGTCAAAGGCTTCTATCCGTTTTTGATGCTCTGTCATTGTGACAGGGCTACGGACTCGATGATTTTCAGAGTGACATTAAAATTCATGTTTCGAATCAAGTTAATTTTTCATAACAAAAGAGCCAGCTAAGCCCAAATTGTTGCTGTGTTGTTTGCGTCTACAAGTCCTTCCCACGGCCGACAGGCCTTGAGTCTCTCTTCGTTTACCGCCGCCAGTCTTTTGCTAGCGTTTAAGCTTCACTACCAAATAACTGCCAGACTCGTCGTATTCGACCTTTTTCGCTCTCCTTTTAAAGGAATGTGTCATGTTTTTAGTTCTACATGGTCTGCTGTAGTTTTGAAAGCAGATGTAAGTTTTGACTGATGTTGAAGGGACTGGTGTTGCTGTGGAAATAACTCAGAAACTATTCTTAATTGCAGTTTTATATTGAAAATGCGTTGGTCGTGGAGATCCTTTGCATTTTGATCCAAACTTGATTCGACGTAGGCGTTGGTGACAAACGAAGGCGTTGGTTGCGGAGTCTACACTGAGGATCTTAACCTTTGTCTAAAATTCAGACTTCCAAATAACTGTAGCGTATTCCAAGCTGAAGTAATGGCCATCCGCGAAGCACTGTATTGGCTGAAGAAGAATAGAATATCCTCGGCTGATATAATTATTCTTACGGATAGTCAGGCAGCACTCAGGGCCCTGGACTCTGTCTCATCAAACTCTAAGACGGAAATGAACTGCCGCACATCCTTAGCTGAGATGACTCAGCAGTTTAATATATGCCTGTGCTGGGTGCCAGGTCACAGAGACATTCCGGGCAATTGTCAAACAGACGAATTGGCCAGGCTTGCCACAATGCAACCACTACTTCAGGAACATGAACACCTCGGTATCCCTCTCGACACATGCAAGTCAGAATTGCACTTGAACGCTATCCATCAGACTAATCAAAGGTGGTCTAACCATAATCTTTGTCGTGTCTCCAAGGAGGTGTGGCCCTTTCTTGAAACCACACGCTTTAGACTGTTACTATTGCTCAAAAGATCAGACATAAGCCTGGTCATGGGAGCCATAACCGGGCACTGTCTAATCGGTGAGCATTCTAGCAGGCTAGGGGCTCCCTCAAACGATTTTTGCAGAAGCTGCAGGGATGAGGAAGAATCAGAAACTCTCCTACGCCTGTTATGCACATGACCGGCTCTTTCGCGCTTCAGACATAAGCACTTTGGAAGCTATTTCCTCAACGGTCTACATGACCTCAATAAAACCCCTCCCGCCGACATTTTAAACTTTATTATCGGCTCCAACTGGTTTTAGGTTCTTCCCACATGGAGTGGTAGCACAATGGTCCTGTATGGGAATCAGTGCATTCATCAGCCACCTTAACCGATCTTAACCTACCTATCTGACTCGAGGTACCAGTGATGTGGTTTACTGTCTCTATCGAAGCAGAATAGCATTTGTATCGCAAATTCAATGAGCCAATGCACCCTGGTCAACTTTTCAGTTTTTCCATGAGAGTTTCTTCTTTTAGTGGTATAATGATTGGAATAGAGCAGTGTCCAAGCCATGGCCTTTCACTATTTGCCTCCAACATACTACCAAAGTTGTCCTCAGCCCTTGAATTGCTCAATGTTCCTTAATTCGAAGGCTGGTGCTTATTACTTATATCCGTAGGCAGGCGCATTTCACAGTAAAGCCTGAGAATATCTTCCTTCAACCATCTCCGCTAGGTAAAGTCAGCGGAAACAGTACAAAAACACAGAAGGACCGTCTAGAAAAAATCAGTGGCTTTCATATTACACGAGGTCCACAGGGCAAGGAATATTAAGTCCTTTAGTTTTTCGAGACACAGCCTCATAACTCAGTTCCTTCTTGAGTTCAAAGAAACTTTGGTTGGCAAGACTGATTATTTGCTTACGTTCGGTTGTGTTGATATTATTATTTTTTACTGCGGTTTTGAGGAAGACCATGGCGTAGTAGGTCACACACCGAAGATGCAGGTTCAATTCACGGTGGAATACCTCGGATTTTTCACTGCCCCACCTCTTTCGAGCTGCTGACAATATTCAAAGAGTATTAACTGTCCAAGAAAACAGCTTCTCAAACTTCGTCGTTCGGATTAGGCAAAAAAGTGTGGGCCCCTTCTGCTGGTGTGAGAATAGTAGCGTGCGCAACACGAGTAGTTGATGAGCAAGCAAGACCCTAGTCCCCATGTGGACTGTCACGCCATCCAATTATTATTATTATTATTGAGGTAGACCATTTCTTTCATTAAAACTGATAGTTATGACGCTTTATAGGAGAAGCCGATGTGTATCGTACCTTTCGCCGTAGTTTACCTTCAGAATCATATGAGCTTCTTTCCCCTTTAAGTACCAGTAAATGCATCATTGGCCGCCGTGGCGTAGTGGGTGGAGTGCGATGCTCACACGCAGAAGGTTTAGGTTCGATTCCCGGTTAAAAACCTGGAATTTTTCATAGCACCACCTGTTTATAGCTGTTGACAACACTCAAATAGTATTAACTGTCTTAGAAAACTTTTCAAACTTCGCCGTTCGGAATCGGTAGCGGGCACTACACGAGTAGTTGATGAGCAAGCTAGGCCCTGGTCTCCCTGTGGACTGTCGCGCCAACAATTGAATACTATTAAATGTGTGCCTCTTTTAAAAGATATTACCTCTGGTCTGGAATTGATTGAGGCTTACACAATCTTCTCATTATAGGGCGGTGCCTTTTGTAAATCCATTGCAGTTTTCATTTAGTTCGTTACCAAGCTTCTCAATCATGAAAATAGGAAGTCTATCTGAGCTTTTGTCTACCCACACCACAAGATGTCGCTTTTTTCTTCTTCATTTTGTGGCGCTACAATCCAAAGTCCTGAACATCAACCAACAAACCACTGCAGCATACCAGTTGTCTCTAAATTGTTTGAGGATCTTCTTCACGTGTGAGCGCCATCTCAGTATAGGCCGTCCTCTGTTGTGTTGCCCCAATTCTTTGAATTTGGCAAATAGGCGTCGGGTATCGATTTGTCCTTCCAAGGTCTTCTGGTTTGACTTCTTGAACAAACACATCAGCTACATATAAGAGTGTTCCTGAATGATTTCAGGAGTCCACACGAAAACACAGAGGGATTATTTTACACAATGTTAAGGAACGAGATTTATCGATAAATAGGAGTATGGACAAGGCAGACGACACTGAGAGTCAACTCTTCGAACATGCTTTCTTTCGAACATATCGTTCAAATCAGATGAAGAATACGTCCAACCAGACCAGCTCTAACAGTCGGCTTCTGTTGCAATATTTGATTCGATATAACTATCCTAACCTCTTCGATCTCGGGGACAGCCTTCTTGTCCACCTCTGTCCAAGTTGAGTAAAGTCACCGAGAAGAAAATGTTTCGTTCCAAACTCTAAGCTTGCGTCTCTCCTACAGGCTTTTTCGGTAAAAATCAATCGGGAGATGTCTCTTTCACTCTTCGACCAGCCTTTCGGACACAAATTTGTTTTAAACGCAAAAGATCAGCTGTTTCAATACTTTCACTCTTCACTGTTCATAAGAAAGGCGAGTTCATAATCAGAGGACATGTGTCCTCTACTCCTACTTTGGCGACGACAATGTAGACTTATTACCGAGTCATTTTGCAAGAGTATACACACATGGATGTGTACACTGAGAAGCTCTTAATCACCTCCAGAGATAATTGCTTTCCTATTAGGGAACCCTGCAATTATCCGCACACCCGAGCACACGAGCATTCGTCAGGGGTAAACCTATGAAACGTGCTCCAGATGTCTGAAAGGAATAACAACCACACAGATCCGGCAACGAAGACCTATTCACTCGTTCGATACAAGAGGATACTTTTAATTAAACAAATTAGCGAAGGTGACAAGGACAACGCCAACTAAAAACCATCTATCATATGTATGTCTAATCAGCTGCTAGATAAATTCTAATGAAACGGGCACACATCCACACACGTGTGGATTTGTGAGTCAATGTCAAACACATGCCACAAGAGGATTCAACCCCAAGGTGAGATGGGCGCTCCTGGTGTACGGTTATCGTGGCATGCTGCCACCCACTGGGACCACATGTGCTTCGGATTAAGAGAGGCAGCAGCACCGTTTGCACATGTGCTGGTGGAATCTGTGCTTTCCATACGCAAACTGAAAGCGAGCAAAAACAAAGGGGAAGTCCATCAGAAGAATGAGGCAAGTACGTATGCTTAATCTCGCCTCCGTTGGAGAACGGTGAGTGTCCTCTTTGGAGGACAGTCACTTTTGTTTTTTTTCTGCAGTCCTAATGGAATCGTTATGCCGTGCAGTTATTGGGAGAAGATGAGGAAATCGGGAAAGGATTACTCTCGAAAGCAGCTCAAAGCGTCTTTGCTAGCTTGTGGTGACGTGGCTTGTAAAAGGGCGTGGAGTAGAGACATAATTGCTCGATTGAACGATTTGAGTACGCACAATGCTATGTGGATGGCCAAAGGACTTGTTGAGAGCTGAGAGTGTGATGAAACTGATGATTTTTAGGTTTATCAAGTTCTCAAACCAGATAAAGTCCACAACCAAAGAGGACTGGAGAATCACGAACGCCCCAAGAGGTTGAGTGGAACGCATGTTTCAAATTTTGTTACCAGCAATGTTGCTGAAAAGAACAATCAAATAATCTTAAAAAGGTTGCCAGACCATTGTAATAACTGATTGTGCGACAAACTTCGTATGAGAAGCGCATTCCCCTCTAGTGCAGTCTTTAATCCACAGCCGTTGCTAAAACCTGATTTAACGCTAACAAGATCGAATAAAAATAAATCATGTTTAGACAAGTGTTGGAAGAACTTAGGCGTTTTAAGGTTTCGTTTCCTGAAAACGCAAAACAATGTTTGTTGGGAATAATTTGTAGCACTCTCCCTGTCTTCTGAATTTATAAAAAGATTGTAATAAAACTTCAGGAACCACTGAACGTGCCCTCTTGACTATGCTGCTTATATTCAAATTAAATGTTGGGAAATATTTGAAAGTGACTTGTATACCAAGTATAACATGAAATGTATGAAATGATTTATTTTTGAAAATAAAACACTAATTATAAATGGGAAAGTAAAAACATTTTATTCAAAGTATTGGCCATTGTTTTCTACACATTTTGACCACCTTTCTGGCAATTTGTGAATCCCACGCCAATAAAATTGTACGTCTTTTAGAGCAAACCAATCAGACACGCAATTTTCGACCTCCTCGTAGGAATCAAAGTGCTGCTCAGCCAATGCATGTCCCATCGATGAAAACAAATGGAAGTCGGAAGGAGCCAAGTCTGGTGAATACGGCGGGTGGGGTAGCTGCTTTCAACCAAGTGTTTTGATTGTATCCTGTACGGATTTTGCTTTGTGTGCAGGTGCATTGTCATGGAGCAGAATTACCTTGCCGTGTCTTCTGGCCCATTCTGGACGTTTTTCGATCAATGCATGGTTCAGATTGATTATTTGTTGTCGGTAGCGCTCAGTATAAACGGTTTCAAAAAGTTTTAGGAGCTCGTGGTACAGCACACCTCTCTGGTCCCACCAAACACACAGCATTGTCTTTTTGCCGAAACGTTCTGGTTTTACAGTCGATGTTAATGGTTATCCCAGATTAACCCATGATTTTTCCCGTTTATAATAATAATAATAATTGTTGGCGCGACAGTCCACAGGGAGACCAGGGCCTAGCTTGCTCATCAAATACTCGTGTTGTGAGCGCTACTATTCTCTCACGAGTAGAAGTTACCTACAGTTTTTTGCCAACTCCGAACGGCGAAATTTGAAAAGCTGTCTTAGACAGCTATTACTCTTTGAGTGTTGTCAGCAGCTCGAAAGAGGTGGCGCCGTGAAAACTTCGAGGTGTTCAGTCGGGAATCGAACCTAAACCCTTCGGCGTGTGAGTGTCGCATTCTACCCACTACCCACCACTAGCCACCATTTTTTCCGCTTAGGATTCTTAAAATAAATTCATTTTTCATCGCCAGTAACAATCCGATGCAAAACCGATTTTCTTTCGTGTCTTTGAAGCAAAATTTCACAAGTGTTTTTTCGGTTTTCCATCTGTGGCACCCATTTTCTACACTTTTATATCTTTCCCATAGCTTCTAAATGGTCAGAAATTGTTTGTTGTGCAACATTTAACATTGCTGCCATTTGCTTTTGACCCAAAGTGTCATCTCCATCCAATATCGTTTGCAATTTGGCGTCTTCAAACTTTTTTGGTGGTCTTCCACGTTCTTCATTTCTTACATCAAAATCATTATTTCTGAACCATTGAAACCATCTTTTGCATGTTGCTTCTGATAGAGCCTGATCACCATATGCCTCGACAAGCACTCGATGCGACTCTGCAGCACTTTTCCTCAAATGAAAATGAAAAATCAATGCTTTCCGCATATCATCATTTTCTAATACAAAATTCGGATAAAGTTCCGAATAGGACTCACCCCCGATTTCCTCGAAATTTTTTTCATAGGTAGCATAATATAGGTTGCATAATCCCTTCTTCTAGCTTTATACCCATACCAAAATACAAAAATTAAAAGGCCCTTTTCGTCCCTTCCCGTTATTTGCGGAAAAAAACCCTTCGGATTTGGGCTTCCTATGTGCAGGGCTACCTATAAAAAAAATTTCAAGGAAATCGGGGGTGAGTACTATTCGGAACTTCACCTCGAAATTCGACATTTTCAACACGATGAAAAAATATGATGTTGTCTGTTCAATGACTTGATGTATACGAAATATTTTTCACAGATGTCATAGCAAACAAACAAAAAAAGAATAAGGGCTCGTTCGCAACAAATGTTCCCTATCGAGACATTTGTATCTTGACGCTCACTTCATACGGGTATACCTGGTAAGAGAAGTTGTGACAACCTTGTGAATTGAGCGATTTGCTTGCGTTTTACCCGTCGACGGATCTTTGAAACGAAATGTTTGGTTTCGGATTATTTATGTACTGCTTCATAAATAGAAGGCGTTAAAATCTAAAAATTGTCTGCGCTCGTCTTCTCCGCTTCTACACCAGTGTTCAGTAGAATCTGAGGAATTCTTTAAAGCACAAAACAGTCGATGGGAAATTTCAACAATTATGTAAAAGGTCAAGAAGCGCAACTAATGAAAATGCGGTTCAGAAGTTCATGACGCTTATACCTCGCAGCCTGGACACATTCGAGAACATAATGCATTCACAGTTAAGAAGAATATTTTTTTCTGGTTTCCACTAAATTCCAAGCGATGTGCAAATAATCTCCCATGCACAGTGCAATGAGGGGGGTCATGCCTGATGTTTAAACCATGTGTTGATAGGCCGAGACGTACAAGGATATCAGTGTTTATGAATGCATTGGTGCTGGGTTTCAGAGGAACTGCAGAATAGGTTGTTAAATATTTTCCCTTCATATTTGCATCCCACAGGGATGTAAAAATTGTTTTAAAATTTCAATAAAGTTGTTTGAGTCCAAGCACAAAGTTTGAGTGCTCGAATCATATAATAAACGAAACCATTTGTGTTCGAGTGTAACTCCAACTTGTTCTTTCATATTCCAACTTCACCTTTAAGGTCTCATTGAGTATTTGGTATTGTTGGAGGGATAATTATCGTGATGACAAGCACCGCATAGATCCCAAGCGAATAACCACGACACTAAATGAAATTGAAATTGGCCCATGATGTGGGGGCAAAGAGATTGCAAAACTGCGTAGATTTGCTGGTTTAAACTCGTTTGTAAATTTTTTTTCGACAAATAGATGCCTACTAGGTTATTATCACCCTACTAAGGAAGTATTGTATTGGTGGTCGCCGTGGCGTAGTGGGTAGAGTGTCACGCTCACACGCCGAAGGGTCTAAGTTCGATTCCCAACTCAACACCAATTTTTTGAATTTTTCACGGCACCATCTCTTTCGAGCTACTGACAACACTCAAAGAGTTATAACTGTCTAAGAAAGCTTCTCAAATTTTGCCGTTCGGCAAAAAACTGTAGGTTCCTTCTTTTTTTGGACTGTAGCGCCGACAATTATTATTAAGGAAGTATTGCGGGAAATGAGAGTGCCAATGAACTTAATAATGAAGGATCAAAAATATCATAGGGCCCGAAGACACCTTGGGACTGCACGCATCCTTAGTCAAGGATTCCATCGACAATTGGATCCCTCCACAGCACAACTAGATATGCTATATCTCTTCAGGATGTAGGCTGACCAAGCTCATGCTTCCATATGTGAGCAAGAAATCCGCGGTATTCCTATAATCTTTATATAGGAAAGACCGGAGATGGCATGTTAACGTACTTGCGGAGCACTTCACATTCGCTTAGCACTTAAGGGTGATTGGGCTTAGTCATGAAAACTTCTGTGATCCCTGCAAAGATGGTGACGATAGAAATATCCCACTTTTGTTCGGATTAGGTGACGGCTGTTCGGGGTGATTGGAGCTGTAACCCTGGGCTAAGTTCTTAGAATTCCTCCAGAAGACCACAAAATTACATCAAATGTAGGTTACTGCCGTGAAGAACCGTGGGCCGGTTTTCGTATTTTAGTGCTCTAGTAGCGAGTCCAAATCTCTAAGAAAAGAAGGACGGCTTCAACTAACTTCCGCTTTAGTTAGCGCATTGGAACTTGTTTCATCTCTCATCATACTACGCAGTCATCGGCTTTAGACCCGTACCAGTCAGCTGGACGGTACTTGTACTTGTACTTCCAAGTATAAAACAAAATGGTTTCATTGCTCTTTCGAAATACTGAAACAAAGCAGCTTATCACAGAGCAGCTTATTACAGACATGCCTTCTGTACAGTGATTAATCTCAAAGGCTTTTTGAAGAAAAGACGGCTCACGTAAAAGACAATCAGCAATTTAGTCTACCCTTCGTCCTTTAGACTAACTTTCGTCCTTTAGATTAGATCCCACCATACTTCCTTTCGGACTTTGGGCACACCAGCCAGCAGACCCAACCACACTGCGATGCATGAGCATTTTACATACGGCTACTTTCTTGTCATTGATTAGATCTGCTCGGCCTTTTAGTGGGATTTCCAATCCACAAAGCATCCTCTTCTTCTTCTTCTTTATGTTGCTCTTCAGTCCGGGAACTTGAGACCTAACCAACAATAATCTCTTGTTCATAAAATATTTAGCTACGAGAAGTTGTTAGTATTCCATCGAAAAACTAAGAAATGACATCAATGTCTGATGGTACAATGGACCAATCTTAGAGTCTGAGTGCTCAAGTTTTAAGTTAACAAACCATCAACAAAAAAGAGGCTTCAATTTACTTTCGCTTTAGTAAGCGCACTGCAAAGTGACCAACAGCCAATGGAAGTTTGACTAATTCATTCGTATAAGTCTGCTTTTTCAGCATTCATTCCAAATGCAAAAAGTTTGTTTTGTAGCAGACAGGCAGGAGATCATAACTCTGGGTGAATATATAAGGTTGTTTAATATCTCCTTTCCGCATTTTGCCTTTTGAATTTTCCGGCTATGTAGAAAGAGCTACAGAGCTTGAATCATAGAAATCATCGAGTTAGACCAGAATGTGGCATCTCGTGACTTCGCCCAGGAGATGGGAGTTACTCACCAAACCTTCTAAACCACCTGCAGAAGGCTGGATACAAAAAATGGCTTGATGTTTTGGCGCCGCATGATTTGACGCAAAACTGAATCAACGCCTGCTATATGCTGCTGAAACGGAACGAACTCGACCCATTTTTGAAGCAGATGATAACTGGCGACGAAAAATGGTTGAAGGCCGATGAATCGTCCCAAACAGTGGCCAAGCCGGGATTGATTGATTGATCTGCGGATGTTTTGGTGACTAACTCAAATCTCCTGAGCGATGTCACGAGATGCTACAAGCCGATCTAACTCGATGATTTCCATGATTCGAGTTCTGTAGCTCTTTGTACATAGCCGAAAAATTCAAAAGAAAAAAAGGCGGAAGTGAGATATTTGACAACCTTATATATGAGTGTGAAGGATGACATGCAAACTGATCTCCTGCCTGTCTGCTGCTGTCTGTGACCAGTCATTTCTTTTTTAGAGTTTACAAGGTTCGTTACTGATTATGAGTATATTTCTGACAAAAAGCAGCTTTGTTAAAGTATATCAAGCGTGAGACAAAACAAAATTTTTGGATTTGGAATGAATACCGGTAAAGCAGACTTATACGAATGAATTAGTCCAACTTCCATTGGCTGTTGGTTGATAACATTATATCTATGACTCATCAAAAGAGCCGGCTACCAGCCACAATTTTTTCCAGACTGTTAGCATATAAACACTCAGACCAGGACCAATAACAACGAAATGCAGAAGCATCTTCCTTTCTTAAACGAGTTTGCACGGCTTTTAAGTGCGATTTGCAATCCACAAGGCATTCTCTGCTTCTTCTTCATGTTACGCTACAGTCCGAGGACCTGAAACATAACCAACAATACTCTCTTGTTTCGAAGATATTGAACTAGCTGGTTAAAGCTGGTGTGGCCAGCACGCGGTTCCTACACCTCAACATTCATTAAGGTACCTGGCGATCACCTGATCAATCAACCGTAACTAGATTGATCATGTTGCGATCGACGTCAGACACTCCCACAGTATTCTCGATGTCCGAACCTACCGAGGTGCAAACATCGACTCGGATCATCACCTTGTTGTAGCCAAGGTAAGAACCCGGATATCGAGAGAGCAAGGGAGTCGAGACAGGCCAAGACGGTTTGATCTCGGAAAGCCACAATCGCAGCCGATCGCTAGAGCCTTTGCCGATCGATTCTCCCTGAAACTATCTCAAATGCCTGCACAAACAATAGAAGACAAGTGGAAACGTTGTCAAGAAGCCATCACAGAGGCCGCCACTGATGTGCTGGGTTTTACGCCACCACCTAAGAAGAACCCATGGTTTGACGATGAGTGTAGGCAGGCGCATGCAGCCAAACAAGAAGCATACAAGGCAACGCTGCATCGAACGATGAGAGCTGTTTGTGAGGTCTTTATGCACTCGTGTGATCTATCGGGTTCATGTGCGTCCTCTATTGCGTCCTCCATTGCGTCTTCCATTGCGTCTTAAATTGCGTCCTCCATTGTGTCCTCCATTGCGTCCTCCATTGCGTCCTCCATTGCGTCCTCCATTGCGTCCTCCATTGCGCCTCCATTGCGTCCTCCATCGCGTCCTCCATTGCGTCCTCCATTGCGTCCTCCATTGCGTCCTCCATTGCGTCCTCCATTGTGTCCTCCATTGCGTCCTCCATTGCGTCCTCCATTGCGCCTCCATTGCGTCCTCCATCGCGTCCTCCATTGCGTCCTCCATTGCGTCCTCCATTGCGTCCTCCATTGCGTCCTCCATTGCATCCTCCATTGCGTCCTCCATAGCGTTCTCTATTGCGTCTTCCATTGCGTCCTCCATTGCATCTTCCATTGCGTCCTCCATAGCGTTCCCTATTGCGTCTTCCATTGCGTCCTCCATTGCGTCCTCCATTGCGTCCTCCATTGTGTCCTCGATTGCGTCCTCCATTGCGTCCTCCATTGCGTCCTCTATTGCGTCCTCCATTGCGTCCTCTATTGCGTCCTCCATTGCGTCCTCCATTGAATCCACCATTCCGTGTTTCATTTCGGAGTTGAAAACTCTCTGACTGGGGCATTATCGTCCATCACTAAACATGTTCCAGCCATCGTGAGCGTAGGCACACTGGATCCTTACCGTTAAAAGCCATGGCCGGCATACTCATCAATTGTCGCTAAGCAACTGTTTCTTTTACATTTTAATATGCCCAAAGGAAATTGCTTCCATGCATAAGACACTATGGTCGACCGACAAACATCCAAGAGTTTTAAGAAAAAATTTCCATGACTTCCCAGTAGGAAGCCTCCACTCGCAAGATGCAAGGATAATTTACGTGTAATATTGCCCGTGGCGTCTTTGGAAGTTCGCTTGCAGCTGCAACCAACAAAGAAGCCATCGCCAAATACAAAAGCATCTCTTCCTACCAAAATTCCAAAGAAAAAGTGTCAAAATTAGGGAAAACACAAGTAGAAGCAAACAGGAACATTAACTCTGGCATCCGCAATGGCAAGGCAAAGCCTTCCGAATGTCTCCGAAGCGTATAAAACTAAGCCACTCCATTCGTTTCCCCATTTCGTCAAGAGAACGAATCTCCACTCACAGCATTGACATTCATCCACAATACCCCAGCTATAAATCTTCAATTTCAATCTACATTCATCTCAAAATCAATTTGCAGTATGGATCCCTTTCCCAGTTTATCCCACGAATCGACGAAAGGCATCGCTTCTAGGAGGGCATAAAATGAAAGAAATCTCTGAATGATTAATGAAGATATAAACATCCCTTGGATTTGGGACTGAGTTGGTAACCTTTAATTTTGGTTCCCATCCCAAGCGATGTCTGAATTGAAAATTTTAACGAATGACACGAGGGATGGTTGCGAGATGTCAGCGCTATGTTCCACTTGCTGCCGTCATCCCGAGACCAAGGATGGCGGAAGTACACGATGTGAATTATTGACGAGGCAGCTTTGTGTGAAGTTCGAGAATCAATCAGATACAATTCTTTTTCATTCGCTATTCGTCGAATGGTATCTTTGTTGTTGTTGTGCCTACCTTGTGTTTATATTTATTCCCTCTCATTCATCTAGATTTTAATAAACAGAATGTTATGAGGCAACAAAATATGTATAGGCGGAACGTAGTTGGCGACAGAGGAGAGTAAACGGAGCAAGTTCGTGCCACACTCACACACAATGCGGTTCGTTTCCCTTTTATTAGCAAAACGATTTGTTTTCAAAGCTAAAGTTGTGTGTCTTAAGCACAAATGAACGAGTAGAGCATTTCGGTGTAGAATTTTGATTTAATTATTTTTTAAGGCAGAATTTCATAGACTTTTCCTAGTGGGTGAGTGAATTTTTAAACGTCTTAGTGGCCAGATTTTCGCTTTACGGAGGCTCCCGAAAAAGACTTAAAAAGTACAAATCGACACTCACCACCTATTCGTCGATTTTACGGCCGCATATGACAGTGTGCGTGGCCGCCGTGGCGTAGTGGGTAGAGTGCGACGCTCACACGCCGAAGGGTAAAGGTTCGATTCCCGTCTGAACACCTTGAGTTTTTCATGACACCATCACTCTCGGGCTGATGGCAACACTCAAAAAGTAATACTGTCTAAGGAAAACCTTCTCATATTTAGCCGTTCGGTGTCGGCAGAAAACTGTAGGTCCCTTCTCTTATAGAGAGAGCAGTAGCGCGCACTGGACTGGACCCAACTATTATTATTATTTGACAGTGTTCATAGAGACGAGCTATAAAGTGCCATGTTTAGCACTAGCATTCCTAGTAAACCGGTCAAATTATGTAGAATGGAGATGGAAAACTCTCGCAGCTCCGTCAAGGTAACGAACTCACCGATACCTTCAATATCAAAAAAGGTTTTAGACAAGGCGAAGCACTATCATGTGACTTTTTCAACATCATCCTCGAGAAGATCGTGCGTAAGTCACAAGTCAACACCAGAGGCTCGATCTTCCGAAAGTCAGTTCAATTATTAAATAAGGCTGATGACTTTGACGTGATTGGACGAACACAACGAGCCGCCAATGAGACGTATTCCGACGTTGAAACGGAAGCTGCTAAAATGGACCTGTTTGTAAATGACAGTAAAGCGAAGTACATGCTGATATCAAGGGGACACACAACATCGACGTCTCGGACAGAGCGTCACACTAGGCAGCAGAAACTTTGAGGTAGTTAAGGACTTCGTCTACCTCGGCTCCACGGTAAACAGGGACAACAACATCAGTACCGAAATCAAACGCAGAATCAATCTTGCCAATCGCTGTTTCCTTGGGCTCAAGAGACAATTGAGTAATAAAGCCCTCTCTCGAAGGACTTAGCTCGCCTTATATAACAGTTTGATCATCCCAGTCCTACTCTATGGCACGGAAACATGGACATTACCAAAGGCGGATGAGGAAGCCCTTAGTCTTTTCGAGAAAAATGTTTTGCCAAATACCGCAGAGCCATTTAAGTGCAGTGTGCGATGCTTTCTTCGACCGTCCCTATGCCATTATTTGCGCAAAAAGTGGGCATGTTGACAACTACTAACGCAATTTGGTGTAGTAGAGAATGATTAAAAGTTTGCGTGCGATTTTTGGTCCTGTTTGCGTTGATGGCATCTGAAGGAGAAGATATAATGCCGAACTCTATGGGCTGTACAACGACATGCGTCTGGTCAAGCGTCTTCGTATATAGGATTACTAGGCCATGTTGAGTGTATGGACACCACTGCTCCGGCTCGAAAAGTCTTTGAATCCGAGCCATTGGGACAACGCAACAGAGGACGACCTAGACTAAGCTGGTGTACACAAGTGGAGAACGACCTCAACCAACTTGAAGTGCGCAGCTGGAGGCAGCTGGCGAAAGATCGTGCTGGCTGGAGAGGCATGTTGGTTGACGCCCAGGTCCACCCTGGATTGTAGCGCCACAAGTGGTTAAATTGATTCAAGAAAAAACTCGAAAATTATGAAAAAGACAACATTTGTCCTATAGTCGTTAAAACCCGTAGAAGTACTGTCCGTTCCGTTTATTGATGTCTCTGCCTTATGAGGGTATCAGACGTGTTTCATCTTTTTAACAGCGGGGAGCAGTCTCAGAATCTTGGACCTTATCACCAAGTACGACAAGAATTCAACGAACACAAGTGACAATCAAAACAAATGATGAGTTAAAAGGTACTGCTTCGACTTTGAGAATAAACCTGCCCTGAAAGAGGTCTTGTACCTCAAAATGTTCTCGGCCTGCTTCCACTTGAGTTAAAAGTGACGTAGTACATGCTGTGGACGCTGTGGTGAAATGGACAGAGTGCGACACTCACAGGCCCATAGTCTAGGTACAATTCCCGCCTGTACATCTCGAATTTTTCACGGCACCACCTCTTTCGAGTTGCTGACAACACTCAAAGAACAAAAAGTGTTTAAGATAAAGTAAAAATCTCTGGGTCCTTTCTACTCGTGAGAGAACAGTAGCGCGCACAACGCGAGTAGTTGATGAGGAACCTGGCCCTGGTCCCCCTGTGAACTGTCGCGTCATGCAGTAATTATTTATTAGTACATGACTTATACACGGAAAGGATATCCCATGCTTGAACTGCATGCGGTGTATCTTGAGGCGCCAAATCGGAGAAATCCTTACCTCAGGTGGAACGCGAAATGCACAAAATTGCACTGTCTTTCAACTTCTGAATGATCTGACTGAATTGATGAATCCACATCATACACGTGACACTGCACCTAGGTAGTGTCAACGAAATCAGTGATGGAAAGAAAGCCCTTATGGCTTGGTGACGGCAATCTGACCGCAGGGACAGCTTAAGCAGAGGATAACATCTGGTGGCATTACAGGTCGGAAGCCCCTGAAAGTTAGTTTCAGTCTGACTGAAAGGTAGGGCTCTTGGTGGGTTTACGGTGTCGTCTTTGAAATACGAAGGTTGCCTTTTATATTTCCGGATTGGGCAACCCCAGTGATGCAATCTGGCAACTGCCATCTTTATCGTAAAGTTTGGCATTTTTGAGGTTACACGTACTCAGAACGTTTTGACATACGAACGCTATTTGTGTTGTTTATACTAACTTAAAAGATTCATCTCGCCCAAAAAATGGAATTGAAACGTGACCAGATAGGAGCGTTGTACTCAAGCTTTGCGCGAATGTACCCATTATACATTGTTGCCAGGTCAGAAGAGGTGAAATATTTCTTGCATCGCTTTAAGAAACCTAGGCAGTTCGCTGCATTTTTGGCGAACTCGGATATGTGATGATTTCAGCTTAGTGTTGAGTTGACACACGTACCGAGGATGAAAAGTCGTTCAGTTTCAACAATGCAAGGGCCATTCATAGATAATGGCGGATTCCTTTGAGATCGCTTGAGTGACAGGAGATAGCACTGAGTTTTGGAAGCATTAAATTCCACTCTATTCTTTTTACCCCAACCGATTATGCTGTCAAATTCGGAATTTAATGAGCTTAACACACGCTGCCGTTCCATGTCAATGGCCGAAGAGGAGGGACGAGAGCCGAGAAAAGAATATGAAAAGCTGAGGGTACTGTCATCAGCGAAGGAGTGAATTGGATTAGAAGTGACAGACAGGAGATCATTTATGAAAATGAGGAAGAGTATCGGAGACAAAACGGAGCCCTGGGGAACACCAGCATTAATATGGTGAATATCAGACTTGAACCCATCCAATAAAACTTGTATTGAACCGTTCGAAAGGTTATTTCTAAACCATTAAAGAAGAGACTCGTCGACGACAAAAGCACGCATTTTCGACAAGAGAGCCTGATGCCAGACTCTGTCTGTTGCTTTTGAAATATCAAGCGCAACGATCTTGCTTTCTCCTACATTGCGCAAAGATTGGTGCCATTTTTCGGTGAGATAAGCCATCAAATCACCAGTGGACATGTTGCCGGCCATTAAAAAAGCTTCTGAGCTTCAACATATTTCATAAGCTGACGATTTATCAGCGTTTCCACGACCTGTAGGCAAAGTAGGGACGTAAGTGCTATGGGACGTTAGAAGGTGGGTGATGATTGTTCGCCCTTTTCAGGGATGGGCTGGACAAATGCTCTTTTCCTCTTACTCGGAAAGAGTGGGGCAAATGGAAAAGCTTACACAGTGGTTTTGCCAGCGTAGAAGAACACCCTTTCAGAAGAACGGGCGGGATACCATCCGGGCCAGCTAATTTGCACACGTTTAGATCTTTGTGGCCACCGTGGCATAGTGGGTAGAGTGCGACGCTCACACACCGAAGGGTGTAGGTTCGATTCCCAGCTCAACACCAATTTTTCGCATTTTTCAGGACACCACATCTTTCGAGCTGCTAACAACACTCAAAGAGTAATAACTGTCTAAGAAAGCTTCTCAAACTTCGCCGTTCGAGTTCGGCAAAAAACTGAAGGTCCCTTCTAGTCGTGAGAGAACAGTAGCGCACACAACACGAGCAGTTGATGAGCACGCTGCGCTCTGGTCCCCACTTGAACTGTAGCGCCAACAATTATTATTATTAGATCCTAAAGCATTCTTGCAGCTGTATGAGTGTGAAAATTCACTTGTCCCATGGAAAAATGTACGCTCTTAAGTAAAGGCGCAATCTGGAAGCGTTGATCTGGCTGCAAAATGTGCAGCTAACAAATTTGCTTTGTCCAAAGAGCTGACAGCTGGAACGTCATTTCAAATGAGCGTTAGAATTGAAGACGAGACGGAATCTTTTACGTTTTTTACAAATGACTAAACGCTTTTGCTGCCCTTGGGACAATGCAGTACTTTTTGCCTCAACTTAGATCATAGGAGAATTTAAAACGTCTTATTAATGCATTGCAATCATTTCGGGCCCTTTTGAATTCCTTCCGGTTTTCCTAAGAAAGGTTGGCTCTGAAAGCCCGGTTTATTTCTCTCAACCTGATAGTCTCTTTGCAGCTCGAATCGTACCACGCGTTTGTCTCCGGTTTGATGCTCTTCACTCTGTGAGGAATGAAGGATTTCATATCTGACAAAATTATTTTTGTAACTATATCAGCTATGGCATCCACATCACTATCGACTCTCGATACAATAGACTCTGTGGTACAGGACACTGAAAGCAGGTCTTCCCGTTTATCCAAACATCACTCATCAGCGAAAAAAAATTTCCCTCGCATAGCATTGCGAACTGATGCACCCCACCGAAGAGACAAACTTCACAAGCCCTTAGCAGCTGAAATCACTTGTGCCCGACGCTTAAGTAACACCTTGTTTAGCAATCCTTCTCAAAAACGGCTTAATCACACCACCGATTCAAGATCAATGCGATTCTGCGCGAAGTGCGACACAAAGTTATGTATTTATGTCGACATCCATCGATAAATCCTCGGCATTATGTAACGGTCAGAGAACGTCAACAAATTATGATAAAACTGTAAAAGGCAATTCCGGCAAATACAAGCCATCATCTCCACACACGTTCCCTCTCCCCACACTCGCTCAGCCAGATCTCTTAGCTCCGCTGAAGTTCACCAAAGAGCGGGCTAAACTGATTGCTTCAGAAGATGGAGTCACTCTCTTCCGAAGAGGCCGTCAAACCTGCGATTGTGTAGTGCACCGAAGTTATTAACCAACACACCGCCATTCGCGAACATAGTACCTGCACAACAGGTTTTTATGTCATAGACACGACGCGAGCAAAAAATACGACCAAGAGATAAAAAAGTACAAAAGAGTTCAATGATGAAAAATACCAAACTTGAGCTACGACGACGGCGGCGACTCCAGCAACAAAACAAAATCGCCATAAAATAATGAGAAATTCGAAATGACTCCTTTTTATGGACGAGAAGTTTCTGCCATATGCTGGATTTTGATTGCTTGACATTTGGTTGTGTTGCAGGGGTGTGTGCAGGGGCAGACGCAGGCGATTAGCAGAGTTTTTCCTCACATCTCCGACTGTGCGTTTGAATTTGGCACTGGTTTTGATTTTGGCTCTACGATACGACGACATTGACCTCTGGCGGGACTGGGCAGAGCAGCAGTCAGGCGTACATGATGGTTTTCGATGACGCACGCATTGGCTACGAGAACCGGCAACGATTCGATTTTGTCTTGTCTTTTGATTTCTTTCTTTTGTGTGATTTGCTAGATGAGACTGGAAATGCAATCGCAGGTTTGTTGCGATCACAATTTTCAGGCGGCAATCATGATCGTTATCTTTTGTAAATGGTTTCCACGGTTCAGATTTTTTCCTCTGGCCGGCGAGTGCAAAGATCGAGTGGGAGATGTGAAAAGGTGGACACCTGTAGGCAGAAGAATTTTTTTTTCTGAATTGACGTAATCTGTGGTCTTACCGGATCTATGTATCTTTTGTGATTAAAGAGGTTCCCATGTACTCGTATCTTGGCAAAGCAGGGAAATGAAACGTGGCGTGAGATGAGATTTTTTGTTTCGTGAAGTTCTGCGAGGTGATTAATTTGTAAAGTGCGCGGCCTTCAAGTATGAGAAAAAGGTTTTTGTGTTTGAAAATAAATTGAGTGACGCAAGTGTGCGCTGAGAAAATTCTCGGCACTCGCCAATTCTACCCAGCATTGTGTGCAAAATGTATTCATGCACTCACCCGTCGACGCTGACAAGTGTTTTCATTGGATTTGATGTGTGCCTAGAGGACATCAACTTCAGGTGTTCTACAAATGTAGACAACAGCACAAAGCCAACGTCTGCAAGTTGTGTTTGTGTTTTTTAGTGGTCGTTTAAAATGTGCATATTCTTGAAAAAATTAAACTCATTTTGCAGCATCGTATAAGCTTCAATGCGGGCCACCGTGCGAATTCGTTCAATGACTTAAAGTGGTTTTCGACTGGGGCATAATTTACCCAATCTTGTACGAAATTTGATCAAATGTTATGGAATTTAACAGTAGCATGGCGCACGTGGCGTTGTGGGTAGAGTGCGACGCTCACACGCCGAAGGGTCTAGGTTCGACTCCCAGCTCAGCACAAATTTTTCGAATTTTTCACGGCACCACCTCTTTCGAGCTGCTGACAACACTCAAAGAGTAATAACTGTCTAAGAAAGCTTCACCAATTTCGCCGTTCGGAGTCGTCAAAAAACTGTAGGTCCCTTCTACTCGTGAGAGAACAGTAGCGCGCACAACACGAGTAGTTGATGAGCAAGCTAGGTCCTGGTCCCCACTTGGACTGTAGCGCCAACAATTATTATTATTAATTTTTTTCCGCTGGGGCACCACTGTACGGCATGGCGTGATGTAACCAATCTGAGTAAAAGTACAGCTATCAAATTGAAGCTATCGGAGTTATCCAAGCCCAGTAGCAGTTGTCAGTAAATCCTGGTTGGTCCAACTTATTGTAAATGTATTTGCTACGGATAAGAAATCCCTTGCAAATTAATCTCACATTTCTGAATGAAATTTTTGATCAGAAACCAGCAAGGTATAAGATCATCAATTTCAATCAGTCAGCTCAATTTCACTGCTGATTTTTCGGGAGAAGTCGTTCATATAATTCACGAAATAGAATGAGAATCGAGAAATCGACAGGAAAATACGAATTTTTTGTAGGGGATGTGTGCAATAATTTAAATTTGGGGCCGAAGCTGGAGCTTTGGAATAAGCTCCTTCAGCAACAAGTCGTCTTGTACGTTCCACTACGAGTAATATGGATTAATGCTATTTTGGCCCATTCCAAACGACGATATCTGAGAATTTGTTTCATGGACTATTGCTTCGGTGTTGCCATTAATAGGACAGCGTTGCCCTGAAAAATATCTCAGGTCTCTCATTAAGGAATCGAATTTTGAGTCTTTTTTTCGGATTTCCCGGCGAAACGCCGACCACGTCACTTAACTTATGATTTCACAATTATGATAACTGATCGATGGTTGTATAACAAAAATGGTTAATAACTTCCAGAACGACTTTCCAAACACCTTGATGGCAATTAAAATTCATTTAAATTCTAGAATTGTTGTCTGTAAGTGCTTCTAACAGAATTGCCACTGATTTGGTCTACACATACAAGATAAGGAGCCGTCGTCTTTACCTCATCCGGCATTAGATTGAGTCCAAAAGTGGCTAGATGGGGAAGATTCCCAACCAACCCACCCAACCTTACTAAACCTTCTTCCAAGTAACCCGTTTTCCTTTCAACTTTCAACTTTCCTTTTCCGTTTCTGAGTTTCCTCCTCATCAGGCATCGCATTGCATCAAGTAGAGTCCTATCTTGTGTGTGGCTCTCCGTGTTTTCTTTTACCAGCCCAGTTGCTTTTAATATATTTCCCGTAGTTTCAACTTAAGACTGGTGTCAACCTGTGGTGTCCCAATCCACACAGCACACAGTAGAGTGTCTAAAAAATTGCCAACTCTGATTTCCAGTCCATGTGAGAAACAAACTAGAGTGCACTGCATTTCAGCCATTCAGAACTGCTCTTGAAAATCCACCGACTTGGCCACATATCCAATCGGTCCAAGGTTACTGTGTCGCACCCAGTGTGTGACATCAAAACCAAAGCCCGCGCATAAAAAATTCACCTCGAAAAAGCATAGTTCAAAAGTAAACACCACTCCACTTCTTGACTCGGAATCCGCACGCTTTCAATAGCCACCGCTGTTTGCCAGCAGCATATTTGCCTTCAGAAGCCTCATTCATTCGTCTCCACGAAGCCGCCTCAAAGACTGCGAGTGAATACACACTGGCCAACTGCAACTATTGCACAAGCCCGCAAAGGAAGAAGCAGAAAAAAATCTCCAAACCAGCAACTTCAAACAAAGCGCTCCTTCCAGCACAGCAAAGATTGAACAGAAAAAGAAATGAAATGAATTCACAGCGCATTTGGCCTTGACCGGAGATCTATTGGCATCCCCACCGAAAGCATGTCTGGTGGGGGAACGATCTCTAATGCAAACAGCGCAGATAGAGGCAAATGGGGCGTGTGGTGGGAGTGGGGTTGGAGTTGGTCGCATGAATAACCCATGGAACAACCCCATTCGCCAGATAGCCACTTCAGCTGTTTTCAAATTCAAACACAACAGAGTCACCTTAGTTCGATGCCAGGAGCCATGCATGCACACAGTTTGCGAAGCGTCCTCCTGCAGGTTGGGAAGGGGCTGGAAAAAACGAAAATCTATTTCTAGATGAAATGCCAGATACGGGGAGCAACGTTCCATTAAGAAACAGACAAAAAGCGGAGACTTCGTCTACACAAAGTCGCACTTGGCAACATTTCAGCGCCTCACACACGCCCATCGACCCGCTTCCCAAACCCAGTTACAGAGCGCAAACACAAAAGTCTCCCATGGAGCAAGTGGAATGAAGAGGAGAGTGAGAGGGAAAGTGGGCTGAAGGCATCAACGCCATGGCAACGGAGACTTTGCTTATTATGGCAACACAGATGAGACAAAGCGAACGGATAACGACGACAATGACCAGTGGTATCGAAAATCCGAGGACATGGATTGGGGGCGTCCTTTGGGATGTAGCGTCTGCAATCAGACGCTTCACATCTCGTCGGGATGTGCTTTCAAGGATTGTGTTGATGGCCACACCAGAAATGCGTCCGCTGCCCCCACTCTCCCGACCCCGATCGTTTCGTTTGCAGTCAAATTGACGCACAGCACTGTCCTCCGGCTGTCTCTGTGTTTTTGTTAGCCCTGATGCGGCCGGATTACGCAGAAGGGTACAAATGGAAATCCTCTTTTAATGCCTGTAATTAATGAAAATGTGTATTTTTCCGTATCACCCCTACGGCTGTATCGTTCACAGGTGAGATGATTTGGAACACTGTGTGCACTCCTGCACCCAGGGGAAGGCATGCAAGGCGGTGTTGGTGGTGTGCCTGGTTGTCAAGTTGTCAGTTTTGTGTGTGGGCGTGTCACAGTGCACGATTGCCTGCATTCGAGTGTGCTGGCAATTTAATGGGAACACCGAATGCCGAACGCTGCTCATCTGGCTTACGGAAGCAATTTAAGGCAACGGGAAACTTTTTAACTGCCAATCTGTGAGATTTAACTCTCCAAATGTTAATTGCACAACGTTTCCATTTCCAGAGTGAATGGCTGAAGTGGGAATTTCGGATTTTTTGAAAATTTAATCTTTTATTTGAACGACTGTCACAAGGATGTGCTTGGGAATGATGGCAGTGTGGCGATAATCCGGATTAGTCAGCTTGTGCAGCGTCCGGGAGATTAGTTGCTGGGGAATGGCCTTTGTGATGCAACTGGAACGAAACAATTTCTTAATGGACACCATGATGGGGTATCGATTTCGCAAAGGAATGGCGGGTGCATTCAATTTAAAATCAGTTCATTTGGCTGGCAGCTCTTTGTCGAACCGTCAGTTGGGCTGGGAGATGGGGGACTCCTTCGAATCAGGTTGGGGTGTGTGAGGGAAGATAAGCAGCTTTTGTCATTTACACAATGGGGAAGGCAGATCGTCGCAACTAGCGGAAGCCTGAAAAGTTTCACGCATATGATCTTTTTCTGGCGTCTTTTGTTGACATATGTGGAATCCGCCAGAGGAGCGATTCGAAATAAATTTATGTAACAGCTGTCACAACACATGTCGAAGACATCAGCGGAAGAGCACAACGGACGATTGGGGCCTTAGTCCATGTTTAGAAAGGAGTGACTTAATGTGAAAGCAGTGAGAAAGTATTGACAGTGTCCACGATAAAATTCCACGAACGCTGTCGAAACGCCACTACAGACATTTTCTACTTCGATGAAAAGAAAAGTATTTTCTGCCTTGGCTCCAAAGTTAGCCTAGGAAGTTATGAGAAGGCAGACAAACGAAACCGTAACAATTGCAGCAATTTTTGACCTGATAAGGAATAAAAAGTCTGAAGGGACGTGCGACGTTGCGCATCTCAATTTTCCTGTATAACGCCATGGGCACAGAAAAGGCCTTAAAGCGAAGAGTGAATACAGAACTTTACTGCATATCGATATGAACCCTTATAATGGCTCAGATTCTTATTTAGCCCCCGCTGGACCAGAAAGACGTGTGCCTCGTCAGCCTTCATTTTGAAAGGCAGATTAAGGACAAATCTGAAATCCTTAAACGACAAAATGCCAGTGTACCTATGCCCCAGAATGCTAAGGGAATTGCTGTAGAGGGCACCATATCCTCGATATATTGCCCCGAAAAGAGGTTCTGAATTCCAAATTTCCAATATTTGGACTTTTTGGAAATCTCGATACTTCGGTTTGTGAGCAGGATTTTAGTCATTTCGAGATTTTAGTCATTTCGGAGTTTCTATCATTTTGGACTTTCAGTCATTTCGACATTTAAGTCATTTCAGGATTTTAGTCATTTCAGGATTTCAGTCATTTCGGGATTTCAGTCATTTCGGGATTTCAGTCATTTCGGGATTTTAATCATTTCGGGATTTCAGTCATTTCGGGATTTAAGTCATTTCGGGATCTTGGTCCTTTCGGAGTTTTTGCCATTTTGGAGTTTCTGTCATTTCGGGATTTCAGTAATTTGGGATTTCAGTCATTTCGAGATTTTATTTATTTCAGGATTTTAGTCATTTCGAGATTTTAGTCATTTCGGGATTTTAGTCATTTCGGGATTTCAGTCATTTCGGAGTTTCTGTCATTTTGGAGTTTCTGTCATTTTGGAGTTTCTGTCATTTCGGGATTTCAGTAATTTGGGATTTCAGTCATTTCGAGATTTTATTTATATCAGGATTTAAGTCATTTCGAGATTTTAATCATTTCGAGATTTCAGTCATTTCGGAGTTTCTGTCATTTCAGAGTTTCTGTAATTTCGGGATTTCAGTCATTTTGGGATTTGAGTCATTTCGAGATTTTAGTCATTGCGGGATCTCAGACCTTTCGGAGTTTCTGTCATTTTGGAGTTTCAGTCATTTCGAGATTTTATTTATTTCAGGATTTTAGTCATTTCGAGATTTTAATCATTTCGAGATTTCAGTCATTTCGGAGTTTCTGTCATTTCAGAGTTTCTGTCATTTCGAGATTTCAGTAATTTGGAATTTCAGTCATTTCGGAACTTCAGTCATTTTGGGATTTCAGTCATTTCGGGGTTTCTGTCATTTCAGAGTTTCAGTCGTTTCCTATCTTTTGCTTTTCAGAAATCTTGATAGATCGGAATTAAGGATTTCTACATTCTGTCCACCGTTGGTAGACCGAGTAGCTGGCAACAACATTCCAATACCGGTTTAGATAGGGATCAATGTTTCCATGCTCCATGCTCTCGAAAAGAAAGAAGTCACATGGCCTTTAAAGCTGTTTTTAATTAAAATTTTCCAGCGATTACCTCATTCCTGTTTACCTATTTTATCTTCTTCTGTGCTAAACCTGCAGTGCCAACTTGCCACATAAGGCAACAATTACTCAACCTCCAGCCGATTCCCTAAAGACCAAACCTGTCAAAACATATCTGAAGTAAGTGCTCTCTGACAGTCGACATGCCTGCAAATGACAACCATCATTCGATGCCATTCACCGACTAAGTCCAACACACAACGACGCTTCATGCAAATGATTCCCTCGAAGTGCACATCTTCCCGAATGCATAGCATGCGATGCCCGTCCATTACATCACTCACGAGATCTCTGGATACTGAGTTGAGTTGTTAGTTTTTCTTTTGCACAATTAAGTGCAATTACGGGCACGTTAATAAGACAAGACTGCACGAGGAGTGTTCATCGTCTTAATTGAGCCAATTTGCAGGTCAGTGCAACGGATGTGTAAACTAGTTTTCAGAAAAGTAACTGTCTTCGCGAACTTTTAGACAGTTCACACCTTGCACTGGTTGCGGGTAAGGGGGGGAGCGAGGCACTTTCTTAAGCCGCCGCCAAGTCCACACGCAGGCCCCCAACTTGACAGCAATTAATGTACACTCTCGTCTGTGCGTCAATAATTGTATCGAAGAGAAAAACTCTAAGACTGAGATGGCAATGCCACAGACAGCAGAAAGAAGTAAAAAGAAATTTCCCCTGGCATTCAGCTTGCTGTCAGCAACTAGTGAGCACTCCACCGCCGACATGCCACTAAGTGAGTTTCCAAGCTTTTGACGGACAGGAGTGGCATTTGGCCTGAATGACAGAGGTCTTCGACTGTGGGTGGCGATTGTTTAAACTTTTCCACGACTGATAGAAATGTGTCTCTCAGTCACTAAGATGGCGCTGAGCCAGCACACCCGCGATGGCCTCAATGACAAGTGCGATTTGTTGCAAACTACTACCGTGTCAGCGCGTTGCGAACAATCGATTTCATTCAATCGCTACTGAAGCAGGAAGTACGCGAAGTTCGCAGACAGAGTTCTATGCTAATTGCCACAACGAAAACGAAGTGAAGAAAGTTAAGGTTCTATTTGCATTTGCGGCGACAACAGTGCCAACAAACACTCGCTGATTGTCACTCTCGGTTTTAATTGAAATTTCATTAGTCAAACTGTCATGCATGTACAGTTTGCTCAAAAGGAAAAGTTAATACTCGTAATAAACTTTATTATTTTTCTCCCCGGAAGTTCTTCGCATACATTGGGGTCCCTCCCTGCCGGCACTTTGTCTCGCACAGCCGTCCCCCGAGACCGGGTGATAGAAGTTTGCATTTGACAGCCGTCTTTGGCGCGGGGGCGTCTCGGAAATTGTCTGGGGGAAAATGGTGAGCGCTCTGTTCGTTTCGTAAATCTGTTTCGCTGCTGCCGAGTGTCGAACATGTGTATCTCACATGAATGTACGATTTGGCTTTTTGGGGTGATTGATGATTTGCTTTCGCCTGTTTTGCTGGCATGTCAGTTCGCATTTTTGGTGATGTATGGATGTGGAATTGCTTTTATTGTGTTCGCAGTATTAATCGGGTTTTCGAATTTGCAGATTTGAGGTTGGGAACTTTTGCGGCTGAGTTTATTTGCGAAACGTGTTGATGGTAAGCGGCTTAATGAGGGCGTTTGTTTTGCCCTCCGCTCACATCATCTGCTCGGTGTGTACGTCTTTGGTTTTATTAGAAGAAATACGGACTTTTCTGCTTAATTAAGTCGAAATGGTGCACTAACGGCAAGTAATTGTGATGCCTATCGATTAATTTGTGTCTGTTCGCAATACAGTGCTCTCCATTACGGGAGTCATTCGTTAGGATATGAAGTTGTGGTTAATTAGTTGCTGGCATTTTGGAATAAATTTTGTGTCACTCGACATATATCATTAAGAATCATGCCTCTGTGTATTCAAAACAACGAGAGAGTCCGCTTAACTGTGAACAGGTGTTAATTGCCACAAAAATCGTTAACCTTGACTTTGGACTCATGACACAGATCACGTCACATGCAATTCCGTTCGGACGGTCACACTTTGAAGTGGTCCACTGGATGGATTCAAGAGTTTGACAAAGTGCAGGTCATTTAAATTATAACGAGGTTAACTTTATAATTGTAATTAATGGCCATCAATTACTGCATTATGCCCTTCGACATTCAATCGATTGTGTGTGTCGCTCAATTGTTTGAATTGCTTTCAACTCCGACTCGGCTCCGTTCACCTCATACCGCAACTGGTCGGAATATACAATTCGAGCAGAGTTGGTTAGGGAATTGAATTTGGTTGTGGCGTACTTCAAAAATTAGGTTGAGATTGACGTTTAGTGGCATTCCGCAAGGGACTAGGGACTAGTTGATTCAGCAACCATGGAGGAATAGAGAGCCGACTAAAAATTAAACGAAAAAAATAAAAAAATTTTTGAACCATCGAATACCTTGGACTTTGCGAGACGCAAAATTTGAAAGGCTGTGTAAGGGAAAGGAGATGTAAAATGTAAGATTTGACTTGGCCATTGTTTCAAACGATGTATCTAGAAATAAAGCCAAATCCAAAGCCCAAAAGAGTGACTACCATATGTTTGTTCTAAGCTAAATAAGGAGGAATTGCTGAACGGCTTAAATTATTTGGCACTCGACGTAGCAGCCATTGGACAATGTGTACATGCTTGCTCTTTGCTTGAACTTTATTGCTCAAATTTCCTATATATGTGACAACAATTACTGGGTCGTGGGAAGTTTTGGAAAATTATATGTCTAAGAAGGTTATTCAAACTTCTTAAGACACTTCGTCTTGTGAGCGAATTGTTTAAGGTCTCAGAAATTAAGGGTGTTCCAACAAGAACGGAAGGTTTAAATTTGGCGCCATTCGAATTTTCATTGTTTGAAATTGGAACAATTATTATTGTTTGTTAATAGAAGGTATAAGGTTAATAAAATGTAGCGCTACACGAATGAACAACGCATTCTCATTGTGAACATGAAACTGTTGATTTTGCCGATAAAATCATCTTTAGTGACGAGGCCCATTTCCATCTTGATGGCTTCGTCAATAGGCAGAATTGTCGCGTTTGGGGGGAGCAAAATCCTCGAGTGATTCACGAGGCGCAAATGCAACCTCAACGTGTCACTGTGTTGTGTGGATTTTGGGCTGGAGGGATCGTTGGACTTTTTTTTATGAAAATGAGTCAGGTCAAGCGCAAACAATCAATGGTGTTCGGTATGATAATGATAACCAATTTTTCCCTAGAATTGAAGTGGAGGGGATGTGGTTTCAACATGACGGCGCCACATCTTATACAGATTGATAATTAGATTCTTAGAAACATTGTTAATAATAATAATAATAATAATTTGATGAAGCGACAGTTCACAGGGGGACCAGAGCCTAGCTTGCTCATCAACTACTCATGTTTTGCGCGCTAATGTTCTCTCACGGCTAGAAGGGACCTAGGCCCTGGTCCCCTTGCTTATCAACTGCTCATGTTTTGCGCGCTAATGTTCTCTCACGGCTAGAAGGGACCTACATGTTTTTGTCGACTCCTAACCACGAAGTTTAAGAAGCGTTTTAGACAGTTGTTGTCAGAATGTTCTCAAAAATATTGTTTTTTGGCTTTAATCAAGAAACTAGGTTTCAGTTATAGTTTTGTGAAATTCCATGGAATAAGGTTATCGGTTACACTATTCTGACTCTTTTGACAGACTCCAAAGCTTCAGGACTTCTCAAAAAACAGAATTCAACTTCTACCTCTAGTGATTTTAAACGTGGGCCTTTAATTTCTGGCCTTCTTCTACTTTTTAAATTCACTATTGTTTAACACATCACTCAATAAGTCAATGGACTGGCATATAGGTGGCGCCACTAACAAAGAATCAATTTAAAGGATACTTAACAGAATTGACGCAGCATTTCGATGTGAGTAGCGCGTCATATGACAAAAAGAAAGCCTTCTGACAGTAAAGTCTTACGCCTTTTAAGTCCCGGGACTGACAAAAAGGAGGTGCCACTAACAAAAGTTTATATTATTTTTAGGAAGTACAAACATTCAAATTAAATTTTTATGAGAATCTGGCTTTTAGGTTACAAGTAACACTGCTTCAAGTAAGGCTACATTCCGATTTTAAAAACAATGACAAAACAGAATTTCGTGCTTTTTGATTTGTAAAAGTACCACGCAAGCTCAGCAATGGCTTGAAACATGATACGCGGACTCTGCTTCATCAAAAAAACTATTTGTTGGTATTATACTAACACTACTACTACTTCAAACGTGGCCGCACAGACACCAACGCTGCTAAAGCCTCAGGAGGGCCAATTGAGGTGGTTACACCTGAAAACGCCAAGAAGGTACACAAAATCGTAAGTGAAACTGCGTGAGATAGCTGACGCCTTAAAGATATCAGAAGGCAGTGTGTACACTATTTTGCATGAACATTTGTCCATAAGGAAGCTGTTTTCGAAATGAATGCCACGTTTGCTCACAATGGACCAAAAACAACAACGTATCGATTATTCTGGTGGTCGCCGTGGCGTAGTGGGTAGAGTGCGACGCTCACACGCCGAAGGGTTTAGGTTCGACTCCCAGTTCAACACCAATTTTTCTAATATTTCACGGCACTACCTCTTTCGAGCTGCTAACAACACTGAAAGAATAATAACTGTCTAAGAAAGCTTCTCAAATTTCGCCGTTCGGAGTCGGCGAAAAACTGTAGGTCCTTTCTACTCGTGAGAGAACAGTAGCGCGCACAACACGAGTAGTTGATGAGCAAGCTAAGCCCTGGTCCCCCTTTGGACTGAAGCGCCAACAATTATTGTTATTATCGATTATTCGGAGAGCTGTTTGGAGCTGTTTCGCCAGAATAAAAAGGACATTTTTGCGTCGGTATGTCACATAGTTGGGCGAATTGTCGACGAACTAACGGGACACTTCACCTTCACTAAACACCTAGGTCAGCTTTGACTTAGTGATGGCACTCATTGTGATGCCTATGGAGAAGGTGAAAAAACTTCGGAGCACTTTCTCTATCAATGTCCCGCCTTTGTTTGTATCAGGTGATGACTGTTTGGTGCTGACGTGGCGAGAAATGAAAACCTAAGTCCTTTATTACAGCGCCTTCTGCTCTTTCTTCGGAGAACCAAGAAAACACATTAAATGAAGCTTACAGCGTGGTAGTACAATCGACTAGTCTTTGAGTCTGAGCACTCCGGTGCAGTACATGGATGAAACATGGACCAGTCTTTGAGTCTGAGCAGTGCAGTTTATGGATGAAACATGGGTCCAGCGCTACCCTCCAGACTCAAATCGGCAGTCAGCGTAGTGGACAGCAGCCGGTGAACCACGCAAAATCACAAAGTTCGGCTGGCAAGGTTATGGCATCCGTATTTCGGGATGCGCACGCAGTTTTATTTATCGACTATCTTGAAAAAGGCAAAAAGATCAACAGCGAATTTATTATTGGTGCATTTGAAGGAATAAATTGCACAAAGCAGTCCCATATTGAAAGGAAAATATTCTCTTCCACCAAGACAATGCACCGTATCACAAGTCGTTGACTTCCATGGCCCGAATTGGATTTTGAATTGCTTTTTTCCAGATCTCACCCCAACCGAATTCTACCTCCTTTCAGACCTCAAAAAGATGCTAGCCGGAAAACGATATGGGTTAAATGAAGAGGTGAGCGGCCTATTTTGAAGCCAAAGATAAATCGTTCCATAAACAAGTTATCGAAATATTAGATTGTCATGAAAATTTGACAGATATTATTTGAATGTTTGTATTTCCTAAAAATAATACTGATTTTTGTTAGTGGCGCCCTCTATACGATTAATAAACCTTAGACATTGCGAGTCATGTGAGAGTGGTAATGACTTACAATTTGAAAGGCTGAAAGAGGAAAGGGATCAGTGAATATTTCAAACGATACATTTGAAAACAAGAGCCACAACCAAAGCCCAAGAGAGTGACTAAGTTTGTTCTGAGCTAAATAAAAGGGTTTGCTAAACGGCTTAAATTATTTGGAACTCGGCGCGGCAGCCATTGGACAGTGTGTGCATGTTTGCTCATAACCAAAGTTGGACTTTAATTAAAATTAAATTTCTGAAATCTGTGACAAATGTCGTGAAAAGTTTGTCAGTTCCGGAGCTTATTAAGTGATGTGTTAAAACTACTTCTTTCTGGCATTGCTGCATTCCGGTATTTTTTCTGTTTTATCAAAACCTACAAATCCCTTCGTATTGAGACAAACAACAGAATTTACATTCTTCCTGAATCAAGTATATTTACGAATTCTTCTTCTTCTTGTTGTGGCGCTACAGTCCGGGGTGGACCTGGGCCTCAACCAACATGCCTCTCCAGCCAGCACGATCTTTCGCCAGCTGTCTCCAGTTGCGCACTCCAAGTTGGTTGAGGTCCCCCCGAATTACTATTACTAAAACGAACTATGCAGATTTTTTGATTGAAAAACTTCGATAACAACTTGATGCTAAGGCTAAAGCTGGCGAGGTCTACATATTTCACGGTTATATCGATCATACAACACAGTCAAAACCAACGTTAATAATAATAATAATTGTATGACGCAACAGTCCACAGGAGGACCAGGGCCTAGCTTGCTCATCAACTACTCGTGTTGTCCGCGCTACCGTTTTCTCATGAGTAAAAGGGACCTACACTTTTTGCCAACTCAGAACGGTGAAGTTTTAAGAAGCTTTTTCTTAAACAGGTATTATTCTGAGTGTTGTCTGCAGCTCGAAATAGGTGGTGTCGTGGAAAATTTGAGGTGTTCAGCCGGGAATCGAACCTAAACTTTAGCGTGTGAGCGTCGCACTCTATCCACTACACCACGGCGGGCAAGCCTACGTTAGGTAAACATATTTTCTCAACACCCTTTAACAGGGTAACTTGTCAATTTACATTTATTTTCTCGCAGAAGAAATAGATTTCCCTAGTATCTTAAACAAGTAAGTGTTTTAGTAACTCTCTAACTCGTTTGAGCGCGATAAACAAGTACATAGGCAGATGTAATATTTGTTGAAGACCCTACAGGATCATGAATTTCCTCGCTGGTTATGAATATACCAAAATTAGTTCGTTGCAAAACAAGACAAAGAAGTATCGCGAAGTCTAAATCAAAACATTTAACTTGAAACTGTACAAGTGTCGTGTTTTCCGGTAGATACAATTTCACAGAATAGCAAGCCGCCAGATACTATTCACGTGCTTGTTTATGAATTGAAAAACAAAAATGTACAAAAACTTGGAAGAAATATACATATTCCTTCTTTCTGATAAATGCGGAGAACTTGCGAGAGCAAGTTTAATTTGATGTGATCCAACTGTCAAACTAAAGTATGAATGAAAGTGAATGAGAATGGCCGCCGTAGTGGCGTAGAGGAAGGTCCAAGTTTGATTCTTGACTGAACACTAGTACGGGGTCACCTCTTTCGAGCTGCTGAAAACACTCCAAGTGTAATGATTGTCGATGAAAATGACTCCAAACTGCCCCATTCGAAATCGGCATTAAACTGTGTGTCTTTTCTACTCGACGACACGACGCAAGTAGTTGATGTGGAAGCTAGGCCCTAGTCCCCTTATACACTGTCGCCCATCCAATTGAATTGATAATGCGTTAAGCCTAAAACTAAGACCCCGTGAAGTGGGCAGTTATTTTATAGTTTGACATTACATGTTGCAAGTTGACTATACGGCCCGATAAATTGGTCAAACTTCTGTGTAATTTGAAATGTACGAAAGTGCTGTGTGACTTGAAATAAAAGAAGGATTTTACTTTTACTAAGCCAAGGCCGCTGTAGCGTAGTGGGTAGCGTGCGGCGGTCACACGCCGAAGGGTCTAGCTTTGATTCCCGGCTTAATATCTCGAATTTTTTCACGGCACCGCCTCTTTAGAGCTGCCGACAACACTCAGAGAGTGCTGTTGAGGAAGACCTCAATTTTCGCCGTTTGGAGTTGGCAAAAAAGTGTATTTCCCTTCTACTTATGAAAGAACAGTACCACGCACAACACGAGTAGTTGATGAGTTAGCTAGGGCCTGGTACCCGTAGGTACTGTCGCGCCATACAATTGTTATAATTAATCAAGCCAAGGACCCCAAGCATAGGGGCACTTTGCTCTCATATGGACACTTAATACCTGTTTTCAGTGCTGAAAACATCTCCGCAATCAGCAGATATCATCGTAACACAAAATCATTGAGAATATTTAGCAAATTAGGTAATAAATGAGTGGTCGTAATAAAACAATTAAATCAAAAGAGTTGAAAATCGTACTTTAGGATAAATAGCCCGTAATTGGCTGTCAAAAACTTGTAGAGTCTATGTCGCGTAGGCAAAGAGGTGTTCAACAAAATGATGGCCTGCCAACAACACACACCCAGGTTCGATTCAAACACTTAAAATTTCGAATTTATTTTCTCAGCTATAGCCTCGCTTCCTTGTCGACTTTAGCACTATTATTCTAACATATACATGTATAATAAAATTAAAAATCGATTTGAAGGGGAAGAGAAAGCCTTTAAACCTGCCTTCAAATATCCAAGACTGTCCCTTAAACGCTAACTTCAGGCATTAAAAGTTTCGCAAAAATAACTCTCCACCTAACATGTTGACGATAGTTAGTCAAATCAAGTCGACAACAAATTCAACGACTCATGAAAACGTGACACACATATTCCGCCATGAAAACACTGTGACCCCGAAACCGTCAAATGACACGCACCAAAATGATACCCGCCGCCCACTCAAATATGTCATATTGGGTGTTTCATTCGCATAAATTTGAGCAATTTTCCGGCAGAAAGTATCGCTTATTTCGCTTTTCGGCCTAACCTCAATTTGGTCTCTACAAAATATGACATTATCTTACCTACGTTAAAAATGAATTTTATTTGCAAATTTATATCCGACAATGAATCATTTGCCAGCATTGCCAATGATGAATGCAAATCGGAAGTCATACCGTAAAGGGACGACCCTAACCGATTGTCATTTCATTGAAAGGTACATCAAGCCATTCAGCCATCACGACAACCGACATGAAATTACACATTATTTTTCAGGATATTCACATTTGCGTTCATTTACGGGCCATCAAAAATGACATATTAACACCGAACAAAAATTCAAAAGGAAACAGATCGCACTGCGAATGGCATGCATGTGATTGAATTTTTAAACGTGACAGATACCATGTCGATGACAGTTGTGATATATCGTATATATCGTATCCGAGGGAGAGGATGGAAATACACGTACATGGCCATTGTGATGTGGAAAATAATGAATAATTTTATTGCCGCCGGGTGTCGATTTAATGCAGCCATTCAAGAGTAACATCGGTAGCTTCGGTAAAAGTTTGAAATGTTCGCATGGAAATTACGAATGATACAACATCGTAAATTTGTCCGTCACATATTTTTGCTTTTTTCAAATACCGGGGAAATAAATGCGCCATGGAAGCGAACATCCTGTTAAACTCCAATTTAGCAGTGATGCAATGACAATTGGCATCGATTAAGCATTTATGGCTCAAATTAAATGGTTTTTGATATTTGAACAAAGAGTCCAGTGGAAGCGAAGGAAAATACATGAATTCATGGTTCATAGATTTACGGTAAATTTCCCTTGGGCTAACGATTGCAGCAGTGGAGCTGTCAGGTGACCTCAAATTGTGTAAGGCTAAATGAGATTCATTTCGGGAGAATTCGGGAGGTGACCTCCGTATAGCTGAAATTCGACCGGATTGTAAATTGCACCACGCCGCCATTTTAATTTATGACAAATCGAGAATCAAATGATATTTTAAAATGGACATTAGGTTGACAACTTTTTGTTTTAAAGCGAGAAAGCACTAAAATCCAAAAATTAGTTAATGAAAGAGTTTTAGAGAAAGTGGGCCTCAATAACGAAACATTCAATAATAATAATAATTGTTGGCGCTACAGTCCAAAGGGGGACCAGGGCCTAGCTTGCTCATCAACTACTCGTGTTGTGCGCGCTACTGTTCTCTCACGAGTAGAAGGAACCTACAGTTGTTTGCCGACTCCGAACGGCGAAATTTGAGAAGCTTTCTTAGACAGTTATTACTCCTTGAGTGTTGTCAGCAACTCGAAAGGGGTGGTGCCGTGAATAATTCGAAAAATTGGTGTTGAGCTGGGAGTCGAACCTAGACCCTTCGGCGTGTGAGCGTCGCACTCTACCCACTACGCCACGGCGACCACGAAACACTCAATAGCCAATGAAATAAATAAATTGGACGGGGCAACAGTCCACAAGGAAACCAGGGCATAGTTTTTCAGCAACCAATCTCGTTGTGCGTGCCACTGAAGGGAGCCTCAGTACAATGGACTAGGTTTGGAGTTTGAGCACTTTACCTCAGTGCTTCCCAACCTCAAAAAATAGGGAACCTCAGTTTATTGCCGAATGCGAACGAAAAATTTTGAAAAGATTTTTCATAGAATTTCTTTTCTTTCTTTTCCGTTCTTTGCAGCCCAAAGGAGTTAGTGCCGTGAATACGACGTATTTAGTCTTGTACTAGAACCGGGGAACTTCGCTGTGTGAGTGTCGCGCTTTATTCATTGTGCCACGGCCGCCATTGGGGTGCTTTAATTAAAAGGATTATGGGCACAATTTAAACGACGAACACGCGCCACTTATTAAAAGTAAAGTTTCTTTCTTCCTTGAGGGTTTTAAAGGCAGTCGACGTAAGGAATGCCTTCACATGTCCGGAAGTGTTCCTCGAGTAAAGTTATTCTGCATTGAAGGAAGGAATCGGTTAAAAACAAATCTGGCTGGAATAGAATAACTGAGGAAATGTGAGCTGAAAAGGGGCTCAACTGCAATATAAGAACGAAGCTTTGTGGATAATGACCATGCGACCAAATACTTTGGCTTACCGTTAACTTGGCGATGGAGTTCTTAAATCAAGTGATACAGCTTCTTTTTTTTAACCAGAGCACTAGAAATTAAGCAGGCATTGCCGGTTCTATGTGATGTTTCCACTATGGTATTATTTTGAGGATTCAAACTCCTTGTTTAAAAATAACATTTTGTGTTTCGTCATACATAGAAATCAAATCGTGTCGAGATAGATAGATATTTTATTTCTTGCATAGTATAACAGTGTATAAATAACAATAGTTGTGCTCTAGCTTGCTCAGAGATATAGTTTCTAGAAACTTTACTACTGAAGATTCAGTCACATAATGTTATAAATGGTTTAAAGAAATGAGTACGTTTATGATACACATATCCACATGCTGATTTGAATTTAAATTTTTTTAACATTTCATCACTTATTTACATACGTTGTCTTTAATTTTTCGGGATTAGAGAACAAAAGCAAATATTAATCATCGAAAATAGCTTTATTGTTTTTCAAAACATTCCCCATTAAAATCTATACACTTTTGCATGCGATTGAACCAATTGTCGAAACACTTTTGCCACTCTGATTGAGGTATCTCCAAAACATGCATTCTGAACACATCAACCGCTTCTTCAGGTGTTGAAAAACGTTGACCTCTCATTTTATATTTTACATTCGGTGCCAAGTCAGGACTATACAGCGGATGACTCATCAAATCGATGTTTTGAGTGCTCAAAATTGCAGTTGTTTGATCCGATGTGTGAGAGCTCGCATTGTCGTGGTAAAGAATGATCTGTCTTCGGCGGTTGGTTTTCCTGATTTCTTGAAAGACAAGACTGTTCGGCGTTGTTCTAGTGGAACGGTTGCGACATGTCCAGTTTTTTCGAAAAGACAGGCGACCATTTGCTTGGAAGTGCTTCGTGCGCGAGCAACTTTTGTTGGATTTGGCTCAATTTGAAACACCCATAGAGTCGACTGCTGTTTACTTTCGGGCCCATCCACAATTCATCACTTGTCATGATGTCATAGACGTGTTTCGAAGCACTGAGGTCGTATTTTTAGAAAAAATTTTTTTTTTGATCAATCGACACGAGCCTTTTTTTGAGCGATTGACAAATTGTGTAGTATTGAATGTATGCTGGTCCCACTAATGCCTGAGATTGTCTCAATCTCACGATAGGTCACATGACGATCTTGGTTTCCGGAAAAACAACTGATTTTGGACGACCTTCACGAAGTTCGTCTTGAAGTGAACTACGACCTCGGTTGAATTCACCATACCATCGATAAACACTGGTCCTTGATGGAGCTTCATCGCCAAAAATTGAATTAAGTTCATCGATGCACTGTTGTTGAGTTAATCTACTTCGAAAGTTGTAAAAAATAATCGCACAAACATTTTCACGATTTAATTCCATTTTTTGGGCGAGATGAACCTCTTAAGTTACTGTAAACAAGACAAACAGCGCTCGTATGTCAAAACGTTCTGAGTATGTATAACTCCAAACATGTAAAATTTTACGATAGAGCTGGCAGATACCAGATTGCAACACTAGGGTTGCCCTGAAAGGCAACCTTCGTATACACGTGGACAAACAAATTGTGTAGACTATAGAAATTGTTAAAATGATGCCAAATAAATAAATATAAAAAAAAGAAGAAGAGGATGTCCACCATTTCTTAGACAGATGTCCACGTCTAAGAGAATTCCATTTAAGTGTCTCTGGAAGAAACAGCTTAACATCAGGGACCAATAGGGAAGGAGACCCAAAGCTTTCTCGTCTTCCACCCTTGCATTCGTTTTGACAGCGTTTTTTATAATTCACAGACAGGATTTTTTGTTCTTAAATGAGAATACGTGTGCCCTGTTTAGATAGTTAGATCTCCTCCTTGGTCAAATCGTTAGAGGGAGAGAGCATATAAATTATAGAATTGAAAGAGGGAAGAAATAGTTTTTTTCACCACAAAGTAATGGCCGACCGTAACCACGTTCATATCATAAGCTATATTTTTAAGGAAGCAGTTGCATCTGAAAAGCAGTATTCTTAAGATTTTATTATTAATTCAGAAACAAACATATTACATAAACTTATTTTAAACGCAATAATTTACTACCAGTAATCACAAGCGCACAGTTCGACTGTTCGTTTAACTTTTAAACATTTTAATAAATACTAGAACGTAAACGTACTTTTTGGTGCACTTAAACGTATCCGTTTAATAACGTTTCTATGTTACACAAAATGTTGAGACATGTACCTTAAATTGGAGAAACATCCATTTCACTTACAATGCGAATAGAATTTCACATTATGTGATTACAAACATGTGTGCTGATCTTTGTTTTAAAATTCTAAACTTAAAAGATAAGTATATCACTAAAACGTGGTGTTTAGATCAGAGATGATAAATTCCTCTTATTTGGTATGTGATACAGATGTGAATAATAAAGTGTGTCCTTAAATAATAATAAAAAAAATATATGTATATTTAATGGGCACTTATTATATGAATACAATATTAAAAATTGGGGTGAGTATGTCGTGCATATTTGGAGTGTACAAATCTAAATTTTCCTCTTCACTAGTTGAAAGGAGAATTATTTTCTGTTTTATTAACCCCACAAGATTTCATCCGCGTCTCTAAAACCGAATAAGAGCCAGCCAACAAAAAAAATAATTTCACTATAAAGTTAAAAATCATCCACAGCATTCCGTAAGACTAAGTGTACCATATCTTCTTTCTAGGGGAAATCAGAAATTATTAGCTGGGAAGCTCCATATAACGTTTACAAATTCGGCTGTGGAATTATTGCTTACACGGACGGACCCTATCTTTTTAATAAAGACAGAGAAATAATTGAAAAGGTAAATGTCTCTCATATTATATTAAATTCCATAGAAGGTGTTGATTACATGAATTTTAAGAAAACGTTTTCTCCTGTTACTTACGAACGCATTCTGATATATGTTTTAAAATAGCTGCTGAATAAGGGAAATTTCGATAGATGAAGGAAAAATCAGCTGTGAAGCTGTGCATCTGGTTCCTCATCTATACCCGTTTAACATTCTACAGGTGACTCCGCCATATATACAGAGAGCTGCTCTGATTCAAAAAAAAAAACAAAGCAATTAATTCACTGTAGCCTAACCATACAAAAATTAAATCGTGAACGAATTCAGCCAACAAATTTTTTTAAACATTTTTATAAAACTCTATTAAGTGGTTAAAATTCATATGATATGTGTTATGGGGATTATAACTCTAGTTGCTACAAGCCTACTGTTCCGCTAGTAGGAGTTGCCGATTCGACCTAAAGAAATCTTGGCAGATCCCAATAATAATGATGGCCATGAAAAGCTGATATTTTTGAATTTGTGTGATTCAGGAGCTTAAACGCCTACCTCTATTTCGGGTTGACGCTTAAAACTTTTTTATAGCGTTTTTTAACGGAGTTCGAATGAACTTTCAGTCGTTCCTCACTTTCCTAGAGATGGATTCTTTGACGGGAAGGCCTCCCCTGGTCCTTGGACGTCTAATTTGATCGAACTTTGTTCCTCGCAGTGTCATGGGAAGTATATTCACCTCAGCTGTCATACTCATTGATAGCTGTCCAACGTTGCTAATCGTATGTGAGCATCGGACGTAGCATTATAGTGTGGAGCCTTTCTTTGAGCTTTGAAAGCATTTTCACTTATAAAAGATGGCAGGGTTTTTCCGCCGCTACATCCAGGCTACACTTACGCTGTAGTAGTCATCGTCATCACACCTTCTTTCAGTGATGATGATAGATCCCAAATGTTTGCACTTTTTGTGCCTGGGAAGCACTTTTCCCTTCAAAAAGTAAATGTATAAGATAGGTCTGAATGGATCGGGGAATAGAGAACACAGTCAGAGGCTAATGAGGTACCCGTTTCCCTTCAGAACATTCTCCCTCACATCATCATTTATGACCTTCACAGCATAGACTAGCTGATGCACTTTTTCAATCTCTTCCATTAAGCAGGACTGAAATAAATAGCGAAAGACTAAAGGCGGACCCCTGGTGAACATCAACTTTGATAGAAAATGCTCGGTGACTTTAGTAGGAATCTTGGCCTTTTGTGCATGTTTATAACTACCTATGTGGTGGCTTCAAGTTCTCCTACTTTTTCTTAGAATGACTTACAACATAATAATTAAATTCAAAATTAAATTTTAAAAAATAATAAACTTTTTTGTCGTTGTTTTAGAAATATACTACCATATATAGTCATTAATTCGCGTTGCTTACTATTAATCTAACGACACGGTTTGTAGGCATAGAATTATGATATTATCTCACCGCATATAATGAGATGTTAAATACTATCTAGATGCCAACTTTGCCGGGTTTCATGTAGTTCTGCAGTGTGTATGTTTCGAGTTTTATTGTGCGTCACTTTAGTCTACAAATAAAACACATAAGCGCGCAAATCTCATACTTTATGACAATAACACGAAATAGTTTGTTCTTCGAAGTTCGCGGAAGTTACATGGTTGAGAGCTGTGTTCAGAGCTTTTAGGCTTTTTTTTACCTCCTTTTGTAAAGGTAGCGCTGATGGCCTGGGCAAAAATAGATAACTTCGTCATCCATTAAAAGACTTGCCGACAGATTACGAAGAATTTGTTCCAACACTCAATATCTTCGGCTGAGATGTATTATCACTGCCGCCATATGAACTGCTTCGCGTAATTGGCTTTGGCTTTTCAGTGGTTCCAGTTTGGGTCCTTAGCTTATTTGCTACCCAGTCTGTTTCTGACGACTCACAGTCAAAAGCTCTTTCACTGAGATTCTCCTCAATATTTGAATAGCTGGTGTCCACCGAGGAAATGATACTTTCCTCTTCTCATTTCCTTTTTTTCAATTTTTTTTTTTGTTTTCTGGGAGGTTGAGCTACACTGTACTGGTTCTCTCAGACTCAAAAATTGATCCATTGTACAACCAGGCTTCCTCGTACTCAAAAGGTGTCTCGCGGTGTACTTGTACACGTACAGCTCGCGTATGCTAGGCCGGACTTCATCCATGACGGGTGTTTCTGCCACTTATATGACGGTTGGTCGTTTGCAAATATGTGTTGCGCGGGAAATTGCTAACTGAACTGTTTGTTATTTTTTTGAGGAACCATTAGAGACACTGTTACACCCCAGATATCGTGTCGCAATCCTTCTCAGAAATCAACATAAAATCCTCCTCCAGTTTGCATTATTTCAATAATTCAGTGCCAGTAAACATCTCTTCATGTCCCAGCAGGCACTCAAGCATGTCCTGAATTTCAACGACACTAATGAGAATTTTGCAGTCTGAAATTTCATCTGTGAGATGGAAAGGTGTAAGTTTTATTTTTCTGTGTAATGGATTTTCTTGGTAAACTCAATATTTAAAACCTCCAGACCAAGCAATTCTCCAGAAAACTCTTCTCTGCACATTCGCCCTCTTTAGAAGACATGAAACGATTTAAAGTCAATGGAATATTCTATGGTATGAAACCGAAGGCTGTCCAGATTGACTTCCTGGCATCCTTCGATTATTTTCAGTCAGTGGCAGGTGTAGGAATTTCCCACAATTCTCTGTCACGGTCAGTGTCCGCAATTAGTCGTTCATTGGATTGGAGCTCATTAATTCCTGGAAACATCATTAATTCACACAAATCATTCGCAATCAGTGATGGGAACGGACATCTCAACGATTATGACTTCCAAACAAAGAAAATGCCATTCGATGTCAATAACAGTTGTTCTTTCGATTTGATGACACTTTGTGGATGATTAGCGTCAATCGTTTGATTTACGGTTACATGCCAACACTGAACAATCGTTTGGTTTACGGTTACACACCGACACCCAATGGACCTCACTTGCAACGTGAGAAAGTTCGTGTAACCACAATTCAGCACATCACTTGGAGAAATGAGAAAAAATTCGCGACTAAAATGTCAAGTTAAGTCCGCCAAATATGGATCACCAATGCGCTCACGTATCACGCAAACAACAAAAAACGCTTTTCAACTCCATCCAGAGAAAAAAGCCAAACAAAGAGCACAAGTCTGACAAATTAGCGGTAAACCGGTCACAAAGACCAGAATCAAACGCAATAAAAATCAAACAAACGAGACCAGTTGGGGTGGGCAGAAGAAAATAAATGCGAAAAAAAAGAACGAAACTGAAGTGAAAAAATAAACAAATGTGAGAGGGAGAGACCGAGAGCAAATGACTCACCTGGCAAACGTAAAGGCGATGGACTGGCCATGCCAAAAAATGTTGTTCCATCATACTCCTTGTGCGCCAGAAGGACAATAACACCAAGAAGTATCCAATTCATGATGTCGTTGCTCTTGTGCCCCCGGTCTGCTTGTTGTTGGGGGTGTGAAGGGCCAACAACAACAACAATGGCAGTCCTGCTGTTGGAAGTGATAACGACCGGCGAAAAGTACGTTCCTTGCTGTCTAGTAGTATTGAGGTTATCACCTTCCTTTTACGATGCCAATCGAATGAATGCAGCTCCTGCCCTACTACTGCTCCCGAAGCAGTAGCAGAACCGATTTGCCGCCGCCGCCGCTCGACAGGGATGGTGGTGATGTTGATACCAGACTGGATTCGAGCAACAACTTACAACTAAACTAGATGGCAATGACATTACCAAGAGAATTAGAATTGATCATGAGTGACAAATGCACATTTTTTTTATTTTTTTTTTTTTCTTTCTTTCTTTTTTTGCTTTTTCTGCTTCTCGCACTTCACAATGACACTACAATTGATTTTGATTGATTTTCTTTGACTTTCACTTTGTATTTGATTATCGCTCACTACGGAAATACTGAAGCACTGAAATGGAAAACGAAGATTTGGAGATTTTAGCAAATGGACGTTTGGTGACGCGGCACACGTCGAATACGAATCGTTTGTTCTTTTCGCGCAAAATTAATGATTGACGATCAGCAACAGCACCGACCAGCACCGTCGTATCCTGCTTCGTAATTTTGGTGTTTCAGCAGAACAAGACGCGGAGTAATTTCATCAACAGACTTAGTACCACTCTACCGACGACCGCTGCGAGGTTCGCAGGAGGAAAGTTGTAATTAGTTTGTCGTTTTGTGTTCTTTTCCCCACATCAGTGCACCTGCCCCCTGCCCGCGACCGTTGCACGAGCGGACAATTATCCCACAAATCACCAGACTTATGCATGCCGCAAGTGGATGAATCTGGTTTTGAGCCGCCTCGCCGCGAGATGCGGATGTTCGCATAAGTGAAGTGGAATTTTATCGGCCAATAGATGACGGGAGGATGTTCGCATCGCTCGTTTTGACATGGAATTTGACAGCCTGATAGCTCATCGCACACAACATCCTCGCTCGCTGTGAGAGGTGCCAAAACAAGCGAGATGTAAAATTGGGTCATGGCATTCCATTTGAGTGGCATTTCAAGTGTCATGAAATACATTTGAGATGACAGTGCGAATTCGAGCTGCATTCTGCACGAACTTGTCCTGAATGGGTGAATATTTTGACATTTTGATTTGTTGCTCATGCTCTGCGGTTGGGGAGGAAACTGGAATTGGTGGTGCGGTGTCCTTGAGAATGAACTTCCCAACTGGGAGATTGATGAGGCGAAAAACACAACAGATCTCCGAGTACATTGTTAAAAAAAATTGTCGTTGCCTCCACTAAACTGGAAATTTAATTTTAACATTCGATAGATAGTAAACAGAATTAGGTGGTCAGCCAACATATAATCCAATTGATTGCACAACCACACTTACGGCTGCGTGTGATGTGGTGTGTATTCTAATATCATTACGTCAATGGGCAGACAATCAACCACCGTTAATCCATTTAAGGCCAAGCGTCCATTGCATGCTTAGCCAGCGTGCCAGAGCCCCAAATCCGGGGGAGGTATGTCCTGTGAAAACTTTCACAATTATAACAAAACCAATACAAGTTTGGTTTCCGGAAGGATGGCTGAATGAATGGACTGGGTGTGCACTGTGACAGAATTTTGTGCACGCTTGAAACTACAGACGAGCACATTTTTGAAAGGCTTCAAAAAATTTTAAAAAATTCTGAGTGTGTCTTTGGAATAATGCTTTGATAGGATCTTTCAGCGTAAAGGAGGTTTTTTTTTTAAGAGACTTAATTTGGAGGAAGGAACGCCTTTTGGATTTGTGCCGAATTTCTTTGTTTCAAAATGGAAGTGGCGCTATACCTCAAAAACCTCTGAACCGTTCGAGACCTGCAACGGATTTCGGGAAGGAGTCGTGTGATTTCTTCAATTTGGTACTGGAGAAAATACTGCGGCGGGCAAAAGTCAACACGAAAGGCAATATCTTCTACAAGTCTGTCCAACTGTTGGCATACGCTGATGACATCGACATTATCGCGCGGTCCCAACGCGCCGTTGTGGAAACTTTCACGGCAATTGAGAAACTGGCGGAACGAACTGGTCTAAATGTCAATGAGGACAAAACCAAATATATGCTGTCGAGCAAAAAACGATCCACCGCACATCACCTAGGCCAAAACGTTACAATCGACAGCTACAATTTCGAGGCAGTAAAGGAGTTTGTATACCTGTAAACTCGACAAATGACATCGTAGTGGAAATCCGTCGTAGAATCGCTCTTGGCAATCGATGCTTCTTCGGTCTGTCAAAACAACTGGGCTTGAAACTCCTGACTCGAAGGACCAAAGTCATGCTCTACAAAGCCCTTATTCTGCCAGTCCTGCTTTGTGGAGGCGAAAGCTGGACATTAAGTAAGGCTACAGATGTGGGATTGGTTTTACGTGATCACCTGCCTTTACGGCTTATATCACGGGGTTCATTTTCCTAAGAGTCGTAAGTAACGCAAGACTAATCACCTTAGTTACCCAAGTAACAAACTGAGATCATGCTTGAGGGGCAGTCACCCCACCTTGGTTTGATGCGAAGCCTTTCTAAAACCTCTTCCGCTTTCTGGGTCGCAGCGCCCGGTTGAGAATGCAAATTCAAACTGAAAAGGGATACTCCCCTAACCGTCTTGCCTAGTTGTGCTTAAATAATGAACTAGACAAGTCAGCACAGTACCGGTTAAGAATGCGACTTCACACTGAGCCAGGATAGTCCCCTAACCGCCTTGACTAGTTTTTGTATAAACAAGCAACTAGACAAGTACGCACAGTACACTATCCTCGACTCTAGCCGCAATATTTGGTGGAAAGCCACAACCATCACGATATTCCCACAAGGAACCACTCGGTCAGGCTGAAACCGAAGTTCCGATTGCCCCCGACCTTCCGTGGTACGAAAATATAGCCTCTGGTCAAGCTGCCACTATCAGTCAGGTTCCCTCAAAGCCTGGGTCTGTTAGCCGCCATCCCGCCACAGATGGTCTTTTCACCATCGGTGTTTCCGTTGTCACTATAAATAGTGATAGGGATGTGTTCTTTGAATCATGTGATTCATAAATCCAGTCACTTCATCTGGAGTAAGGCTACAGAGCTGATTCTTGGTGCCTACGAAAGAAAAATTCTACGTCGCGAGGAAGGCGAATGAAGGAGAAGGCATGGATGTAGTCCGGAAGGCAAAAATCCGTCGGCCACACCGGCTCGGCCACGTTGGCTCGGCCACACCGGCTCGGCCACATCGATTGAATGGAAAACAACGCTCCAGCAAAGAGGGCCTTCGAATCCGAGCATCCTGGTACGAGAAGGAGAGGAAGGCCGAACAGAGACCAAGTCATCGCAGATGTAAGAATATTTGGTCTTGATGACTGAAAGCAGCGTGCCAAGGATCGTCACCGATAGAATGCAAACATTGCACAGGCTCGGAACCTCCATGGTTCATCTGCCTGATAAGTAAGTGTGGCCCTATACCACAGTTTCGGCTCGAAGCGTCTTCGATTTCGGAACATTGGGACAACGCGATTTAGAAGAAAATAGTGCACGCAAATGAAGAAGGACATCACCCAACTTAATGGGTGCAACTAGAGGCATCTGGCGAAAGGTGGTGCCTGCTTGAAGAGGACTACTAGTTGAATGCCAGGTCCACCTCAGACTGTGCAGAAGAAGAAGTGTAATATCAACTCCTAATCGTTACGTTTGTAAAATTGTTGACATCGTTGACAATCACTGAGTAAGGTCTGTGAACTTAGTAAAGTCAACATTTTTCGCAAGAAAATAGAACTGACCTTTAGCACAAGATTTGATTAAAAGTGAAATTGCGTCCCAAGCTTGAAAAAAACTCATACTCTCAAACTTAGACTTACAAATCTTAGCAGAATTTGTTTGGAGATCATTCTGTTTTTTAAGGATTTCACTGAATTGTCGTGTAATTTGCATTTCTGACTCGGAATTCAGTGTAATCCACTTTTTTGATAAGAAATAAAAATTGTTCGAATATTCCAAAAATCCCTTTGTTTAAAATCAGTCTTTACTTCTTCTGCCCAATCCAGTTTGCGCGCTGAATACCTCATCAGAACCGATTCAGCACAAATGTGTGCTTAAGTTTGTCTCACAAAACATGTCATCCTCAGACTCGCTACCGCTGCATCAGCCTAATCCACCAAAATTTCTCTTTCAAATCGTAGCAAATCAAATTTTATCAAATCCGCCTCAATAACCCCATCGGCCCATTCTGTGAGTTAATTCCATTCACTTAGGGGCTTAAACTATCCCTTTAGTGTGCGCCAGTTATACAAAAACAAAAATCAAGCCCAAAAAATATGACAACAAGGAACATTCACTCCGACCAGTTCATCCATGAATTGAATTTCCCCTCCGCGATTGAGAAGTTTTTAATTTCTAATCCGAAAGTTTGCCCCAAACTTTTCCAATCAAAAACAATGCAAATGATATCCGCAAAAGGTATCCGAATCCATTCTGAGACGGAGGAAAACTTGCGAAATTCTAGCACAACTATCTAAGTCCTACCACAATGACGACGGGTACACACAGTCCGACAGTCAGTCGAGCACAGTGCTCATCTTCAAAGTGGCTTTGTTGAGGGTTTCGAGTTTGGTTTCTCCACCATGAACGAACACGAATGCGATGAAAGAAAATTCCGATTTCCTTACGAGCACAAAGAGAAACCCCACAAAAGAGCACATCTCTCCGGTTCTCCTCGCAATCTGGCCCCAGACCCAAAGACCTCTTTGTTAACACACATACTTGCGCACTGCTTCACCACATAGAACACAGCATAGAGCAGAATTTTTGTATTTTTTGTTTTCGTACCGAACAAAAGAAACGAAAAAAAAAATCGAATTTTTGACAGTCACCAGCTTGACGTTCATCGAGCTCGCCGTCATTGGGGAACATCCTGAAGATTGAATTGTCAAGTGAAGCGAGCGAACGCAAAAAATCAACTCGATGCACCACTTGACAGCCCACTGCGATTGTTTGCCAATGAGGCCATTAGGCCTTGGTCATCGAAGTGTTGCAGTGTGCGAGGCGAGTCGTAAGTGCGGCAACAACTGCAATGGATGCCTCCCATCAGCATCAGATGAACGTCGAAGTCGCCGTCGTCGTGAAGTGACTACTCCCACCACCACCGGACACCGTCATAGCTTGTCAATATTATTCGCACTACACACGAGCCAGCAACAACATTCACCCATACACACGCGTAGACGGAACGTGTATTATTTCTTTACGAGTATTTCCCTCTTGTTCGTCATCTTGGGTTTTTTTTTTCCACTGTTGTTGTTTTGTGTTTCACCTGAGAACCTTTGGCAGGGAACAAATGTCATAACTCGGTTGGCTCGTCGTCGGTTGGCTGGGGCGAGGGCGAATGGAGGGGGAGGCCACAGGAAAACGAAGAAAAACCCCTTTTATCGAGGAAAATCGGAAAAATATTCGATGTGTGTCGTTTTGGGAAAAACATTTCCTTCCGCTGTCGCTGCTGTTGCTGTTGCTGTCGTTTCATTGTCGTCGCTGGGCAGTGCGGGTGCTGCACGAACCGACCGACCGACCCGGGTCACACACGAAAGGGGGGGACTTGGGAGGCTATAAAGATTCCTTCTTCTTTTGTTATTTTTTTCTAACAACCAAATGTAACCACGAAGGTAAACCACTCATACACAGTACGGCGGAGAGCACGCAGACACTATACGCCACCATTACGCGCTATTCAACAGCGCCATCCACTATTAACACAAACACAACGACGACGGCAACGACTATTACGAGCGGTCACACAATTAGGGAAACACTGAATTTAACTCGATTTTATTTTGCCGTTGTGCTTCTTTTTTATTTTCCGCTGGGGTTAATGGGATTTTCGCTTTCGTCGCGCGGTTATTGAATCCGTAATGTATTTGGAGTGGGTCGCATCCCGGGTCGGGCTAATTGGATTTGAACAGCATCAAACACACGAGACGACCACTGTCGCATTACCTCTCACCGCGGCTTGTTGAAATAATGCACGAAGTTTGGAAATTAAACTAAAAACAGAAATATCCAAACGAACGGGGAGCGAAACGGACCCCGTCACCAACCGAACCGTTTCGTATCTAACCGTCAACTGATGGTGGTAGGTTGTAGTCGTATTCAAGAGATACTTGCACATCGACGGCGATGGCAGTGTTAAAGCAGGTACTTGGAGCTGACTCTTCGATTTCGATTGGAGTCGCACAGCAGCGCTTTGATTTGCTCTCTGTGCCACTCTTCGGTTGGAAAACTCGGGAAATCTACAAGTTGTAAAGAGAGTGTGCCCCGTGTCTACCTGGGTTTTACTGGTGACTGTGTTTCGTTGTTCGTAATGATGAAGACGGCTGCAGGCGGATGAGTGTGTATGTCACTACTCCCACTGGGTCTGACAGTGTTGCCGTATTGTGAAGTAGTAATTGAGGCCAATGTTGCTATAATTTGTAGGAACTGATGTACGATTTTAAATGGAATGACGTTTTGACTGTTATCGAAACAGAGCTCGGACCCGAGGACTCTTCTGGCTGGTATAGTGTTTTACAAACCGCCCACACAGCCTAGCTAGACTTCCATACATTTTTATGAGGCAAATGTGTGTGTTAAATCTTACCCCTCAAGTACAACAAACACAAGGATCTAAAGCCAACAGCTCCCGTATCAACTTTTGTTTCTGTGCCACAGATTAGGGCAGGAATAGCCAAGGAGTTGCATACAACCGGTGGGTGTTTTGACGGCTTCCTTATTAACTTCTTTCTGGAGACCTTAGAAACAGTAAACGGAAAAAGTGGATCTATGCTATGGTTCCTTACTGAAGGAGTTGAATTTCTTTACTGTCTTAAAGGTTTTCCTGATCATTATGATGTTCTTACCGATACGTCGATTCCACGCGTGTTTTTGGCCCTCTTTTGCCGCCAATCACACTTGGACAGCTTCTGTTTCAATGCCAACAAATACTAACGGTTTGCTGTATTTTCCCATTTTTCATAATATTGTCGGATAAGCTAAGAGGGTTTCTGGAAGATCGTTATGTTTCAGCCATTCGGGTAAAGAAGACGATCAGAAAAGTTTTCAAACTTAGCGTTGTGTAGCCCAAACAGTCTCTTGTTTCCAAAGAGTTTTGACGAAAATGAAGGATCCACAGCGAAGGTTGTACCTCAGTCTGTGCCAGTGTTTTCAAGACACTGGGAGACCAGTGGGCAACCCATGCGCTGCCCTACATTATATGGTGTATAGAGATTAGAAGGTTTCTCCTGTGGCCAATCAAATAGCCATAAGTCTCTTTCATCGGTCAACATTTGACGGGGGTCCAGCCTCTGATTGTTCAATTACCAAGTCCAATTGGATCCGCAATTAAAGCTGCCGCCCTCCGATTCCTTTCTGCATAGTTTCATCCTCATTTCTTCAAGTTATTGGAATTAAAAAGAAACTTTGATCCTGAAAAAGTTTTTTCTGACAATAACAAACTGACTATAACAAACTGAATTGCGCGTATGAGGCTTGAAAACGTGCCTGTTTTCATTTGAGTACGATTTTTCTTCAAAAATAAGGCTGTGAAATCCTTTAAATGAGGCATCTACTGAGCTATGTTACCTTACCAACCTTGTCTTGAATTTGGATGTTCTCTGGATTATCCAGAGAACCACACATGTCGCAAACGATCATTTCCCATACTCATTCCCTCTAACACATTGAGACGAAGGCTTCAATTCGCTGTCAACTTTCAGGCAGTGTAAGCGAATTTGTGGCAAACCAAACCGATCCGCTTGAATTTTCAAGGCTCTTGGAAAGACCTCTTTTCTCATATGCACCAAGTGTTCTGCTGCTCCTATCAAGCTTCAAAGAATGGTCTGCCTTCGCTGCACTAGAAAGCCTGGTTATGCTCTTGACGCATTGCTGAATCTCCCCCTATTTGGTATCGTTGTCATAGGATGCACAATCAAGGCTTTCAATCGTGAATCATTTAGTCGGACTTAAAAAAAACTGAACGTTTGATCCGCACAGCAACTTTTGTGGCGCTAGTTTCATGGATATTTCTTCTGATGCGAGGACACCAATAATCCAGCTGCGCCGCTCATACAAAGTCCCTGCGTCCAGGACTGGCACTGGCCGTGACCTAAGCCAGGAAGTGTTTGGAATTTCAGGGGCATTCCCTTCCTAGGTCGTTTCCTGGCAAGTTCCTCCAAGACGATGGGGGCATCTGGAGCTGGGGCTTTCGTGGAAAACGTTTTTGAGTTTTTTTTCTTTGAGTTTTGACTTTGTTAAGACGTTAACGTCGACGTATTCCCCGCACTCATCTGTCTCAGGTGTTTGGTGAAAATCGTGCAGGCACTATGGAACCGTATTTTAATAGACGATCTTATTATATGGCTGGGTCGTATGTGCATTACTTTCGTTTTTTTAGAGTAAAAAATGAGGGCGAACTTTTAACGGCATCACCTCTTTCGAGCTTCTGACAACACTCAAAGAGTAATAACTGTCTAAAAAAGAAAGCTTCTCAAATTTCGCCGTTCGGAGTCGGAAAAAAACTGTAGGTCCCTTCTACTCTTGAGAGAACAGTAGCGCGCACAACACGAGAAGTTGATGAGCAAGCTAGGCCCCTCTTTGGACTGTAGCGCCAACAATTATTCAATTATTAATGAGGGCGTTATCGTGACACCAACGCATAATATTGTTCAACTCGATAGCATAAAATTTTACACCTCGTTAGCTAACTTTGCGTCGGTCTTTTATGCTTCACCTCTTGCAATCTTAATGGCCACAGACTATGTTGTGAAGAACTGGTGGAAGTACGTGCATCTATGATGCCAGGCTGTTTTATAGGTTCATTCGACCCTCAAACTTCTTCCAAGATAGTATAGAAATGCAAGTCTCTTTTCAATTTGGTCGACAGACTAAATTAGTTAACACTTCACTGGGTCCCGGAACACCCCGATTTAATAGAAAACCAGACCGTTGATGAACCTACTAGGTCGACGGTTAGGTGTCTAAACAGGACAACCGGAGATGACAAGACTATCCAGAATACTAGCTGACCAAGGTCAAGTTTCCAAACTTCTGCAAGAAATACGTGGAATTTCTTCCCTTTTTAAACAAGAAATAGTGTAAATGGCTTGAAGACACTTTACTTAAGTGTGCTAGGTCTTTGTAAAAAAATTCTTTGCGACGCTTGTGGGGAACGTGAAAAAATGCTGAACCCTTTCACTACATTGCATCGCCTTTAATAGGACTATGTGGCGGCTGTTTGGTGCTGTTGTGGTTAGAACTTAATATTTAAAGTCTTAAGCACAGAAGTGTTAGCTCGTGTCTTTACGGGCCAGGAAGAATAACATTAAATGTAGGTCGTACAATGGATGTGTATTGCAGTCTGAGCGCTGCAGAGCAGTGTTTACCAACCTCCAGCATCCAACAAAAAACAATCGCATTTCCAAACCGTGTCGTAAACTGTCTTAGAGTTGCCAAAAGGTCGGTTCGAAGCTCCGGTTTGACTTTTTTTCCTGTTGGAAATTTTTAAAGATGAAAGATGCAAATAAGAAGAAACGGTAACAAACAAAATTGACGCATATGTTGCGTTTTTTGGGGGTTTTATAAGATCTGCCTCGTGAAAGCAATGGGTTCATGGAAAGTTACAGCACCTGCGTAAGATTTTTCTTTGGAAATAAAGTTATCTTGAGCTGCGGGTACTACAAAGTAATGTTGGCTCATACAAAATCTCTGGCGGATTTGATAGTTTTCTAACTTTTCCAAAAATGTCATGGCACACAACTCACGTCACAAAGGGTCATTTGCGCGTCGCATTCCTAAACTGGGATACCAGCTGTCTTGAATATGCTTCGAATGTCACTTCGAACCTTTAAACTGACCCCTTCTTTGTCTAAAGAAACGTAAAACACTGAATAAACGAGTAAACTAGCTATGAAACTGACATGTGTCAGAATGTGATACCATGAAACCAGCCGAAGTAGCCTCTTGAACGACATTTGAAAACAATTCACCATTTTATTTCATTTGAAAACAAAAAGGTGGTCCTACGGGCGCATGCAATCGGATTGGACGATGATCGAAGACCTTTCACCAACTTGTTTACTTATCGCCTTAAGTAGAAGGTATGTTTTTATGAGCCCTAGCTTGACTCTTTTTGTACTAAAGACATTAATGATCCTATTTCAAGTTCAGTCAACGAGGCGTGTCTTTAATGTTTAAAAAATTGTAAGCAGTCAAAGCCACTCGCAATTAAAGTGTTTTCCAACTCAAAAGTTACTCCATATGTAGCGACACGTAAAGTAGCACTAGAAAGCAACACTGTCAGGCAAAAAGCTTCCGAAATAGAAAAGGAAACACCCCTCATCACCCTGACTACACAAAAGCTCTAAAGAGCACAAACAAGAGTAGTCCTTTTAAAATCCTGCGCATGCCCCTGCGATTTGTTTATCAATAAGACACAACAAAATCTGTAAACACTTTCTCCTAACAAGAGAAAGCATTAGCTTCTCCTTACATGCCACACACACACGCAAATCCACGCAAACATCTGACATCAGCTCCTGATTGTTTTTATTTGATGGACTTTCCCCACTTTTCACTGACAGAATTGACATTTCAGCCGAACGCACAGATGGCGCTGAAGAGTTTCATTTTGATTTTCAAATAAACTTCCTTCCACGTCTATTAAAGTCGTCCTTGATGCAATTCTCACACGCAAAGGACAACAGGATTCTCATCAACCACGAAGAGATACTTGAGTCGCGTGTGTCGAGAATGTTTTTCTCCGGCTTTGCGTGCGCTGTTTCTGTTCTTGTGACCCATCCGTTGGACGTGATCAAAATGAATCTTCAGGTGAAGCCTCTAACGCTGGTTGAACTGCTGAGCCTTCACTTTTCGAAACCTGGAGGTAGGCATGTTGTACATTCATGGAACTCTGATCATCTGACTCTTCAGACATTTTGAACTTAAGGCCGGAACCGCTTGTATCGAGGCATCACGGGCGCAATGGGCCGGACCATGATTTATGGAAATCTTCGATTTGAGCTTTACGAACTGGCAAGACGATACAGTTACATCAACACGTTTCGGGAGAAAATCACGGTTGCAGCTGCCAGTGGCGCTGTGGGCGGATTTTTCGTAACGCCTCTCACCAGAGTGCATGTCCGGACGCAAAACGATGAACTGTTGGCGCCTAACGAGCGTTTCTAGTGAGTCATTGTCTCTGTGCCTACGAGTGAATTCCAAGGCTTTTTCTAGTTATAAGGGTGCCGTGAATGGAATGTACCGAATCTACCTGGAGGAGGGATTCCGAACGTTATTCGCGGGATCGATGATGTCGACTCTGCGTGGAATGATGGCCACCATTGGTCAGCTCGCGCTGTACGATGAAGTGAGTTCTGTGCATTAGTCCGTTTTAGAGACTCAATGAGATGGGATTTTCAGCTGAAATTGAAACTAACAGATCACCCAGACTTTTTCTCAAATAGTTTCTCCACATATTTGCTGGCGTCTGTCACTGCGGGTCTTATAGCGTCATTGCTGCAACAGCCGTTTGAGGTGATTTCAACGAGGCAGTTGAATAGCCCTTCGGGAAAGATCCTCAGCACATCGAATGTTCTGCGGGATATCCTGAGAATTTACGGCCCCATGGGTTTCTTTAAAGGATTCGTGCCGGCTTTTGTGCGAATAGTCAGTCAGACAGTGGTAACGTATATGATTTTGGAAAATCTTCGGCTTCGGTACGGTTTGTTGCTAAGAACGAGAAAGCGGGGGGAAATCTATGAAATCATGCCGACTGATGAAAGCCCATGCCAGGGTGAGGATGAGGACTACGTTCAACAAGAGCTCGAAGGCTATAACGAATTCGATAATCAATTGGCAGACAATCCAATTGCGAGCGGTGCACCTAAGGAAGATGAATTCAATGCCCAGACAGAAGAAGATTCATCGGACCTTTCGAGAGACAAAATCTAAATCCTGTGATAATAAAATTAAACATCTATCATTTTCCAAAGACAGTGTTTTTGTGATAAAGAACGTGGACAGAGTCTTATCTTGGCAGTGCACAAATCGGAAAATACCATTTTGACCTAGATGATATTTTAGTCAGACTTCAAAATAGTCACGGCGTTTGCTGGTTTGTCCATCTTTCAACATTGAGATCACTGCAGAGCGTTGATGAGTTTCAGTTGTCACTTCAGCCCGCAAGAAATCGGAAGCAAACTATTTTAGAAACTGCTCTGTTGTGTGTGCTTTCCGTTCTCTCAGAAGTAGAGGGGACCTTCAGTTTATTGCCAGCACCGAATGGCAAAAGTTGTGAAGCCTTAAAATCTGAGGGATTGCAACAACTTCAAAGCGGTATTAGGGTGAAGAACTAAAAATAAAAAATAAATGAATCGGATCTTCTTCTTCTTCTTGTGGCGCTACAGTCCGGGGTGGACCTGGGCCGCAACCAACATGCGTCTCCAGCCAGCACGATCTTTCGCCAGCTTAGTCTAGCTCGTCCTCTGTTGCGTTGTCCCAATGGCTCGGATTCAAAGACTTTTCAAGCCGAAGCAGTGGTGTCCATACACTCAACATGGCCTAGTAATCCTGTATACGAAGACGCTTGACCAGACGCATGTCGTTGTACAGCCCATAGAGTTCGTCATTTAATCTTCTCCTCCAGATGCCATCAACGCAAACAGGAACAAAAATCGCACGCAACCTTTTAATCATTCTCTACTACACCAAATTGCGTAGGTAGTTGTTAACATGCCCACTTTTTGCGCAAATAATGGCATAGGGGCGGTCGAAGAAAGCATCGCACACTGCACTTAAATGGCTCTGCGGTATTTGGCAAAACTTTTCTCTCGAAAAGACTAAAAGCTTCCCCATCCGCTCTTAGTAACGTCCATGTTTCCGCTCCATAGAGTAGGACTGGGATGATCAAGCCGTTATATGAGGCGAGCTTAGTCCTTCGAGAGAGGGCTCAATTGACTCAATTGCCTTTTGAGCCCAAAGAAACAGCGATTGGCAAGATTGATTCTGCGTTTGTTTTCGGTACTGATGTTGTTGTACCGTGGAGCCGAGGTAGACGAAGTTTTTGACTATCTCGAAGTTTCTACTGCCTAGTTTGACTCTCTGTCCGAGACGTCGATGTTGCGTGTCCTTCCTTGATGACAGCATGTACTTCGTTTTGCCCTCATTTACCGCCAAACCCGCTTCGGCTTCAATGCCAGCAAACGTCTCATTGACGACTCGCTGTGTTCGTCCAATCACGTCAATGTCGTCAGCATAAGCTAGCAATTGAACTGACTTCTGTAAGACCGTGCCTCTGGTGTTGACTTGTGAGTTACGCATGATCTTCTCGAGGATGATGTTAAAGAAGTCACATGACAGTGCGTCGCCTTGTCTAAAACCTTTTTTGACATTGAAGGTCTCGGTGAATTCATTACCGACCTTGACGGAGCAGTGAAAGTACTCCATCGTCATCCTTCACAATCTGGCGAGTTTGATAGGAATGCCAGAACTAGGCATGGTACTGTATGACTCGTCTCTATGCACACTGTCATATTTGGCCTTAAAATCGCCGAATAGGTGGTGAGTGTCAATTTGCACAACTTCTGCCTTTTCCAGGATCTGTCGTAAAGTGAAGATCTGGTCTATAGTGGACTTCCCTGGTCTGAAATCATACAGATGGGGACCTATCAGGTCATGGACAAACGGTTTCGGACGCGCATACAATACGGCAGAGAGGATCTTGTATGCGATGTTGAGGAGACTAATCTCTTGGTAGTTGACGCATTCAAAGGGGTCTCCTTTCTTGTGAACCGGGCAAACGACGCTGAGATTCCACTCATCGGGTATGTTTTCCTCCGACCATATCTTACAGATGAGCAGGTGCATGCGCCCAACCAGGTCATCTGAATAGGACCTGCGGTAGGTTGAATTGCCATCCCTTATAGCTACGACAGGTGCCATATAAGTCCATCTACCTCATATAACACACCATCCTAGATGTAACCTGCCCTTTGATTTAATTCGTTGTGTTGGTCGTTGACAATCTATCCGGCTTACAACTTTCTAGTTGTAAAGCAATTGAACATTTAACATTTAAAATGAGGATAATGCAATTTAAGTCAAAGGACACGAGCATGTCATAGTTCATGCGATATTTACAGGAAGCGATTGATTTTTTTAAAAAATGTGATTTAAGTCACGTAAGTTACTGTTGGCTCAACAGGCTTTCCTCCGTTCAACTTAAGGCACTTAATCGATTCAATGACATACGCAAATGGGAAGCTTTTTCTTGCTCTTCAGTAGTTCAGTGGTGATACGCCAATTGCTTTCCCGTTTACTAGATCTTAAAGGTGATTTTAATAATGTGTTCGAAAGCCGAAACACGAGGCAGAGATTGTCCCTGTGGACGGGTTGGACTTATTGTTTGTTTGCGTTTAACGAATGTATTGTAAGTTGCAAAAAACGTGTCACAAAATGCTCACCACATGAAGAGGTCCTTTCACCACACAACTGGATCCTGATGGTAATACATATTAAGTATGGAGTCCTTTTCAGGTTGTTTGTGTACATAGAATATATGATAAATGTTCTCTCTCACCAAACCCTGGGCACCAATGAACGGATAGATGAGGACTATGAGTGTAGTTAATAATAATAATTGTTGGCACTACAGTCCAGAGGGGGACCAGGGCCTAGCTTGCTCATCAACTACTCGTGTTGTGCGCGCTACTGTTCTCTCACGAGTAGAAGTGACCTACAGTTTTTCGCCGACTCCGAACGGCGAAATTTGAGAAGCTTTCTTAGACAGTTATTACTCTTTGAGTGTTGTCAGCAGTTCGAAAGAGGTGATTCGAAAAAGTCAAGGAGTCGAACCTAGACCCTTCGGCGTGTGAGCGTCGCACTCTACCCACTACGCCACGGCGGCCACGGGAGTGTAGTTATTTTTCCTAAAAAGGCAGAACTGATTCTGTACTGGAATTCAAGAGATGACGGGAGTAGAACCCGAGCTCGAAAAAAATCCCTTTTTGCTTAAACGTTACAAGAATTCCAACTAGGCTTGGGGGCGCAGGAAAGTGTTTATGACTTTAATCGCTTGCATATGTCCAATGGGCACATATATGGGGGTGACCGCCGTGGCGTAATAGTTAGTGTGCGACGCTAACACGCCGACAGTCCAGGTTTGATTCCCGGCTGAACACATCGAGTTTTCAACGACACCATCTCTCTCGGGCTGCTGACAACACTCAAAGAGTAATACTGTATAAGAAAAACCTTTTCATACTTCGCCGTTCGGAGTCGGTAAAAAACTGTAAGTCCCTTCCACTCGTGACAGAACAGTAGGGCGCACATCACGAATACCTGATGAGCAAGCTGGGCCCTTTGTAAACTGTCCTGCCATACAATTAGTATTATGGCTATGCATTAAGTCTACAATCGCGGCTGATATACAGTTTGTTATATACTTAGCGGTGGCAAGAAAAATTCAAGCTTTGCCGACACTGGTGAAAACCAAAAGAAGAAGAAACTTCGTTAGGACTTACCTAAGACAATAAAATTCCGATTGTATTGAGATCGATCCAATAAGAACGGCTGAGATTATGCTATTTCTTCTGCCTTGACAATTTTTGCACATCATAACTTTAAGAATGATTGTCACGATATTATTGAAGCCATTAAAAATGATTGTACCACTTACAATACACCCACCCCAGTCCCATTAAATACAGCTGGCAGCTTTAGGCTGTGAATGCGACGTCTCATAATCAATACGAATGGTGCACCAGTGTATACCCATTACTTTTTGTGCTTCTACCGGCACTCAAATAACCCCACCTTCCATTTGCCAGACATTCAACTCAATCGGTATCCAATCAGATTTATATCATTCTCGTAGACTATTGGGAACAGCTTGAAACACCAATGCCTAAGTGCTGCTGGTATCCTTTTGTGTTCGAATTTTGTTTTCTTTCAAGTATATTTGAAACAAGAGCCTATCCTGAGACTCGTTCTCAGATCAAGACTACTGTTATGCAACCTCTAAAGTTATGCCTTGTGATTGGTGATTTACATTAATCCGAAACAGCCTCCCTTTACTTCCTTTTTGACGTACAGTCCGCAAAAAAAAAATATAGCACAACATGTAATTTCACAATTAGTTTTAATAGGATAATGGTTTATGACCTATGTCCTTTTTTTCTTATACCTCTCTGCGCACCAGTAAAACCACATTGGTTTTGTACCGAGTATCTACAGAAGTTTCTAGAAAATTCTTCATTATAAGAAAAAACTGTATATAGCTGTATAAACTGTATAAACTGAAAATAACACATTTTCCCATAAAAGGAATTTAAGTCGCGTTTTGGCGAACTTTGCGTAAACAACTGTGAAGGAAATAAAAAAAGGCCCATTCTGTGATTTTATTGTTTTGAGAGTGCCAAAAGTTGTAAAATGGGTAGAGGAAATAAACTAACTAGTGCCGAAATAAAGGTTATTACAAAACTGCACCAAGAAAATTTCAAAATTCTGTATATTGCCGAAAAACTGAAAAGAAGCCGAAAAGTGATTCCAAATTTCCTCAAAGACCTTGAAAATTACGGAAGGGCGTCCAAGGGCTATATAGTGACAGGGATAGGCGCGCAATTCTAAGACATGCATCGAATTCGGGCTCAACGGCTCACAAAATCGCTGAACAACCAGGTGTCACGACCAATGTAAGAAGCGTCCAAATACAATTGAAGGAGTCTCCAGTTATTCAGCGCAAAAAAATTAAAAAGAAACCACCACTTACGGCAGAACACAATTATGACAGGGTAAAATTCGCCATGGAGCGTATTCATTGGAAAAAAACGATGGCGTCGGATATTATTCACAGAGAGAAGAAGTTTATTCTCGACGGTCTTGATGGCCTGGCATATTACTATCACGACTTAAGAAAACAGGAGACCATATTGAGTCGTCGGCAACATAGTGGAGGAACTGTTATGATATGGGATGGAATAGGATACCATGGTAAAACAGATATAAAGTTCGTACCACAAAGAATGAACAGTAAAATGTACCTGAATTTGATTGCCGATGAAACATCAGAATCAACTGGTAAAATTACGGAATTGCCGCCTTTTTTTCAGCAAGACAATGCTGCGGTGCATACGGCGAAAATTGTTAAAAATATTTTCCAGATAACAACGTTGATGTTTTAGATTGGCCTACTCGATCGCCACATATAAATAGTATTGAAAATTGTTGGGGTCTTCTTGCCAGGGCTGTTTATGCTGAAAACACGCAACACGAAAGTGTTAATGAGCTTAAACAAAGCATTGTTTCAAGTTGGCGCAAATTACCACAAAAAAAAAAAAATTAAAATTGTTTAAATCTTTCATAAGGAGAATGGCAGAAAAAACAAAAAAAAGTGGAGGAACTACTCATTGTTAAGAGTTAAAAGAAAATTAAATAGTAATAGATATGATTTTTTTTAAACTACATGCTGTAAATGTGCTATCAATTTTTTTCGCACCAAAATTTGGTATTTTTCTCATTTCCTCTGTATTGCATTGCTTTACTCAAAAAACCTCTATACATGAATAAGAAGTATTCCAGTTTGTGTTCAAAAATAAATTCACTGTGTTTCTTTGGGTACAAAAATAAAAAATATGTTAAAAAAAACGAATTGTGCTATATTTTATTCGCGCACTATATGTGTTTCTCTAAGGACTCACTCCACTTCCGCATTGTGCGACACGTGGGCAGAAAGCCGCCTTACATTATCTAAGCAAAAATACTTCCCCTTGCAAAAACTCTTCGAAACACAAGAAGAAAACACTATCTTCGTACACATATAACTAGTGGCCAGGTCAGATGAACCACCTTTATTCATTGTAATGCACACGCATAAGCATAAGATACATATAAAATTTATTAAGAAGTCTCTAAAAAACAAAATTGTGCTAAAACACATATGAACACACCTCAGTATGTCGCTTTGTATAAATATGCATCGCTAAATAGTTCTCTTTACAGCAGGAATGTATATAATTAGTTACATTGTTCTTAGTACATAGAAAATATATTACTTAATGTTAGCTCTAAACGGAGTACAAAAATAAAAGCTTTAATTCACTCGGAAACTATATCTGGAAATCAATTGAAAACATTTGTTTGTGCTAAGCAAGTCAAAGCTCGCCATTGGAAAACATTAATCCCTTCTAATGCATACATTCTTTCCGTGTTGCTGGTTTATCATTAAGAAAAATATATTCTTCTTCGCTTGGACAATGTGAGTATTTGAGCCAATTACTTTTTCTCTGGCATAACGCCGAAGTTAAGACGTAGCTGTTCCAGGAACACAAATGTGATGATGGTGTGCGGACCCAAGCGGACAAATGCTGGGATGTAGCCCTTGTAGAAGCCTAGTGGGCCCAGACGAGCAGTGAACTTCACAATATCCCATAAACCCTTGTATTCTCCCTTCTTAGCGTTCATTGCACGTGTCTTCAGGACATCCAAAGGCTGAGTGAGTGTTGTCGCAATGGCACCAGCTCCAAGTGATGCAGTGAAATGCGTTCTTATGTCATCCACAAAGTATTCGGTGGTCAGCAGATATGCTTTGATCTATGACAAAGAAAAATTATAACGGGACACAAGTAAGAAAATGGCTTTCGAGCTAACCTGATCGTAGAATGCAATTTGACCCACTGTCATCAGAACTCCACGACTGACGGCTGTAGTTGCTCCGTTGAATAGGGCTGTGAATCCTTCGCCTTTGTACACCCGGATGAGACCATCGATAGCGTGTTTGTAACTGCAAGCGACAGGAGAGAAAGTTAGTCTTAGTCACAAAAAACGTCCTCACAGCGTACTTTCTTCGGAGTTCAGGTGCGATCTTGACGTCATTCTGCATTCGCACGTTGACCATATCAGCGGGAGTGCCCACGAATCCACCAACTGCACCAGCTACACTGGCCAATGTGATCTTGCCCACCATTGTCGAGGTATCAATGAATTCCTTGCCAGCTTCGTACATGCCAAAGCGTGTTAGGGAATAAGTCATTTGTCGCAAAACGGATGCTGACAGTCCGCTATAAATCGCAGTTATCCCTTTTGATACAAACATTGTGAATCGAATAAAAAAGTTGTATTTTTGTCCAATCTTACCTTGTTCCTTAATGATTTTTGCAGTCAGAGGAACTACAGAGAGGTTACCTTGTTGGGTTTGCAGATGGACTTTGATTAAGTCGAGTGGATGTGTGCAGCAAGCTGCCCCGGCACTCGCCAGACCACCAAAGTACCAGCGAGCAATACGTGACTTGTTTTCAGACATGTTGAGGAATTCCTTTCTGGAGTTTTGTACTTTGATTCACACTGCAAACGAAAACAAGAAAATAACATTTTTTGAATCTGTAAAATTCATTAGAAATTCTAAAGTCGATCTTCGGCGAAAAGTCATTTGGTGAGAGGGTCCTGTGTTCGTCAGTGATCTAGACACAGTTGAAATGTGATTGAGGATTCAAAACCTCCTAATCTCTTAAGCAACAGGTGTGCGTATCGAATACTCAAATCATCTCGACAACATTACTACACCATTCCACAAGATGTCGCTAAACCGAAATGAGAGCAGCACACCAAACAATCTGCGGCAATCAACAAAAAACATCTCCAAGGCCACATAATCATCAACCGCATCACGCAAGCAATTGAATAAATCAATACAATCAAATCCTCTTATCCTTGATGTACTCAATGCAATGACATAATTTTCCCACCAATACAACACTGACGCACCTGTTAAATGAATTTCTGTTTCGAATATTTTGCAGTGGACGGCACCGTATCTCATTCAACAGGACATAAACATTAACCACTACACACAGCAGAACTTAACACACTTGCGCGCGAGATATTTACCCGATGGGATACCCAACACGGGATTCATCAACTTAAAATTCACAATTTACACTTAAATCAAACTTAAATGGAATGTGGAACTGAAAATTTAACAAATGCCGGTGCGAAATGTGTTCATGTTTGAGGAGTTCGAATGAATTGGCACCTTTGCGGAGCGTGTGGCAAGACACCGCGGCAGCACAAAACCTGACTCACTGCCTATGTGATGTGGGGTGGTTTCACTGTGTATGCCCACACATAACGCATAAACTACATACTTTCCAATCAATGACGTAATAGACAACGACTATGATCAGCTGTTCTGTGTTGGTTCTGCTTCATTGAATTTTTCTCGCAATCTCCGCGGGTGCCATCTAGTGTAAGCAAGTGTGTAGCAGCAATGAAAACAAAAATCCGTCAAATTTGGCTGTCATTTTGACATTTGTAAGCATAAGTGGCGAAGAAAAGTTCGTGGTGCTTTGTGTGGATGAGAAGTTTTGTTTTCCTTGTTCCCTTTTTCTTTATTTTTCGCAGACTTTTGTTTTAATCAGTCAATTACATCTCCTAAGGTGAGTTATTTATATATTTGTCAACAAATAGTGCATTCGCACAAGTGATTCGATGGAGGAGGCATCTGTTTACGTTTGCCATGTGTCGATGGTCACGGTCATGGTTGGAAAATACAACGAATGTCCTTTGTTTGCAAAGAAAAATGTAGTAATGCGTGCAAGTTTAGTTCAAAAAAGTCGTCGGAATTAGTGACAATACAAAATGTTTCCTTTACTCGACTAGTGCCTGCCTTATGTAAACAAATAAATTGTGCAAATGTGCGCAAGTTGACCCAGTTTGGATGAACTCTTTGATCTGTGTTGTGCTGTGATAAGAATGAGGTTGAATGCGGAGTTTGAATAATGCATACTGTTTTGATCTAGCCTAACCTTTATAATGTGGATATGATTTAATATCTGCAATCGCGCCGCAAGTTGACGTCGCTATGAACACAACGACAATATGCCAAATACAGTGACGCTCAAAACTGCTGTGACTAGCAAAATATCAGTTAATTGAAAGACATTTTTCCTCGTTTATGTCTGTTGAGTTAGACTCATTCTTTTAATTAAAGGTATTAGAAATTCCGCGTTTCATATAAACGAAATGCAATGAGAATTTATTCGATGTAACGCCTTTAAAAAAGATATGTGAATGGAATTCATAAAAATATTATATCTTAAAAAAAATCGAGAATAAGTTATGGAAGACTGTTGCTCGTTAAGCAGCGATATTGAATCAACATCTGTGGACTACTGTTTCCTCTGGAAAGAAAGCCATATCGGCCTTTCATGCGTCAGAACTTTGTACTTGGTTTATTGTACAATATCGAGACCAAAAACTTCACTGCCGTAGAATTAATTTTTTATCTGCAAAATAAATCATGTTGTTTTGCCAAGCGGCTTTTGAACCGAAAGCCTTTTTTCTGTAATTCTGCGGAAAAAACCCAACAGTTTGAAAACTTTAGTTTAGAAGTAATTGTAATATTGGGCCTCATCGCATTTTTTCTTAAGAGGGTTCAATGTTAACGTCTTATAATGATGTAACCAAAACGATATATTTTAAAACCATTGTAAGCAGTGAGACTGTTGTGTGTTGTGTAATGCACGTCCCCGAACGTCCTCGGACGTGCATTACCCACAACAGTCTCACTGCTTACAATGGTTTAAAAATAAATCTTTTTGTTTACATCATTATAAGACGTTAATATTCATATCTTTCACACGACTAGCACGTCGTACGAAGCTATGTATCGCATGTCACAATTGAAAGTATTTCCTGAATTGAATGACATTCGAAATAACTTAAAAGACAATCTCTATCATAAAGTCCTTCTCAAATTGTTACACTAACCTTCAACGTTGTCCGTACTTATTGTATCTTTGCTTGATTCATTCAGTCCAGTTAGTGAATAGAATGTATTATTCAAATTGTCATTGTCACATGGAACGCACAACATTCTCCATAATATAGAAATTATAGGACGAATCAGTAAAAAATAGTCTCCTTTCAACACAAGGCTTGATTTCCTGAAGACAACACTATCAGCAACAGCAGATGACTGTTAAAGTGAAAATAGGAACCCCTCTGACATCTGATACCATCATATATCTGATAGCTGTTTAAAAACAAATTTTTTGCTTGCTTTTGATCAAAAACCGGGTTTAAATTGAATAACCGCTGACCAAAACCGATTTAAAACTTTCAGAAAGTATACGCTTCTGCAAAATGTGTCTTAGACAACCAAGTTCCACGTATCCATTCCTTTCAAATGGATGTCCCATTAATATTTTTCCATGTTCTTTGTAACTATTGCGTATACAGTAACAAGTGTGAAAACATTATGGTAAAGAAGCCAATCTTTGAGTTGGATGGAAGATTTACCTAGGCTCCTCCCAAAAATTTGAAATTTATCCATTAATCGCAAGAGTGGAATGCGCGTTGGGAATCTGCGATACAGTTGAGCACACATTTTGGGTTTCAAAGTCATCCGTATGTTATTTGAATTTTTAAATAAAAAAATGCGCAGAAATTAAAAGGTGTTAATACTCTCCTATTTCCGACACCTTACCCACAACAATGGTGGCCGCCATAGTGTAGTGGGTAGAGTTTCGCCGTTCGGAGTCGGCAAAAAACTATAGGTCCCTTCTACTCGTGAGAGAACAGTAGTGCGCACAACACGAGTAGTTGATGAGCAAGCTAGGTCCTGGTTCCCCTTTGGACTGTAGCGCCAACAATTATTGTTACCCACAATAATGCGACTGCAGCTAAAAAGTCGTTAGAAGAACTGTGTGGAATTAAAAGAAACTTTGATTTGTTTCCATAGTTTAAAACCGATTTTTCATAAAATTGCCCCACAATTGCACTCATCTTTTCACACGTTTTATCATACCTGCATACATTTTTTGGATTATACAAAGATATTGAAGCGAGAAAGTAGAAATTGTTGATTTGTTTACCTAGTGTAAACATTTCCTTGACAAACTGTATGTTAAGTTGTAAACTGATTACTTTGATATGAATATCGGAAGATGGCCACTTCGATTTAAATTCCTTCATGTGCTTTCGAACTCAATTCGTGAAAAATAAGTGCAGTCGTAAAATCCAGCAAAGTAAAGCGATCAAAAATAAATTCAAAATTGCGTCATGCAGTTGCTCAAAGGAAAGCTTTTCAAAGCATAAACAATTTTCATTCATTCGGTTTGGAATGGTATTTTAAGAAATATATACTTAGCATATGTATGAGAAGTTATTACTGCAATAAATCATGGTAATTAATCAATACCATTCTAATTTCGACAATAAACTGCCCACTCGTGGAGAAACAACAGCACGCACGACACGATTGATTGCTCAAGAAGCCAGGAGGATGTTCAACGAGTGGAAGCGACATTGAGTTTCTTGCAACGACAGTTTTTCATTGAAGTTTGATATATTTTGTATTTGTATTTGTTTAAAGTATTTGTTGTCAGCAACTCTTAAGAAGTCATGCCGTGAGACCAACATCGCTGGAATTGTACGTTCTAGCGGTGAATTGGCTCCCGATAAATATTTTTGGAAGTCTCTCTTAAGTCAGGTTTCAAAGAAATTCTATTATTCTTTGGTGAAATAAGTCTGGTGGTTAATGAGGCCAAAACGAAGTCCATGCTCTCGCCAAGGTAGGACCCAACATCGACATCTAGAACAGATCGTCATGTAAACCAGCAGAGACTTCGATTTAGTCAAGGACTTCGTCTACTTGCAATACCGAATCACCGCAGCTTCCTTGGCCTCAAGCGGTAATGTTATACAGTCCTACATTCTAGAACTAAGCTGTTTTTTTTATAAAAGTGGAATCATCTCAGTCATGCTTTACAGTGCGGAAATGGGAATGAGGAAGCCCTCCGTCTTCCCGAGGGAAAAATGCTCCGTACGATTTTTGATCCTGTTTGCGATAATGACAATCGTTCAACAACATTCAGATGAGAAGATTTAGCGATGAACTTTATTGGCTGTACGGCGACATGAGCTTAGTCATATGCATTCGTATAAAAGCCTTTGATCGCAAAACAAGGGAACAACACATCAGAGGATGCCTAATGTTGACATAGCATACACAAACGGTGAAAAACCTCAATGAACTCAAAGTGCGCAATTGGAGGTGGGAAGACATGTTGGTTGAGGCCAGGTTAACAATGGACTGTAGCACCACACAAAGAAGAAGAGGAAGAACGTTGCAAAACGACCTTTTTGAAAGCATAGATTTCTTGTATTTGCATCCTTCAGCTCTGCGAAATAAAAGCATTTTCAGATATGACTAGGCAAATAATAGTCATGCCGCCTGTTCGTCCTGTTTAAAGATTTTTTAGCTGCTGTCTGCCCTAAGCTTTCACGTGTTAATAAGCACATATTCAGAAAAAGCTTTAAGGTTCAGTGTAGGACATAAAAGAAACTTCAGCAAACGGATTTCCCAAGCAGGTATCATTAGTTATACCCGTAGTTCTTACATTCCGATTTCTGACAGTGGTACTTAAGAGGCGTTTTGTTACTTTTAATCGACGATAACGTGTTAACAGATTTCAATTTGTCAGTGTAAATTAGTTATAACTCTTTCACTGAGGAAGCGCCCCGTAAATTGTGCTAATTTGAAGTTCGCGTGCGTTCAGTGTTCACGTCATTAATGGCACCTACATCGAAAATAGTTTCGCCATTTCGTGGGGTTGTGAAATCGCTTTTTTTCGTTCTTGCGATCAAATGCGATTATAAGCCAATAATTGATTCGATACTCTGGGAGCTGATTGATTTCACAATTTTGCAAATGCCCTGGGAGATAATTTATTTTCCATAGATTAGTAGTTTCGAAGGACTAAGCTGGCTTTATATAACAGCTTGATCATCCCCGTCCTACTATATGGCGCAGAATCTTGGACGTTAGCAAAGGCGGATGAGGAAGCCCTTATTCTTTTTGAGAGAAAAGTTTTGCGTGCGATTTTTGGTCCTGTTTGCGTTGATGGCATCTGGAGGAGAAGATTTAATGACGAACTCTATAGGCTGTACAGCGACATGCGCCTGGTTAAGCGTCTACGGATACAACGCTTAAGATGGCTAGGCCATGTAGAGCGTATGGACACCACTGCTCCGGCCCGAAAAGTCTTTGAATCCGAGCCATTGGGACAACGCAACAGAGGACGGCCTAGACTGAAGTGGCGCACACAAGTGGAGAAGGACCTCAACCAACTTGGAGTGCGCAACTGGAGACAGCTGGCGAAAGATCGTGCTGGCTGGAGAGGCATGTTGGTTGAGGCCCAGGTCCACCCCGGACTGTAGCGCCACAAGAAGAAGAAGAAGAAGATTAGTTTTAACTTCGTTTATAGATGAAACGCATGCCTGATATTATTTGGGACACGATGCACAAATGCAAAATGTATCAGAGTTACAAAGCCGACTGCAATCTTTACATTGGAAACTATTTAGAAGATAATCCCTTAGAGCTATTGTAATCACAAAGCCGCTTAAGCCACTTCAAATAGAGAATGTTAACGCCCTGTATTTACCAAGCAAACATTAAAATTTACTTTAAACATCAGGGATTTCTTTTTATGTGCTTTAATTTGGTAATTTCTGAAGTTCGCAAGTCAGAGATATGAGGTACTGGCTCTTGATAATAACGAGCTGAAGCTGATAAGCCGCTGAACGATTACTTAATTCCTTCTAGTTTGTGATTCATTAGTTTTACTTCGAGAATAGCCACACATTGACACTGAGGATTGTATGCGAGGCTTTACAAGAACCCGACCGATTGTTGTCAATTGCCATTTAATGAATGGAAAAAAAACAGTATTGAATGAAGCAAGCATGAACATTTCGAATGTCATGGAGCATGGGGGGTAGAATCAAATAAAGCGATAAGGCATGTATATGGCAAGTAAAAGCGATAAAGAAAACGAATTGGTATTGTGTCCCTGATAAGGCCAAACATGTTAGATGAACCGCCAGCACTTGACTTCGGTGCGTCAGAACAAAACATTATATTGAAACGATGTTCCGCCGAAAAATAAAAATTTGCTATAACGTTCAATTGATTTTGACAGGATGCAGATGCTCTCTATTGCAACATCACGTGGAAAAGAGTTATGGTGTCGGTCCGTCCTTTCTACAACATTCATTAGCGAGTTACAGGCTATAAGTCTCAAAGTTTAAAGAAAACCAAGGTTAGTAAAGCCTTCATTTTCCAGCGCTTGCAGTGGGGTAACATTGAATGCTTCATTCCCTCTTATATTGAGAGCCTCTGAAGACCTCCCTTATATGATAAATTTTGGAATTTCTTTTAAGAATCATTAATAGAGTTGATTTGGTGTAGTCTTCTACATCATTCCAAATCTTACATGGTACTTCACACAAAAAGCGCGTGTACTGCGTTTTAAATCAAAGACCATTAATTAAGGTTTTATTCATAAATGGAATATACCTACAGCGGCTCTTGAATTTCATGAAATTTTGTGCTTACTTGCATTTACCTTTGTAAGCTTTGCTCAGAAAGGGAAATTTTAAACTGGGAACATTTGCGTGTGGTACGCAAAATGATACATCTGTACATTGCGGGAAGATAGGAAATTGTTTCGTTATAAGTTTTATCGTGCACATACTACCGAAGTTGCGCAAAAGTTGCTCTGTAAGGACTCTAACTAGGTTACCTAATTTCTTTTTTTTTGGATTTTATGTTCAACCTATGCATCTTGAGATTTCGGTAGGCAACGTGTATGCAAGTACGATCTTTGTATTGATTTAATGTAAATTATTTTTGAAATCAGTTAAACACGAAAACCTTTATGCGTCTAACTTGCCTTTGCACAGTTTATCCCTTTTCTAAGTAAGTTCTTTGTGGTCTGCAATTAATTATTTGAGGAAGCTTTTCGAAATGACTAACATGCCGAAACAGAGACAGTTTTTTTACAATTCATCTGCTGTTTTCCCTTGTATTTTTTCCAACCAAACTCTTTATGTTTATATTTGTATAGTTCGACAGTTCACAGGGGACCAGGGCATAACTTACTCATCAACTACTCGTGTTGTGCGAGCTACTGTTTTCTCACGAGTAGAAGGGACCTACAGTTTTTTGCCGTTTTTCAGAACCTTTTTTCGACACTAATTACTTTTGGAATATTGTCAGCAGCTCGAAAGAGGTGTTGTCGTGAAAATTTCGAGATGTTCAGTCATGAATCGAACCTACCCTTTCTGCATGTGAGCATCGCAATCTACCCACTACGCCACGGCGGCCGCAAACTCTTTGACAATAATAATTGTTGGCGCTACAGTCCACAGGAGGACCAGGGCCTACCTTGCTCATCAACTACTCGTGTAGTGCGCGCTACTGTTCTCTCACGAGTAGAAGGGACCTACAGTTTTTTGCCGACTCCGAACGGCGAAGTTTGAGTAGCTTTCTTAGACAGTTATTCCCTTTGTTGGCTAATTTAAATGGGTGACGCCACAATCCTCAACCCTTTCAACATCAGAAACGTGGGACACATTTTTATGTAGCACATCTGGGACTTTCGAAAGTGGGGCATGCTTTTTTTGTAACCTGCCTAATAAACATTAAGGAATCGTTGACAAAATATGAAGAATATAACAGATATTGCACAAAAATAAAAATAAATTAATAAATTGATTGAATTGATAAAAGAAAACATCAGAAATATTAGAAATTATAAACAAGGTACATAGAATCCTAGTTGAAAACCAACAACTAAACTATAAACGAAACCTTAAAAATAATCCGTATGTCGTTATTCTATTCTTCATTCCTGAATTCCTAACGATGTCCTGTACATCGATTTAAACGGTTTTCAGTTTAATTGATCGGAAATTGATTGATTGATCTCCTTGTTTACGACTTCATTTTTCGCGAATTGTAAAAAATAACTTATAATACAACCTACGTTGGAGGAACGGAGTAACCTTTAAAATTTCCTACAATTCGTAAGCGATCTATGGTTTCTCATAAACTACTCTCAATCATCCTTTGCTTGGGTGTTTCTTTTCTGACAGAAACGTACAACATGGTTCAAATTTGAGGTGCACAGGGTTTCAACTATGGTAAATTAATACATCAGAAACCACTGACAGTAATGCTAAGCTGAACCCTGTTTTCTTATTCCATACATTACAAATCATGCTTTAAGAATTGAGACACTGATCTTAAGAACAAAATACTGCGTGGAAGCTTCCGTTTTGACGTTACGTCATTACAATACAACCCATAAGTTGTCTTCCTTTGTGCAAAATTACTTAATATCTAAGCTCTGAATTAAAAAACTGTTAATTGATTGAACTGAATGATAAGGTGTGTTCCAGTACTTTCTGTACCAAATTCAGGAATCAGTAATTTGTTAAGGAGTGGGGGTTAATTTTTCTTAGAAAAAGGCAAAGTACGGGAACGCATCTAAACCACACGTGTAAAGAATGTCATTAAGAAATGTAAAATTCACTGAAAATAAAAACAACAACAAAATTTGGGATAAATACACAGAGATAATGGGCCAATACTCACTTAATTCTGTACGTGCACCAATTAATTTGACAGAAATCAACAACCTACCCACAGAAATTTCTTGTGTTGAAATGGGCAGGGTGTTAAAATATTCACTCTCTTGAGAGACATAAGCCTTTTTTTGTAGGTATACGGGAACAGACATTGTGTTGTATTGTGTTGTTTGTTTCGGGTATGAGAACACACCTATTTATTGTTAACTGCAGCATAACAATTGTCAATTTTTGAAGGAGAAGAATGATAATTCAGTTTCAAATCCACTGATTCAGGTTCATGTATGGGCATCAACAGCGTTCGTAAGTTTTGAGGGTTTTCCACAACGTGTTTCAACAAACACTTAAAATTCTACTAGTTTTTTCATTGAAATCCGAGTTATTCAGCTTAGTGGTGAGTGTAAACTAAAACTGTGTCCATATTGACAGAAAATAAAGCCATCCGGCACGATTGAGAGACAGTGACTTTGTTGGCATTAAACAACAGTACAAATAATTAAAAGGCTCGCAAGTTCTTAAATTGAATTATGAAACAAAAGCAACGAACGATGAGGGAGAGCAAACCTGAGCTCCTTCTTCCTTCTCACTGTCAAGACCTTGAAATTGTGAAATAGTTTCTCGAAATGAGGAAAGCCAGAACAACGCAACACAAATGTCAAAAACTATTTCCTCTTCAGTAAATATTTACATCGCGGCTCCTCGTCCAAAGCTTCATTGAATGAACAGTGTGATTTAAAACAAAGAATCTTTCTTTAATGCGACACCAGATGAAAAGGAAAATTTAGTGTTTTCCGCAAACAATAAACTGGCCGTTGATAAGTGAGTGAACTCACAGCGAAACAAAAAATTGGGAAATACCTCCCGTGCGTATGGACAAAGCTCTTTTTGAATCTTCATCTATTTGAGGACTGACACGTTTCTCTAGAGTTTCAAAGCAATAAGTTTCGAAAAGATATTAAATCCCACAGCGGTGTGGTCTCAATTATGCAACACACATATTCCTACTGATAAAGTTCAATTAAAAGTGTCAGCAACCCGATGACATTGTCTGGGACTCGACCTTGCACACAATATCTGCCCGCCACCAAACAGCAACTTCGGTTTTGACCCACATACGCCAGGCTTGATAATTTCAGAAATTTCTGACAACAACCATTTCTTAGATTTCCGGATCGAAGGGGTTCGCATGAGTAAAACTTTGTTCGAATCGACATGATGATGTTTATTTTCGGGACTCTGTATCGAAGCGTGTTATCAGCCGCGTCGTATTGGCAATTTAATAGCGACTACGTCAAGGCAACAATGAATGAAATTACCGAAGAACACTCCTTAGCAATAAGGAACATAAAGTACAAACATCGAACGAAACTGGTGGCGGTTGCATTGTATTGAGGGTGCCTTAAGGCGGTTAGACGCTAATAAACCGCAAATACTCCTACGTAGTGAAGTTACATTGTTCTTGAACTTGACAGTGACTGGCGCTCTTCATTGAACTGCGCGCAAATTGAACCACGTTCAACGGCGTAGGGGCGTCTAAAAATAAATGTCTTCCGCTTTCGTAGATTTTGGTTCTCACATGTGTGGGAATATACTTTTAATAAATAATACTTCATCTGTCCAGAACGAAGGGAAAGTTTCTGTTCTGCGTTTTGTGATGTAAGAGTTCACATGGCCCACTGGCCATACACACAGACGGAGGGGGTTTATTTTAGAATTCCACTCTCCTTCTTTCGTTCCAACGTTTATTCATCGAGGATTTCCCTTCGTCATTAGTGAGTGGATTGTTTCAACGCTGATATCGGAAAAAAAGTGTGAATAGGCTAAAGAGAGAAAAAAGAGAAATTAACAACAGCACTCATCGCGTTCTCATAATCCGGCGCTTTACGTAAGTCGGGGTCGCGCGAGAGGAAATGACTGATACCCCACACCACTGCACCGTCCATTGAGGTGCAGCATGTCACCCTCGGCCAGAGAATTATTGGGTCACGACTGTCGTGCGCACATTTCACAGTGTTCTATTTCATCAAACGATACCGCACAGGCACACTCATACCGTCATGTTCGCCAGTAAGTAAGAGACTATATCTAAGTTGTATTTTTCGGCACCACTGATCGAATGATAATTTTCAAACGTCGATTGTGAAATAGCACACGCCGGTGTGTTAGCCCAGCTGAAAGACCAAAACGGCGGTCAGCCAACCGTCCAAAGGTTGCCAACTGAAAAGCACTCGAAATTTACCTTAAATACTTAAGCAGTTGGGATACGATTTAAATGCACTTTCACTGCCCCTAGACAGCTGCGTTCCCTGGCAGTTGAGACTTAACACTAGTACCAGTCGAGTTGCAACAACGAAAACAAACACCCACACGCGTCTTGTATTTGAGAGATATTCGTACACACGTGCTGCTCTCGCTGCTGTCACATTCACCGCACTTGGTCTAAACTTGACTGAGGCAGATTACACAGTTGCTTAATCTCAGTTCCCTGCCATGGGCAGCTACCAAGCTTTACGAACTCGCAATCGACAGTAGTCCATGAAGTGTGCGAGCTTTTGTGTATTTAGCACATTCGTACACACATGCTGTGTGGTGCGATGATCGCATGAAAGCTGCCTTCCGCGGTAGCCGTCGATTATGGCGTGTTCGATTCACCAGTTGACGGATAATCAGCTGAGAGCCGCTCAGCCGCGTTGCGTTGTGTGTGCGTTTTGTTTACAGTCAAAGAGGGGCAGACGAAAGTCAAAAGCAACAAGTTTTGGTCGATTTAGTTTTGGTCGATTTAGTTTTGTTCCTTCGCTGTGCGTGGTGATGTGTGAGGACGGGGGAGCGTAACAGGTATCCGTGGGTAAGGTTATGACTACACGTGTCGTCTGCGTTTGTTTCTGGTGTATTTCGTTACAGATTGACGTAGACGGTGATTGATGAGATGGGAATTTGCCAAAAATATTGATGTGACATGGGCGTAGGAAAACAACAAACGATCACCCTGAGGGTGGAACATAAACAAGAAAGGGTGGCATTTGTGGCTGCGAGGAAAAGAAGATGTAGGGAATCTAATTTTAAATTCAGGGAATTTTTTATTGATTTAATCGAGGACACCTGATAAGCATGACATGCAACTTGCGTAGAGAACAAGCAGCGTCCCACATGCGAAGTTTTAAGTGAATAAACACTGATTCTATCAAGTCGTTATCGACACTTAATACTTCTTGAAAATTTCCTTTGAATTTAGCTGTTAGGAGAAGGAAAAGAATGGAAACTAGGAAATTTTTAGCAAGCGAAGAAGTTTGAAAGAAGAACACTTCAACGTATCTACTGCTACGTATTCAAATTATATTTCCCTACTGACTTTGGACTAATTTTCTGTTTTTTTTTTCTCAATATATCTTAAGATGAGCGAACAACACTTACACGAAAAGGGTTTCGTTCCTCCTTTCAAAGAATAATTTCTTAAGAAACATTTCTGAAAATGACGCACAATGATGAGTCTGAAATTCACGGTTTAAAGCCGAATATAACGTTATTCGTCGCAATAAATTATTCGATTCATTGAATGTACTCGAATTGTCGATGAAACAACGTTCGCTCGGAAAAACTTGAAGCACTGGGTTCACTTGACATAATCAATTGAATGTCGGAAGTCATCGATAAATAAAAATTATGCTTTACAGGAAGTTTGTAGAAATATACTTTTGGCAATTAATTCCTTATTCCTTCGAAAGAAATGTCTTAGATAAGCAATGCTTGTCTGCAAAGAACATCACAGCAAGAAAATATGAAATAATTTAATTTGTTTGGCAGTTTTGCCTAAAGCTGAGCTCCTTTACGATTCCCCTACCATTGCTCTCTTTCGAGTGCAAGGCACCTATTTTTTTTCATATCAGTGAATCGTGTGAGATAAAATCTTATTTCACGAACCATACTATCTAGCCAAGATGCGTTGAGAGCGTTTCCGAAGTGTACACCAGTGTTTCGTTTTTTTTTTTTGCTTTAAACTATATTTAAACGTACTATTGTTCAAAAGTGCAGCGTTGTTAGCAAAGTAAGAGTCGTCTTGTGCATTGTACTCCCGAGAAACGTGTCTCAGTAAAAAGGATTGCTTTTTGAGGGTAAAACTTACAAATTTATAACTTAAATTGTTGGGTGTTCAAATGCCAAAAAATAGGTTCAAATGGAAAGAAAAACAGAAGAAAACCGAAACTTACCCCCGTCGACGAACGACAAATAGCAAGATTAGTCAAACGTAACCAGTTTATGAACGCTAGAAAAATGAAAGAGGAGTTAAATTTAGCCTTTGCGACATCAACAATAAGGAGAAGGCTGGTAAAGAAGAATATACCTGCCGAAAGTCCCAGAAAAGTATCAACCTACTAATCCGAACCAAATTTGCGAAAAAAACCCTGAACTGTGAACCTTTTAAATGGCGCAATATACGAGGGGCGTTCTATATATTCTCCGTATCGACGTGAAGGAAAATGCGAATTCAATTTAATTTGCTTTTAATTTTCAATATAATCTCCCCTAACATCAATGCATTTGTTACGTTTTGAGATACGCTTTTTTAAACCCTCAAAATAAAAAATTTCCGCTTCCTCTGCAAAATACTCATTTATTGCCGACTTGAGTTCTTCAGCATTCGAAAATCGTTTTCCTCGAAGACATTTTGCAAATCCGGAAACAGGAAATAAAAACTAGGAGCAAGATCTGGACTATAGGGTGGGTGTTGGATTTCTTCGAAACCACAATCTCGCACTGCAGCCTTGGAAACTCGCGCCGTGTGAACAGGAGCGTTATCATGAAGAAGCAACACACCCGCTGCGAGTTTACCCCGTCTTTTCTTTTTAATTTCTTCCCGCAAATTATGCAAAGTGGAAGCGTAGGATGTGGCGTTGATAGTTTCACCTTGTTTTTTTATACTCAATGAGCAAGATTCCCTTTGAGTCTTAAAAACCTGTGGCCATGAGCTTCCCGGCGGACGAGTGACTTTGAACTTCTTCGGGGGGTCTGTTCTTTGTTATGCCACTGCATGGACTCTTGTTTGCTTTCAGGGTCATAGTGGTGAACCAATGTTTCGTCGCCAGTAACATTTCGATCCATAACACCGTCCGCGTTCTTACTACACATTTCCAAAAGCTCTCTACAGCATGCGATTCTGACTTTTTTCTGAAGCGCGCATTCGTGGCACCCACCTTGCACGGACCTTTGAAATTTTAAGATGGTCATGAAGAATGGTGTGAATGGTACCAGTTGAAAGCTTGGTGATCTCTGCCACCATTTTCACGGGCATCCTCAAGAACAAGTTTTTCGACTTCTTTGATACTTTCTCCCGTAGCCGGAGCGCAGGAGCCGGGTTCGTCTTCAATGCTCTCTCTGTCCCTCTTGAACTCACTTGACCACTTTTGCACAGTTGATAATGAACGTGCGGAACCCTGGCCAACGGCCACCATCTCTTCATGAATAGTTTTGGCACAGTGCGTGTATAGAGGGGGAGCAAAAGGCACAATCATTAAATCTTTAAGCCGCCCCGAAACTGAAGGTAATTTAAAGAAAAGTACTGTTTTTTATTGGTGTCCCACATTGAGCAAATGGAGAACAATTCTGAAAGTTTCAATTCTCGCTCGGGATTAATAAAAGAAAAAAGAAGGAACCACTAGTGAGGTGGTTGTAGAAGTAATTCGTTCATATTTGTGAGAATTAAAAGACTCGATCTCATGGCCATTAGGGGTCATTGGGTTGATTATTAATAATTATTAATAAAAGAAATCACTTTACACTCCTAATGTTGTTCAGTTTTAGGGTGAGAACAATGTAAATCATCCACTTGTTGAAGTTGAGCATACAGTTGTGTTCACAAAAATAGCAGTGCTCCTCAAAAAAGACAAATAATTTTCTATTAACTCAAATTGTTCTATTATTTTTTCAAAAAACGTATACAAAAGTAAAGTATTTAAGATTTAACAGGTATATCACAAAATAAACGTTGTTCATAACTTTTAAATATTTTTTTTTTGGTCGTAGTAATATTCTGCAGTGGTCGCCGTGGCGTAGTGGGTAGAGTGCGACGCTCACATGCCGAAGGGTCTAGATTCGACTCCCAACTCAACACCAATTTTTTCGAATTTTTCACGGCACCATCTCTTTCGAGCTGCTGGCAATACTCAAAGAGTAATAACTGTCTAAGAAAGCTTCTCAAATTTCGCCGTTCGGAGTCGGTAAAAAACTGTAGGTTCCTTCTACTAGTGAGAGAACAGTAGCTCGCACAAAACAAGTAGTTGATGAGCAAGCTAGGCCCTGGTCCCCCTTTTGATTGTAGCGCCAACAATTATTATTATTATTATAATATTTCGCAGCTGTTCATAAATTGAGCAGTGTTTAGAATTATGCTGTGCCTAGACAACTAGAAATCAATGAAACATAAAATCATTATTATTTACAGCTTACCATTAGCACTTTGTAGCAAAGCCTTTGTTTTTTATCACTGCGCTGCATCTTCATGTCGTTGAGTCCACTAGACTCCGATATCTCTCAACTGGTATAGCTTCCCATGAGTCTCGCACTACCTCCCACAATTTCTTGGCGTTTTTTGGTTTGGCCTCATGGACGGAATTTTTAACATCGCTTCACAAGCTCTCAATGGGATTTAAGTCAGGGGATTGTGCTGGCTACTCCATAACGGTTATTCTTTTTTCATCAAACAAAGATTTTGCCCGTTCTGACGTATGTTTTGGGTCATCATCATCGCATCTTGTTGATATACCCAAACTAGTGGCATTTCCTCCTCGGCATATGGCAGCATAACTTTTTCTAAAATTTTAACGTAATCAGCACCGTCCATTATAGCTTCGATGGGATATATAGGAGCTACCCCATTATATACGAAACAGGCCCAAATCATTAGTTTTGCTCCTCCGTGTTTTAGCTATATAACGGGGATTATTTTCTTTATTCTTTGATCTTCTTACATATTCCCGACGACCCTTGAACCCAAATAAGACTATTTTGCTTTCATCGCTCCATAGAATATTCCTCCATTTCTCCTTAGGCCAATCTTTGTGAAACTTTGCGAATGCCAATCTTTTTTGCACATGCTTTTTTGTCAAAAGATTTACTTTTCGCGGGCTTCGAGCTGGAAGTTCAGCCTCTACAAGACGTACAGCTCTGTGCAAAAAAATAGCACCACGTTGAGGTCTGCACTTTGGATGCTAATTACTTTTCTCCATGCTCATGTAAAGACACGATATTTATTGTAGGACATCTGTTGGGTATCAGTAATAAAATGCAAAAACCAGGATAAGCAAAGATGCATTTTAAGACAAGAAAATTCCCGTTTTACGAAATGAAACCGAAATTTTGGTGTGCAAAATAATAGCACCATGTCATTCTAAAAAGGGCTTTCGAAGTGGTTGGTTTAACCGTCCTTTATCTGTCTGGAGCTCATTGAAGGGTTCTTTTTTGCTATGTTGATAATTTTTCGGTCAGTTTGCTTAGCCGTCTCTCTTTTTGGACCGCGTATTTCGAGCCTAGCTTTCTGGTTTAGCGCATTGCTGACCATTTTCGCTGAACAGCCTATGATTTCCTGGATTGAAGCAGGAACGCAATTTTTTGATCAAATTCCGCATATATTCGGAACAATGATTTGATCAATCCATATTTCTAATTTTAAAGTATGTTAATAAAAGACAACATATAAAAAACATTCACTTGCCAAACAAGAATACACAAATAATTTTTTAAACTCTGAACAACAATTTTTAAAACACTCCATGGGTAAAACCCAAAAACACTGTTATTTTTATAAACATCCTTCAATCAACAGATTTCAATGAATGAGTGAAAAAATGAGAAAGTAAGCCTTTATTTTTATTTAAATATAATAAAACCGGATATACAGTACAATAAAACTGGATATACATTTGGAAAAGGGATCTTCTTAGAAATATGTTGTTAATTATCTAAGTCGTATAACTACTGCTATTTTTGTGAACACAACTGTACGTCTTTTCGAATAAATCGTCGGAATCGAGTTGTTAACTTTCGTTTGTCGTTCGCCAGAGAGTCGTTGAACTAGAGAAAACTCCTTTAACTTGAGGCATGTTAAAGTCGATTTACTTCTTTCGGCGTAAAACTTTATTCATTTCTTCCTAGCAAAAGAATTAATTTCTTCTTGTCTGTAGTACAGGTTTTTTTTTTAATCTCAAGTAGAAGCTTGCTTTGTGTTCATTTATTTTGACTCCAAACTGGCTGATAACGTTTAGTTTTGTCAAGTACAATGAAATACCTTGAGTATTCGCTATGTTCATTTGTGGGAGGATTTTGGGTGATCTGGCATACCGATGAGAGCTAGGGGTGAAGTGAACAGTGTCACCTAAGTTGGCTTAATGCGGGTTTTTCATTGCTGTTGTTAACAACTTTTAACTGCCCGTGGGCGAAGTGGGAAGAGCGCGACACTAACACACTAAAGGTCCCAGATACGATTCCCGGACTGACCACCTCTCATTTTTTACGGCACCATCTCCTTCGACGTGCTAACAAATTTCAAAAAATATTTGCTGTGTGAAAAAAATCTTATTAAACTTCCCCATTCGGAGTCGGCAATAAATTGTAGGCCCTTTCTTCTCTTGAGAGAACAGTACATATGAGTAGTGCAAAACACATTAAGTTGATGAGGAAGCTAAACAATGTAGACTGTCGCATCATCCAAGATGAGAGTACAACAATCATCAGTTTTTTTTACTAAAGTGAAGATGTAAAAACGACATCAATTTCCACCTAAATTAAGTGTCTGTCTTTCCAGACCCGATTTAATTGGACTAAAGGTGTAGTAATGTGTTTTGTTTTTATCTCTTGTTATTCTCACCTCCTTGGTTTAAACTTAATCGCCAGGAAGTCCTGTAAATCAAATTCTCCTCACTCTTTACCATGCACTCCCTCTCGCCTTGTCTCTATACATGCTTTTATCGAATCCGTCCTTCTTCCTAACCTCAGTCAATGGGTCAAAATTAAAGAATGAAAGGAGACATATTGCATACACTTTCAGTTCAATTAAAATTTCATTATTTGTGAATGTGCAAATTTATCCACGCGCTTTCATGGATTCCATTGCAACGTCATGCAAAACATATTCAACTCGTTAGTTGTTGCATTGTCTGATAAATAGGTCTGTCTGCGCAAACAGGAATTATTTCTAATTTTTTGTGCCTCTCAATGGTCCGATGCAGGACTTCCCCCTGAGTTTATTGCATAATGTTTGCGGCATTTCCAATGTGGGCGTGAATGGGATCGAATTTTATTGAGCTTTCATTAAATGTGGCCGCTTGTTTACATGTGTAAATTAAATTCTAATCGGTTGCAATTAGAGCTAATTTCTGTGTGAAAATTTGGGCACTCGCTTATGGTCGACCAAGCGTAAATTTGTTTAGTTTAGTGCTTTGGCTTGGCGTGAAATGTAAATACACGAGTGAGAAAATTAACGAATGCGCGATATTTTTGGTATAAATCAGCAGATGACCCTTTAAGCCCTCATTGCGGTCTGTTTGTCGAATCGATTGAAAATTTAGGCGAAAGAAAAGATAGGGCTTGCGATACATATTGGGTTGAGTTTTTGTGTTTTTGTATAATACTCAGAAATTATTAGCTACACTTCGAGAGTTTTTGGCAGCAGTTGAAATTGCAATTTTCCATAGAGCAGAAAGCAGGATGCAGTGTTATTGGGCGGATATCATTCTAAATCCATTATGCACACTCCAATAACTGTACTGAATATATTTCCAACTGGAGGCTGGCTGAAGTTTAACAGTTTATCCTCGAAGTATATCTCCAGTCTTTTGGAAAGTGAGTGCGCATTTATGGGCTTAGAATCAGTCACATAAAGACCTAAAACGAGTTAGATGAACAAACAATTTCTGCCTGTGCTTAGTGGCTGGTCTAGGAGACATTCAAAATGAATAATATACCTGATAGATACCCAAGATGTTTGAACCATGTCGTCTGCCGTGTTTCAAAGGAATTCTGATCTTCTCTCAGACCTAAACTCTCAAGAAACTCCTTACGGATCAAAATATCGGACATAAACATAGTCATTTGAGAAATCACTGGTCCCACTGGAAGACTAAGTGCACCTTCTAACGATTTCTGCAGAAGCCTTATACTATTGTGAAAGAAGCCCGTCACTAGTGCGTCTTTGAAACAAATACATAGCCAAAAAATACATCAACGACACGCTTTCCAGTGGTTTGTGGTACATCTTCATCTACTGTAAATGAGTGTGACTACAAAGTTGGATAAAGTGTTTATTCCAAGTTACACATATCTACCTACATGAATGATTTTCACTAATCGTTTCGATATTTCAACTGTCGAACTTTCAATCGTTGGTTGTAGAACCTCCAGAAATTGTTTGATGAATAGCTTCTGAATAGCTTCTTCATCGGGAGGATATGGAAAACGCCTTTAAACATGTTGTACTACACATACCATAGACCCTTCTTTCGATAGAGCGACACTTCCTCAGCGTTTATAATCTTAGCAGGTGAAAATTCATGTCACGTATGAATTTAATGAAAGTACGTAGCTGATTTCAATAAACAAAAAATACACATAGACGCGTAAATCCACCAAAACAAAGATGCCAAAACCAATCTTTATCTTCTTCGAGTGGTGCTACAGTCCATGGTAGACCTGGGCTTCAACTAACACGTTCCTCCAGCCAGCTGCTTCAGTGGCGCACTTTATGTTTGTTGTTCTCCTCCACCTGTGTGCGGTGTCCCACTGCCTCGGGTTCGAAGAATTTGTTAGGGTTAGAACATTCGTGTTCATACGCTCTACATGGCTTAACATACGCACTGTATCCGAACACATTTGTCTAGTCCATAGAGTTCGTCGTTTAATCTTCTCCTCCAAATGCCTTTTACGCAAAAATTGCCGCAGGACTTCACTCGAAAACCCTTCCTCATAGGAAGCCGTCCCATAAACGAGAGTTGCCTTTTATATTTCGAGATTTGAGAACAAAAAGAAATCCTAATCATCAAAAATAGCTTCAACTAACTTTCAAAATATTCCCCATTGAGATCTATACACTTTTGCAGCTTTTGAACCAATTGTCGAATCACTTTTGCCACTCTGATTGAGGTATCTCCAAAACATGCGTTCTGAACACTTGAACTGCTTCTTCAGGTGTCAAAAACGTTGACCTCTCATTTTATTTCTTACGTACGGGAATAAAAAGAAGTCATTCGGTGCCAAGTCAGGACTATACAGCGGATAACTCATCAAATCGATGTTTTGAGTGCTCTAAAATGCAGTTGTTTGAGTCGATGTGTGAGAGCTCGCATTGTCGTGGTGAATGGTGTCGTTGCTTTCCTCATTTCTTGGAAGCCAACTGGCAAGCGAATGGATGTGTACCACTCAGAATTGACTGTTCTGCGTTGTTCTAGTGGTACGGTTGTGACATGTCCAGTTTTTCCAAAAAAAAAAACAGCAAATAAGGAGGGAGTAGAAGCCCTCCTCCGTGGTCGCCGTGGCGTGGTGGGTACAGTGCTACGCTCACACGCCGAAGGGTCTAGGTTCGACTCCCAGTTAAACACCAATTTTTCTAATATTTCACGGCACCACCTCTTTCGAGCTGCTGACAACACTCAAAGAGTAATAACTGTCTAAAAAAGCTTCTCAAACTTCGCCGTTCAGAGTCGGCAAAAAACTGTAGGTCCCTTCTACTCGTGAGAGAACAGTAGCGCGCACAACACGAGCAGTTGATGAGCAAGCTAGGCCCTGGTCCCCCTTTGGACTGTAGCGCCAACAATTATTATTATTATTATTAGAAGCCCTCCTCCTTGCTTGCGAAGAACTCGGAAAGCTACTTTTCACAAGCCTCTTTTGAGTTCAGTTTCACACCACCAAGGGCGTTCGAAATGTACAGGAACAGGTGGTAATCACTTGGCGCTATGTTTGGGCTATATGGTGGATGCGATAAAACCTCCCATTCGAGCTCCGGTAGCTTCTGAAGAGTCAGCAACGAAGTGTGCGGTCTGGGGTTGTCCTGGTGGAACACTACACCCTTCCTGTTAGCCAATTCTGGACGCTCCTGGTCGATCGACTGCTTCAAGTGGTCCAGTTGTTCGCAGTAAAAGGTAGAATTAAGCGTCTGGCCATATGGGAGCAGCTCATAGTGGATGATTCCCTTCCAATCCCACCAAACACACAGCAAAACCTTCCTGCCCGTGTCACTTAGCCACTGGTTGGGCCCGGCTTGGCCACTGTTTGGGACGATTCACCGGCCTTTAACCACAACCATTTTCGCTTGATATTGTCGTATGTGATCCATTTTTCGTCGCTAGTCACTCAGTCAATTTTTATATTATTTATATTTATTATAGTCACCATCCGCTTCAAAAATGGGTCGAGTATGCGCCGTTTCAGCAGCATATCGCAAGCGTTAATTCGGTCTGAAATTTTTTTTTTTACGTCAAATCATGCGGCACCCAAACATCAAGCTTTGCTTTGTATCTAGCCTTCTGCAGATGGTTTAAAATGGTTTGGTGACTAAATCCCATCTTCTGGGCGATGTCACGAGATGCCACATCTTGGTCTAATTAATTATTTCCATGATTCGATCGGTATTCGTCGTCACAGGTCTTCCGGGGGCTGGTTTATCTATGGTGTCATTTTCACCGGCTCTGAATTGTCGAAACCATTCCTCCGCGGTTCGAAGTGATAGAGTACCATCCCCGAAAACACAAATTACCTTTTAATTATTAAATTTTTATTATTAAATTGATTTACCTTTAACGAAGGACAATTTTAAAATAGCGCGAATTTCGGCGTCAGTGAACTCTATGTTTACACGTCTATAACTGTTGAACGTAATATCCAAACTAATCATGCATATCGTCGTTTTGTATGTTATGTCAAGACCTTTCAAATTAATTATAGTATTGCCAGATACGGGTGGTCGCCGTGGCGTAGTGGGTAGAGTGCGACGCTCACACGCCGAAGGGTCTAGGTTCGACTCCCAGTTCAACACCAATTTTTCTAATATTTCACGGCACCACCTCTTTCGAGCTGCTGACAACACTCAAAGAGTAATAACTGTCTAAGAAAGCTTCTCAAATTTCGCCGTTCGGAGTCGGCAAAAAACTGTAGGTCCCTTCTACTCGTGAGAGAACAGTAGCGCGCACAACACGAGTAGTTGATGAGCAAGCTAGGCCCTGGTCCCCCTTTGGACTGTAGCGCCAACAATTATTATTATTATTATTATTGCCAGATACGGGCTCTGTAGCGCTTTGTACATAGCCGGATAGCAAAATTCAAAGACAAAAGAGGCGGAAGGGAGATATTTGACCAACTTTTAGTATGGCACTGTGCTTCACAATCAAAAACGGACTTTTATAGGAGTCATAATTGCAAAGCGATGGAAGCGGACCGTCGTCTTGAAAAGATTATTTCGAAAGGTTAAACAAAATACACATTTTATGCTGAGTTAAAAATAAAGGAATACCTAACGGGTGTATATCTGAATCGAAACTAATCCGTCGAGGTCGAGGCGTTGGCCACTTAGATAGATAGTTTTTATTTCGTTATGAAATGTTTACATTGATATTAGCTATCGCACAGCATCTATTTCAGAGATTTGATATATCATATATCTTACTTCTGGAAAATGAGTTTAACTTATTGATTTGAAGCAAACAAACTGAACCAAAATACGACAAAAACCTTTAATGAAAATAAGAAAAAAAGATAAAAAAATGAAATAAAATAAAAATAAATCATTGATTAAATAAATCAATATATAAGTAAATAAATAAATAAATAAATAAATACATGAAAAAATAACAAACAGATAAATTATTAAATAAATAAACAGATAAATAAATTAACTCATAAATAAATATATAAATAAACAAGTATTTGAATAAATAAAAAAATTAATATATTAATGTTTAACAAGTAAGGTAATGACATATGAAAGACGTTAAACATATTAACGAACACAATCAGTCAACTCATTGACTAGTGGATTCTCGGCAAAAGGGCATGAATTATAAAACTTATCTGTCAGTTTTAATATTCGCTTATAAACCAGCTCAACACCCGCTCTTTTTTGTAGTGTTAAGGTGGAATAATTCCGAGGTAGGTCTAACATCGTTTTTAGAACTTTGTGCTGAGCTATTTGTAATTGTTTGATGTGGCACAGTACGGCTTTTCCCCATACTGGGGAACCGTAAAGCATAATTGCTTGGAATATGGATTTAAGAATGGTTACTTTGTTGGTGAAGGACAAAAAAGATTTTCTGTTGATTAAAGGGTAAAGCATTTTTTTTTGCAATGCTTACTTTCTTAAGGGTTTGTTTGATGTGCTCGTGAAAAGTCAATTTGCTGTCAAGATGTGTAGGAAGATCCCTTACGGAGTTCTTCAACTCTACGCTGATTCCATTTACTCGCAAGCTAGTACTAGGGAGAAAACAAGGTTTCCTTTTTCGTGTAAAAAAATCGCTTGTAATTTATCTTCATTGTACTTTATCTATCATTTATCACAGTAACGAGAGACAATTTTCATCGCATATTTGAGATTGCTCTCAATGTTAAGAGGGAACACATGTGATGAAAATATATCTGTGTCATCAGCAAAGATAGCAGTTTCACATTCGGGTAGTTCAGAAAAATCCGATGTATACAAATTGTATAAAATTGGCGCTAAGACAGACCCTTGGGGTACACCTGCATTATAAGCTATCAAATCTGATACACCACTATTAACATGGACTTGGAAACAACGATCAGATAGAAAACTTAGAACTATTTTACACAAATAAGGTGGAAAGTTGAAATTGTTCATTTTGAAAAGTAGCCCATGTGTCAAATGTTTCTCTATGTCAAGTAAAATCATGTCAGAATGTGAATGATTATAGATTCCCTTAACATGATGAGATGTGTTGTGATAACGTCTAAACCCGAACTGTACTCTGGGAAAGATGTTCCTATCTTCAACGATCTTCATTATTTTTTCTTTTAAGATTCGTTCAAATACATTGCTCAGGCTGCTAAGTACGCTTATTGGTCGGTAACTATCAGGATTTTCTGCAGGTTTACCAGCTTTAAGAATTGGCATTACTTTAGCTAACTTCCATTGGGCTGGAAAGTATTGCATTTTTAAACAGGCATTCACAACATATGCCACCATCTTAATCCCAATTTTCGGTAGCTCTTTTAGATAAGCACGAATATGAAGTAATGATAGGTGTATGCTCAATTTTCTGAGGTACTGTAGATATTTGTGGGAGGGAACAGAGCTTAGCCTCATTCGCAATTCCATGTTCTTCGGACTATTGTTCTTTCACGAGTGGAAGGAACCTAAAGTTTTCTGCCGACTTCGAAAAGCGTAGTTTGAGAAGCTCTTTCACTGACAAATAATTCTCTTTGAGTGCTGCCAGCACCTTGCCAGGTGGTACCGTGAAAAATGTGAGGTTTGAACTCCATAAACAAAACATGCCAAAACAAAAAAAATGTCTTCCCTCAAATCGCCATCTTAAATCAATTTAGGTGAATTCTATTGTTTCCTCCTGCGCTAGTTCCTTCAATCAATATGCAACTGACGCAATCCTTCAAGTGAACCGATATGCTGTAGGAATCTCCGCAGCACTAACCGAATATTGGAATTACAAGTGAAAGAAGCAATTGTAGGGTTGAATCACGATAAATGGGAAATTATCAGATTTCGATAACTCTTCCAACAGACAAGTGTTCTTCGCGGAAACTGTGGAAACAATTTTTAGATAATTGATTACGATGTTGATGGTTATATTACCAGCAAGAACGTTTGCAGTGAAAAACTGATGTCGGTATTAGCCCAGATGATGTGACTGGATTTATGAATCAGTTTTCAAAATCACATCCTTATCACTATTTATAGTGACAACGGAAACACTGATGGAGAAAAGACCATCTGTGGCGGGATGGCGGTTAACAGACCCAGGCTTTGAGGGAACCTGACTGGTAGTGACAGCTTAACCAGAGGCTATATTCTGGTGCCACGGTAGATCAGGAGCCCCTGGAACTTCGGTTCCAGCCTGACCGTGCGGTAGGCCCCCTTGTAGGAGTTTCGTGGTGACAGTTGTTTACCACCCAACATCGCGGGTAGAGTCGAGGATAGTGTACTGTGCTGACTTGTCTAGTCATTTGTTAACCTATTGCTAGGCAAGGCAGTTAGGGGACTATCCCTTCTCAGTGTAAACTTGCATTCTCAACCGGGCGCTGCGATCCAGAGAGCGAAAGAGGTTTTAGAAAGGCTTCCCATCAAAACAAAGTGGGGTGATTGCCCCTCAAGCATGATCTCGGTTTGGTACTTGGATAACTAAGATTTTCTCGTTACAAGATTGTTGATGAAGAATTTAATATCATCTTCATTAACAAATTGGTTCACAGGAGTGTCTGAGTTTAACGTTCTGAATGTCTGAACGGCACTATTTATCAGAGTATCTGTATGCATATCACCCAGATGACGGCATATGTTATGGTTACGTTTGGGCAAGTGCATTAGCCTTTTCAGCATCTGAAAAATAAGAATTTAGCGAGTTTCGAAGACTGTTCTTATTTCTGACTAACTTAACTACATTCCAGAACGGCTTTGTATTTCTGTCTAAGTGTTTAAGCTTATTATTCGAGGTGTCATTACGTAGTTGAACAATAATCTCCTTGATGATCCTATTAAGGTAACAGACTTCGTTTCTGTATATGATATTCCTGTATCGTTGCCAGTACCTTCTATTTTATAAGGTCTAAAACTTAAGAAGGAATTTGAATGCAATCATTTTTCTTGCTATATTTGGAGTACCTTCAGTTACTGAATCTACAATTTTCTCTGTGAAGTCCGAAGCAAGAGAGCCTACATTCTGTTGGCCACGTCTTCGGTTTATATTATGAAACTGTGTTCTCATTTAGATTTCAATCGAGGTTATTGACTTCTACTCAACATTTTTTTTTGTATTCTTTGTCTCTGATGTGAAAACGGTGATCAATGTTGATCGATATTGCAGTCAAAATGCTTGCAGTCAAAATATTCGGCTCTCAGTCAGTTTGCAGTCAAAATGTTCAACTCTTAAATCTTTATTTGCGTCAGAGATCACATTTATCCCAACAAGATCTCACAAGTAAAGGCCTCAGACTTCTTGTTAATCGTCTCCAGTTCCACGAAGCTCAGTCGAATTACGCAAGATTTCCAAAGCGCTGAGCTTTCATTTATTATTGGTCAGATTAGTTGTGTAGCGTCTGGCTTTCAGAGCAGATACAAATCGTGAGTGAGCTTTTTGCTTGTGCTCGGATTCAAGCACTCATCCCGCATCGAGTTTGTTTAAGAAAGCAATTACTACATCGCCGACAACTCGTAGTAAGTGTTTGCCTCAACGTTGATCAAATATTTTCCCGCTGTATCGCCGGCATCAGCTCAGTATCCAAGTGAGATAATTGTGTGAAATTTGCTTGATAAATGCCTTGATCGATACATTTTCATCAGGGTGTAAATGTGAACACAAGTCACCCCATTAACCCGATAAGATCTGTGTTTACCTGTTTACTTACGAAGACGTGCTACATTGTGTTTAATAAAATTTAGCGATGCACTGGGTTGTCAGGGTAAATGCTTCTGACTGAAAACAGCTTGCGAGTGTGGTGTGACTGTGGCAGCACTCGGACATTGGCCCATTAGCTCAGTTGGTTAGAGCGTCGTGCTAATAACGCGAAGGTCGTGGGTTCGATCCCCCCATGGGCCAAGTTCTAAATATTTTTTTTTTTTTTAGAAATCTCAAACAAATCAATCTTGATAGCACGACATTGACAGAGACATTGGTAATTAATCGACGACGAAGCGGGAATTGACATATTTCACGAGACGTTAAGCGTTCACTCGTGTGTTCAGTGATATCGATGCCAAGCAGTAAGTGGGCCAAATGAAGTTTCAATCAATTTAAGTCTTTGTCCATGGGGATGTCGTCTAGTCAGTGGCAAATTCAAAGCAAAGTTGATAAGATAAATGAGTAGACTACTATTTTCTTGGATGGGATTGTCAAAGGGTCTTTCGAGATGAACTGCTGCCCCCAAGGATGAAGAAAGTAAAAGACGGGACTTGGAAAACAAATAAATTTAGGTTTGAGTCATAGGTGGATTACACGCGTCAAGTGTACAAAACTATGCATCGGACATTGTTAACACGTTCCCTGCCAAGCTGTTTTTCACTAGGTGTCATTTCTACGCCGCGTGTGCCGAAAACAGTACACGGTAAGCGCTTTAATAATTTTGTAAAAATTCTCATTGCTTTGCTTTGCTTTGCTGTCATGACTAATCACCACGCCGCGTGTATCGCTATCAGTACACGATGCAAAAATTCCTCTAAACATTACTAAATAACATAAAACAATCATAACGAGAATTAAAATTTAGAAAAAAAAAATTTAATTTGAAAAAAAAAAACACGTTGGCGTAGAAATGAAGCTACGCGTGTACTGTTTTCGGTACACGCGGCAGGGAATGTGTTAAATAAATGATGCAGAACACTATTCAGCTTTTTCTAAACCTTGCGCCGGGCGTTATCCTCTGTGAGCTTGGTGATCGACGGGTTTCCTTCAGAGGAATTCGTTGAAGGGTTTCATGAAATCGATCTTCACTAATTTCAGCCTCTCTGAACCTAGAGGGTGGAAACGATTAATATTCTTGAATAAGATGTAGCTCACTAAAATTGGTCTTGTTTTAGAAAATTCAATAAATTCAATTGTCAGCAAGATCAGACACTGCCACTCCTTTAAGTGGCTTTCTCGACTGGTTTCGTCTTAGTGCAGACTGTCACTTAGATTTTTTAAAACCTTGTTTGCAGTTCTTGTTTGAAGCTTATCCATAGCTTGAATTGCTCTGCCCTAAAGTGCAAAAATGTTTTCCGCATTGTTGGCATTCCATCGGTTTTTCACGGATCTTACTAAAAAAGCCCACAGAGGTCAGCACTGGACATAGTCAAGATAGCAATTTGGTACGCAAATGACCGATTTTGACATGGACTGTCTAAAGGTGTCTCATGTCTTTAATTTCCTTAAAAAGGAAGTATGACTCTGTAAAGCTTTGTGTTGACAAATTCAAAGAAAACTAGACGAATTCAGCAAACTCTTACACAACCAGAAACGAACATTTATTCGATGGATGCTTCTCGATAATATCTTGCAGTTTTCCCAATGCCAGATTCGCAATATTCTTAACAATAAGTTCCGAGATTAATCAATAAAAACACATTTTCATTTCAACTTTATTCAAGAGTAATACAATCAGATGCTCTCACATTTCGATACCCTTTTTTTATAGAGCGATTTATCATTGGCCCCAGTATAGGCTTCAGTTTCGGCGATCAACTCCTCATTAGAGGTATATTTTTTTCGGCGAGAATCTTTTTGAGGGGTGAAAAAAGGTAGAAGTTGTTGGGGTCCAGATCTGGAGAATAAGGTTAAAGCCCAATTCGTGCAATTCGGCCATGGTCGCCAACGACTTGTGACACACGGTGCATTGTCTTGGTGGAAGAGAATTTTCTTTTGCTTTTTTTTTTGCAATTTTCTTTTTTAAATGCATCAATAATGTCATGTAGCATTCGCTATTGATCGTTTTGCTTTTCTCAAGATAGTCGATGGATAGAATTCCGTGCGCATCCCAAAATATGAATGCCATATTCTTGGGCTTGGTTGTCCCAATGCCACGGATTCAAAGACTTTTCGGGCCGGAGCAGTGGTGTCCATACGCTCTACATGACCTAGCCATCTTAAGCGTTGTATCCGTAGACGCTTGACCAGGCGCATGTCGCTGTACAGCCCATAGAGTTCGTCATTAAATCTTCTTTTCCAAATGCCATCAACGCAAACAGGACCCAAAATCGCACGCAAAACTTTTCTCTCGAAGAGACTAAGGGCTTCCTCATCCGCCTTTGCTAACGTCCAAGATTCCGTGCCATAAAGTAGGACGGAGATGATCAAGCTGTTATATAAAGCGAGCTTAGTCCTTCGAGAGAAGGCTTTATTACTCAATTGCCTCTTGAGCCCAAAGAAACAGCGATTGGCAAGAGTGATTCTGCGTTTGATTTCGGTACTGATGTTGTTGTCCCTGTTTACCGCGGAGTCGATGTAGACGAAGTCCTTAACTACCTCGAAGTTTTGCTGCCTAGTGTGACGCTCTGTCCGAGACGTCGATGTTGTGTGTCCTTCCTTGATGACAGCATGTACTTCGTTTTGCCCTCATTTACCACTAGACCCATTTTAGCAGTTTCCGCTTCACTGCCAGCAAACGCATCATTGACGGCTCGCTGTGTTCGTCCAATCACGTCATTGTCATCAGCATAGGCTAGCAATTGAACTGATTTCTGGAAGATTCTGCCTCTGGTGTTGACTTGTGAGTTACGTACGATCTTCGAGGATGATGTTAAAGAAGTCACATGACACACTTGAGTTCTTCATGATCCGAAAATATTTTTCCCCGAAGACATTTTTTTCAAATCCGGAAACAGGAAATAATCACTAGGGGCAAGGTCTGGACTATAGGGTGGTTGTTGGATTTCTTCGAGACCATAATCTCGCGCAGCAGCCTTGTCAACTCGCGCCGTGTGAACAGGAGCGTTGTCAACACACCCGCTGCGAGTTTACCCCGTCTTTTCTTTTTAATTTCCTCCCGCAAATTATGCAAAGTGGAAGCGTAGGATATGAAGTTGATGGTTTCACCTTTTTTTTTTTGTACTCAGCGAGCAAGATTCCCTTTGAGTCACAAAAACCTGTGGCCATGAGCTTCCCGGCAGACGGAGTGACTTTGAACTTCTTCGGGGGTATGTTCCTTTTTTATACCACTGCATGGACTCTTGTTTGCTTTCAGGGTCATAGTGGTGAACCCATGTTTGGTCCCCAGTAACAATTCGATCCATAACATCGTCCGCGTTCTCACTACACATATCCAAAAGCTCTCTTTAGCATGTGATTCTCCCTTTTTTTCTGAGGCGCTGTGAGCATTCGTGGCACCCACCTTGCACTGACCTTTGAAAGGTTAAGATGGTCATGGAGAATGGCGTGAATGTTGCCAGTTGAAAGCTTAGTGATATCTGCCATCATTTTCACCTTTATTCGGGCATCCTCAAGAACAAGTTTTTCTACTTCTTTGATGCTTTCTCCCGTACAAGCAGCAGCCGGGGCGTCGGAGCGGGGGTCGTCTTCAATGCTCTCGTCTTCTGTCTCTCTTGAACTCACTTGACCACTTTTGCACAGTTGATAATAAAGGTGCGGAACCCTGGTGAACAGCCACCATCTCTTCATGAATAGTTTTTTGACTTTTCCCTTGCCTAGTGAGAAATTTAATTTACAGCGCGATGTTCAATTTTCACCATCATCGTCTCAGTTGACATTATGATTCTGTTTAACTAACATTAACATTAATAACATTTTATATTAATAACATTTTATAATAACATTTATATGAAATGAATGCACTAAAACAATAGTATTACTTGATAAATAAGTCAATTTATATATATAACTTCACCCCGATACCGAGAATATATTGAATGCTCCTCGTACTTCCTAATAATAATGTAGTCCCTATATGTACTATAAGTCCCGGGACTTATTGAGTGATGTGTTAAGTAACATCTTGTCGTGGAGTGGAGTTCATTTTAAGTCAATGCGTGACGTACTAAGCGCTTGAGATCGATGACAATATGAAGGGGATATGAAGGGATCGACAGTGGGAACATCGACTTTTGTCCACCAACAAGTCATTCAAACCTTTCTCACAAAGTTGCGATGTAGACTTCAAGACATCTTTTCAAAAACTCAGTTCTTTTGGCTGCACAACACTCACTCCGGGAATTAGTTACTAACAATTCCCAAAGATTTGCAAGTGGGAAACGCAGAGCAATGGTATCATTACAGTCCACAAGGGTATTGAAACCAATGTGCACCAGTAACTCCTTTCCCTCTCTTCCTGTATACCTTCGACTCGTAGTCTGATTTAATTTCGGTCAATTCAGGGTACCAAACAATTGAATTATAAAAAAAAATACACTGACGGCTGCCAGAGCAGCACTATATATAGATACATACAGCTCTGTGCAAAAAGATAACACCACGTTGAGGTCTGCACTTTGGATGCTAATTACTTTTCTCCATGCTCTGCAAAGACACGATATTTATTGTAGGACATCTGTTGGGTATCAGTAATAAAATGCAAAAAACAAGATAAGCGACGATGCATTTTAAGACAAGAAAATTCCCGTTATACCGAAATTTTGGTGTGCAAAATAATAGCATCACAAGTAAAACGTCGTAAATAAAGTGCAAAATTTAGTGGAATAGTACCGTTTTTATTTTATTTATTTATACTACTGTTCTAGTACTTTATCTTATGACCCTTATTTTTGAGCACAGCGGCACAACGTCGTGGCATAGAGTCGATTAGTGCCTGACATCGCCGAATTGGAATATCCCTCCACCCAGCCTGCACAGCTTCCCATAGCTGTAGTGTATTTTTTGGTTTCGCTTTAAAAACAGCTTTCTCAACATCTGTCCAAAGATTTTCAATGAGCTTTAGGTCTGGAGATTGCGGCGGCCATTCCACAACTTGAAGCCCATTCCTCGCAAAAACTTCCTTGGCCAATTTGGTCGTATGTTTCGGGTCATTGTCTCACTGCAGGACCCATCTGAGAGGCATATTCCACTCGGCGTAGGGCAACCCGGTTTCCCTCATTATACCAACATAAACTTCGGCGGTTATCATTGGTTTTATCCAAAATATAGGACCAGTACCGTTGTAGGAGAATCATCCCCATATGTTAATTTTCGCGCCGCCGTGTTTAATGGTTTCTAAAGTACACTTCGGTTTAAACTCTTGGTTTTTTTGCCTGCGAACAAATGTCCTGGTCCCAGAAGTTCCAAATGAAACAATTTTAGACTCATCCGTCCATAATATAATACGCCATTTGGTTACTTCCCAGTTCAAATGTTCTTGCGCAAATTGTTTTCTTTTATGAAGATGGACCTTTGTCAGCAAGGGTACTTTTCTGGGACTTCTAGCAGGTAGTTCCTTCTCTATCAACTTCCTTCTTATGGTTGATGTTGATAAGGGCAGATTTAGTTCCTCTTTTATTTTATTTAATGTGATGAATGGGTTTTGTTTCACTAATCCTATCATTCTTCGCTCGTCGGTAGAGGTTAATTTCGATTTTCTACCTCTTGTTTATTCTTTTTCGACGTGTTTTTTTGCATTAGTAATGATGAACAACCAACGATTTCCCGAATAAATTTGTACGTTTTTCTGTCAGAAATTAATTTTTTTATAAGTTCACGTTTCTTAGGAGTACAATGCACACCGCGACCCATTTTAATTGTTTATAACGTTGTATTTTAAAAATACTAGTTTCAAAATACTAAAATATTTTTACTTAAATCTTTTGACGCACAAAAAAAAAACTAAACACCACCAAACACTTCGAAAACACTTTTTAGAATGACATGGTGCTATTATTTTGCACACCAAAATTTCGGTTTCATTTTGTATAACGGGAATTTTCTTGTCTTAAAATGCATCTTCGCTTATCTTGTTTTTTGCATTTTATTACTGATACCCAACAGATGTCCTACAATAAATATCGTGTCTTTACATGAGCATGGCGAAAAGTAATTAGCATCCTAAGTGCAAACCTCAACGTGGTGCTATTTTTTTGCACAGAGCTGTATATATATAGATAGAACAGTATTTTGACAAAATTATTTGTGCTCTAGCTTGCTTAGAGATATGGTTAACAATACCTTACTACTGAAAAAACAGTCGTGTTTTGGGTAATAAATTCCAAATCAACGATTTGAATAACATCGGAAAACTATGGAAAAAAACCCAGCACTATATAGTCCACCCTATACATACCAGTGACAAGTACGCTTATATCATCCGAGTGAAAAACGATGTGCTTACACATTATTACACAGCTGATGCAAATAGTCTTAGACATGGATTGTGTTCATTGGATAATATCGTTGACCACGTTAAACTTAACTCAAAATACATCACGCCTCTCGTGAAAATCCACAATAACCGTTTTACCGCAAAACGATTCATGCAGCCATCCTCCTCTTCTCGAGGCTAAAAATGATGCGACTAGCTTACCTTTTGGGAGTGCAACTTACTCTGCTGCATGTAAAATTTACGGTCCATACCAGATCTAGCTGAAACAGCCGACCAGAGACTTCAAAATCACGGCTTGCCGTCAAAAGGTTTCAAAAGGAAACACGCTAGCAACTTTGCCAACTATGATAAATCTCTTCTTGCCACTTGCCTAACATTTTAACTCTGCCTGCACCAAAAAACTTTTATGGGTCAACCTTTTAAAGTGTTTTTACGGCTAGCCTTGACAGATGCCACGGTTGTTCCAGGACTTCTCCTTGATGGTTCCTGATGCTTCAAACGCCCTGCCAGGGAAGATAAATTCTCTGTGCTCCATTTTCATAAAAAAATCGACTGTTTCAAAATGTTGATAATTGAAAAACATATATTTCATTATGACCTACCATTTATGAATGATCATTGACTCTCTTGGTGAGTTTGCTACCAGCATTGACGGAGCAGCGAGAATTCTCCATTGTCATGCTACACAATCTGATGACTAATGAAAAAACTAACTGTGTCACTGTGTATCTCGTCCCTATGCACACGGTTTAAAATCGACGAGTTGGTGATGGGTATTTTATATTTTTTGATACAACAGTATTCATTGAATTTATTATCCCAGTTTCATCAACACTTATCGAAAAAGGCCAGTAGGCAGCCAAACTGTCGAAATGGTAGTTAGTTACAAGCTGAAAATCGGAATCGTTGAGAATAAACCGTAAACTACGACACCGCTTGGAGGCAACAAAAACACAAAAGTAAACGAAGCCAAGCACTGTTTCTTCGGGTTAAATTACGAATTGTGAGCCCAGAATTGCCCCTTTTTAAAAATTTAGACATTGCCTGAAAAAGTTCGCGAAGTCTTTGGTCTCCTTGAACTGAGTTTGCGGTAGCAACGTTTGGAAGACAGACAACGTTTAGAGACAAATTTAACCGAACATTTCTATTTAAGGGACTGGCCGTGTAGAGCTTACGGACAACACTGCTTCGGCTTAAGGAGGTTTTGAATCCTAGTCACTGAGGCAGAGGACGGTTTCATCAACGTTTCATCAGACATGAAATAGAGGATCAAGCAAATTGAAAGGACAGCTCTACGGATTGTAAGGTCAATTCAAGAAGAAGAGCAACAACAATGATGTTACAGCAAAAGTGAATTTGATCTGCGAAGAATCAAGAATACATCAGTGAAATAAGACAGTGTCTGAGCAGTGGCCGCTACTGTGGCCCATTAGCTCAGTTGGTTAGAGCGTCGTGCTAATAACGCGAAGGTCGTGGGTTCGATCCCCCCATGGGCCAGCTGTGATTTTTTTTTTTGTACACAAAGACCTGTTTTTTTCATTGTTTAACCAGGAGCCAGAAGCGTTTCCAACAATTCCCACTGAATGTCAAACGACCAACGAAATACCGTCTCCTGAGTTTCCTTTAATACCTAGAACAAAATTCTTCTCTGCCAGGTGGGCGCAACAGGTGTATACATTCGGCGGTGTTTCCGTTTGGCTAGTTATCAGAATATAAACAATCCCCGGCGAGTGTATGGGATTCACGTTCCATATGAAAGTTAACACAAGCATTTCCCACATTTCTCATATGCACCTTGCCCAAAATAAACGTATCGCTTGCACAGCATTTCCGCTGCTTGCGCTAAGCACTCCCATACTTATCCCCATGCACCTCTCCCATAACCAAACACACACCTTACGTGGCATTCCCATATTCTCCTTTCCCAAATAATTGCACCACAAACAAATCATATTATTATCGGTAGATTCTAAGAAATATGTAAAAAAGCTTAGCTAAGGAAAAAATTATGTATATAAATCAGAGAAATAATAATAAAGTTGTTCAGTTGTTGATCGAAAGTGAAGTAGTGTGTTTTTTTTCAATCGCCCGCGACGCGACGCGATAACTGGCGCCCGAGCAGCTCAAAAGAAACCCGAGCAAAATAAGTTTAAAGTGCGTTTATTGTGATCGTTAAAACACGACCAATAACTCTCGAACTGTGAATCGGAACAAAGAAGTCGTACACTTAAGAACACGACTAGTGTTAACCGAACTGAGTATTGAATCAAAAAAGTCGTATACATAAGAACACGACTAGTGTTAACAAAAATCAGTGAAAGAAACAATATTCTTGATACAAACTCACACCCAGTGCTTATCGTTCCCGTAAGAACACGATCAACGCAACATATCAACACCTACTCAACTGTAACCAGACCAAAACATCCGACAGTGGCGCAATCCGTTCCCAAGTAAGCAGCAAGCCAAAAAGGACAACACGGACCACCCAACAGGATTCATCGGAATGCTGATAGTGACATTATTGTAAGCTTAAGCATTATTTTCTTTTTTATTTGTAAGCAAGAAATATTACCCTTTTATATTTTAAGAAAAAAAAGAAATTGTGAAACTTTATTTTACAAACAATTAGTTAAAACCTGTTAAAACTTTCTAAAAATTGTTAAACTTGTCTTATACCAATCCCCATCTCCCATTCCTAAAATGGAGCAAATGCAAGAAATTATTAAACAACTCACGGGTGCACTCAATGCACAAATTGAGCAGACGAAGCTCATAAATAACCGTCTGCAACAATTGGAATGCAGGATTAGTCCCCCCCAAATCGTACCAGCCTGTCTAGCCACGCCAAAGAGCGAGCAAGATCTAGCAGACATCAGGAAATTACCTGATTCCGTTAGAGATCTGCAAATCTTTGATGGCAATGCGGTACAATACCTTTCGTGGGTCTACAATGTAGAGTCCATACTAAAAGACTATGAAATTGTCAAAAACAAGCCTATTTATAGGGCTATATTACAACATATCCGCCAAAAGGTGAGAGGCCCGGCCGACGCCGCGCTTATATCATACAATATTTTTGACGAAGATTGGGCAGCAATAAAAAAATGCTTGTCATTACATTACGCGGATAAACGCGATATCCGTACTTTAGAGCACCAGCTCAACAATATGATCCAAGCCAATCAGAGCATTGATGAGTTCTATGCAAAAGTTAATCACCAACTGTCCCTTCTTATTAATAAAATCAAGACTGAGGATTATTCTGAGGAAACTATAAATGCTTTAACGGAGAATTACAGAAATAGGGCATTGGACATCTTCATAAGGGGTCTCAACGGAGACGTCTCTAAAATGTTGGTGATCCAGAAACCCCAAACCCTTCCCGAGGCTTACACTTCGTGTCTGGAGTTTCAAAATCTGAATTTCAGAAACTTCTCTATTCATAGAAGAGATTACAATAATACAGTCACTGCACCAGTGAACCAAATATTTTATCCAAAAAACCCAAAAAAACCGATAACACCGTACAGAGTAATTTCGCCTCAAGAGCAAAATCAAATTTACAATATTCCCCGAAATATCCGACCAGGGCCCAATGTGAATAGTACACCACCCCCTAGGCCATCAAACCCAAAGCCTCCCCAACCAATGGAAACAGACCAATCGGTACAAACTCGACACATAAATTACATGAATCGACCAGCAAATAAACCCATACAGCGAGAAAGTTCAGAAAATTTACCGCGGAAACAACAACGTCTCTTCGCAACCAATATCGTAGAGGAAGAACCAAGCGAGCACGGAGACGAACAAGTGAATGAAAACTATCTTAATGCCTACAATGATTCAATTATTAACGAAAGAAATGCCGAAGACTACACTGAAGTAAATTTTATAACGGAAGCCTCTCTAGCGTACCATACCTAGAGTATGTTACTAGAGATGGAAAGCCTTTGAAATTCTTGATAGACACAGGAGCTAACAAAAATTTTGTGTCCGACAGGATAGCCGCTAATAGTAAACCAGTAGACAAACCATTCAAAATTCAATCCGCAGGAGGAGAGATCGAGATAACCCAAAAGATCACCGGTCCATTCTTTAAGAGCATAGGAAACAATATGTTGGTAGATTTTTTTGTCCTACCAGGACTTGAGTCATTTGACGGAATTATAGGCGACGACACTCTCAAAGAGTTAAAAGCTGTCATCGACAGAAGGAACAACACGCTAACCGTAAACACCAACATCAGAATAAATCTCAAGGAAAAAGAATCAAAACAAGTAAATAATATTCAAATTAATTCCGACATTGATCCCGAGATACAAGAAATCCTTATGAAGCATAAAAAACTCTTTGGAACAATTTCTGATAGCGGAACTATAGACACAAACATCCGTGCAGAAATCAGAACCACCTCTGCCGAACCAATTTACACAAAATCCTATCCCTATCCTGCCAATTTAAGAACTGAAGTCGAATCGCAGATTAGCAAGATGCTTTCGGATGGCGTTATTAGACCATCCAAAAGTCCTTATAACTCACCGCTTTGGATAGTTCCAAAAAAAGCGAATGCAGCAGGTGAGAAACAATACAGAATCGTCATCGACTTCAAGCGGCTTAACGCAATAACGATACCAGACGCCTACCCTATTCCCGACATAACAAACACACTGGCAAGCCTAGGAGAGTGTAAATACTTCTCAACGCTTGATTTGACATCTGGCTTTCACCAGATAAAAATGAAAGAAAGCGATATTCACAAAACAGCCTTCTCGACAGCAAACGGCAAATACGAATTTACTCGTCTGCCGTTTGGACTAAAAAATGCACCGGCTATTTTCCAGCGCACGATCAATGATGTCTTAAGACCACTTATAGGGAAAAAGTGCTACGTTTATATAAACGACATAATCGTCTTCGGCAAAAACAAAGCTGAACATATTGAAAATCTTAACGAAGTGCTGTCGCTTCTGGAAAAGGCTAACCTAAGGGTCAACCTAGAGAAATCAAAATTTTTGAAATCTGAAGTGAATTTTCTAGGATACATAATTACGCAACAGGGAATACGTGCAGACCCACAAAAGATCGCTGCAATCCAAAAAATATCCCCACCGCAAAACCTTAAAGATTTAAAAAGCTTTTTAGGCCTAGCATCATACTACCGGAAGTTTATTAAAGACTTTGCTAAAGTAGCAAAGCCTTTGACAAACCTCACGAGAGGATCAAACGCCCAAATTAAAGCAAATCAGTCAAAGAAGACAGAAGTACACTTAGATGACCAAGCCTTGAAAGCATTTAAGAATCTGAAAGAAATGCTTATATCGTCAGATATTTTAATCTTCCCGAACTTTAACATGCCATTCATTCTCACAACCGACGCCTCTAACCTTGCCATTGGAGCTGTGCTATCGCAAGGAGAAGTGGGCAAAGACAAACCCGTGACCTTCATATCAAGGTCACTAAATAAAACAGAAGAAAGCTACTCGACAATAGAAAAAGAGATGCTAGCAATAGTATGGTCCCTTGATAAACTCAGGACATATCTTTACGGCGCTAAAAGCATAAAAATTCTTACAGATCATCAACCATTAACATACGCTCTAAGCAATCGCAACAACAATGCGAAGCTCAAAAGATGGAAAGCGAAGATCGAAGAATTTAACTATTCTCTAATTTACAAACCAGGAAAAACAAACGTTGTCGCTGACGCACTCTCGCGACTTCCAGTAGAATTAAATATCCTAACATCATCATCGGGTACACAGCACAGCGCTGAAGAAGATAACAGTGAACTCATTCCGCACACCGAAGTTCCCCTAAACGTATTTAAGAATCAACTCGTTTTTTCCGAAGGTAAGGATATGATTTGTCATGAAGAACCGCATCCGAAATACCATAGACACTACATTAGAATGCAAAATTTTAATACTGACAGCCTGACATCAATTCTAAGAGAGAAACTTAACCCCAACATTCTAAACGGTATCAAAATCCCTGAAAGACATATTCCATTGCTGCAAGAAATTTATAAAAATTCCTTTAGTCGTTATAAAATAAGAATCACACAGAGAATAGTAACGGACATCAGTAACGAGGAAAATAAATTCAAAATAATCCAGGAAGAACACAAACGTGCTCACAGGAACTATAGAGAAAATAAAGACCAAATATTGGAGAAATACTACTTTCCTCAAATGACAAAATTAACAAAAAAATTTGCAAATTCTTGTGAAATTTGTTGCTCGAATAAATACGACCGACACCCACCCAAGCCCGAATTACAACCCACCCCTATTCCATCTTACCCAACAGAAATTTTGCACATCGACATAATAGAAATTAAAAGGGAAAAATTCATAACTTGTGTCGACAAGTTTTCTAAATTCACGAAATTTTTTCACATCAAAAATAAATCCGTACTACACGTACGAGACAAAATAATTAAACTTCTTCACTTTTTTACGGTCCCCAAAATACTCGTCACAGACAACGAAAGCAGTTTTATTAGCCCTATAATATTAAATTACATTGAAGGACTAGGAGTAACTACCTATTTGGCTCCCCCGCAAAAAAGCGAAGTGAATGGAACTGTAGAAAGAGTTCATTCAACTATAATCGAAATCATAAGGTGTCTTCAAGAGGAATATCCTGATTATTCAATTAAGGAAATTGTAAATATAGCGGTAGACCGATACAATAACACAATTCATTCGGTAACTAAGAGGAAGCCAGCTGACGTTTTCTTTGGTCGATCCCAAAGAATAAATTATCAAAACCTGACGGATTTCAAAGATATTGTTAATACTGATCTAAAGTACGAAATTATACGTAACCAAAGAAATCAATTGAATAGACACAACCAAAAAAGATCCACGCCTAAGAATTACAATCCTGGTGAAACGGTATATAAAAGGAACAAGCAAATTAAAGGGAAAGAGAAACCAATATACCACAAGGAAACGGTAGGATTAGACAGAAATGTAACAATAACCACAACAAACGGGAGACGAATTCACAAGTCACATCTCAAAAACATACCTTCTATTTCAGATTAATCACTTGCTCATGGACGAGAGCCACAGTTAACATTTACGAGTACCAAAGTCCACTAATTGCAGTAAAGCAGGGCACTGGAAAAATAATCATTGGAAATTACAAAATAATACACTCAATCAACCTCACTAACTACGAACAAACAATAGACTATGTTAAAATGAAAATACGCCATAATATCTCAACAACAAGTGCATATTTACCGCAACTACAGCTTCAACTCTCAAAAATAGAAGACTTGATGGGACAACTTAAAGGAAAAAATCAAAGAAAGTCAAAGCGATCAATAAACTGGTTAGGATCCGCTTGGAAATGGCTGGCGGGTAATCCTGACGCAACAGATTGGGATAATATATTAACGAAAAGCAATGACTTGGTCAATAATAACAATAAACAATACCATATCAACCAATACCTAAGCAAGGCAACTGATACTTTGATTGAAAAATACAATAGAATAATCGAAAAAATCGACGTAAACAACACTGGGAAATACGAGCAAATGCTCTTCAACAAACTTGGCCTTTTGAAGGAAGAAATCGGAGAAATAGTGCTAGCTGGACAGCTTGCAAAAAAAGGTATCGTGAACTCAAATCTGTTAAATAAAGCTGACATTGCCGACATATTGTCAAAAACAGAAACGCTTCCATTCAAGAACGAACTCCAAGCAATCGAATATTCTGAACCAATGATGTTAATAAAAGACTCGCTTCTCCTTTACGTAATTTGCTTACCACAGACGGACGAAACAATATTTAATCATATTATCATACGATCTACCGTAAATAACAACAAAAGAATACATCTTAACTTTACTAACCTACTCATTTCACATTCATTTAAATACGGAATTAAGGGAAATTGCATGGAAATTGAAGAAACATCAATATGTCGAAGGAACGAACTTGAAAAGCTGAACTCCCAAGATTGCACAATCAAATTGCTAAATGGTGAACAGGCAACATGTGACTATCAAATTCAGTACAAACCAGTAATTGAACTCATTAACGAAAGCACCCTATTTCTAACCAACTATTTCGGTAACCTCACATATGGTAGGACCAGTAAAAGCCTTAACGGCACATTTCTTATAAACTTCCACAATGAATCCATAGAAATAAATAACACTAAATACACGAATTGGGAGAGTAGAACCTACCATATCTTACCCCCACTACTACAAAGCAATCTAACAGAAGGCAATATAACATTAGACATCCAATATCTACATAAGCTTCACTTGGACAATGTGAAAAAATTGTCTACAGTATCATCTAATACGGGACTGTTGATAAGTTCAAATATAATTTTCCTGATAATCAGCATAACCCTTAACTTAACGTTAATTTTCTGTCTAAAGCGCAGAACCCGAACAAGTGTCATTAATACTCCAGTTCAAATTCCTTCCTTCGAACCCATCAAAATTAATTTTTAATCTACGGGACGTAGATACTTAAGAATGGGGGAGTTAACACAAGCATTTCCCACATTTCTCATATGCACCTTGCCCAAAATAAACGTATCGCTTGCACAGCATTTCCGCTGCTTGCGCTAAGCACTCCCATACTTATCCCCATGCACCTCTCCCATAACCAAACACACACCTTACGTGGCATTCCCATATTCTCCTTTCCCAAATAATTGCACCACAAACAAATCATATTATTATCGGTAGATTCTAAGAAATATGTAAAAAAGCTTAGCTAAGGAAAAAATTATGTATATAAATCAGAGAAATAATAATAAAGTTGTTCAGTTGTTGATCGAAAGTGAAGTAGTGTGTTTTTTTTCAATCGCCCGCGACGCGACGCGATAACTTGAATTAAATTTCAGTTCGTGTCTGCCGGCGCCACTTTCCCCGACATCTCATAATCCATGTGTGTGCTGGAGGTTGTGAATGAACGAACTCGCCATGACGTTTATTTTTGGTTTACGTTTCCGCCTCGCTGTGATGAAGATACAAGCCACGATGTGACGTCGTTGGCAAACTGATGCCTCTTCCAGGTTTCTTCGCACCCAGCAGCAGAATTTCTCTCGTAGAACTCGCACTGTTGATGGATTTATCGCCAGAGAGTGGGGCTAATCACACCGCCCCGGGGAACAGCACAAAACTACACTCGGCAGAACTGATAAGGGTTGCAGGAGACTCCATCGGGAACTAGACGACTGCGTGCACTGTTGTGAATTTCGTAAATCTAATTACAATCACAATAGAATGTCCCGGAGTGGCGGGAGTGCGATTTTGCGGTGGTGTCGGGTGAAATTAATTTGTAGAGTTTCATTTGTGTCGCCTTGCCGTCAGCGGTGTTTTTGCGTTCCCTGATAGAATTGTGCGTTGTGAAAATAGCTCGAAAATTGTGTATTAGCAATTCACTAAATCCGGAGCGGAGCAGATGTTCGTTTTCCCGTGCGGCACTTAATCAATCACGAGACGTGCATATACGCGCGAAACTTCCTTCAAAATTAGAAGTTTACTTCGGATGTAACCATTTCGCAGGAAACTTCTCCAAGTCTGTCTGTTGTGACGTTAAACGTGGGAGAAGACAGCTGTGGTTCATTTGAGCGTTAAAATCTTTGAGTTCGAGATGACGGAGAAACTCTCATTTGATTATGGATTTGAATAAGTGTCGGCACTAGAGTTAGATTTGCTTACACAAATCAGGAGCATTTCGAAAAATGAAGTAATCTTATCTCTGTCGATATTCCGATGCGCAGACAGGGAGAGCTTGTCAGAACGAATGACAAATGTGGTGTGTAGTGGAACGACGATTATCTGCGGTTGTTGGCTGATAAGCATTTCAAGCGAGCATTTTTGAATGACACTTATATTGTCTTTAGCTTAAATAAGTAATGCATCAGCTTTCAGCAACTAGTCCGAAAACTACGTCTTCTGAGTGTCCCTCATTTGAATGAAACTTGTGCTCGCCGAATAGCCTTTTCAATAAGAAGTAAGAGGAAGGCGTAGGAGCCAAACTGGAGGATGGAACAGAAAGGAATTTGAAGAGTGTAGAGTATACTTGGTAAACCGTCGACATTAAATAACGTCCTATGAAGTCCTTTTTTTTCTCCTGAAATTGAGCGGCGAATTAGCGAATTCCTTGGTATAGAAGAGACCTGCAGTCGTTTTATATATTTTCAGTTAGTCGTTTAAGACGAAACTTGTGAATTCCAGAAACCGATTGACCGAAAAATGTCTGTCTTTTGGAATACATCTACCCTCCACGTGTTGGACTGTTTCTTAATCTCTGGTGTCTGCCAGAAAATGCCTTTTTTATCGAAAGTGACGAAACAGAGCAGAGTTGAAGTTGAGGTAAAATGGTATAATTTGAGCACAGAGCTGTGTTGTGGTGGATTCACTGGTGGTTGGTCTAGGTGCAATTCCTGAACTGGATATTTTACATTTTTTGAGTTCTGAGCAACTCCAAAGCTTTTCAAACCGGAATCGGCTATTTACTTTATGCCCCCTCCCCGTTTTAGATATTACAGGCGCAGCGCGAGCAATTGTTGAAGATTCCCAAGTAGCTAAATGCGCTAACTAAAAACCCTTTAGCACAGATATAGGCAACCCTTTAGCACAGATATAGGCAATAGAATTACAATAGGTGTGTTCCACTACTTTCTGTACTAAATTCTGAAGTCTGTAATTTGTTAAGAAGTGGGGATACATCTCTCTCAGAAAGAGGCAAAGTACGGGAACGCATCTAAACCTAATGTATTTACTTTTTCGCTACAGAAAACAAAAATAACAACAAAATTTGAGACACGTACACAAAGATAATGGGTCAATGCTCACTTATCTCTGTACGAACACCAATTAATTTGTCAGAAAACCAACAACCTACCCACACAAATTTTTCCTGTTAAAATGGGCATGGTGGGGCACTATTTTATTCTCTCGGGAAAGTACTCATATGACGTAAAACCCATTTTTTCGTAGTACGGGAACGAACATTGTTTTGGTTTGTGTTGTTTTGTACTGTTTTGTGTTGTTTGTTTCGGCTACGGGAACACACCTAATATTATGGAGCGTAAGAGGTAAAGAATACTCCGTTTCTTTAGTTTTTGTGATCTGTCTTACAGGATTTGTACCTTTCACACAACCGAAGTCAAAGTACTTGATTTAAGGCTCAGCAACCCACACTTGTTAACTTCAATCCACCATGCCCAATTGAAGGTATGAGCTCTCAACCCTGTTAAGCTCGCAGTTTTGCTACGACCAAACAAATTGAATCTCTCTCCTCTGGTTTCAAAACAGTGTATTTGAAAGCGGTCATATAATATCGGCTTTCAATACCCATATGAAATCCACATTCACTGCAAGTACGTCGCCTGCGTCGCTATTCAACTCTTCTCTTCTGTGCTTTTCTCCAACCTTTCACACACCATATGCCGTTCCGTCCAGAGAACACACTCGTAAAACTTACGTTTTTAGTGTGCACGTTGTCTGGACTGGCGGAGTTAAAGGCACTGCATACCCGAAATAGATAAATTATTTGGTTATCGATGATAATTTATTGAAAATGCTATTTTTGCCCATCTTACCGTACTTCGTCGTTTCTTGGCATTTGAGGTTGCTACTTTCCATGGTTTGTCCACCCTGTATGTACGTATGTACGTGGCCATGCGGCAACGACCACCAAGTGAAAGGGATGACTGGACGGCCCATGTTATTCGCATTTCATATTTGTAAATATTCGCATTATCGACCAAGACATCTGCAATTTGATGGGGTTACTTTTGGTCTTTATTTCGTATTGTTTGGTGGGGAGACGCTTCAATATGGTTGGAAGTTTTGACTCTGGTGAACAAAGCCCGCCTCATAAAGGAATCTCGCATACAAATGTGCCGCTCTTTGTGAAATGACTTTCAATAAGTTTGACGTCAAATTATGTTTTCAAAGAATTCTACTTTCTTCCTCTCCCGGAGAAGATTAAAAAAGAAAAACAAGGTCGTAGACCGACGAGACAGGTTTCCCCGCCTGCCCTTCTGACTATTGAGTCGGTTCATAAATCCGTTTTGTTGGATTTCTCATGCAGTTCTAGGGGACGTAGTGGGTAAAGTGCGTGGCGTAGTGGGTAGAGTGTGACGCTCACACGCCGAAGTGTCTAGGTTCGATTCCAAGCTCAACACCAATTTTTCGAATTCTTCATGGTACCATCTCTTTCGAGCTGCTGGCAACACTCAAAGAGTAATAACTGTCGAAGAAAGCTTCTCAAATTTCGCCGTTCGGAGTCGGCAAAAAATTGTAGGTCCCTTCTACTCGTGAGAGAACAGTAACGCGCGCAACACGAGTAGTTGATGAGCAAGCAAGGCCCTGGTCCCTCTATGGACTGTAGTGCTAACAATTATTATTATTATTCTATGGGAATCGTGTCCGCAATTCCGCGTTTTGCCCAATTTCGCGTGTTCTGCCCAATTTCGCGTGTGATGAACCACTTTTTTCTAACTTTCTTTTAAGAAATCCTTGCAATCCACACAGTGTCACCATGGGTTGCTTCATGGACTTACTTGCACGGAATATACTTTGAACATTCTCGAACAAGTTATCCAGTAAGTTCGAACTGGATTTAATTGCATACAGTTGTACAATTGAAAAAGCAATCAAACCTGGCTTACAACTCACAAAGATTTTTTTGTTCTATTTTATGCATTATAGAAGCCTAATGAGTTGTCTCTTTTTCTGGGAGTCGTTGAAGAAGGGATTTTCTAGCAACGTTGATAATGTGTGTTTTCGGTGCCCATACCATATATCTCTTCTTCAATGGATTGGAACTGACCTTTCGAACCGTCCAATACAAGTGGTAATCAATGGGTTCAAGTCTTATATTCACCATATTAATCTGACGTGCTCCAGGGTTCCGTATTGTATCCTACATTCTTCTTGATTTTCTTAAATGATCTCTTGTCTGTCCCTTTCAATCCAATCCACTTCTTAACTGATGAGAGTATCGTCAGTTTTCCGAGTTCTTGGACCTTGCCCCGCCTCTGGGCTCATAGGTTTCTAACGGCAGCGTATGTCAAACTCATTAAAGTCCGATTTCGACAACATAATCGAATGGGGTAGAAAGAAAGGAGTTGAATTAAATGCTTCCAAAATAGTGCTAAATGTCACCTCATCAAGCTATACAACTAAAACTAACAAACAAGGGTGGGCTTACCTATGCATAATAGGAAATTAAAAAGATTACAGTTTGTAATTATATTAATTCAGTATAACAAAACTGACAAGAAAAAAAATGATGAAATTGAATAAAAATTAAGAAAGACAGTGGTTCGGTATTTAGGGACGGAGACAACAAATCAAGGATTAGTACGTATTCCAAAGTAAGGAATTATGGTATTCTTAAATTGCGGTGACCTGATTTTAAGAAAAAACCTTTAGTACCTTAACTTTAATACTTTAATACTGGAACTGGAAGGATTCCTGAACATAGAAACAAGGGATAACATGGAAGACGTCGGTTTTTATTAAACATTTTTCTCTTTTTTTGTAGAAATAATAAGGGGTGTCTTATACACAAAAATTTCACCCAACTGCCATATTGCAACCGTGGATGGAATATTCAAAAGTAAATTCATTAAAGCCCGGTCCACAAGAAAGGAGACCCCTTTGACTGCGCCAACTACAGAGGGATTAGTCTCCTGAACATCGCATACAAGATCCTCTCTGCCGTATTGTGTGGGAGTCTGAAACCATTTGTCCATGACCTGATAGGTCCCTATCAGTGTGATTTCAGACCAGGGAAGTCCACAATAGACCAGATCTTCACATAACGGCAGATCCTGGAAAAGGCAGAAGTTGTGCAAATTGACACTCACCACCTATTCGGCGATTTTAAGGCCAAATATGACAGTGTGCATAGAGACGAGTCATACAGTACCATGCCTAGTTCTGGCATTCCTATCAAACTCGCCAGATTGTGTAGGATGACGATGGAGAACTCTCGGTGCTCCGTCAAGGTCGGTAATGAATTCACCGAGACCTTCAATGTCAAAAAAGGTTTTAGACAAGGCGACGCACTGTCATGTGACTTCTTTAACATCATCCTCGAGAAGATCATGCGTAACTCACAAGTCAACACCAGAGGCACGATCTTCCAGAAGTCAGTTCAATTGTTAGCTTACGCTGATGACATTGACGTGATTGGACGAACACAGCGAGCCGTCAATGAGGCGTTTGCTGGCATTGAAGCCGAAGCGGGTTTGGCGGTAAATGAGGGCAAAACGAAGTACTTGCTGTCATCAAGGAAGGACACACAACATCGACGTCTCGGACGGAGCGTCACACTAAGCAGCAGAAACTTCAAGGTAGTTAAGGACTTCATCTACCCCGGCTCCGCGGTAAACAGGGACAACAACATCAGTACCGAAATCAAACGCAGAATCACTCTTGCCAATCGCTGTTTCTTTGGGCTCAAGAGGCAATTGAGTAATAGAGCCCTCTCTCGAAGGACTAAGCTCGCTTTATATAACAGCTTGATCATCCCCGTCCTACTATATGGCGCAGAATCTTGGACGGTAGCAAAGGTGGATGAGGAAGCCCTTAGTCTTTTCGAGAGAAAAGTTTTGCGTGCGATTTTTGGTCCTGTTTGCGTTGATGGCATCTGGAGGAGAAGATTTAATGACGAACTCTATGGGCTGTACAGCGACATGCGCCTGGTCAAGCGTCTACGGATACAACGCTTAAGATGGCTAGGCCATGTAGAGCGTATGGACACCACTGCTCCGGCCCGAAAAGTCTTTGAATCCGAGCCATTGGGACAACGCAACAGAGGACGACCTAGACTAAAGTGGCGCACACAAGTGGAGAAGGACTTCAACCAACTTGGAGTGCGCAACTGGAGACAGCTGGCGAAAGATCGTGCTGGCTGGAGAGGCATGTTGGTTGAGGCCCAGGTCCACCCCGGACTGTAGCGCCACAAGAAGAAGAAATTAATTAAAGCAGTTCATTTGAACAAAATTTCCATAAATACAAAAAAGTACGTAGAGTACTGCGAAAATACTTATTTAAGTAGTCAGTATGGTGCGAAAAAGACATTTTTAAGTCGATAATTAATAATTATTGTTGGCGCTACAGTCCAAAGGGGGACCAGGGCCTAGCTTGCTCATCAACCACTCGTGTTGTGCGCACAACTGTTCTCTCACGAGTAGAAGGGACCTACAGTTTTTTGCCGACTCCGAACGGCGAAATTTGAGAAGCTTTCTTAGACAGTTATTACTCTTTGAGTGTTGTCAGCAGCTCGAAAGAGGTGGTGCCGTGAAAAATTCGAAAAATTGGTGTTGAGCTGGGAATCGAACCTAAGGGTTTAGGTGTGTGAGCGTCGCTCTCTACCCACTACGCCACGGCCACATTTCGGGATTAGAGAACAAAAATAAATATTAATCATCGAAAAGAGCTTTATTGTTTTTCAAAATATTCCCCGTTAAGATCTATACACTTTTGCATGTGTTTGAACCAATTGTCGAAGCACTTTTGCCACTCTGATTAAGGTATCTCCAAAACATGCATTCTGAACGCATCATCCGTGTTCAGGTGTCGAAAAACGTTTACCTCTCATTTTATTTTTTACGTACGGGAATAAAAAGAAGTCATTCAATGCCAAGTCAGAGGTATACGGCGGATGACTCATCACATCGATGTTTTGAGTGCTGAAAAATGCAGTTGTTTGAGCCGATGTGTGAGAGCTCGCATTGTCGTGGTGAACAGTGAACCGTCTTCGGCGGTTGGTTTTCCTGATTTCTTGGAAGACAACTGGCAAACAAATAGTTGTGTACCACTCAGAATTGACTGCTCTTCGTTTGTTCTAGTGGTATGATTGCGACATGTGCAGTTTTTCAGAAAAAACAGGCGACCATTTGCTTGGAAGTGCTGCCTGACCGAGCAACTTTTCTTGGATTTGGCTCAATTTGAAACACCCATACAGTCGACTGCTGTTTACTTTCAGGCTCATACGCGTTAATCCACGATTCATCACCCCCCACGATGTTATAGACGTGTTTCGAAGCACCGCGATCGTACTTTTGGAGCATTTCTTTCGACCAATCGACACGAGCCTTTTTTTGAGCGATTGACAAATTTTGTGGGATCCAACGCGAATAAATTTTTTTGACGGTCAAATGTTCATGCAATGTTGAATGTATGCTGGGCCCACTAATGCTTAAGGTTGTCTCAATCTCACGATAGGTCACATGACGATTTTGCAATATCAGTTGGCGCACAGCATCAATGGTTACCGGAACAATAACTGATTTTGGACGACCTTCACGAACTACGACTTCGGTTGAATTCACCATACCATCGACAAACACTGCTCCTTGATGGAGCTTCATCGCCAAAAATTTAATTTAGCTCATCGATGCAGTGTTGTTGAGTTAATCCACGTCGAAAGTTGTAAAAAATAATCGCGCAAAAATGTAAACGATTTAATTCCATTTTGTGGGCGAAATGAATCTTTTAAGTTACTGTAAAGGACACAAATAGCGCTCGTATGGCAAAACGTTCTGAGTACGTACAATTCAACAATTTCAAATTTTACGTTAAACCTGGCAGTTGCCAGATTGCAGCACTAAGATTGCCCAATCCCAAAATATAAAAGGCAACCTTCGTACTACTGAAAGAATGTTATGACGAACTATTGTTGCAGTTGTAGCAAACCAATTTTCACTTTTTACAGTCTGGGGCGTGTTAATGAACCTCTGCGTTTAAGTTGTACTGGTTAGATAAGCTAAAAAATATTATCTTGGTTTTAAAATCTATGCAAAGTCAATGTTCGGCTAAGTTCGCAATTGATATTGGCAATAAGATCTAAATAGCTTTTTGCACTATAAATAAAACCTGTATCATCAGTGAAATCTGTAAGTTTACATTTAAACAAAAAGAAATAGAGCTAACATATGTAAGAAACATTATTGGTCCCAAAATTGAGCCAACATTGAAATATCGGATTTCCGTCATTGTATCCCCAATCTTCACTCTTTGAGATTTGTCTGATAGAACATAGCCAATCGAATATGAAGCTTTTTTCCACTATCCTTTGCAACTTCAGTAACAATTTCTCATAATTAATCATATCAAATGCTTTCGTAATATTAATGAACAGTCCAGCTGTAAACATTTTGTTATCCAAGTTTTATCTGGCCTGGAGCTCACAAGACCTCTCTGCACTTACTAAATAGAATTCAACAACGAACGATAGAACCTATTGATAATTATAATGCTGCGGAGTGAATTTACTCGATTTAACCTTGACGTAAGGTTACGTCTGTTTCACAAAAATTCGACGCGAGTCTTTCCTCTCGAAAAGGGCTTCTTCATTCGCTTGAAGTAACGTCAAAGTTTTGCTGCCATAAAGCAGGACTAAAATACCCCAGCTGTTATACAATGCAGGCTTAGTCTTTCGAGAGAGGGCACTATTATTCAGTTGCCTTTTGAGCCCAAAGAAGCGGCGATTGACAAGGGTGATTCTGCGTTTGATTTCGGTACTGATATTGTCCCTATTTACCGCGGAGACGAGTTAGAAGAAGTCCTTGACTACCTCGAAGTTTCTGCTGCCATATATCAGAGATGTCGGTGTTGCGTGTCCCTTATTGAAGACAACATGTATCTTGTTTTGCCCTCATTAACCGCCATTTTACCCGATCTGCTTCAATGCCAATAAACGCCTCATTGTCGGATTGTTGTTTTCGCTCAATCGCCGGCTAGCAGCAGTTAAGCTGACTTTTCGAAGATTGCATTGCATGTGTATTTTGTGTGACTTGTTTATTTCACATGATCCTCTCAAGAATGATGTTAAAGAAGTCGCACGACAGCTTGTTGTCTTGTCTAAAACCTTTATTGACATTGTAGGTCTCGGCGAGTTCGTTACAAGAAAGGCTACATTCTTTCCCTTCTAGAATCTACCGACAATTCACGCTTCGCTTGGAATGCAACCCCGTTCACTAATAAACTCACCGTCGGACGTGCAGTCAAGTTTACGGACTCATTCTTTGGCCCCACACGAATATGGAATGCATTTCTAGCTCAATTTGCCCCCTCATAACAATCCACTGGCATTTAAAACCAATGTGCGCTGCCACCTCCTCTCCCTCTCTTCCTCCATAACTTCGACCCGTGCTGTGTCATTATTCCCATCACTTGGGGTTGCCAAATAATTGCTTTATCGAGCGCCAACTGTAAAAATTAATTTCCTTGAGAAAAATCTATAAAGTACTGAGTCTTACAGGAAATAAAGTTTTAACAAAAACGTCAAAAACAGACAAAAAACCTTGAAAGAGTCCACATATTTCTAAAAGTAATTCTTCTTCCATTAGATCTGATTTCGCTAAAGTCTCCTTTCTTCTCTTTTCAGCTTAAAACTCATTTGAATTGGCTCAAAGATCAAAATGGCTGCATCCCTCTTGATCGCCTGCGGTCTCAACGAGAACAAACTGCCCCCTTTCATTCATATTAGCGAGGAGTCCAACATGGACGGCGGCTTCCTCATCACATCGATCCTGGGTCAACGACTGCGTGTTCCCTACGTGATCACTCATCTGTTTGGCTTCCAAAATGGCTACCAGCACTATCAGAACGCCGGCATGCGCCTGGGCTACAATTTGGCACTATTTCTGAACAAAAAATTTTTTATCTCTGATTTCTTGAAAGGAATTCACGACAAACTCTTGGAGTCGAAAATCGTGCCGGAAACTTTTCAGAGCCCCAACAAGATACCTGCCTTCATGCGGAAGAAAATCAGCGAGATCGAGGATGGAAAGTCTCTCACATTTATCTTTGACAACCTCTCGATTTTTCTGAATTTGGGCTGCTCTCCGGAGGGCTTGCTGCAGTTGTGCCATGAGCTGCACGCCATCGCAACGGAGAATCCCGGTGTTACGATCGTGACCAAACTGAGCACATGCGATGTGCAGGAGGTCCTGGACAACAACATCGCCAAGCTGGCGGACGTCCACTTGCGGGTGAAACAGCTGAAAAGCGGAGTGTTCCGCGAAGTCGACGGCAAGCTGCTGGTGACCCGCGAAACCACAAACGGACACTACGAAGTGGCTGAGCAGCAGAAGGAGATACTGTACAAAGTGAACGAGAGGAGTGTGAAGATATTTAGTCCCGGCGAGGTCGGAGTCAAAGTTTGAGCTGTTGTGTAATAAAATTTTATTATTTTGCTAAAAGTTGTAATCAATTTAAATTTTATTTTCTTTAATGCCTGGTGAGCGGTTCGGCATCGATCGACGGAAAGCTCTTAAGCGGAGACGCAGACACCTGCCACACAAAATGGAATGAAATTATAAATTCAACGTAGACATGCCTTTCTCCTAGAGGCGGATATGAAACGTCGTCCTGCCATCCACGCACACATACATTCCTGCTGTGCCCCAATGGCAGGGGTGGCTCGCGTCACACGTCCAGCGCACATTCATGCTATGCATGCGATAAATGTCGTGGGGATACCGGGATTTATTGGCTCCGATGGGTGTAGTTGATTGGAATTTAAGGACTTGAACGAATTCGTGCCAAAAAATCGAATGCAAATGATTGGATTTTTTTCAGCTGCATGATGGTGTGGTCGTAGTCACTTGTCGGATATGGCTTTTGCTTGAATAAAGGCTAAAAGATTACCTTTTAGATGGGGAGTCGTATGCCATTCAACGACATGACCGAAATCCGTTCACAGCAAATTATGGGAATTGCACAAAATGTTGAGTTTCTCTTTTTGATTTATATCGCCTGTCAGTCATGTAATTGCGCGAAAAAGTTTAAATTTCATGGCTTGCAAATGAATGAGTATTTCAAAACTTTTGCAGCAGTGACGCAAAACTTGATTGAGAAATTCTATACTTTTTCGGAGGAGCGAACCTGTGGGGAGGGGGTGTCTCTTTTGTTTCACGACGTGTGCTCAGCTCCTGGAAGAAACTTCGAGATGAAGCACAAACCAAAAAGTCATATCCTTTCAGACAGTTGTAATTCTCAAGTGGCAAACCATTAGAGAGGGATTATCGGGATTGCGGTCGGATTATCTGGAATATTCTAATCGGACGATTTGTGGAATGCACCCTGAACGGAAATTCAGCAATGCGGTTAATTCAACCAGAGCTCAATCCCTGTAGGAGGAAATTTCAGGGACGAAGTTTGTTATTGACTTGCCGCATTGTTGTGGGTGACCAATTGCAAATCGAATTCGTAAATTTTAGGAATAGGAAAGTGAGATCTGGAATACAGAAACACATACCGAAATCTCCGAAGTCGAACTATCTGCTATTGACAGAATGTGGGACAATGATTTACAGCTTTATATTTCACTTCATGTTCTAATTGTGTGCATTGATTTTAGGTAACAAATGGCATACACATAACTACGTTTTAAGTCCTCGGGATAGTCTATACTCATCCCGTCAAGAAGCATGAATCAGATCAAAACAAACTTAATGAGATATGCAACAGTTACGAGTTAACAAAGAGGAACTGAGAAGTCTAATAGAGACTTGTTAGAAGCCTTTATAGGAAGCAATGCTAGTGGAAAATAGTTTGTGCAACTGCCTTGTAGTTTAAGGACAAAGCCCAAATTCAAGATTGAGAAGAGGAGCTAACAGCCAAAAGGTTGGATTAGGGAAAGCAAAAGTGGCACAATGTTGCATGATTTGAGCTAAAAGTATATACAGTTGTGTTCATAAAAATAACAGTAGTTATTCGACTTAGATAGTTAACAACATATTTCTAAGAAGATCCTTTTTCCAAATGCGTATCCGGTTTTATTTTATTTTCCGGTATCTAAGGTACCATACCAGAAATAAAAAACAAAAAATAAAGGCTTACTTTCTCCTTTTTCAACCATTCATTGAAATCTGTTGATTGAAGCCTGTTCATAAAAATAGCAGTGTTTTTTTTGGTTTTACCATAAAGTGTTTCAGAAATTGTTGTTTAGAGTTTAAAAAATATTTGCGTATTCTTGTTCGGCGAATGAATGTTTTTGTATATGTTGTCTTTTATTAACATACTTTAAAGTTGGTCGCCGTGGCGTAGTGGGTAGAGTGCGACGCTCACACGCCGAAGGGTCTAGGTTCGACTCCCAGTTCAACACCAATTTTTCTAATATTTCACGGCACCACCTCTTTCGAGCTGCTGACAACACTCAAAGAGTAATAACTGTCTAAGAAAGCTGCTCAAATCTCGCCGTTCGGAGTCGGCAAAAAAACTGTAGGTCCCTTCTACTCGTGAGAGAACAGTAGCACGCACAACACGAGTAGTTGATGAGCAAGCTAGGGAATGGTCCCCCTTTGGACTGTAGCGCCAACAATTATTATTATTATTAAAGTTGGAAATATGTATCGATCAAAACGTTGTACCGAAGATATGCGGAGTTTGATCAAAAAATTGTGTTCGGAGAAAAAAAACATATGCTTCAATCCAGGAAATCATAGGCTGTTCAGCGAAAATGGTCAGCAATGCGCTAAACTGGAAAGCTAGGCCCGAAACACTCTGCCCAAAATGGGTGACGGCTAAGCGGACTGACCGGAAAATGATCAGCATAGCAAAGGAGAACTCTTCAATAAGATCCAGACAGATAAGGGATGAACTCCAACTTCCGGTGAGTGCTGTGACGGTTTGAAGACGTCTTCAAGATCCTGAACTTCCAGCTCGAAGCCCGCGAAAAGTACCAGGTACAAAAGTAGAACAAAAGTAGTACAAAAAAGCATGTGCAAAAAGATTGACATTCGCAAAGTTTCACAAAGATTGGCCTAAGGAGAAATGGAGGAATATTCTCTGGAGCGATGAAACAAAATAGTCTTATTTGGGTCCAAGGGTCGTCGGGAATATGTAAGAAGACCAAAGAATGAAGAAAATAATCCCCGTTATACAGCTAAAACACGGAGGAACAAAATGATTTGGACCTGTTTCTTATATAATGGGGTTGCTCCTATATATCCTATCGAAGCTATAATGGACGGTGCTGAGTACGTTAAAATTTTAGAAAAGGTTATGCTGCCATATGCCGAGAAGGAAATGCCACTAGTTTGGGTATATCAACAAGATGCGATGATGATGACCCAAAGCATACGTCAGAACGGGCAAAATCTTGGTTTGATGAAAAAAGAATAACCGTTATGGAGTGGCCAGTACAATCCCCTGACTTAAATCCCATTGAGAGCTTGTGAAGCGATGTTAAAAATTATGCTCATGAGGCCAAACCAAAAAACGCCAAGAAATTGTGGGAGGTAGTGCGAGACTCATGGGAAGCTATACCAGTTGCGAGATGTCGGAGTCTAGTGGACTCAATGCCATGAAGATGCAGCGCAGTGATAAAAAACGAAGGCTTTGCTACAAAGTGCTAATGGTAAGCTGTAAATAATAATGATTTCATATTGTTTCATTGATATCTGTTGCCTAGGCACAGCATAATTGTAAACACTGCCATTTTAAGAACAACTGCGAAATATTACTACGACCAAAGTAAAGTTATAAGTTATGAACAACGTTTATTTTGTAATATACCTGTTAAGACTGAAATACTTTACTTTTGTATACATTTTTTGTAAAAAAAATAATAAAACAATTTGAATTAATAGAAAATTATTTGTCTTTTTTGAGGAGCACTGCTATTTTTATGAACGCCACTGTAACAAGTGGCATACTCATAACTACGTTTTGACCAGAGTTTTAAGTCCTCGGGATGGTTATACTCATCCCGTCAAACAGTATGAATCAGATCAAAACGAACTTAATGAGATATGCAACAGTTACGAGTTAACAAAGAGGAACTGAGGAGTCTAATAGAGACTTGTTAGAAGCCTTAATCGGAACGTTCGATTACGTACGTTTGAATAGACATGCTAGTGGAAAATAATTTGTGTAACTGCCTTGTAGTATAATGACATATTCATAGACAAGAATGACATATTCAAAATACAAGATTGAAAAAACAAGCTAAGAGCCAAAACGGTTGGATTAGATATGTTCAAGGTGAGGTAGGGAAAGCAAAAGTGACACAATATTGCATGATTTGAGTAAAAAGTATATTCGTAACCATTTCCTTTTCCAATCCGAGGGCATTCATGGTGGCTCCAAGCCAAACTCGGACACCTACTCAGTAACACAATTGAAGATTGATAAATAATTAAGGAATAGAAATAGACGAAATTTATTATTAGTTTAAAACAATATATATATTAATTAGTTGTTTGACAAAATTTTATAAACAAACTCAATTATTTAAAAAAAAAAAATACAGTTCGACTACTAAGGGAACTCAATAAGGAACAAAAATAAGGAACAAGCCAAACTTTAAATTTGAATTTTCCGTCAAATAAATCGTAATCATTTATCACAATACAAGTTTTTAGTAGTTGTGCAACGGAACGGAAGTCAGTTAAGCTGTAAGATATATAATAAAATAGAAAATGGGAAGACAGAATGGTCAAACTACTGTCGAAATGAGAAAATTAATTATAAAACACTCAGAAGACGGAAAATCTGTAAAATAACCTGCTTGCCATAATAATAATAATTCTTGGCGCAACAGTCCACACGGGGACCAGGGCCAGCTTGCTCATCAACTTACTCGTGTTGTGCTCGCTACTGTTCTCTCACGAGTAGAAGGGACCTACAGTTTTTTACCGACTTCGAACGGCGAAGTTTGAGAAGCTTTCTTAGACAGTTATTACTCTTTGTCTGTTGTCAGCAGCTCGAAAGAGGTGGAGCCGTGAAAAATTCGAAAAATTGGTGTTGAGCTGGGAATCGAACCTAGACCCTTCGGCGTGTGAGTGTCGCACTCTACCCACTTCGCCACAGCGGCCACTCAAAGCAATATGAGCTTAAATTAAAAACTGTTCCTTTACCCAAATTTCGGATTGGCGGCACTTAACGCCTGTGTCAACTAGGTCTTGTGCGGATGTAGGCTTTTCAAAGTGTGCCACAATGACTTAACAAATTTAGGAAGCGTAGTTTGAATGATTAGTGTCATTTTGAAGGAAAGCGTCAGCGTTGCAGTATTTTCTTAACTGCATACGTATCTTTATCGCACTGGCTTTACAACATTGTGTGGATTGAAATAGTTTTACTTGACGCAGATTGTTGATTGATTAAATCAGGAGGACTCAGACTCAAAAACTGGTCACTTCCACTGCCAGGCAGTAACTTCGAAGGAATACTTTAATAGTAAGTTTTCAGATCCAACCACATCAGCACCAAAGAGCTGCAATCTGATTAGAGCAGAGGGAGAAAAATAACAAAGAAAGTTTTCTGCAGTGTCTTCACCTTCTCTACAGGCATAGGGTTTCCTAAGTAAGCCCGTTTGAACGCCTTCAACTCGTCTGCAGTGTTTTATGCCCGGAGATGAAGGAAATGCCGCGGGTTTCTTACTGACGTTTGATAGCATGCGCTTGGTCAGCATGTACCCTGGACAATCATGCCACCTCTGGTTGTACTGTCGAGAGGTTCATCTTCGGTGGAAGTCTTGATTAAAGACGCGGGAATAATGTAAATTTTTATAACAAAATATTGAAAGGCTCACAAAGGTTGTTAAAGTGTGCACTTCTCCGTGATAACTTGCCGACTAAGTATGAGTATAAATGCAAAAGTATACACCTCCCTTTACTGTTCCTATAAGAAGAAAACCCCTGTTGAAAAACATTTTACATTCAATGCTTTTTCTAAATAATGGCATAGTTCAAAATGTGTGTGTTATTTTCTTGCCCGTAACTCGAACGAAATATTTTGTCGTATGCATATAATGAGCATGGGCCTGTCCACGCGAGGTAACGCTGTTAATCACGCAAAACAAGGCTAGCTGCCAATACTTTCCTCGTTAATTCACTAATCAAGTTGACATACAGCCTCCTCGCGGCGCCCCCTGGATAGTCAACATCAGTTGTGTTGTAAACCAATGAATGCAGCGAACACCTCTGCGCGAGAGTTAAATAATGGGAATGACAACCCTGGGTCTGTGGGTTGTGCGTGAGGTTAACTTCCTCACCACGTAAAACAGAATTGAGTGCAGAAACAACAACAAGCCTCAGATAAGGACCGATCAACTATCTACGACCCATGCAAACGCTTTAAGGACAATGATTTTCGCTCAATTTACAGACCACGTGCTGCCGAACAACTTGCGAATTAAGTCGACTGCTACAAAGCAGACATCACCGCCGTACAGGAAGTATAATGGGATAGGCCCTGCAAAAAAACGATGAAAAACTGCGACATCTACTACACCAATTGCTACAGAGAGAGAAGGCAGCGCTTATTCGGATGCGGATTTGTTGTTCGAGGTAGACTTTGGCAAAACAGTTTTCAGCTTCGACCCCTTCAGCGAAAGCTTCATGATAATCCGCATCAAGGCTAAATTCGGGAACATCAGCCCTTGCGCTCACGCCCCGACAGAGGACAAGGATGACAGCACCAAGGATGACTTCTATGATCTCCTAGACAGACGATCGATGCGAGGTACGACACCAAGATCATTCTAGGAGTCTTCAGCTCTCAGCTGGGAAAGGAGGACATCTTTGCTGAGGTCAGTGGAAAATATAGCCTGCACTACAATAAATCCGAAAACGGACTCAGGCTCTTGGACTTCGGCTCGGGCCGGCCACTCTCTGGGGCTAGCACACGGTTCCCATCCCTGAATATTCACAAAGGTATCTGGCGTCTCTTGATCAATATCCTGTCAATCAGATGGATCACGTTGCGATCAACGTCATACACTTCTCCAGTATTCTCGATGTCCGATCCTTCCGAGGTGCAAACATCGACTCGGATCATCATCATCATCACCTTGTGTTGTCGCCAAGGTAAGAACCCGGATATCGCGAGATCAGCTGAGTCGCGACAGGCCATTAACGTTTGACATCATCTTCATCATTATCACCTTGTTGTAGCCAAGATAAGAACCCGGATATCGAGAGATCAGCGGAGTCGCGACAGGCCATTAAAGTTTGACGTCGGAAAGCTACAATCGCAACTGATTAATAAGAAATTTGCCGACCAAGTCTCCCCGAAATTCACTCAGAGTTCGACTCTGCCTGCCCTTGAAGAAGACCGGAAACGTTGTCAAGAAGTCATCAAAGAAGCAGCCATTGATGTGCTCGGTTTTATGTCACAACCCAGAAGGAACCCATGGTTTGACGACGAGTGCAGGCAAGCCAAATCAGCCAAACAAGACGCCTATAGGGCAACACTGCATCGAACAATGAGGGCTGTTCGTGAGCTCTATGAACAGAGAAGAAGGGAAGAGCACCGGCACCTCAACGAACAAAGAAGAAGGTTGTTTGTCTTCGAAAAAAACGCTTTCATTAGCTGGTCTGTGAGGATGGTATCGACACCACTGCTCTGGGATTAAAAGTTTTCAAAAGCGAGCCATTGGGACAACGCAACAGAGGACGGCCTAAGCTAAGATGACGCACACAAGTGGAGAAGGACCTCAACCAACTTAAAGTGCGCAACTGGAGGCAGCTAGTGAATGATCGTGCTGGCTGGAGAGGCGTATTGGTTGAGGCCAAGGTCCACCCCAAACTGTAGTGCCACATGAAGAAAACGAAGAAGATATAAAGAAACACCGCTGTAAAATGTAAATACTCTCTATTGAGCTGGCTATCCTTCAGGGTAATTTACTTTGGAATGAGGAATTTTTGAAAAATATTCAACCGGAATCTTTAATGGCTCTGATTCAGTTTGACCATAGAATTCACTTTGCAAATTTTCTGTAAAAAATGTTTAAATTTGACAAAGTGACTTTAAATGCCAAGAATGTTACAATACGAATCAAACTCGAATCAATTGGTGCAGGAATGAATCGTTTCGTTTTGCCATTCGAAAACCTAAAACAAATGCTCTCAAAATAAAACGAAACAAAATAAATGATTTTTTAATTTCTTTGGTAAAAAACATTTGGCCACTAAAATCGTCAGAATATAATGAAAGACGAAGAACTCTCGCTGGTCCGCCAAGGTTGGTAGCGAACTTCCACAGACCTGCAATGTGTAAAAAGCCTTTGAGGAGGCGACGCGCTGTCATGTGAGTTCTTTGCTTAAGCCGTAATCAAGAAGTCAACATCAGAGACATGATCTTCTTAAAGTCTGATCAACTGCTAGCTTACGCGTAAGAAGTGTTGATTATTAAGGTCGGAGGACTAAGCTGAATATGAATCATCTGGAAGAGAAGATTTAACAACGAGCGGTACGGCTGCGTTCTTCGCGTATTTGTGTATAACGATTAAGGTAGCTTAGCTATGTATAGCGTCTGCACACACTGCTCCGGCCCGAAAAGTCATCGAAGCCGAACCATTGGGACAACGCAACGAAGGACGGCCTGTGTTGCGATAGCGCATGCGAGCGCAGAGGGAGCTTTACCAATTTGGGATTTGCGCACTCTTAAGCTAGCTGCTTCCTGCTGCCTCTCTAGAGATCGTGCTGGCTGAAGAGGTGAGTTAAATAGCTCCTAGGTCTGGAGGACTGGACTGTAGCGGACTGTAGACAAAGGTCATTTTTAAATGATGGCAAAAAATTACCGCGTAATTTATAAATAAATTTCTATCAAAAGTTTCTTGTTTTGGATTTTTTTTCCTTTCGTTTTTTAGAAGCTTTAGAAGAAACCTGCCATGTAAAATCTGTGCAAAAACGTTTGCAGCGCCTATGTCGACGATTTGTTTGGTCCATACAGGAGCTTTCTTCAGATGTCTTGTTATTTTCAATTTTCATATATCGCATTGCTTGCAAGGTGTAAAAGCTCTTGCTACCAACAGAGTTGAAGATATTGCAACTGAAAGTCGGGAGCACAGACATTTGAAAAGTTCCTGTTTTTTTTTTCTACAAACGAAAGCTAAAATGTTCGATCTTTGAAAGTATTGAAACGACTTCATTTGGTGTCAAACCTGAGACAAGAAAAAAAAAACTAAGCAAATAATGTTTCAAATAACTGAATAATTTCAATCCTATATCCATTGCATACTAATACTCTGAAGAAGACAACACGACGAAGATCAAGTTCAAAACTATTTCGTGCATAACGAAAACCTGAAAAAATAAACGCAACCTGTCTCTTTCGCTTGCATCATTTGACAGACTAACTCCATAACCTACTGACGCTCCAAACCACCCTCCTGTAGAGTCCACCATTCATGAGAACCCAGTTTCAAGCAGCTGGCCTTGAAAATGCTGAACAGAGTCTGTTACTGTGCCGTTTAACTTTCCAGTTACATTTGCGGCGAATTCACTGCCACCCGCTTCCAATAAAGCTTGCTGCGAGCTTTTTCGATATTCCAGCCACCTACCAGTTGAATGTTGTGATACATCCCGTAGCCACACAAACCGATATTCAAATGTTGACCTGCTTTCCATTCACTTTAAAGCTGAACAAATTTGCCACGGACTTCTTTTTACTCAAACAAATGCACCTCGAAGTTTTTGTGACACTCAAGTGTTTCCCAAAGGGAAAGCATTATTCAACTTGAAGTAAGAAGTTCACTTTTAAAAGCAGTCCCCTGTTTCAGGGCCCCACGACGGAAATTGAACACAACATTCTGGTCTATTGGCCACCGATATGGAGTGTCTACACATGAAGCGTTTCAGGGATACGGAAGCAATTATAGGTCTAGGAGGGCAGATAGAAGATCCTACAGGTGTCTGAATCCATTATAAGGGGATTAAGATATGGCCTTGTAAGTTGCCTTGTTAAGTGGATAAATCGGACTTTTCCAATAAAACGCAGAAATCTTCCAACGGTTATGCTAAAACCTAATGGAAGGGATAAAATTGCCGTATGTTATTGCGGAAGAGAGCTAATTTTCGTTTAGTCCCTCGCGTGGAGGATGCGAGCACTCGTCCTGGTTTTCAGGATCTCTCTCGAGCAAGGATATTGGCCATCAATTGTGGGGAAATAAATCGAAAACGATTAAATTAACCACGGTTATAGTCAGGATGGATGATGACGACTAAGAAGTGGCCGTTAACCTTCGGATAAATTGGATGGGCTGTCTGCATTCATATTTTTCGAGACGACGCTGCTTCACCTCCTTGCTGGGTGGAAAGATGTAGGGATTCCGATGAGCCTTAGAAAAAACAACACACGTCCGCACTGTACAAACTCTTCTTTAATAATGGGCTGATTTCTTCTAGGGTTACATTTAGCAACATCTTTTGTTCAGAAGTGGAGACTTTTCGGATAGATCATCCGATCAGTAGAACCGATACATTTGCGGGATAGTAGTTGGGGTATTTTCGTTAAGAACAGTGACGTACAAAAATAAGTTACTCTTTTGATTTTATTCCACTACAAAGACAACTTATGCTAACTTACTGGGCGAAGATGAGAGAGATCCCAAGGCAAAGAAAATTAAATTCAATCATCACTTACCAACGAGACCAGTCCCAGCAGTCACTAACTTATTTAAGCGCCACCTGTCATAGACTTCCTTCTGACCTTCGGCAGCTCAAACTTTGTCTATTTATGGCAAAAGTTCTCCGGCACAGTGTTTGTTTTGTTTTGCCGGCATCGTTTCCGTAGTCAGGTAAACACCACGTCCGGGACCAATTTATTTGATGGCCCCCGGAGCAAGAAGGTCCACATTTTCATTGGAATGCATGGGGACTTTGCTAACGAAGGACTCCCCCTCACTGTGGCAAGGATGAAGAGCTCCCTTTTTAATCTCGGTTGTCTTCTCAATAATGCTCCCTCTACTCCGCATAGGCAGGCACTTCTCATTGAGTTCCGCGAAGGCTGTGCGTCCCCCTGACAACAGCCGTTAGGTGTTCCCACGGAGGGGGAGGAGGGGAAGCTCAATCGAATTGCATTAGTATCACGTTTTTCTGTAAAGAATCCGGAGTTCGTGATTGTGTCGTATCGTTAGTCAATGGCTGCTTCCGCCTAGCCGAGAAGTTATTGTACTCAGACGACGATTCTTTGCTTGCAAGACGGGGAATTGCCTTGGGGTCGAGATGAATTCCATCGATTTAAGCATGCGGAATGTGAGGAAGCAATTTCAATGGTAATGCGACTTGCTGACCGACGGCGATAGGAGTGGGCGTACAGTTCACAATGCCATTCGCACTTCGAGCACAGTTGGCCCCGAAGCGTAGTGGCGTCATGGAGATTATGATGGGTGATTGTGGATAGGGGGAGAGTTAAGCGAAACAGGAAAGAGATTCACGGTTTATGAGGTATATTAAGTCATAAACTCGTGTTTGGCACAGATGTTTGAAAAATTCAATGAAGAGTGGAAGAGGGTACTTAAACGTAGGAATAACTGCAATTTAACGAGGGGGTTGAATAGAAGCTCCTACCCTTAGCTTTTTTAACTGAGAACCAGTTTCCATTGCGATGATTTTAAAGTTCTTTCGTTTTGAGCAAAGTATTCTTTTGTCATGCTCTAAGCATTACTGAAAGAAAAAGCAGTGAGTGTGAAATGAATACCACTTCGATTCAGCATACAAATTGCTACGACTAGGATTGTGGAATGGATTTCATTGTATTGAAAAAGAATAAAAACTTGAAGGATAAGCAACAGCAATGAAAACTGAGGGTCGACGTGCTCTAAATATGCAATTTACAAAGTTTTTAAATGTTCCTTTCCAGATTATCACTTAATCATGTCAAAGAATCCCATTACGCTGCATCACAACGAACCAAGGATTTCAGTCAAGAGGTTTTAGTAACAAATTGGCGTTAGTTGATTCCTAAATGTAAAGCATCGTGACTTACAGATATGGCCACATAAATACAGTCCGCGAAAAAAATATAGCACAACATGTAATTTCACAATTTGTCCTAATAGGATAATGGTTAATGACCTTCCTTTTTCTTCTTATACCTCTCTGCGCCCCAGTAAAGCCACAGTGGTTTTGTACTAGGTGCCTGAAGAAGTTTCAAGAAAATCTTTAATTATAAGAAAAAACTGTAGATAACACGTCGGAAACAAGGTAACACATTTTCACAAAAAAGTAATTTTAGTCGAGTTTTGGTGATCTTTGCGTAAACATCGCACTCCTGTTGTGCGCGATATTGTTCTCTCACGAGTAGAAGGGACCTACAGTTTTTTGCCGACTCCGAACGGCGAAATTTGAGAAGATTTCTCTTAGACAGTAATTATTCTTTGAGTGTTGTCAGCAACTCGAAAGTGGTGGTGCCGTGAAAAATTCGATGTGTTCAGCCGGGAATCGAACATAGACCATTCCGCGTGTGAGCGTCGCACTCTACCCACTACGCCACGGCGGCCACAATGGGTAGAGCAAAAAAAATAAACTAGTGCCGAAATAAAGGTTATTACAAAACTGCACCAAGAAAATTTCAAAATTGTGTATATTGCCGAAAAACTGGAAAGAAGCCAAAAAGTGATTTCAAATTTCCTCAAAGACCCTGAAAATTACGGAAAGAAGAGTAGCGCAGGGCATCCAAGGGCTATCAGTGACAGGGATAGGCGCGCAATTCTAAGAGTTGCATCGGATTCGGCCTTAACGGCTCGCAAAATCGCTGAACAAGCAGGTGTCACGACCAATGTAAACATCCAAATACTATTAAAGGAGTCTCCAGTTATTCAGCACAAAAAAATTAAGAAGAAACCACCACTTACGCCAAAACACAAGGATGAAAGGGTAAAATTCGACATGGATCATATTTATTGGAAAAAACGATGGCGGCGGGTATTGTTTACGGACGAGAAGAAGTTTAATATCGACGGTCCCGATGGCCGTCTTATTACTTAAGAAAAGTGGAGACAATATTGAGTCGTCGGCAATATGGTGGAGGAACTGTTATGATATGGGCTAGAGTAGGATACCATGATAAAACTGATATTAAGTTCGTACCACAAAGAATGGACAGCAACAAGTGCCTGGATTTGATTGCCGATGAAACAACAGAAACAACTGGTGAAATTACGGACTTGACGCTTATTTTTCAGCAAGATAATGCTGCGGTGCATACGGCGAAAATTGTTAAAAATATTTTCCAGACAACAACGTTGATGTTTTAGATTGGCCAGTAAGGTCACCAGATACAAATATTATTTAAAACTGTTGGGGTCTTCTTGCCAGGGCTGTTTATGCTGAGAACAGCCAATACGAAAATGTTAATGAGCTTAAACAAAGCATTGTATCAAATTGGCGCAAATTACCACAAAAAAAAAAAACATTAAAAAGTTGTTCAAATCTTTACCAATCAGAATGGTAGGAATAATAAAAAGAAGTGGAGGAACTACTCGTTATTAAGAGTTAAAAGAAAATGAAATAGTAATATATATGATATTTTTTTTAAACTACATGCTGCAAATTTGGTATTTTTTTATTTCCTCTGCATCGCTTTACTTTACACAAAAAAAAACTCTATACATGAATAAGAAGTATTCCAATTCATGATCAAAAATGAATTCACTTTGTTCTGTAAACAAAAATAAAAATATGTTAAAAAACGAATTGTGCTATATTTTATTCGCACACTGTAGCACAAGGCGAAACAAAATGCTCACCTTACATTTTAACTGTACTGTTCTGTACTCATGTTATTTTAAACGATGTAAAGCAAACTTTTATGCATGCCTCTCATTCTTTCTATGCTCCAGTAGATTCTTCTTCTTCTGCTTGTGGCGCTACAGTCCGGGGTGGACCTGGGCCCAACCAACATGCCGCTCCAGTAGATTACGGGGAAAAATTGTACAGTTATCAATGAGTTCATATGCCAAATCTGCTGCTTCGTTCTTTGAAGTGTTCTTTGTGTCTGAACACAAAAATAGCACAAAACCTGATAATTGGAATATCTCTCAAAATAATTTGTGTAATCTTAAATTTTTTGTTTCAAATAGTGTTTAATTTAATTTTTTATTACAATGGGCAAATGTAAGCACTGCACTTCCGAAGAAAGGGGCTTAATTTATGTTCTTCAGCAGGACGGCAAAAAATCAGCTGAAATAGCCGAACAATTGAAATGCTTCAGAAAAATGGTTCATAACGCTATTAAACTGGTAATAGATCAGCTGCATTTAACCTGTAAAAAAAATCGCCATCCAAGACAAACAAAAACCACGTTTCTGATGCATAGAACCATTATGCTGAAGACCAAAAGGATCCTTTCAAGTCATCCCGCGGGATATGCAATGAAATCTGGGAGGAATTTGGCTTAAAACTTCTCTAGCCGTTCTATTCGAAGGAGATTAAATGAGACTGGCCTATTTGGACGCATCTCCAGGAAAAAAAATTATAAAAAATATAAAAAAGCGTTTATTATTTGCAAGAACTCACCGAAATAAGGACCTTCAATTTTGGAAAAGGGTACTGTGGAGTGATGAAACAAAGGTGAATAGAATTGGCCCAGACAGAAAAACATTTGTACATCGCGCAATAAGTAAAGCTTTGCATCCCAAGTACACCCAAAAAAACTATTAAGCATGGTGGGGGTAATGTCATGGTCTGGGGTGCATTTTCCTGGCATAAAGTTGGACCTTTTGTATGGATCAATGGCAAGATGGACAAATTTCAGTATATTTAGATATACTGAAAACTGCAATGGAGCCATACGCTTTCGAGTCTTTTCCAGTAAATTGGATCTTCATGCATGGCAATAACCCAAAGGTCCCAGCTAAGTTGGGGAAAGATTAATTTTTTGGGGAAAGTATTGATGTTCTTGACTGGCCAGCGCAAAGCCCCGATCACAACCCTATCGAAAATTTGTGACATGATCTAAGGCTTAAAATTGAACAACGAAACTACAAGAACATTGATGAGTTATGGGATGGAATAAAAGAAACTTGGTATTCCATTCCGAAGAGTCGCTGTCAGAAGCTTGTAGAGAGTATGGAAAGGCGATGTCTGGAGGTAATTAAAAATTCAGGCTATACTACGAAATACTGATAAAGTAAAATCGAAATCAAAAGAGATACTGAACCATGTATTCATTTTTAATTAATTAATTACAAGAAAATGTATTTGTGCTATTGACGTATCCAGAAGAAATTTCATATTCCCTCATTTCCCTCAAACATTCGATGACTATGAACATATCCTTTTACTGAAGTAAATTTTATTTCTGTTTTACTTAAGATATCAAATGAATAAAACTTTTTTACTGTAGTACAAGTATAACTTGAAGTATACTGATCTTTCTATTGCGAGTCAATTTGTGCTATTTATATGGCCATGGCTGTATATGGTAAAAAACCAAGGTACCAAGAAGAAGTGGGACCGACCCGGTAAGAGGAATTATTTATTAAGTATTGGCCACTACTAGGATTGAGGGATCCATTCGAAACGTTAAATTTCGGGCAAGCGTTCGAGCATTACGACTCGTTGATTTTCAAAGTGTCAAACGCAGTTGGCTTCTTCCCGAACACCACAGACTCTACATATCCCCAGAGAAAGTACGAGGGTCGCCTTTTATATTTCTGGATTAGAGAACAAAAACAAATATTAATCATTGGAAATAGCTTTATTGTTTTCAAAATATTCCCCATTAAGATCTATACACTTTTGCTACGCTTGAACCAATTGTCGAATCACTTTTGCCACTCTGATTGAGGTAACTCAAAAACGTGCATTCTGAACGCTTCAACCGCTTCTTCAGATGTCGAAAAACGTTGACCTCTCATTTTATATTTTACGTACGGGAATAAAAAGAAGTCTTTCGGTGCCAAGTCAGGACTATACGGCGGATGACTCATCAAATCGAAGTTTTGAGTGCTCAAAAATGCAATTGTTTGAGCCGATGTGTGAGAGCTCACATTGTTGTAGTGAAGAGTGATCTGTCTTCGGCGGTTGGTTTTCCTGATTTCTTGGAAGACAACTGGCAAACAAATGGTTGTGTACCACTCAGAATTGACTGTTCTGCGTTGTTCTAGTGGTACGGTTGCGACATGTCAAGTTTTTCCGAAAAAACAGGCGACTATTTGCTTGGAAGTGCTTAGTGTGCATGCAACTTTTGTTGTATTTGGCTCAATTTGAAACACCTAAAGAGTCGACTGCTGTTTACTTTCAGGCTCATACTCGTTAACCCACAATTCACCACCTATCACGATTTTATAGACGTGTTTCGAAGCACCGCGATCGTATTTTTGGAGCATTTCTTTCGACCAATCGACACGAGCCTTTTTTTGAGCGATTGACAAATTGTGTGGGATCCAACACGAGCAAATTTTTTTGACGGTCAAATGTTCATGCAATATTGAATGTATGCTGGTCCCACTAATGCCTAAGGTTGTCTCAATCTCACGGTAGGGCACATGACGGTCTTGCAATATCAGTTGGCGCACAGCATCAATGGTTTCCGGAAAAACGACTGATTTTGGACGACCTTCACGAAATTCGCCTTGGAATGAACTACGACCTCTGTTGAATTCAACATACCATCGATAAACACTGGTCCTTGATGGAGCTTCATCGCCAAAAATTGAATTAAGTTCATCGATGCACTGTTGTTGAGTTAATCCAAGTTCAAATTTGTAAATAATAATTGCACGAAAATTTTCACAATTTAATTCCATTTTTTGGGCGAGATGAATCATTTAAGTTACTGTAAACAACACAAATAGCGCTCGTATGTCAAAACATTCTGAGTACGTATAGCCTCAGAAATGTCAAACTTTAGGACAAAGCTGTCAGTTACTATATAACAACATTAGGGTAACCCAATCCCGAAATATAAAAGGCAACCTTCGTAATATCAACAAGCTCCCTGACTTGGCAGGCAGCTGGAGAAAGAGCAGCTGGCAGCTGGCATTTTGTGAATCCCAACCCAAAAGGATTGCCCTAGCTTGGCAGCCCAAAACGAATTAAGTCAACAAGCCGAATCAAGTAAACCGTATTTCACTGAAAGCGTTCTGCATCGACCGGATTAATGGCAGTCAGGAACAAAGTTCGACATATTTGAGTAAAAAAAATAATTACTGTTGTTTACACTTCAAATGGATGACATATACTGAAATGACGTACAATGACAGTAGCTTTCCAACGCATGTTCCAATGGAATAATACGATTTATGCCATCTCTTAGCAAGCCGCACGAATTAAGACCCAATACTGGATGGCTCATCAGTTCACAGGGGGACCGGAGCCTAGCTTCTTTAGTAACGACTAGTGCTGTTCTTTCAGCAATAACGGCGAAATTGTTTAACAAATTGCTTACAGACAGATTGTACTCTGCTCGTGTTGTCAGCGCGTCGAAAGAGGTGGTGCCGTACAAAATGCTACATCTTCAATTCAGGATTTGAACCCGGAACCTTCGGCGTGTGAGTTAATTCACACAACACCCCAGAGAGTGGCCTACACAGACAATATTCAGACTCTAAAAAACAAGGAAACGAACATTTCGAACATTAAAGAAATATTCTGATGAGCAAGTTGGCGGTTGTTACTGTTTGTCCCAATCGCAAACTCAGAACATGTTTATGTTTCAGCAAATAAAAATTAAGGACCAACCCATATACTAGAAATTCGTCTTCTTCTTGTGGCGCTACAGTCCGGGGTGGACCTGGGCCTTTGCTAGGAAATCAGCTGTCAAAAATTAAGTGAACATTCTACATGGTCATACTAGTCAAACTCGACATAAATACCAACATAACGCTGGTTAATAACGCATAATTAAATTTAACTCATGAACCCGTGATTTATCAAACTGTTGCTGTTCATTTATTTAGTAAATTTACCATCGATGTTGTTAAGTACCCAAACTGCCAATTACATTATTAAAACCGCTTTTGACGAGTTCCTTAGATCTGATTTTTTAAGTTTTAAAAATCTAAATTTTGATGTTTTACTGTTTTTGCCTAAATTCAAGTAAATTCTTGTGGAAAGTTTCGTGGAGAAAATGTTCACTTAGAGATTGACATTTTGTTCGACTACTTACCTTTTGGACAACATTTTCAACCACCATGCTGGCGTGGCGTAGTGAGTAGAGTGCGACGCTTACACGCCGAAACTCCAGGTTCAATTCCCGTCTCGAATTTTTCACGGCACCACCTGTTTCGGAGTCAAGGAGTAACAACTGTCTAAGAAAAAACTTCTCCAACTCCGCCGTTTGGAGTTGGCAAAAAACTCTAGGTCCCATCTACTCGTGAGAGAACAGCAGTGCGCACAACACGAGTAGTTGGTAAGCAAACTAGGCCCTGGTTCGCTGTGGACAGTCGCGCCATCAAATTATTATGTTGGCAGGAGGCATTAATTTTTTTAAAGGATCTGTTTATTTGTGTTAACGTTGGTTTACTTCCTTTTTTCATACCTATCACTCCTTTTGAAGTTAAACTTCAAATTTGTATAAGAATTTTTAACATGTGCCACAGGTTCCAAAATTATAAAGTGCTTGTTCATCAGAACGAAACCCTAAAATCTACCACACCTCATCGTGTTTTTCCAAATTTAACTTAGGGACCATATACTTGAAATAGTCGCCTACCACTCCCTCAACATGTTGCACTTTATTCAGTTTGTGAGCATAAAAGAGGCGTCTTCAAGACTCAAACTTTGGTGGGAAAGCATACCTCGGCTGCTGTCGAAAAATGGTTATGAAGTGTTTCTGCAACCTCAACTCTACCGAGTTGCCAAGCATTAATCTTTTCGCAGTTTTAATAATGAAAGCGTCCAAATTGTTCAAACTTGGCATCCCAGTCAATCCTCACACAGAAGGATTATCCGGAAAGTAAACATTATCACTGGTGCCGCAGCTCCTCTCTTTGATCGAAAATTCAATTCGGTTTAGTTGATATAGATAGAGCTGGAACATCAATCACTTCAGTCCACACCTCTACGAATGTTACTCCCACGTCCAGGTACTTCCCACCTAATCAGATGTTTGCTGCGGTAACTTCCGGCATTTCCCAATTCTTTTCCCCTAAGAAAACATCTCGCTCCCGTTTAAATGATTCCTGAAATGCCTCAGTTTATATCTTCAATCACGACACAGCCAACCGTCAGCTCCATACATTCCCCGCTTGACCGTCTTCCTTTCGGGTGGTCTCCAACTTTGTGGGTTCCTTCTCTCCGTGACACTCGGTATAATTTCTCCTCTTAAGCACCCTCGTTGCGTAAATATTTTCATTACACTCCAACCTTCGGCCATCTGCAGCTATCTCCGGCAGAAGCGGCTCTTTATTTTGCGAGCAAATGCCAAATTTAACTTCCGCCTGTTCAGGCGTAATATCGCAGTGTTTACTCAACCGGACTGCTCTTGCTGCTGTCTCGTATGTCAAGCAGTGTATCCTCGCCATGTGTGCGTCTGGATGTATTTTTTCATCGCACTTCCGGGGTGCTGTCTTTTCCGTCCCGTTCCGACCAGTTGCTCGCAATATCTCGAAATTCATAACCCCGGTCAGGCGGATCTGATAGAACTCTGAAAATCGCATCGTCTTCTGCCCCACGCAACCAGTCCTTGTCGGAGTTCTCTGTGAATCGTCAATAAAGCGACCACACCGCTAAGACTTCATTTTGACTTTAACAGCGCCGTTTACAACATGATTGCTCCTTAATTTGCTAATTCATGGTGTGGTGTGTGAACACACCTCCTGCGCCGCATTTTACCCCCCTTGCCACCACAGCGACATGAACACTTCCGGTGTAAAATTGTCAGACTCAATGGCGCTGTGGGGGCAATTGATGTTTCGCTTGTCCTTCCCCCTGCCAACGGAGTTTACGAGAGACGGAGATGTTTAATTGCAACGTAGGGTGGGGGGAAGGTTTTCGGGAAATGTCCACTGGAGCGAATTGTGGCAACGTTGCGGAGTGAAATAGAATTTCTATTTCCAGGTCAGATTTGCTGAATCGGCTTTAACTGTGAACGGACCAAGTCATGGGAAGCTGCTCGGTTTGATGGGGTTTTGCGTGCGCTTCATTGAATTGCGTTCAACGAGTGCCAAGCCAGCGTGTGGATTTTAGAATTTCAAGTGTGCACCAGTCGACGGTGTTGGCTTGCTAATTTGACTGGCCACGCCAGGTGGCTAAGCACCAGTTTCCATGCTCTGCGGGGCACGAATTGAATTGGTGTGGTTTTGTCTTAAAAAAAAAAACGAGTTCCGATGGTCTCTCTGGTCGAGCTCTGCAAAAGGGCATTTGTGGCGCCGAATCCGGTGTGGTCTGCACACACGCGGGGATTGATTTGAGAAATAAAGTGGACCACAACGATTCAAGCTTTGCATGTGGAACTGAATTTTCAATATTTTTTCATAATTTGCTTGCACCTCTGGTAGTGAGTGAGATATAGGACAAACGAAACTGTCATGCATTCGGAATGGATTCCACACTAGGGGTGAGTTTGTTGGGTGTGCCATTGATTGATGGATGGATTTCTAAAGGGATTTCTTTCACTTATGACAGGCACCAGCAGTTGGTGACTATGGAATTTGGAATGGGCGTGCGGGTAGATGTCCTTCCGGGCAGTGAAATGATTTCTTTCTAAATAGGTGGACGGTGGGATAAGTGCTTGAGACGTCTACTTTCAAGACATCAGCCAAATGCGACTGCTGGTTCGGTGTGACCCCAGTGTCAAGCCGGGCATGTTTGAAGTATGGATTGTGCCAAAACAAAGGTCTTAGCAGATAACAAAGTACTTCGGTAATTCGATATTTTTTTCGGGAAGGGGAGCTATCAAGGACGCTGTGTACTTTGACTGGTCTCCTGTGATAGTTAACGTGAAAGATTGGTCGGTTGGCTTCTGATGAGCCACTCGTAGGTGTCTCGAATATGGCTTCCACAGAGAACAACGTGTCAAAAATGTATTATGTGCAGTGATTTAAGGTGTAGACAAATCAAATGCAGAACCACTACTGTCAATCGTTGTTTCTTTGGGCCCAAGAGCTAATGGAGTAATAGAGCCCTCTCTCTCTTGAAAGACTAAGCTTGTTTTGTGTACCAGCTGGATCATTCCAGTTCTGTTTCATGGTGCGGAAAATTTTAGGATGCCCCTAAAAAAAAGAATTGCTTAGAGCACCTGCTAATGGTCAGTAAGTTAGATTTAAGAACTACTGTTAAGATGAGTAAGTATTTTTCTAGAATTAAAATAAGATAACATTAGATATATAATAAAATATGTCAAAATAGAAGGATGCCCTTAGTATTTCCCACAAAAAAGTTCAGCCTACAAGTTTTGATCCTGTTGCATCCTGTGCACTTGGAGAAGAAGATTCAACGACGAAGCTAATGCGGTGGACTGCGACATGCGAATGGTCAAAGATGGCTGGGCCATGTAGAGAGAAGGACGTCACTGTTTCGGCCCGAAAATTCTTTGAATTAAAGCCTTTGGCGGAACGCAATAGAAGACGAACTGAATTGAAATCGTGCACACAAGTGAAGAAGGATCTTATCCAAGTTGGGCTGCGTAGGAGAAAGCAGCAGGCGATAGGTCGTGCATGATGGAGTGGCAAGTTGTTTGAGGCCAAGGTCCACCCCGGACTGTAGCGCCACGTAAAGAAGAGGAAAAAATGGCTAATGGACAGCACATACATCTGTATGCAAAGGCACTCTGCACGATGTATTTCATTTTGATTCACTGCGTCCATGAGGCAGCGGCTTCAGAGCAGTCTGTGATATAATTAAAGTGTCATTGCATAACGACACCCACTCAAGATCAAACAACAATGTCTGGATCTACATACGAGGTCAGTACTAAAAGGTAAATTATCATTTTCAGTAAAAAACATTTATTTCAGTCGCCCTAAAAGAGGACTACTACTCAGATTCATTGCACTTGTACCAGCGCTTTACAGCGTTCGTTGCCGAGCGAGAAAGTTTTCTCCTGTAATCAATTCGGTAGTTCTTATCATGACTCCCCTGGGCCTCCTCTGCCAGTTATCCGACAAGCAAGAAGGTATGAAACGTGGAATACTATTTTGTAAGCCGTTGCTGACATTTAATACCAGGAATATAAATTTATCGGTGGCCGCCGTGGCGTAGTGGGTAGAGTGCGACGCTTACACGCCGAAGGGTCTAGGTTCGATTCCCGGCTGAACACCTCGAATTTTTCACGGCACCACCTCTTTCGAGTTGCTGACAACACTCAAAGAGTAATAACTGTCTAAGAAAACTTCTCACACGTCACCGTTCGGAGTCGGCTAAAAACTGTAGGTCCCTTCTACTCGTGAGAGAACAGTAGCGCGCAGAACACGAGTGGTTGATGAGCAAGCTAAGCCCTGGTCCCTCTGTGGACTGTCGCGCCAACAATTATTAATATAATATAAATTTATAGATTTAGCTGCGATTTCCTTGGCATAAACTCCAAATTTCTCCGCGTCAATCCAGTAATTGCATGAAATTATCTCTGGGATGTCGCTGAATGTTTTTACCAGTAGCACATAAATAATGGGACTGGCCTACCAGTCTGTGGGTTCTGTGTGATAGTAACTTCCTCACCACGTAAACGAACATCAATTCAGAGACAACAACTTCTTCTTCTTCTTCTTGAGGCTCTACAGTCCGGGGTGGACATGGGCCTCAACCAGGTCTTATAGGCGACAACAACATGCCACGTAAAAGGATGGATCAACTTTTGACGACCCCAGCAAACGTGTTAAGGACAACGATATTCGGTTTTTCAAGTGGAAAATGAGGTCCCCTACCAGATCACGTGCAGTCGAACAACATACGGATCCCTTGGACCGCTAGAAAGCAAACATCACAACCATCCAAGAAGACCGATAGGATGGCCCCGGCACAAAAACGATGAAAAGCTGAGACATCTATTATAGAGATTGCTGCAGAGAGAAGGAAGCGCTTTTTTTGATGAATTCTTTCAAATTCCGACAAGGGAGATGGATGATAAAACCAAGTCATTTTATACACAGTTTGAGCGCTACTGAACGCCACTGAACGCTACTGGATCCTCAGCTTACACAAGTATGTATGTACAGCACTGTGCAAAATAATAGCACTGTGTTCGACTTCGTCACTATTGAGCTAGTTACTTTTCCCTATGGACAGGCAGGATTAAAGATTTATCCAGATTGGCACAAAGGATTGTCGGAGAACGAATAAAACGATGAATTGCTGAATGTGGCTCCTCCGACTCTGGAATCCTTGATGGGATGTCGTAAAGCAGCCAACGGGAACAGACGGATGCATTGTGTTGCACAGCTCCACGCCAGGCGGCTGTTGGCACCTCGGCGCGCGCCATGGACGTGTTTATTATTTAATCAAGTTCTTGAACGGCATTTATTTGCGACATGTGTCGTTGATGATGGAAAACAATTTACTTGTGTCTTCGTGGACGCCTTCCGTGTACAGGGCAAATATTGCATGGCTCGCTGAAGATATCGCCGCCGTGTCGATGGAATTGATGCAAATCACTTGAACGATTGAACACCTCTCGGCACACAGCACGGCCTTCGATGCAAATGCGGTCTCGTGTGCGAACCAACTGTGGTTGCGCCGGTGTCAGGTAACAGATGGAAATTCTCAAAAGCGAAAATTGAAATTCAGAGACTCACGATTTCGAATTGATTGGATCGGTTTATGGGAATCGATACCGAGGGGAACGTCATAAACGTTGGTTCCACATACGCCACAGTTGCCGAGAATGCGGAATTTATTTCTTTCTCCTCTGTTTGCTGCACCAGGGGGGCGTCTGCGGCGAGGTAAAGATCCAATAAAGTGCCGTCATGTTATTGTTGGCGCATAACAATGTAATTGGCTCGTGAAAGCATAGTTGTGGTGGTTTCTTTCTGACAAATTGAAAGGATTTTCTTCTCTTATACGAGCTGCTCGGCTGCAATTGTATATTCGACACACATGGCGACGGCTGCGATGAGGATACCCCATGATACATTGTTTCGTGTGATGTGCTTGCGGCTGCAGGAATTAAAGATCCTTACGCCAGAGGTTTCTTTATTTTCTCTCCTTGCAGAGGAATGTATTCTTTTATAGATTAAGGTGATTAAGTGCTGGGAGATATTTCTTTTTTCTGTGACCGTAACATACTGTTTTTGTTGAGAATATTGTTTCAAGAGGATTCAAATTAAAGAAAAGCAGGGGTGCTTAGAAAAATAGAATCCTCTTGTTACCAGAAAAGCTTCTTAAATTTCGCCGTTTGAAGTCGGCGAAAAACTGTAGGTCCCTACGTTCTACCTACTTTCTTTTATTTCGAAAATAAATCACTAATTATTAATGGGAAAGTAAAAACAATATTCAAAGTATTGGCCATTGTTTTCTACACATTTTGACCACCTTTCTGGCAATTTGTGTATACCACGCCAGTAAAATTGTCCGTCTTTTAAAGCAAACCAATCAGACACCCAATTTTCGACCTCCTCGTAGGAATCAAAGTGCTGCACAGCCAATGCGTGTCCCATCGATGAAAACAAATGGTAGTCGGAAGGAGCCAAGTCTGGTGAATACGGCGGGTGCGGTAGCTGCTCCCAGCCAAGTGTTTTGATTGTATCCTGAACCGGTTTTGCTTTGTGTGCAGGTGCATTGTCATGGAGCAAAATTACCTTGCCGTGTCTTCTGGCCCATTCTGGTCGTTTCTCGATCAATGGTTCAAATTGATCATTTGTTGTCGGTAGCGATCAGTATTAAGGGTTTCACCAGGTTTTAGGAGCTCGTGGTACAGCACACCTTTTTGGTCTCACCAAAAACACAGCATTGTCTTCTTGCCGAATCGATCTGCTTTTGCAGTCGATGTTGATGGTGGTCCCAGATTAACACATGATTTTTTCCGTTTAGGATTCTTAAAATAAATCCATTTTTCATCGCCAGTAACAATCCGATGCAAAACCGATTTTCTTTCGTGTCTTTGAAGCAAAATTTCACAAGTGTTTTTTCGGTTTTCCATCTGTCTTTCATTCATTTCATGTGGCACCCATTTTCCACACTTTTGCATCTTTCCCATAGCTTTTTAATGGCCAGAAATTATTTGTTGTGCAACATTAAACATTGCTGCCATTTGCTTTTGACTCCAAGTGTCATCTCCATCTAATATCGTTTGAAATTCGGTGTCTTCAAACTTTCTTGGTGTTCTCCCACTTCCTTCATTTTTCACATCAAAATCATTTTTCCGAACCGTTGAAACCATCTTTTGCATGTTGCTTCCGATAGAGCATGATCACCATATGCCTCGACAAGCATTCGATGCGACTCTGCAGCACTTTCCTCAAATGAAAACAAAAAAATTAATGCTTTCCGCAAATCATCAATTTGTGGTACAAAATTCAACTTTTTTTACACGATGAAAAAATATGAAGCTGTCTGTTCAATGACTTGATGTAAACTAAATATTTTTTACAGGTGCCATAGCAAACAAACAAAAAAAAAAAATAAGGGCTAGTTCACAACAAATGTTCCCTATCGAGACATTTGTATCTTGACGCTCACTTCATATACGTATACCTGGTACAAAGCAGCTATGGGATGTTGTGTAGGTTGCGTGGAGAAATATCCCTGTTCAGCGATGTCAAGCCTTAGTCGACTCCATGCCACGACGTTGTGACGCTGTGCTTTAAAATAAAGGTTATTAAACCAAGTACTAATCCAATAAAAAAAATGAAAACAAAAAACTGTCCTATTCCATTGACTTTCATATCCATGAAATTTTGATCTTGGTGCTATTATTTTGCACACACCGAAGTGTATTGTTCCAGATAACGGGTCTTTTCTAAATTCAGAATTCACTTTTTTCTTGTCTTGTTTATAGGTTTCATTGCTAATATAATAAGGATGTTGAGCCATTAAAATGATGTGCTTCCATGACGGTAGGAAAAAGTTATTAGCAAAATTGTGACGAGTTTGAACACAGTGCTATTATTTTGCACAGTGCTGTACACATCCAAAGTTATCTTAAAAAAATTTTCCCTGAAATCAAACCTCATACATTTTATGAACGCCACTCGCACAGTCGTTCCTTCATTCGTAATGTGTACACACACAAAAAGACAATCAGTCTGTTCCAATTGCTCTGAAATGCAGCGAATGCCAACGAAATTCGCCGAAAACTGTCAAAAGGCGTTACATTTGCTGGCTTTTTCGTAGAACAGAGAGCTCATGACAGCGTGAAATATTTTCCCTCCGGGAATTTTCCTACGAATTTCTGCCAAAGAAAAGTCATTTGACATTTCATACTTCTAATAGCTGTTTACGAATTTCTATGAAAAGTCGTTTTACAAATAGGAGGTGTGGTTCAGATCATTATATTGTTGGAAGTAGAAAACCAAAGGTACTTAATTTCCTACACTTCGTTTCAAAATATTCAAATATTCAATTTTGTCGATAGTATTTTCTATAAATTCCAACTTTCCACAGCCATTTGAAGCCATAGAACCCCACAACAGCATAGATCCTCCCCCCGTGTTCTATGGTTGACTTTATATTTTTAACTTTGAGAGCTGTATTTGGTTCCCTCCAAAAAATACGTTTGTCATCAGACCAAAATAAATTTATTTTTGTTTCATCTGAAAACAAAACACCTTCCCAATAGCTTTCCGGGTGGTTTACATATTGTCTAGCAAACTCCAATCTTTTCTTTTTATTAATCAGGGAAATGTACGGCTTTCTTCGCGCGATCCTACCATTTAAATTATTTTTCATCAAGACTCTGCGAACGGTTTTCACTGAAAGAGGCTTATTAATTACGGATGACACCTCAGCCGTCAACTTTGGAACGCTAGATTTTGGAGTGGACTTGATTGTCCGAACAATATACCGCTCATTTTGTTCTGAGAGCAATTTTTTTCTTCCCCTTCCAGGTTTTTTTTTTTAGTGTCTTCTCATAACTATAATTATATAAAATTTATTATTTTTTGTGCCGTTGCATGCGACCGCCCTACAGTTTCTCCTATTTTTGGCATCGACTTCCCCTCGCAAAAAAGCATTCTCGTTGACAAAGTAGTCTGTTTTCGCATGTTTTTCATATTTTCGCACAAAGAAGAGAATATCGGTCTTTTCAGTTCAAAAGCGTGTGCAGAAATGATCACCATGGACATTTGTTGCTTCATTCCTGAACAAATTTGCATGTACCGATTCTGCGAAGCTTGTGTGTAACGCACACATGACATCTGTACGCTCAATTTTGTGTGTCGATTTCAGGGGTTGTTTCCTTCGTCATGCAAAAAGTACCAGTAGGAAGTCACCTGGCTGTAAATTTGGCATATACTCTTTTTTGATATGATATACAGTTATGATTGTATAAGTTAAACTAAATGATTTTTAGTTTTTAAAAAAAATTGTTTTTTATTTATTTCAGAGGTTCATCCTCTCAGCTCGAGTGCACAAAATAGACTGACTTAAAACTAATCTAATAGCTATGTCTCTAAACCCAATGTGTTGCTGGCTCCGATATTTCTTTTCGCAGCGTCAGTGAATTTGATCCAGCATCAAGCGGTTCAAGTGGCTGTTGCAAGGGACCTCGCTTAGGATCATTTCTTAGAAGTGGTTTATTTACATCATGTGGCATTTGGTGACGGCAAGTGGTTTGTTTACATCATGTGGGTGGTCGTTTGGTGGTCTCGGCATCTTCGATGTATTTCACGTTAATTTATTCCTAAAAAATAAAACAAAAAAGTGGTCGGCCTTAAAACAGCACGAATATAAAGTAATGATAGGTGTATGCTCAATTTTGTGAATTCCTGTATCTGGTAGCTGTTTACATTAAATTTTTTTGTCGGTTCGTTAATTCTGCAAATTTCTACGAAAAGCTGATTTACAAGTTTCGGCAGAGTTACTTTCTCCAGGAGAGATTTCAAACCGCAATACTCAACTAAGATTTCTGTGCTCAAATTAATTGGAACACACCTAGTGAATACCTTGGTGTCTTCCCGTACCCGAAAAAATAACACAAAACAACACCCTGTCCTTTCCCGTATTCCTAAAAAGTGGGTTTTACGTGAAATGAGCGCTCCCTCGGGAGAGTAAAACATTTTTCCACCCTGCCCATTTTAACACAATAAATTTTTGTGGGTAGGTATTTGGTTTTCTGTCAAATTAAGTGGTGTACGTACAGAGAGAAGTGAGCATTGGCCCATCATCTCTGTGTATGTGTTTAAATTTTGATGTTGTTTTTTTCTTCTGTATCGAAGCAGTGAATTTGACATTTAAAAATAACATATATGTACCTTACACATTTGGATAAGGATGCGTTCCCGTACTTTGCCTATTTCTGAGAGAGACTTACCCTAACTCCTTAACAAATTACAGACTTCAAAGTTTAGTTCAGAAAGTACTGGAACACACCTATTATAAGAGCAATCGCTATTCATTGTTTTGTTGTATCATCGACACACGTATCTGAACACCCCGATGTTAAGACAGGACATCGTTATATTGTAAATAATTCACTTGTACACACTCAAACTATGTAAGACAGTTGTTCATCCGTCGGGCCCCTATTGTTGAGCCGACACATATATATGTATATTCACTGTAGTCTTAAGCTTAAAAATTTGAAATTGTAAATATTTTTGTTCAATAAAGAAAAATCTTTCGAAGACCGATAGTTTCTCCATGCTGGTCTTGGAGATGCTGTACCATACAGGGAAGCCAGACGCTATAATGGGTCGTGTGAACTGCTTGTACAGTAATAGCTTCGTCTTCTCGGCAAGTCCGTTCTCACGTCGCATCAATGATGGTAGATGCGTTGGAAAGCGAAACTGGCCTTTTGAAGGGTCACTTTGGAGTGAGGATTGAACTTCAACCTCTCAGTGAAGTTCACTCCAAGATACTTCGCCTTGTCCGTTGTCGTTAGTGCTGTTCCGTTGGGTAGCATTACCTTAATGCTCCGGCATTTCCCGGCTGTTCGGGAACCTCGTCGTGTTGGTCTCCGCAGACATATGAGGACCGATTTATTGGTATTGATGCGGATGCCCCACTTCTGATAGTAGAAGTAGAGCTCCTCCAATTGTTGTTCGATCCTCCGCGCAGCTATCTGCGGTGATGTTGATGTTGAGTATGTTAACGAGTCGTCCGCGAACAGGCAACAGTTAACAGATGGCATTTGAAGTTTGGCCGCGTAAATATATACAGCACTGTGCAAAATAATAGCACCGACTATGTCATTATTATGCTAATTCCTTTTTCCTATGGTCAGGCATTTATTGTAGAAAATCTATTACATCGGTCATAAAACCCATAAACCAGACATTAAAAAATTCATCTTGTCATTAAAAGGGGTCTCGTTACCGGAAATACAAATATATGTGTAAATTCCGACATGTCCGCGATTGATGGTCATTCATGATACAGAGTCAATCATGACTACACATTAATCATGAATAACCGTCAATCACATATGTGAATAACGAAAATTCATGAATAATCGTTTGTCATGAATAAATCCGGCAAATAAATTATTCTTGATTAACGTTTAGTCACTTTTCTTTAGTCATTAGTCATTTTGTTATTTTATGTCCAACTCTGGGTTACATGATGTAAATTATCATAGTGTAAGTGGATCGTCCTGTCGATGGTCGTATAAAAAGTAAAGTGATTACAGCCCAGGCTTAGAAAATTGGTGGTCAAAATGAAAAAACTGTTGATGCAGTTTGAAGGTTAAATGTACGGCCCTTTAAATAAATGTAACATCATGTTTCAAGGTGGTTTATTTTAAGATACGTGCTTCATCGAATATTCCTGACAAAAATGAGCAATTTTTAAAATTTCACAGTCCCAACTTTGAGCTAGTTGTATACCGAAATGGCTCATTAGAAGTAACCAAAAATTGTGGTTTCGTAGGTTCTCAGATACGTAGAATCGAAAAGCCAATACCATCTGGCCGAGAAATTCTTTCATTTTACGTATTTTTTTCCGCTGGGGCCGTTCTTTTAGTGGTCTTTTGATGTCATGACCATATATACCCATGATTCGTCACCAGTGTGACCGTTTTTAGTAAATCTGGATTACCGTTGACGTCATTGATTCGTCACCAGCCAACTCTTAAGCAAATCTGCATCCCCGTTGACGTCATTTAACAATTTCTGAGCGATACTTATGCGCTTCTTGTGGTCAATATTCTACAATTTTAGAATGAACTTCACTGCCACACGTTTCATGCCCAAAATTTCTGAAACAATTGCATCACATGAGCCAACCGATATGCTGACATCTTCAGTAACTTCGTTAATAGTGATTCAGCGCTTCCCAGTGACCATTTTCTTCACTTTCTCAACATTTTCATTGGTTGTTGATGTGCTGGGGCGTCCAGGGCAAGTCTTATGATTCATATCCGCCTTCTTGCAACAGCTTCTACCAACTGAAAATATTTTTTGAATCAGAGTACACTCACCGTATGCCATAGTCAACATTTCAAGTGCTTTTGAACTGAGCGCGCAAAACAAATAAAACTTTCGTGCAGAGCATTACTTCGTACATCGCCTATCTGAGCCAACTTGACGTCGCAACTGGCGGAACTCTTTTACCGGCCCACGCCTTCACTTGCAGTCCCATCCACTGTTTCTTCCAAACTGGGGCCAGAGTGACTTCTAGTTTCTTCGCCTCCATGGAAGTAGATTTAAGGAGAATCCCCGTGACAATGGCCAACCGCTCAACCGTCAGACTCATAACTGAATCCAATGTTTCACTGTCAAAGGAGAAGGTGTTAAAAAATAATTCTCCTTCTTCCCAGATTTTTTTTTCTTTTCCAGGCGCAATGCTTACGGAATAATGATAATAATTGGGTGGCGTGACAGTCCGCCGGGGAATGAGGGTGGGTGTGGGGGAGAGGTCTAGCTTTCTCATCAACTACTACTACTATGCACACTACTGTCTTCTCACGAGTAGAGGGGACCTAATGTTTTTTGTCGATTCCAAACGGCAGAATTGGAGAAGCTTTTTTAGACAGTTGGTACTCCTTGAGTGTTGTCAGTAATCGAAAGAGGTGATGCCGTGGAAAATCCGAGGTGTTCAGCCCGAAATCGAACCTGGACCTTCGGTGTGTGAGTGTCGCACTCTACCCACTACCCCACGGCGGCCACACTCCTCACTTACGGCATAGCCCTTCTTTAGTAAAATCCGTTTTTTGAATAACAATGACCATGTTGTTAAGTATGTTCAAACTATAGGTTTTTTTTCCTTTATAGGAAGGAACGCAATGAATTAATTCCAGAACCCAATTCTCGATGGCTTCAAAATCTTTTCTATTGTCTCTACTGATTATGTTCCCAGAGACTGGACTTCATTCACTCAACTCGAAAGTCCATCGAACAGTCGAGAACAATTCCACATCTAAGTTGTGCTACCAAAACTATTATCGTTGACGCAAACTTATTCGTTGGAGTCAGTGGACGCAATACCAAAGAGACGTGATTCAACTTGATGTAAATGTTTTGACAAATCAAACGCTTGCTTTGCCGTCCAACATGAGCATTAAAAAGTAAACTTTCGTCTCGTAAACACATTTTATGGCACTTATAAGTCACCCCCTTCCTGCTGCCACTTCGAACTTTGGCTACAAATCCCCAAAACAGCGACATCTCAATAAATTTTGAAAAGTGTCTTCGCATCTCTTTCTTCATTTTAATTCCACTGAAACTACTTGAACTCCGTGGGAAGTTCAGTCCGCCGCATCGGAGGATATTACTCCTCGGCCGTCGATTATTTTCTTTCGGCTGATTATTGATGTTTCTGCGGCCAAGGACCGGCGGGGTCAACAACTCAAGGGCACTTTCGCAAGCGTGCTCTGCAGAGGACACCGTTTGCGATAAGGACCTCTCTCCCCCAAGCAGTCATAATTTATAATTTCGAAGTCTACAGCAATAATGTGCACCGCACACTAGGCAAATAGCTGCAAGTCATGCCAAATTTCGATTTGGTTCCAGTGAACCGTCCTGAAATTGCATTCGCTCACTGGGTGTTTGCTCCTCTTCACATTTTCAATGAATTTTCCAATCGAACGGGTGATTTGATTGATTGGGGCAACGCCATCGACACTTGTAGTGACTCCGTGACTTGAGGCTGCCGCAGACAAGTGGCTGAGTGGTGCCCTCTCAACCGCGAAGTTTAGGTGAGCAGCGGCTTGGGTGAATCTCGAGATTGAGAGAGTTTTGTTTACCTTGCACGGCGACGCACGTCTGGTGGTGGGCTCCGTGATTGAGGGAAATTCAATTCGTTTCGGTTTTCCACTTGTGGATCTCTAAATTCGGCTGATGTGGATTAATGATGGACATGATTCGAACATAAATCGCTTTGGGGCGATGGATGACTCATATAAATAGCTGAAGCGGGCTGCACGTGGAAGAGATCAATCAACCCTTTCACAACTTGAAAGCTGATGGAGCGATTCAGGCTGGCAAAGAAGATGCCCGAGCCACGGTATGGCTTGAATGAATCTCAGTCATGTTTGCCCTTGGGCCGTTGTCCTGTGAGAGTGTCATTGCGATCGAGTCTTCGGGGGCGAGGATGTGTCAGCGATGTGGGTTTGAAGAGAATTTTATTCTTGTCTAGACTCCTTTGTTGCTGCTGTATGACCGCTGAACCAATGCGTATCGTTAAGAGGAGCAAATGTTGGAGGCTGGGATACACTGCACTGTAATGCTCAGGTTCTGAAACTGGTCCACTGTACTGCAAAGCAGGAGCAAATTTTGGAAAGGGATAAGATTGATTAAGATAACGCTCCGTAGGGGAAAAGGTGCAAGCGAAGTTTGAATAATCACAAATCTGGGATTCCTTCGGGGTGTCTGTGATATGCATAAAGTTGGACTTCAAAAGCTGGTTTCATCGTTCACCCGTACATACAGAAGACTGTTTGTGATATAAAAAATAGGCAACGCAATATTTGAGGGGATCGTTGACTTCTCGTTTTGTAGCCATACTATATTCCAGAAAAACCTTTTATTTAATGACTAAGTAGTCCTAAGCCTCCGTAAAAAATCAACTTTGCTTGAGTATGTTTCTCTATTGTTCGCATTTGAAAAAAAAAAAACGAAACCATCTACGTGCGAATGTAACAGGTTTTACCCTTTGCTTTTTAATCAATTTTCTCCCTTACTTGTTCTTTTTTCTTCCACTTTCGCTCTTCTTCTCTGTCTCCCTCTACTAGTAAGTTTGAATGAAAGAAATTTTTTGTGCCTGCAATGGTTTGTGTTTGAGGATTGGACAATAATTGTCCAGTCTTAAGAATTTTGTCCAAGTACTGCCGGTATATCATTGTCATCCTCTTCAACATCAAATTTGGTCCATTGACACGACCTAATTCTGTTCCAAATACGAACAGTTCGATGACACTTTTGGACACAGTCAGCAAGTAACCAGTTTTGAATATGTTTTGAATATTTTAGCTTAAGAATCATAATTATTTCGTGTTTGGTGGTTTGTGTAAATGGTTGAAAAATAGTTCTGTAGTTGGGCATGTTGTCCATAAGACTTAAAGGCACTCTATTTTCAAGAGGAATAAAATCGATTGTTTTGAATAATAATCAAGGCGGCTCACATTTGGTGAAAAAAATGTAATTCTGAGCCCCTGGTCTGCTGGATGTTCTCCGTCTTGGGTTCAGAATCAGAAACATTGTCTGACAAGCATTTGTTGGGACCAATCTTGCTCTTGGGGTCGTATAGAAACATGATTCTGATCAAGATTTTAAACACTATTTACAGTGACAGGTTTATCTAACATGACCGCTGCCTGGTTCACCGGAATTGATCATCAAGCCTTTGAATAACTTCACTAGTTTGTCTTGGTATACTCGGGATTCGCCAGAGACACTTATTATACAGCACTTAGCACCGGATTCCGAAATAAATTTGAGTGCACCATAATAAGCTAAAACGGAGAATCCCCAGTCAGCTTCCAATGTAGAGACTTGCGCTGAGCAATATCGCAAAGACCGCGAGTAGTAACCGTATCGTTGTTGAAATGCATTTCTGGACCAACAGGGACAACTAAAGGATGCGACGCTCCTTATCTTCAAAGCCTGTTCGGTTTTGTGTATAGTATAATGACTTCTGTGCAGGTTGGAAAGACGCAGACCTCAACGACAGAGTCATCATCTGCGTTGGGTCTCGTTACGCCCCTAGAGGTGTGGAACTCGTTGGATCTCGTTACGCCCCTAGAGGTGTGGAACTCGTTGGGTCTCGTTACGGCCTCGTTACGCCTTCGGCAACGAATTCAATAATATAATATTATAATATTTATAAGGTTGTCCGATATCTCAGCCTTTCTGCTCTTCGTGCAATGCTTCATTAAAAGTGTTACAGTGATCGAATTTAGTTCAAAAATGCGACTTTTTGTTCTATAATCTGTTTCCATCTAGACGACAACTTCATAATACCCGCCTCGTAGAAGCCCCCTTCCTTATTTGCGAAGAACTCGGACAGCCACTTTTCACAAGCCTCTTTTGAGTTCAACTTCACACCACCAAGGGCGTTCGCCATAAACAGAAACAGATGCTCATCACTTGGCGCTATGTCCGGGTTATATGGTGGATGCGATAAAACCTCCCATCCGTGCTCCCGTAGCTTCTGACGAGTCATCAACGAAGTGTGCGGTCTGGCGTTGTCCTGGACTGAACTCTTCCTGTTGGTCAATTCTGGACGCTTCTGGTCGATCGCCTGCTTCAAGCGGTCCAGTTGTTCACAGTAGATGGTAGAATTAATCGTCTGTCCATATGGGAGCAGCTCATAGTTGATGATTCCCTTTCAAACCCACCAAACACACAGCAAAACCTTCCTGGCCGTATATCCCGGCTTGGCCACTGTTTGGGACGATTCACCGGTCTTCTACCAGGACCGTTTTCGACTGATATTGTCGTATGTGATCCGTTCTTCGTCGCCAGTCACCATCCGCTTAAAAAATGGGTCCAGTTCGTTCTTCGTTGTGGGTTTCGTTTAGCATATCGCAGGCGTTGATTCGGTCCAGAAGGCTTTTTTTGCGTCAAATCATGCGGCACCCAAACATCAAGCTTCTTTGTATCCAGCCTTCTGCAGATTGTTTAAAATGGTTTGGTGACTAACTCCCACCTCCTGGGCGATGTCACGAGATGCCACATGCCAACTCGATGATTTCCATGATTCGATCGGTATTCATCGTCACAGGTCTTCCGTCGGCTGGCTTATCCATGGTGTCGTTTTCACCGGCTCTGAGTCGTCAAAACCATTCCCGAGCAGTTCGAAGTGATAGAGTACCATCATCCGAAACACCAATAATTTCACGAAACGTTTCTTTAGAGGATTTGCCTTTAACGAAGGAAAACTTTAAAATAGCGCGAATTTCAGCGTCCATGTTTACACGTCTATAACTGTTGAACGCAATATCCAAACTAATCATGCATAAAGCGGCGTCTTGTAGGTTATGTCTATACCTACAAGTGTTGCCAGATACGAGCTCTGTAGCGGTTTGTTCATAGCCGGTAAATTCAAAAGACAAAATGGCAGAAGGGAAATTTGACAACCTTGTAGTTATAATAATTGGGTGGGGTTACAGTTCACAGGGAGCCCAAAGCCTAGCTTGCTCATCAACTGCTCATGTTGTGCACCACTGTTCTCCCACGAGTATAAAGGAGCCTACACATTTTTGACAACTCTGAACGGCGACATTTGAGAAGCTTTTTCTTAAACAGTTGTTACTCTTTGAGTGTTGTCAGCATCCCGAAATTGGTGGTGCTGTGAAACATTTGAGGTGTTCAGCAGGGAACCGAACCTGGACCTTCGTTGTGTGAGCGTTGCACTCTACCCACTACGCAATGACTGCCACGGCGGGCACGATAACGAATTTAACTTATTTTAATTTCGGATCGGAATAGTTCACTAAAGAGGCCGTTCAAGGAATTTACGAAATCCCACACACACAGTGTGACGATATGACTTCAAATTCGAGTTTTGGTAGATCTTACTGGATTAAATTTAACGCTTTCCAGAAAGGCCTTCCTCTGGTGAAAGCATTCCTCTGGAACCCACGAAACGAATTGACTTTATATATAAACTAGAAAAGCTTATAAATAAAAACTAGAACGGCCAAAACCAAAGGTGCTAAGTAAGGACAGGTTTAGCGGGTCAAGTTCCTTGCAAAAAAAGGGAAACGCCAATACTATAAGCGATTTAAAAAAAAAACAATTATGAAGACAACATTTTGTGGCGTAATATGTCAACTTCACACGAAATTTAAGTGAGTGCGTCTCCTTGTGGCGAACAAAGAAAAAGGGTGGAGCTTTCTGTTCAAAACCCATCCACACTTCTAGGAGCAGAGATATGTGCCCGACTTTCGCTTTTTATTACGATTACTGAACTGCCTTGGTGTGGTAGAGGTGGCGCGTTGGTTAAACCAACGAAAACTTTCTCCTTCACTCCCGTTCAGAGAGGGTGGACCATTTATGCACTACTTTCAAACGGGTATTTGTCTCTCGAAACTTCAACGACAATTTGATAGCACACCTCAGCATGAGGAAATGCGACACCGTCGGCAAAATTTATAACTCTGTAACCCAATAAATGGTCGCCGTGGCGTAGTGGGTCGAGTGCGACGCTCACACGCAGCAGGTCTAGGTTCGAATCCCGGCAGAAAACCTCGAATTTTCAACGGCACCACTTCTTTCGTGCTGACAACACTCAAAGAGTAACAGCTGTTAAAGAAAGAGCTTTTTAAATATCGCCGTTCAGAGTTGTCAAAAATGTGTACGTTCCTTCTACTCGTGAGAGAACAGCAGCGCGCACAATACGAGTAGTTGATGAGCAAGCTAGGCCCTGGTCCCCATGTGGACTGTCGTGCCACCCAATTATTATTATTAACCCAAGAAATGCTTATAATGACTAGGCCATGTAAAGCGTATGGACACCACAGGTCCGGACCGAAAAGTCTTTGCATCTGCGCCCTTGGGACAACGCAATAGAGGACGACCTAGGGTGAGGTGGCGCAAACATGTGGAGAAGGACCTCAACCAACTGGGGATTGTCCGCCCGTTTAGCTTAGGAATCCGGCGCTAAGTGCTGTGTAAAAAGTGTCTCTGGCGAATCCTGAGCTTACCAAGACAAACTAGTGAAGTTATTCAAAGGCTGGATGATCTATTCCGGTAATCCATGCAAAGGTCATGTTAGTTGAATCTGTTACTCTAAGTAGTGTTTAAAATCTAGATCAGAATCATGTTTCTATACGATCCCAAGAACGAAATTGGCCCAAGCAAATTGTTGTCAGACAATGTCTCTGATGCTGAACCCAAGACGGAGAACATCCAGCAGACAAGGTGCCAACAACAACTGTGATCGTGCTGACTGGAGAAACACGTTGGTTGCGGTTCCGGTCCACCCCGGATTGTAGCGCCACAAGAAGAAGAAGAATAACTCAAGAAATGTACATAGGTGTACACTTACTTTTGTGACTAAGTGTACTTTATGAAACAAGGTTTCGTCGGAAATGAAGCACCCATCTAGGCGCTGCGATTTGATCACTTTCCATTTTTTGGGAAGGAAAGTCCCGAAGTTATATCGACTCTCCACCCTGTACATAACCCACACTGTACAGATAATTACTCTCCACCATCCTCACCCGTCTAGCTTGCGCTCACCGTGTTCGTCACACACTTTAGTCAACATTTTTCGTACGTAACCCTGTTGCGTTGTCTCGTTCAATTTTCCTTCCAAATTTCCTCACACTTCGTTCTTTCCCACATGACCGCCGGTATACATTCAGCGCCACGGTTTTTATTCCTTCTCCACCCACCGCAAGAGAACTCATAAAGCACTTTTTACTTGTAAAAATTGGATTGAAACTACGAGCAAATGACGCAATAAATTGATTCGCCTGAGTTCACGCTTTGTCGTGGCCCATAAACGAAACCCGATTCATCAATCATTTCAATCAAATTGCAGCACTTAGTCCACTTATAGTGGGGACGCCGATAAAGCACACGAAACGGCGATCGTAAAAATGCGTAAATTTATGAGTTCAGTAGTCTGCGCTGTTTAAACACTTGCACAAGGACCCTCAGTGAACCCGAAAGTCATTGCTTTGTGAATCCCTCTTTAAGCAGCAATTTTCGAGAGGGTTTTCGCAAATTTTATCGCAGTTTGAAAGAATCCACGAATGCCTGCGTTAATTGAAACAGCGCTCATAAAGCGTTAAAGATACACAACACCGACAGCATGACCCTCCTCGAGAGACTCGAGAAGTGTCGTGATAAATGGTAGGCAATGACCCCAAGGGACACGGGACATTATTAAGTCATTATATTTCGATTAGACAGCTCCATGTGCAAATTACAGAACTTCAGGTGGATGATGGGGGTGGAAAATTGCAGAAGGAGAGCTTTGAATATTTTTAACCTCCTCAAAGTACAAGAAATACGAACGTGGTGTCATCAGAAGGACTCAATCAATTATTGACCATCAGATGAGACGGAGTGGAGAGAAGCGTGCCGGCGAACCACTACGCACAGAAATAGTTCATCTGCAACGTTGAAAATCGTGACGCAACAGCGTGTGCAAATAGTTCCTTCAGAAAGTTGAGAGAGTGTTTATTTCTAGACTTGTTTGCAGAATTGCACGGAAAATGTAAGGCGAGCGCGGAAGAAAATTGAAACTTAATTTGAAAAAAATTGATTCGGATGAAAAATCGAAACGACAATGAGGACATTCGAAGTGAGCCTCCAAAAAAGATTCCTCTCCACACCAGGGGTCATTACTTCATATCCTGCCGAGATGAACGTCTTAATTAAAATTCCATGATCTCATAAATTAATTTGAGACACTTTCTAACAGCACGACAAAAAACAACCGACACCGCGTCCTCCCACACCCTCCATTGACTACAAGTGCCCAGCTCTCCGAGTCACATAAAATATGATTAAGTGTAATGAACGCAGTCTAATGCCAAAGATAAATGCTCCCAGCAAAGGATTCGCCCAGTTCTACCTGAGAACCACCACCGACACCAACAAAAAAGAAACAACGCCAGATAATTACTCTGTGAATTGAAGGTGAATTGAAAGGGGCTGAACCGAGAAACTTAATGAGCGTCTCGTAAAATGGGTTTTCCTGCGATGGCAAACTTTATTGCCACTCAAAACGCTTGTACACCTTAGGCCAGCTTAACCGACCTTCCCCAGGATACTGTCTAACACTTCTCATTTGCGGTCCCATCGCTCATCGGACTAAAACTGCATGTCAGAAATGATGGGACAACACGGCAATAAATTCAATTTTATTGGCGTGGCGTCGTTTAGATTCCTCGGGATCCAGTTCTTTGGCATGCCTTCCCAAATCGTGTTTGATCTTTTAATCCTCAAGGTGATTGCCTGCAGCATTCAATTTGGAATAAATTAACTTGACGTGTGTAAGCCGGTCATAAGGGAGGTTTACTTTTTCTCTTAATTCCGGCCTTTATGGGGCCATAAAAGCCAGCAATGGGACACGAATCGGTCTCAATTAAAAAGTTACTCGCAGGAGGGATGGGAAAATGAGAAAATTCAAATGGAAAAGAGATCGTTTGAAAGGTTTTTCGTTTTTTGTTGGCTGCCGGTTTTTTTTTGTTCACTCATTTAAGAGTTGACACGCGCCTTGATTAATTCTTTAAATGGATGACGGGATATTCCGCATGTCCTTAAAGCTGCCTTCCTTGGTTAAAAATACTTGAAGTTAATTTCCTTTTGAGTCTCTACATTGGGAAGGGGTTCCAAAAGTACACCCCTATTCGAACCATTGATGGAGACAACAAGGAAAGACCTACTCACTCTGGAAAAGACACAACCGTCACATTCAGCACCGATAGACACACAACCAAAAAACCGCAAACCTTCCCACAATCAACGATTGTCCCAGAAAACAACGTAAATAAACTGATAAAATGTCAAGTCAAGCGATTTGACCCAGACAGTGTGCAGCAGACGAGGCCGACCTAAAGGCCACCAAAACGACTCCCGAAAATCCCTAAACCGATTTCTTGCAGAGCCCACTGCGAAAGGTATCATCTTGTTGTCGTCTTCAGCATCAATTCCACGAAATGGAAATGAAATGCTTGCAAAACTATTTTCTAAACCTCAAGTCAGCAGTGTAAACTCCTTGAGACGGTTGTGAGATCTTGGCCTATTGTAGAGGTCGACGGACTCGTCTGGGAATCGGAACACAGCGACTCCGGTTGGGGCATCATTTGCATAATGAGATTCTCCGGAGATGGTTTCATATTTTCTGTTTCGGGTCAGGACGACCACCATACGAAAACAACGACGGCGCAGCCAATAGCTGACGCTATCGATTTCAATCACGTGCAGAAGCTGAAGCAGAGGAATTCATAAATTTCTCCTGAGCCAAATGAACTGCTGCTATTGCTTTTGTGTTTCGTCGCGCCATCGTGCTCAGTTGGTCTCAGTCAGGGATTAAGTCGAAAACGGGGGACGGCGGCAACGGCGACGTGGCCAATTGAATGGCCTGAGTAGCGTGCAATCACATTCACGTTCGATGGAATCGTAATTAAGTGGCTTGCTGCTATCACTTAACCTGACTTTCCTCTCCGCCTAATGGCAGTGGATTTCGCTGCTTCTCCTTCAATTGGCGCTGCCAAGCGTTGGGAGTGCGTGCAGTGAAGAATTATGTTCTTCACCGGGGAGCTATCTGAAAATAGTTTTCTCCATTCGTCGTCCACAGTTGATTCTGAGAGCCATCGTTTTGGATTTGGGGAGGTAATTGCTTGGACTGGAGTGTTGTATGCTTGCTGGCAGTGAATGCGGGTTAATGGGACGAAGCTGAAATTAACCAAGTGATGTGTTTATTTTCAATGGGAGTTAATTAATTAAGGAGTTCACTGAGTGTCCCTGGACTCTGCACGTGCACTTTTGGGCCAATCAATTCTGATTAGTGGGTATGGTGGTGGTGCCGGTGGTGAATGTTGTGATTTTTTGTGACGTAAATGTGTTACCGCCGTGGCGTAGTGGGTAAAGTGCGATGCTCACACGACGAAGGGTCTAGGTTCGATTCCTGGCTGAACACCTCGAATTTTTTCACGGCACCATCTCTTTCGAGCTGCTAACAACACTCAAAGAGTAATAACTGTCTAAGAAAGCTTCTCAAATCTCGCCGTTCGGAGTCGGCAAAAAACTGTAGGTTTCTTCCACTCGTGAGAGAACAGTAGTGCGCAAAACACGAGTAGTTGATGAGCAAACTAGGCCCTGGTCACCCTGCGGACTGTCGCGCCAACAACTTTTATTATTATTAAATGTGTTTGTTTTGCCCTTTTTCATGCCTTCAAGGGCAAATTATGTTGTCCATGTGTGAAGAAAGTTCTACGTAATGTGTGGAGGGCGTCTAAGGGCAAAAACTTACAACGTCAAGAGCTTAAGGATCAAATTTTTCTATTCCGTAAAATTTTTTCTGTTCTCCTTCGATCACTTCATAAAAATTTCGAACCATAATGTGATGTACACTAGCTATTTTATTTGCGCTCCGAAGGTTTCGTTTTCGGAACTCAAACGTCGTTTTAATAAATTGTTCCTCAAATTTTTCGCACATTTCCTTCAAATTTTCTTTTTCACAAGAAAATATAAATTCTTCTCAAACTTCATTTGTTCCAGAATTTCTTCTTCCTGTCTGCTTTGTGCCGTTTTTATTTGACCAAAAAAGAAATGTATTAAGACGATATTTAAAGTTAAGCATTCAAAAAAACTCATCCTTGATGAAGATTCCTTCCAAAAGTGGCCACTTTCTTTCACTCACCAAGGGCTTCGACTTCCGTTCAAATATTAACATTTTAATAATTTATGGACATTAAATTTTTTCAATTGTTACGCTGGCATAAATCAGAAAACCTTTTTACAGCTATGTAACCCCTGCCTTTAACACATTTCTTCCCTACACCAAATGTGGCCCCATGTTTCTTGATGATCTCCTTTGCAAATCTTAAACTCATCCATAAATTGCATTATCCCAGTCTCTTCCCCATAAAAGTAACAGATGCTCGACCCACCCAAACGCTCACATTGCGAAACGTCAAAATAAACAACGCAAATCCAACTGTCAAATGAAAGTGATTTAAATGTCACTGTAAACGATTTGTTGATTTGCAAGCAATTTTACTTGCCCACCCCGGTTCAAACGGACGTCAGACAAATGATCACATCACCAGCAAAGTCATAATTTTGCGAGCGGGATATCCAATCGACAGGCGGCCGAGATTCAGTGCGTCAATGGACCGTAAAATATCCTCCGGCCAGACAAAAAACCAATAACGAAAAAATTCCATTCGATTCATTGGTATTGGAGTAATGATGTCCTCGGTCTCCTCCTTTCTCCGCCCCACTCTGCTGCCATGTCTGCAACGTACGTCACAGTAAGGGATCATAAATGTGCGTCCCCTCTTGGCCGTGCCGTCATCGTTCGACGAGAATGTCATTACAAGATGAAGTATCCAAAACGGTTAGTTGTCCGCACTCGTGAACTTGACACAGTGAATCCGAAGCCGGCGGCCAATGACAAGCAGAGGATAGTTGTACACAATGGCGGGTTAATGAAACCGAGTGCCCCCGGCCAAAACAGAGGCAGGCAATGCGCGAAAATTTGCGGGCGATATAATTCAACCAATGGCACAGAACGGACTTTAATTGAATTCGGCACTTTATTGCCACCGCTTGTCGGATGATAACTTTCAAGCGGTCACCATAAATCGTCAAATGTTGCGTGCTTTTTAGCGGCGATGACCGCAGGCGAGGTTGGTTGATGAGCTGCAGCAGACTAGCACGGCACTTAGCCATCCACTGAGCATGGTGATGATCATATCCGACGTCGACGTCAAAAAGTAAAATTATGTGTTCGTTACGCGCCGTCAAAAACGGCTGGAAACGGTTGTCGAGTGGTGCATCGCGTCACTCTGTTGCTGTTCGTGGAGGTCAAGGTTGAATCGATAGAACTTCGGGCATTTATTTTTGCTCCCTTTCGTGTGAGATTAGGGGGAGGGAGGAAGAAACAAACTGTTTTCCATTTTTTCGCTTTCGTCCTTCTTAAGTGAACGGAGAAGCAATGGGGACATTAGGGGGTGTGCATATTTACAGAAAGTATCAGGAAAATCAGAAGGAGAAGCTTTTTGGCTTTTGCCACATGAAATGACCAAATTCATGAGGCTCAGAGTAGTCTGGGAGAAGTACGAATTGATTTGTTGCATACAGAGATAGCACAACACAATGCGGGATTTTCGTTTATAAATTTTGTGGGAACCATTCACATTCCAAACTTTTCAATTCGGCTCCGTAACATGCGGTCATTAATCACTACATTCCCAAATTGCTGTTAATGTTTTTTACTGCACTTTTTTCTAAATCTTTAAAAGGTATTGTGTTCAATATTGTGAGCCTACTAAGCGCTTTCACCAACTCATCACTTCGCATAGCACTCGATTTTAAGTCCATTTCAGGTCTTCCGGTCCTTCCCTTTTGCAAGCCAGATTAGTTCATCGTTTTTAGTGGATGATACTTCCAAATCCCAAATCAGATCGTTTTCATGTATGTAACGGAAATGGAAATAGAACGACCATGTGTTCCCTCCCGCCTTGCAAGCTTTCCATCCGATTAAATGAATTCCTTTTCAATTTGAATTTCTTACACGAGATTAACTACTGCGGAGTTCTAAATTTGCTGGGAAGACAAAGCGATTGTTCACATGCAGCCCTTTTAACCCAGCCATAGGAAGGAACATTCACATTTGAGACCTCCCAGAAAATACAACACAAAGCTGAAAGATGAGAGGAATGTAGAAATGCTCCAAATCTCGGAGACAAAAATTTCTAAACCCACTGCTCACATTTGTCTTTGGCATGAAAATCTTTACTACCTTCAGTTAGGTAGCAGTCATCAGTAGAAGCAAAACTTTGTATTCTTTAAGTTCTGAAACACAAACTGGATTAAGCCAAAAATGGTCCATCCGGTCGTGCTCTTGACCTTTTGACAAAGAATTTTTTTACACCCGGCTTTTCAGTCATTTCGTAGATCCGTTTGATCTTGTCAACAAGTCTACCTCTTCACCTCGCACCACATCAGCTCGAAAGGTCGGACACTTAATATAAACAATGAAGGGACAATTACAGAGCAAGCTCTTCTTTTCGGACCCTTTATAATCATCACTCAAATTGTCATGACACTCTGTAGCACATTCATGTCGCTACTAAGTGAAGTTTGATAGTTTCTACTCCCCCTAATCGTCTATACTCCTCCTGTTTGAGGGAGGAACAGCAATACAGCGAAGTTCTTACACCTACGAGAGTACTTTTCAAGGGCCCACATATCGATGAAGGCACTTAATACGGTCATGAGCAGCTCCAACGTTATTTTGAAAAGGCCTCTGCGTGTCGTTGCCTGTCAAGTTCATCAGCGATCTTGTAAAGGGAAGCAAAACAAAAGTCAACCAAAAGACAAATTGTTTGTTAAATTTTCGTCGGGAATTTTCGAGATTCCTTCTGCTGTGGAACAAGGTCATTCATTTGAGGTCTCAGTAAAATTGACAATTCCTTTGAATAATTTCCTTCTTTTGTAAGGCTTGGAAACTTACTGCTGAAGCTATCAGACACGAAAACTGCTCACTGTAGCACCAGGAAGTAAGATATGTACACTTGCTGCAATTTCTTTGTCTTTCAAAGGAAAGAGTGTCTAGGGTTTACCATAAGCCTCAATCACATCAGCACCGAACAGACGCCACCTGATAGCGAAAATTGACAGAGGAAGTGCTTTCTACTGGTGTCGCAAAGAGTTTCATCACAAACTCCAAGTACACCTAAGTGCTTAGGAAGTGTGACGTGAACTAGTACGCCAAACAGCCCTCTACAAGCCTTCCTCTAATAAAATAACAGGAATGTTCCGTATTTCTTGCAGACGCTTAGCAGCATGCGCTTTGTCACCCTGTATTTTATCTTTTAATAATTTCTTTAATCTTGGTTGCTTGCAAGGGCTCCGCACCTTCATTATCAACTGTGCAAAAGTGGTCAAGTGAGTTCAAGAGAGGCAGGAAGGGCATTGAAGGTGACCCCCGCTTCGGCGCCCCGGCTACTGCTTGTAAGGGAAAAAGCATCAAAGAAGTCAAAAAACTTGTTCTTGAGGATGCCCGAATGAAGGTGAAAATGATGGCAGAAATCACCAAGCTGTCAACTGGTATCACTCACACCATTCCTCAGGGGCATCATAACCTTTCAAAGGACAGTGCAAGGTGGGTGCCACGAATGCTCACAGCACCTCAGAAAAATGAGAGAATCGCATGATGTAGAGAGCTTTTGCAGATGTGTAGGGAGAACGCGGATGGTGTTATGGATCGAATTATTACTGGGGACGAAACATGGGTTCACCACTATGAACCTGAAAGCAAATAAGAGTCCCTGCAGTGACATAAAAAAGGAACAGACTCCCCGAAGAAGTTCAAAGTCACTCCGCCTGCCGGGAAGCTCATGGCCTCAGTTTTTTGAGACTCAAAGGGAATCTTGCTCATTGAGTACAAAACAAAGAAGTTGAACCATCAAATGAATTCGCATTTTCCTTCATATTGACACCGAAAAAATTTTGAACGTCCCTCTTAAGTGAATGTAATCTATCGGCTAAGTTGAGGGCAAAGTTTGCATTCCTGTTCTGTCTCGGGAGTGGTTAAAGAATTGACTAAGCTTTGCCGATATTTCGCCTACCACCTGTTATTGAAAAAATAGTTCGTGGCCATTAGGATTGTAAAAGTTTCCGCTTCGGAGACAGACGCGAAGCTACGAAGAGTGCATTTTATATCTCGGGATTGGGTCACTCTAGCGATCTAGCAACTGTCAGCTCTAACGTAAAGTTTGACATTTCTGAGGTTATACATACTCAGAAAGTTTTGACATAAGAGCGCTCCGTCTTGTCGAGAGAATGGATTCCACTGGCCAGACCCGAAAAGTCTTCGAATCCGTGCAATTAAGACAACGCAACAGAGGACGACCTAGGCTAAGGTGGCGCACAGAAGTGGGGGAGGACCTCAACCAACTTTGAGCGCGCAACTCTAGGCAGCTGACGAGACCGTGCTGGTTGGAAAAGCGTATTAGTTGAGGCTCAGGTCTACCCCAGACTGCACCGCTTATAGTCGTTTCGAATGGTGTTTAAGGTATTAGTCAAAAGGTTTGTTATCTTTGCCAGCATTTTTATATTTTATGTGGGCTTGGGTAAGTACTGGTTTCTAGGGTTTCTTAATGTTTTCGTCCGCATAAGCAGTAGTCAGAGTGCCTTTGAGAGGGCTATTTGCAATGCTTTCTCTCCGTGTTTCAAACTTACTTGACCAACAACAGCAGTGCACAACTTTTATAAACAGCAACCATATATTCATGAATACTTTCACTTTCACCTTTTCCCTCTTTCGAATGAAGTCTAGTTACAATTCACCATTCTCCCTCGCAAAGCGAATTAATAGCCACAATTTGTCTGCATCACTCCAAGTTTTTTGCTGTGATTTTCTTGGATAATAATTAATATATAATTATTGGATGGCGCTGCGGTCCACAGGGGGACTAGAACCCAGCTTTCTCACCAACCACGAAGGTTGTCTTTTATATTTCGAGATTGGGCAACTCTAGTGTTGCAATCTGGCAACTGCCAGCTCTATCGTAAAGTTTGACATTTCTGAGGCTATACGCACTCAAAACGTTTTGACATACAAGGGCTATTTGTGTTGTTTACAGTAACTTAAGAGATTCATCTCGCACAAAAAATGGAATTAGATCGTGAACATTTTCGTGCGATTATATTTTACAACTTTCGACGTGTATTAACTCAACAACAGTGCATCGATGAACTTAATTTAATTTTTCGCGATGAAGCTGGTATGGTGAATTCAATCGAGGTCATAGTTCACTACAAGACGAATTTCGTGAAGGTCTTCCAAGATCAGTTGTTGTTCCGGAAACCTTTGATGCTGTGGGCCAACTAATATTGCAAGATCGTCATGTGACCTGTCGTGAGATTGAAACAACCTAGGGCATTGGTGGAACCAGCATAAAAACCAGAAAAGATTTTGTTCGCGCTGGATCCCACACAATTTGCCAATCCCTCAAAAAAAAAGGCTCGTGTCGATTGGTTGAAAGAAATGCTCCAAAAATACGATGGCGGTGCTTGGAAACACGTCTATGACATCGTGATAGGTGATATATCGTGGATTTACGCGTATTAGCCTGAAAGTAAACAGCAGTCGACTGTATGGGCGTTTCTAATTGAGCCAAATATAACAAAAGTTTCTCGCGTACGAAGCACTTCCAAGCAAATGGTCGCCTGTTTTTTCTGAAAAACTGAACATTTCACAACCGTACAACTAGAACAACGCAGAACAGTTATTTCTGAGTGGTACACAATCATTAGTTTGCCAGTTAACTTTCAAAAAATCAGGAAAACCAACCGCCGAAGACGGATCACTCTTCACCACGACAATGCGAGCTCTCAAATATCGGCTCAAACAACTGCATTTTTGGGCACTCAAAACATCGATTTGATAAGTTATCCGCCGTATAGTGCTGACTTGGTACCGAATGACGTTTTTTATTCCAGTACGTAAAAAATAAAATCAGAGGTTAACGTTTTTCGACACCTGAAGAAGCGGTTAATGCGTTCGGAATGCATGTTTTGGAGATACCTCAATCAGAGTAGCAAAAGTGCTTCCACAATTGGTTCAGACGCATGCAAAAGTGTATAGACCTTAATGGAGAATATTTTGAAAAACAAAAAAACTATTTTCGATGATTAATATTTGTTTGTTGTCTACTCCCGGAATATAAAAGGCAACCCTCGTACCTATAGATATGTGAATCCTTACTTTGTCGTTTTAAATGAAGATCTTAGTTCCTCATCCTCCGTCACCTGCAAGTCGTCGGCGAAAGTCCAAGTACTCTTTCTCCGTGGCTCAAAGCCAGTTATGGACACAGGGAATATCGACTTTGTATAAACGGCACAGCTGGAATTGGTGTTGTCGCGTCAGACGGCATATCTGTAAAACTATTGTCATCGACTTCGAGGTGCGGAAGGTCTTTAATTTGAATTAAGGGCCACTTCTTTTTATCCGAAAAACGGCCTTGATTTTGCACCCCATGATGTGAATATCAAATATTTTGACTTGGCTTAACAATAACTATGAAAAAAAAACATAAAATTCGGAAAATTTTCTTGTGTAAGTCGCAGGAAATATTTCAAAAGGTTTAAGTCCTTGCTGCTCTAGTCACTTCAACTTATGGTGAATTAATATTGCTCTCAAGTCTACACGAGTTTCTGAACTCTTTTTCTCATTTTTTGTGGATGGTCCACAGGAGGGCCAGAGTGTAGATTCTGTGGCAAATACGGGTTACATATTCTTCACAGAAGTGCAATATCTTTTCGTCACCTGATCTGCACTCCGTACACGCGCACAGATAAATTTGTACAGCGGAAAAAGTGCTAAGATTGCATTTCTGGAAATTAGGTGAGTACTGGGATATAGGGGAGTACAGCTTGGCATAAAGGGGAAATCAATGTGCTGGATAGTTCAGTTAGTGAGAGGGTGCTGTTAAGTGCGGTTAGAAATAAGTTTGATAAAACAAAAATATTATTTTTTAGCTCACCCGTGAGTTATTAATTTGAGCTACGCGTGTTGCTCTCTCACGAGCAGAGATAACTCGTGGATGTACGGCGACTCCAGTCGACGAAATTTGAGAAAGATTTTTAGTTACGAACAGTACTTCTTGAGTGTTGTCAGCAATTTGAAAGAGTTCCATGGAAAGCAATGGCTATACAATAGGTATACAGGTCAGAAGTCGAACATTCGGCGTGTGACTGTTTTTCCGAGTACGCTGCGGTTAGCCGGCCGCTGTTTCTTTGTTTGGTGAATGAAAAATCTCCCTTACAAAGTGTCCTTAGTTGACTCGGTTATTTGTTGCATATGGCAACACCACAACGTGATTTCAAGGCGACTATGTGCATTCGACTTAAAGCGGACGAAAAGAAGAAACATTACTCGTATTTTGACAGGCCACTGAAGATGATGCCGCTGCTAGCGTGCGCCCCAGTTCAGTCAAACACCCAAATTCTTGCGAATGAATGTACGTGCAAACATATAGCAAACAATTTCTCTGTTACAGCTTAAGAGCTATTAGCAACTCTTGAGTCTAATTTTGGAATCTTAATAGCACTCAGATACGTAACTGTTGGCATGGGTGAGTCAAGAACACGCGAATCTAATTGTTTTGTAAAACAATTAAATCTATTCCAGGCGATCATATTCCAAGAAGCCCTTCGGCGAACTTTTTCACTGATGATTCTTTGGATTGGCTGCTAATGGGTGCTTGAGGATACATGTTAATTACAATTCATTCATCACGATCTTAATGAGTCGTTGACTGAACGGTGGGAAAAAGCGGTCGAATGCTCACTCCCGTGGTGTCAGCTTGAAGATGATGTTTGACATTGCCTTCAGTTAGTCAGTACTCGTCATTGTAAACGTATTTTGCAGACAACCTCAAGTATGGTGTATCCTATCGGTTCTTGGCCTCTTCGAGGAAGGCTTTCTTAGAACCCGGCTTTCAATCAAAGTCGAAAAGTGGAAATATCAAAATAAATAAAATTAAATTCGGTCTACAATCCGTAAGGCTTCAATGACTCGAAGTTCTTCTTCTTCATCCCATTCGCAAGTTGTAAAGGGTGATTTTTTAAGAGATATACGAAAGTTTTTCAACAAAAAAAAATAACACATAAAATTCAGAAAAATGCATGAAATCTTTATTTGAATCAATAGTACGGTCTATATAATTTAATGTTTGAAGATTAATAAGAATAACAATAAAAATTGTTGGCGCTATAGTCCAGAAGGGGACCAGGGCCTAGCTTGCTCATCAACTACTCGTGTTGTGCGCGCTACTGTTCTCTCACGAGTAGAAAGGACCTACAGTTTTTTGCCGACTCCGAACGGCAAAATTTGAGAAGCTTTCTTAGACAGTTATTACTCTTTGAGTGTTGTCTTCTTCTTCTTCTTGTGGCGCTACAGTCCGGGGTGGACCTGGGCCTCAACCAACATGCCTCTCCAGCCAGCACGATCTTTCGCCAGCTGTCTCCAGTTGCGCACTCCAAGTTGGTGGTGGTCCTTCTCCACTTGTGTACGCCACTTTAGTCTAGGTCGTCCTCTGTTGCGTTGTCCCAATGGCTCGGATTCAAAGACTTTATTTACCGCGGAGCCGAAGTAGACGAAGTCCTTAACTACCTCGAAGTTTCTGCTGCCTAGTGTGACGCTCCGTCCGAGACGTCGATGTTGTGTGTCCTTCCTTGATGACAGCATGTACTTCGTTTTGCCCTCATTTACCGCAAGACCCATTTTAGCCGCTTCCGCTTCAATGCCAGCAAACGCCTCATTGACGGCTCGCTGTGTTCGTCCAATCACGTCAATGTCATCAGCGTAAGCTAACAGTTGAACTGACTTCTGGAAGATCGTGCCTCTGATGCTGACTTGTGAGTTACGCACTATCTTCTTGAGGATGATGTTAAAGAAGTCACATGACAGTGCGTCGCCTTGTCTAAAACCTTTTTTGACATTGAAGGTCTCGGGGAGTTCGGTACCGACCTTGACGGAGCACCGAGAGTTCTCCATCGTCATCCTACACAATCTGACGAGTTTGGTAGGAATGCCAAAACTAGACATGGCACTGTATAGCTCGTCTCTATGCACACTGTCATATGCAGCCTTGAAATCGACGAATAGGTGGTGAGTGTCAATTTGCATTTCTTGGGTCTTTTCCAGGATCTGCCGTAATGTGAAGATCTGGTCTATTGTGGACTTCCCTGGTCTGAAACCACACTGATAGGGACCTATCAGGTCATGGACAAATGGTTTCAGACGCTCACACAATACGGCAGAGAGGATCTTGTATGCGATGTTCAGGAGACTAATCCCTCTGTAGTTGGCGCAGTCAAAGGGGTCTCCTTTCTTGTGGACCGGGCAAACGACGCTGAGATTCCACTCATCGGGCATGCTTTCCTCCGACCATATCTTACAGATGAGCTGGTGCATGCGCCCAGCCAGGTCATCTCCAGCTGCTTTAAATAGTTCTGCGGACAGTCCGTCCGCTCCAGCAGATTTGTTCGACTTTAGCTTGGATATTGCTATCCTCACCTCGTCTATGTCGGGGGGACGGAATGCTTGTCTATCATCGTCCAAATTGAGTGGAACATTCTGCCTAACAGCGGGATTTGGGTCGTCATCGCCGTTTAGGAGTCTGCAGAAATGATCCTTCCAGATTCTCAGCACAGACTGCGACTCTACTACTAGTTGTCCATTTTGGTCCCGGCAGGCCTTGGTCCGAACCTTGTATCCTCATTCCTTTGAGTGTTGTCAGCAGCTCGAAATTCGAAAAATTGGTGTTGAGCTGGGAATCGATTCTAGACCCTTCGGCGTGTGAGCGTCGCACTCTACCCACACGGCGGCCAGATTTGATGTTTGAAGATTATTTCATGCAAATGTTGACCTTGACTGCGTTTCAGATGGTCCATCCGCTTAGTCGAATTTTTGCATACTCTTTCCTACATTTCGGCCCGTATTCTTCAATGCTTCAATGTTGTCTTTCAATGCGTCAATTGAAACAGGCTTGTCTGTATAGACATGAGCTTTTATATAGCCCCATTTAAAATAGTCTAAAGGCGTTAAATCGAAGGATCTAGTCGGCCAATTGACCGGTCCCGAACGTAAAATAAAATGTTCACCGAACTCGCTTGTCAATAAGTCCATTGTTGCTCGTGCTGTGTGGCATGTGGCACCGTCTTGTTGAAACCCCATGTCGTGCAAGTCAAGCTCTTGCATTTTGCTTTTTGCATATCATTTCACGGTAGCGCTTACCATTCACAGTTGTTACGATTCACATCATCTTTGGAAAAGTACGGTCCAATGATGCCACCAGCCCATAAACCGCACCAAACTGTGACTTTATCTGGAAACATTTGTAGCTCTTGCAATGCTTCTGCCTGATATTCACTCCAAAATCGACAATTCTGCTTATTTACGTACCCATTGAGCGAAAAATGAGCTTCGTCCATTTTTAATCGTAAAATGGAAGAAGCGCGCTATGAACTTTCTTAACAAAGCACGCATTTTGATAATAATATTCAATTATTTTGCAAGCTTTGTTCGTTTGTAAGACGATTCATGGTTAAATTATAGACCAAACTGAAGATGTTTTACAGTGAAACAAAACACGAAACGTGCGTCATCTGTTTAAATCAGTATTGCCAAAAAGATAATAAGATAAAAATAACCCTTTACAAGACTTGATCCTCAAGCAGCCAATTTCTGGCGGTGTGATGTATGGTGTAGAGGACAAAAATAAGACAGAGAGCGTGATTAACGCAAATTTGCAATTCTTAAGATAGGCGTCCGGAGGCATTCAAAAAAGGCCCGAATTTATCCAGCGACCTCGTCTTTCATATGCTCTGTTGCTTAAGACTCTTCTCCACTTCTCTGCGCCGTGGAGTCAGTGGACATCTGTCGTGACGCCGACCAACTGGCACGAATTTATCCAGCGGTCTCGTCTTTCACATGCCCTGTTGCTTAAGATTCTTTTTCACTTCTCTGTGCCGTGAAGTGTTGTGACACCGTCCAACTAGTTCGTAGTTGAAGACTCTTCAGGCTGGAGCAGTGTTTTTCATTCCCTCTACATGGACTACCCTTCCAAGATATTAAGCGCGTACACATACAAATCGTGGTTGAATCTTCTTTTTCAAATGCCACGGCTGACGAATTTTTCTTTCAAAAACGGCTTCGTCGCTTGCTCTTGGGATTGTCCGGCCATCAGCGCCTTGAAGAGCACAGAGATGAAACCATGTTAGTTTGGCCCTTCAAGAGAGCGATGAGTAGGCAAAAATCAATAGTCAAGTTATTCTCAGAACTGTTGTTATTCCTAATGTTTGCTTGAGAGTTTTGCACACTCGAAGTCATAGATGGTTATGTACGTAGCACGCTGTATTTAAAAGTTGATCTTATTTTTTGAACAGGCCTCGTGTGGTGACATCCAGCCCTAGCCGCCTTGCGAAATCTACCGTTTACCGATGTCACCGTTTACCGATAAACTCATTTTACTCGTCTCCATGTCAATACCAGCAAGAGCGTCATTGACGGCTAGCTGGCTGTGTTCCACTGATCGCTTTAAAACTGTGCTAGCAATTGTACGGGTTCTTGGAAAATCGTGTCCTCGGTTGATGCGTGTGTTGTGCACGACGTTCTTAAGAACGATTTTGAGGGAGTCACATGATAGCGTGCAACTTGTCTAAAACTCCTTTAAAATTGAAGATCTCTGTGAGTTCAGTAAAGACTTTGACGGTGCAGCGAGAGTCTTCCATCGGCATCCTTTACTTTCTAACAATTTTGTCGGAAATGTAAAAGATCTACCAAGCTGCTTCACAATTGATCCAGCCTGGGCAATCCTACTGAAATTTCTTGAAGGATTGGCCAGGATTGAAGCAGCTTGATTACAGGAAGACAGAGCTGGGTGTCAAAGCCAAGTTATCGGCTTTTAATTCAATGTTTGTTCCAACTCTCACTCATGGTCATGAAATTTGGGTTATGACCGAAAGATCGTGAATACAAGCTGCTGAGATGAAGTTTGTTCTCGCTGTTGTGTGAATTGCTCACCTTCAAAAACTGGGAAACGTGGCGGTGGGTGGGGAACTCGATGTTGACCAGGTACCTCTTTGGTTTATTTCGTTGGTTTGATCACGTGGTTTGAATGCTCCATTTTGTCACGACTTTCGAGGCGTGCTTTGGGTGCAATTCCATCAGGTAGGGGATGGATGGTTTTTGTGGAAAGTGCGAAAGGCAATTTAGCCGGAACGATGTGTACATAGTACCATGTAGCGGTTTCTGCAAGAGAATGTACCACCGGGGGTGCTGCGAAGGACAATTGTCAGAATATGATGTACGACGTCTTCAAGCAGTTAAGAACTTGGGATACCACAGTCAAAACTGTATTGGAGCTCGTGGGAAAATTCTGAGACAATATGAAACGTTAATGTAGTCACAAATAAACAATTATGAAAATATAATCCAGCAACACGAAGCTTTTAACTGATCAAATTACCGAAATGTCAAAGAAAATTCAGAGTGAAATATGTAAACAAAACAAAGAAAGAGAGAGAGATAGTGATGAAATCAGTAAAAAAATTACAGCGGCTGTCAGAAACAGTAGAGGAAATAAAAGAGTTACCAAAAGTAAAGGAATCAAGTGGAAATGAAAAGAAAAGTGTTGATTATATATCTAAATCTAAGAACGAAATAATAGAGGAATTAAAAAAATCTAATAAAAAGAGTGTGTGTGGTGTAGTTGAAGCAAATCAGGCGGAGAGTGATGATAAATTATCATATGCGACTCAAGTGAAGAAAGGGACACTAGTTATAGTTAAACCAAAATGTAGTCAGGAGTGCAAGAAGACGAAAGAGGGTGTGAAGAAGCAGTTAAAACCATCAGCTATGTCAATTAACGTCAATGGTTTACAGAATAGGAAAGACGGGCCGATAGTGATAAAATGTGGTATTGAAGAGGCAAGTGAGAATATACAATCGGTACTTGAAGAAAACAAAATTAATGAAAAATACGAGAATAAAGTGCAGAAGATGCGAAACCCAAAGCTGCTAGTCTGTGGAATGAAGGAAAGACTTGGCAAGGAAGAAATTGAAAATACAATTCAAACACATAACAGTATAGTTAAATTCGAATCAGTAAAATGTGTAAGTGTATATGAGTCATGACAAACGGAGGAGTATTTAACGCAATTATTGAAACCGACGGAAATGCCTTCAAAATGATGTTAGAAACTAAGAGAGTAAACATAGAATGGGATAAGTGTATAGTATACGAAGAATTAAGTGCGAAGAGTTGCTTTAAGTGTGGGGGATTTAATCCCTCAGCTAATGTCCGTACAAATAAAAAAGCATGTCCAAAATGTGGAGGAGATCACGAAAACTAAGTGCACGAGTGAAAATGTAAAATGTGTCAATTGTATTAAAAGTAAAGAATCCCTACAACCACCGGATATTGATGTGAATCATGATACCAAAAGTGAAGACTGTCCAGTACTCAATAATAAGAATTGTTGGCGCCACAGTCCACAGGGGGACCAGGGCCTAGCTTGCTCGTCAACTTACTCGTGTTGTGCGCGCTACTGTTCTTTCACGAGTAGAAGGGACCTACAGTTTTTTGCCGACTCCGAACGGCGAAGTTTGAAAAGCTTTCTTAGACAGTTATTACTCTTTAAGTGCTGTCAGCAGCTCGAAAGAGGTGGTGCCGTGAAAAATTCGATGTGTTCAGCCGGGAATCGAACCTAGATCCTTCGGCGTGTGCCTTATATTATTTGCTTTGTCAATTTTCGGTTTGAGTTTGGTGACGACGGGTGAAGACGGATCACACATCTGAAAGCTAACTTAATGTTGTCACAATGGTCGGATATCATTTTCTTGAAATTATCCGAAAAAGTTGATTTGTAGACCATGCTTGTGTGCAAAAGGTCTTTCAAGTTATTCGCCCGTGAAGCAGACCGGCTGTTACTTCCCTTGTGGTGCCCCATGAACTTCATAAAGTGCTTCACTGCTTTGGGCACACATTTGAGATAGCGAAGGACTAGATCTTCTGGTTTTATATTGATTCAAAAATAACCCAAATGCTCCGAATGATATTTTTTGTGCAACCCCTTCTATCGTTACCTCTTATACCCACTTGGGAGTCATCATACTTACTGCACGAATATACAATATTGTTTCTGATTATTTTGTGTTCGAAAACTTAATGTTTGGGAATTTGTGTACTGAAACCCGTGAACACATGTTTCTCGTCTCTCTCTTTTTGCCCGAAATTACTTTTATAAATCAAACCAAACCGCACAGACACACGCCGTCAATTGTGGTATTTCAATTATTTCAGCCAGTCATTCGCGACCATAATCGGATTGCAGGTACCGGACCACAGCAGATGGTGCCGATATTAATTCAGCCCACAAATAAATATTTTGTTAACAATTTCCATGTCCTGCAGTAATCTAAATCATACCTCGACCTGGGAAAACATGTGTTCCAATCAAATGAACATGTTTCTGCAGTTCGCTCATATAGCGGTAATTTATTTGATTTCACTTTTCCGAGAATTAGTTTAGTGGCCGTGTTTCAGGGCAGGTGAAGGTGGTTGCTAAATTTGTGAAATTTTCCGATTCTTGGTAAACAGTCCCAGCCATCCAATCCTGTAGTGTGGAGGACGGGAGAGGGTTAATGTTTTGAAATTACCGCGAAATTTACCTACAACGCGCTTTTAGGTAGAAGTGCGCCTGTGAGTCAGGGATCCAGGCGGCTTTAATATGTTTGTGGGTGAAATTCAGATTTAAATTCAATTATGAAAATTTTAAACGACAAGAAATTACCACAGATCGTTAATAGTAGTCTTCGAAGGTGATTGTAATTGCAAATGAAGTTTCGTACCTCTCGTGGGCTTAGAAAAGACAATGCTAATCGTTGAAGAATCGACCAAAACATGTACCTGGATATTCTTTTGTCAAACTTCTCATCAACAGTCAATAACATGTCCCCTCCTTTCTGTTAAGTTGGTTTTCAACATGACATGAATCCGCAGCATATGGCCAAGGAAGTTCAGGAATAGCTTCAAGAGCAGTCATTTGATGAGTCTTTGCCAAGCCCAAAGCATAGATCTTAACTCTATCGCACATCTTTGGGCCTATCTCCAAACTGGACTACAGCACACCACCATCATCCTTGACTCTGCTATGAGAAAGAGCGTGGGATTAATGGAGGAACATCACATTCGATGTGACGTATACCAGATCACTCAAAAAGTATCGGAACATTTAGGCGTTACTAACAAAAGTTGAGTCTTCTCGATGAGTCGAGTCTTCTCGACTGTCTAACAGCCTGTCTGTCTGTGGGCAAAGTATTAGCAACCACAGTTCAACCTGAAGTGAGTCATGACACTTTTTCTAAAATTTTAGCTCACAAATGAATTAATACATCACTCGATAAGTCCCGGGACATGTAGGGGGCGCCACTAATAAAAATAAGTTAATATATAATTTTTGTTAGTAACGCCTACATGTTCCGATACTTATTGAGTGATTTGTTATACGTCTCTATGACTTCTTGGAAAAAAAAATATTTTTAGGTTCAAGTGACACATTTTTTCCCTTAACTGTATATTTGCAACAGCACTCTTTCCCCTCAGACAGAAAACATCTTCTTAATTTTAAACTCAAACGAGCTTCTGCATAATTTCTGTGTTTAAGTTTCAATTACCACAAGAATTATAATTTCAGCAAACGGCCACTGCTGCATTCCCAGTCGTAACTCAATTCTCTTGTTCACCTTCTCGTAACGCTCCCCTCCATCGCACAATTTTGCGACTGCCAACCAGTCATCGGTACCTGTTTGAACGCAGTGCTACACGCACCACTTCTCACTTTGACCCGATGCCTCGTAAATATCACCAGCCACATACTCGGTGTCCGCCCTCTGCCAACGAGTGTGTGTGTGTGCCTTCAGAGCGCCTCAAGTTACTGACGCTTGTCAAATAAATTCGGTCTGACATTTAAATTATGCATTCTTCCGAATTTATTACCCGTCACCCGCAAAGGGAACCGAATGCGAAGATGGCGAACAGGGGTGCGAGGCATCACCAGCATTCCACAGAGGTGGGCGTTTGTCAAATGCCATTTACACGGATCAGTCAATTAATTTGAGGAATTCCATTCGAACTGATAAGTGTCGTCACGCCCGCACCCGTGATGTGTCCAGAACTAAATACAGAAGTTGATGAGGGATCTGCATGTGGGGATATAGCTCAGTGGTAGAGCATTCGACTGCAGATCGAGAGGTCCCCGGTTCAAACCCGGGTGTCCCCTAGGGTGAAATAGACTCCCCTCTTTTTTTTCTATCCCTATGCGGTGTATTTTATTTTATCATCGCCAGGTTTACTGCGAAAGAGGCAACTGTCGGTAGTGTGTCACTGATGATTACTGTGGAGCAAGTTTCGTGTGACTCACTCGAGCGCGGTTATCTCAAACAATTGAAACTTTTTCAATTTAACGGCAATAGATGTGAATCAGTGAGCTCATGTGGAAACATTTAAATCTGTCGTCAGTGGTGGGAGTGCAGGCGAAAGGGGAGTTTTCAGTTTGTGGCGTATTGTACACAGTTAGATTTCACTGACGTTGGAACATTAGGCGGTGGTGTGACCAGTTTATTACGAGTTTTTTAGACGGCAACGTGATTTTGTTTCGGCATTCTGTTCTGGACTTGACACAAAAGGGGAAAGAAGGATTCATTTTGGAATGTTTTGTTTTGTCGGAAATGTAGGAATAGACAGACGTTTTGTAATGTGAGAGTGGTGCGTCAAAAAGTAAGATAAAATATTCTATTCCTCCAGGGAAGTAGATTTGTGCCAATGAATTTAAATACTTTCTGCTGGTTTGTCGATGTTTTTAGGGGACTATGGTATGTTACATTGAGTGGATAGGATGGATCTGGGCCTCAAACTCTCCAGTCGGGACAATCTCTCACAAGCTGCTTTCAACTGCGGACTCCAATTAGTGTGCCCCAACTCAACCTAGGCCATCCTCTGCTGCGTTGCTTCAACGCCTTGGATTCGAAGAGTTTTTTTTGGGGCGGGGCAGTTCTGCCCATACGCTCTACATGGCTTGGCCATCTGGAGCGTTGTATCCTAAGACGCTTGACTGGGCGCCTTTCCCTCCAAATTTCATAAAAGTTAGCAAGAAAGGCAGGGGCAACTTTCAGCAAATCTTCGTCCGGATTTATTCTACGTTTGTTGTTCTATTATGGCCGCCGTGGCGTATTGGGTAGAGTGCGACTCTCACACGCAGAAGGGTCTACGTTCGATTGTCGGCTGAACACCTCGAATTTTTCACGGCAACATCTCTTTCGAGCTGCTGAAGACACTCATATAGTAACAACTGTCTAAGAAAATGCTTCTCAAACTTCGCCGTGCGGAGTTGGCAAAAACACTGTAGGTCCCTTCTTATCGTGAGAGAACAGTACCGCGCACAACACGCGTGGCTGATGAGCAAGCTAGGCCCTGGTCTCCTGTGGACTGTCACGCCATAGAATTGTTAATTATTGTTGCTCTATTACTGAATGTATTGCAGTGCTCTTTCTCTACAAATCAAGGGCTGATTTCATTACTTTCTGCAAGTACAAATGTCTTCAAACCAGTCTACCGCTTCAGTGCTTAATCGAAGAACAGAGTTATGGTGTCCACACAGTCCACATGACCTACATGACCTTAAAAATTGTTTTCTTAGATATGGCGTTACGTCACGTGAAGAGTGTCAAGTCTAATGCAAACGCTGGGTATATCACAAGCTAAACAGAGGCTATCAGTTTGAGGGAAATGATCTTTTGGACAATCAGTTCTGAGGACAACCGGAAAAAGTCGAAGCACTTGCAAAATTATTGCATTATACTCGTATTGCTAACAATAATAATTGAATGGCGCCACAGTCCGCAGAGGTACTATACACACTCGTATTGCTAAAATTTGTTAAATTCTCTTATGAATAAAACTTCAGACAAAAAGAGCTGCATTATCCTAAGGGAAGCAATAGCTTTTGGCCATTTTTGAGAAACGTAAAGAATTTCTACTCGTTATCCACCCTAACGTTCTAGCTGTCAGCTCTTTCTTCTTCTTCTTCGGATGGCGCTATAGTTTGGGGTGGACCTGGGCCCCAACCAACATGCCTCTCCAGCTAGCACGTTCTCTTCCCAGCTGCCTCCAATTGCGCACTCCAAGTTGGTTGAGGTCCTTTTCCACTTGTGTGTGTCTTCTCAGTCTAGGACGCTCTCTGTTGCGTTGTCCCTGTGGTTCGGATTCGAAGACTCTTCGGGCCGGAGCAGTGCTGTCCATACGCTCTACAAGGCCTAGCCACCTTAAGCATTGTATCCGTAGACGCTTGACTAGGTCCATGCCGCCGTACAGCCCATACAGTTCGTGGGTGAATCTTCTCCTCCAGATGCCATCAACGCAAACAGGACCAAAAATCGCACACAGAACTTATCTCTAGAAGAGACCAAGGGCTTCCTCATCCGCTTTTAGTAGCGTCCAGGTTTCTGCGCCGTAAAGCAGGACTGGGATGATCAAGGTGTTGTAAAAATTCACTTTGGTAGTTCGGGAGAGGACTTTATTACTCGATTGCCTCTTAATCCCAAAGAAACAGCGTTTGGCAAGAGTGAATCTGCGTTTGATTTCCGTACTGATGTTGTTGTTCCAATTCACCGCGGAGCCGAGATAGACGAAGTCCTTGACTACCCCGAAGTGTTTGCTGCCCATAGTGACACTCTTTCCGTGACGTCGATGTTCTGCGTCCTTCTTCGTTGACAGCATATACTTCATTTTGCCCTCGCTTACCACCAGTCCCACTTTAGGCGCTTCCGCTTCGATGCTAGCAAACGCCTCATTGACGGCTCGCTGAGTTCAGCCGACCATGTCAATGTCATAAGCTATCAGTTGAACGGACTTGTGGAATATCGTGCGTCTGATGTTGACGTGTGAGTTCCTCACGATCCCCTCAAGAATTATGTGAGGGAAGTTGCATGACAGCTCGTTGCCTTGTCTAAATCCTATTTTGACATCGAAGGTCTCGGTGAATTCGTTACCGACCTTGACGGAGCAGCGAGAGTTCTCCATCGTAATCCTACACAATCTGACGAGTTTGGTAGGAATGCCAAAACTAGACATGGCACTGTATAGCTCGTCTCTATGCATGCTGTCATACGCGGCCTTGAAATCGTCGAATAGGTGGTGGGTGTCGATTTGTACTTCTTGGAACTTCTCCAGGATCTGCCGAAGTGGGAAGATCTGGTCGATTGTGAACTTCCCTGGCCTGAAACCACACTGATAAGGACCTATCAGGTTGTTGACGAACGGTTTCAGGTGCTCACACAATATGACAGAGAAATTTTTATACGCGATGTTAAGAAAACTGACCCCTCGGTAGTTGGCGCATTTGAAAGGGTCTTCTTTCTTGTGGACCGGACAAATGATGCTGAGGTTCCACTCGTCGGGCGTGCTTTCCTCCGACCATATCAAGATTGTTGCAGCTCATATTTCAAGAGGACTTGCCAAAATCTTGCATCAGGCTCTGGTGTTGAAAATGCGGGTCTGCGGTGTAGATAAATATCTTCTGTAATGAAGTAGGAATTACCTTATGAACCATTAAAGTCTGATATTCACCATATTAATGCTGGTGTTCTCCAAGGCCCTTTATTTTGTTAATAATATTTTGCCTGTAACTTTCAATCGAATCCATTCCTTCGCTGATGACAGTTCCCTTAGCATTTCAAATTCGTTCCTTTGCTGTAGCCGCTCCTCTTTGGTGATAGATTCAGAAGGGCGCCATACGTTAATCTCATTAAATTCTGATCGTGTCAGGAAAATAAATAGCGTCGAATTTAATGCTTTCAAAAGTCGGTGCTGTGTAGTGGCACGCAAACGTTCATGATTGGCCATTTCGTTGTTGAAACCGAGCATATTCGATATCATCAACTCAACACTGACTAAACATGCAGCGAAATGATCCAGCTGTTATATAAAGCAAGCTTAGACCTTCGAGAGAGGGTTCCATTATTCAGTTTCCGCTTGTGGCAAAAGAAACAGCGATTGGCAAGAGTGATTCTGCGCTTAAATTCGGTACTGATGTTGTTATCTCTATTGACCGCGGAGCCGAGGCTGACTAAGCCCTTGGCTATCTTGAAGTTTCTGCTGCCTAGTGTGAAGCCCTGTTGTGTATTCTTCCTTGATGACAACATGAACCTTGTTTTGCTCTCGAACATTGAAAACAATAGAGGTCCTAACACAGAACCTTGTGGCACACCTAAACTGCTGTTAAATGGGTCAGAGACACCAATGTCTGTAATCACCCTTTGGACACGGCTGTGCAAATACATTTCCAGCAGGCTTGATGACGATGAGGAAAAGTTAAAATTTTGTTTAAGTTTCATAATCAGCAAGGAATGATCTATGCAATCGAAGGCTTTTAAGAAATCAAGGAGAACCAAAACCCCAACATCACCATTATCTAATGATTGCCTGAGATCTGTAATTACCTTCATTACTGCAGATTCACAGCTATGTTTACTTCTGAAGCCAGATTGCCAACTTGACATTAAGCTGTTTGCATTAATGTGCCCAATAATTTGACTGGCAAGAATCTTTTCTAAAGCTTTGGATAAGAAGCACAACATACTGATTGGTCGAAAATCTGAAGGAACAAGTGCATTGTTCTTTTTGGGTAACGGAATAATATTAGAGCTCGGTGTCGAATTGCGGTGGATGGAGTTTGAGCGACATCATCACGTACTGCTGCGATATTTTCGGTCGATCGACCTGGTCGAAGGCGCGTTGTTGTCTTTACATCTGTTACAGACCTAATAATTAATAACAATTTTTGGCGCTACAGTCCAAAGGGGGACTAGGGCCTAGCTTGCTCATCAACTACTCGTGTTGTGCGCGCTACTGTTCTTTCACGAGTAAAAGGGACCTACAGTTTTTTGCCGACTCCGAACGGAGAAATTTGAGAAGTTTTCTTAGTTACAGTTATTACTCTTTGAGTGTTGTTAGAAGCTCGAAAGAGGTGGTGCCGTGAAAAATTCGAAAAATTGGTGTTGAACTGGGAATCGAACCTAGACCCTTCGGCGTGTGAGCGTTGCACTCTACCCACTACGCCACAGCGGCTACTAGTTACAGACCTAGTTTCAGCAAATTTTTTCATTAATCGCTTTACAATTGACTATCTTTGAGCATTATTGTAACCCCAAATTGATTGCAATTTGCGAATTGTGGCCGCAAAACCTTCACCACGTTGGTAAAACAATTTCACAATGAGAATGCGTTGTTCATTCGTGTAGCGCTCCATTTTAATTACCCTTATACCTTCTACTAACAAACAATAATAATTGATCAAATGTCAAACAATGACAATTCGAATGGCGCCAAATTTAAATCTTGTGTTCTTGTTGGGACACCCTTTATTTGCTTAGAAAAAAAAACTTTGTAGGTCTGTTCTGACCGGTGTCTACAAATTATTTTAGTTTCTCAAAATGTATAAACGCGACACTCCCATTGCAGCCGACACGCTCAGTCCCACGTGGACTACAACCACTCCTCACGACGGACTACATCAGTGGTTATCATAAATGAGCACCTACTGATGACCTACTTCAAAAATTTGCACAGTCTCCAAGAAAAAACACCAAATTCAATATTTAGCTTCCAGACGTGACCCTCTCTAAAGGGATAAGCAACCCTCGTGCACGTGCGTTTCTCTGCCATGACATTTCCATGTTCTGTGCGGGTGTCCTTGTAGGGCAACGATAATTTGCTGCTTCTGTTGCGAGTACGGATATATTTCCAAAGTTATGTGTGCAAAAGTTCACTCTGCCCTACAATTACTTTTTCGCCTTTCAAAATTGTGTCTCTTCTCCGTTACACTGGCGCCACGGGAGACACGACATCGACACGAGTTGACCGAAATTGGTATAAAGTCAGGGAATTTAGTGTGTAATGAGACTGTTTCGCATGGACTGGATCAACATGTGCCAGCAAAAGCTAAATGGGAAATTGCTTCAAGGAATTGTTTTTCACCCAAGTTAGCGTCTGCAAGAGTTTGGCGAACTCAAACCCTGCAGGAGAAGGAGTGTAAGTTTTGTGATGCACATCAATATGCAACATGTGTGAAGATGGTGGGTGATGACTGGTTTATTTATGAAACTGTCCCTAAAATTCAACTGTTCATATTTCAAATATCAGTCGTAATATGCTCTGGATTCAAACGCTTTTCTAAGAAAAATAAAAACAGCGAAAATGTAAAGGAACTGCCAGATAGGAATAAGAGAAAACGATTCTTTCGTTTGTGAACAGTCAGAGGAGTAAGACGTCTGCAAGTGAAAATAAAGTTCTAAAGTAAACTAAGGTATTTTGTATTTTAATTCCATTACAAAACACTGAATATTTTGCGGAACAAGGTTTGAAGAAAACCTGAAGGGGGACTGGGTGGGGTCTTTGCATTAATGGATGTTTTGATTAAAAAGGTGACTGGCAAGGCCATAAAAAAAAGGTGGTGTGGAAGAAGGTACACTTAGAAACATTCAGTTTCATGCGAAGTTATTTAACACTAAAAACTAAATATGTTTAAAGAAACTGTAACTTCGGGTCAAAGTTATTATCCGATCACACCACTTTTCTACGTCATCTATAGTTAGCACTAAAAACAAACAAAGAAAGAAAACATAACGATACATTTGTTGTACGAACTAATCCGTAAATAGGAAAGAGATGATACAATCAGTTTCGTACGATGCAATTAACTTCTGGTCGAGATAGGAACGTTTGAGATACGGTTTGTGTAATTTTAAATAATAGGGGTTAATTTCATTAAATATCCAGGTAGATTGCTCGTTTGGATTTAGTTTTAAAGTAATGTTTTGACTTTTTTAGAATGGGTAAGAATATAAGTGAGGAGCTACGATCTTAAGAAATTTTTCATCGAAAAGAAGGAAAATCTTTGGCCCAAATAAGTGAGCTATTACAGCTTAAAAAATCGACAGTGCAATATATTTGTAAACGGTACTTTGAAGAGGGAAGAGTAAAAAACATATGTAGTAACAAAGGCCCCAGAAAAATGACTGAATCATTAGAAAAATTTGTCCTTCGTGAAATAAAAAAAATCCCAAGCTGACTTCAGTCGAATTAAGTAAAATGCTTTCCGAATTCAACGGAGTGAATGTAAACCCAATTACCACCCGGCGTACACTCATAAACAATGGGTATTTTTCGCGGGTATGTCGTAGGAAACCATTAGTCAGTGAAGTAAACAGAAAAAACGCCTCAATTTCGCCAAAACATACAAGGATAAACATGTTGACTACTGGAAGAATGTCAAAGTAAATTTTCACTCTATCGAAATGATAAAAAACAAGAGAAAGTGTACCGCAAGCGTAATGAAGCCTACGTAGCAAAAAATTTATCAGCAACTGTAAAACACGGGGGAGAAAGCGTTATGGTATGGGGTGTTATGGGCTGGGGAGGTGTTGGAAACTTACATTTTATTCAAGGTAATATGAATAAAACTATGTACCTTAACATCCTTAAAGAAAATCTGAAAGATTCCGCTGACAAACTGGGCATTAAGAATACATTCAACTTTTACCAAGACAACGACCCCAAGCACAAAGCGCAGGACGTGAGTCTTTGGCTTTTATACAACTGCCCAAAATGCCTTGAAACACATCCACAAAGCCCAGACATAAATCCCATTGAACATTTATGGGAGCACTTAGAACGGCAAATTCGAAAAACCAAGGCCGTACGTAACAAAAAGGAGTTGCAGAGGTTTATTTTGGAGGAGGGGAATAAAATTCCCTCTGATATAACAAAAAAAACTGGTGGAATCAATTCCAAATAGACTTGCCGCTGTAATAAAACACAAAGGATACCCAACACCGTATTAACTTAGCTATTGCCTTTTTTTCTTTCAATTGCAAACGTTGATGGAATAAAAGTACGAAACTGAATGTACCCCTTTTTTATGACACTCTCTTTATTTATTTTTAGTTAACCATTTTTTAAATGTATTACAACTTCCTTTCTTTGTATTCTTGGTTTTGATGTTCTACTTTAATAAATAACAAGTTAAGACTAAAGAAAAGATTGAAATTTTTTTCTAAATATCCATTGATTCGCAAAAATTGTCTTCGTACGAAACTGAATGTTTTTAAGCGTATGCTGCCTTACGTTTCCTTTGCTATCATTGCGAATTCCTCTGATGCGAATGCGACTATGCCCAAATGTTAATAATCCCGAAAAGCCAAACTCACGTTAAAAACAAAGCTTAAAGTCAAAGGTGAACATCATAGAAGTATTTACGTGAGACACCCTCTTTGGAGTTGTTGGTTCATTCGAAGCAAAAAATTCTTAGAAAATGTTTGCCTCTTAAAAATACTTGACGTCTTTCTTTTCTTGGGTGGAAAGTGAAATACAGTGTGGGCTTCACTTTCTTAACAGTGCCTAAAGTAGGTTTTTAATAAGAGTAAAACTTCCCATTTAACTGTAAGTTGTAAGGCAATGTCTGCCTTTCCTGGCTTTGCACTGGCGCATTTTGTCACCGCAATTGTGCAAACTTGGAGTTCTTTGATGATACGAAGGTTGTCTTTTATATTTTGGGATTGAACAACCTTAGTGTTGCAATCTGGCAACTGAAGGCTCTATCGTAAAGCTTGACATTTCTGAGGCTATACGTACTGAGAACGTTTTGGCATATGAGCGTTTTGTGTTGTTTACAGTAACTTTAAGGATTCATCTCGCCCAAGAAATGGAACTAAATCGTGAAAATTTTCGTGCGATTTTTTTTACAACTTTCGCAGTGGATTAACTCAACAACAGTGCATTGATGAACTTAATTAAATTTTTGGCGATGAACCTCCATCAAGGACCAGTGTTTATCGATGGTATGGTGAATTTAACCGAGGTCGTAGTTCACTCCAAGTCGAATTTCGTGAAGGTCGTCCAAAATCAGTTGTTTTTCCGGAAACCATTGAGCTTTGCGCCAACTGATATTGCAAGATCGTCATCAGACCTTAAGGTGAGATTGATATAACCTTAGGCGTTAGTGGAACGAGCATGCATTCAATACTGCATGAACATTTGACCGTCAAAAGAATTTGTTCCCGTTGGACCCCACACAATTTGTCAATCGCTCCAAAGAAGGCTCGTGTCGATTGGTCGAAAGAAATGCGATCGCGGTGCTTCGAAATACGTCCATGAAATCGTGACAGGTGATGAATCGTGGATTTACGCGTATGAGTCCGAAAGTAAACAGCAGTCGACTGTATGGGTGTTACAAATTGAACCGAATCCAACAAAAGTTGCTCGGTCACGCAGCACTTCCAAGCAAATGGTCGCCTGTTTTTCGGAAAAACTAGACATGTCGCAACCGTACAACTAGAACAACGCAGAACAGTCAATTCTGAGCGGTACACAACCATTTGTTTGTCAGTTGTCTTCCAAGAAATCAAGAAAACACACCGCCGAAGAAGAATCACTCTTCACCACGACAGTGCGAGCTCTCACACATCGGCTCAAACAATTGCATTTTTCAGCGCTCAAAACTTCGATTTGATATATCATCCGCCGTATAGTGCTGACTTGGCACCGAATGACTTCTTTTTATTCCCGTATGTAACAAATAAAATGAGAGGTCAACGTTTTTCGACACCTGAAGAAGCGGTTGATGCGTTCAGAATGGACGTTTTGGAGATACCTCAAGTAGAGTGGCAAAAGTGCTTCAGCAATTGGTTCAAACGAATGCAAAAGTGTAAAGATCTTAATGGGGAATATTTTGAAAAACAATAAAGCTATTTTCGATGATAAATACTTGTTTTTGTTCTCTTATTGGCCTTAAGTCTTCGAATACCCTTTTTGTAATTGGTGCGTGACTTATAACCTTAAGTGATTTAAGTCACAGTACAGACTGTAGGTATAGAGGAAAAGAGCGAACGGAGGCACCGATGCACATTGGTTTTAAATTCCTGTGGATTGTAATGGGGGGGGAAGAGTTGAGCTGGGAAGAGCATTCGAAATTCATGTGGTCTCTAAACTAAACTGTACATCCGATAACGAGCTTAAGGGTGAACGGGTAAGCATTCCTATCGAGGCGGATGAATTGTTAAAGGAGAGAAATGCAGCTGACTTATTCGTTAGAGCATTTTTTGTTGAAATAGCTATAAAGTAGTGATAGAGACGCAACATTTCGTCAATGTTCAAGCGAGTCGATTGACGTCGCAGCATTATTGTCACCAATAAGTCCTATCCATTGTTGGATACTATCGAGTAGGTGCAGAGAGGCATTAGGAGCACCAGACCAGATAGGAGCGTTATACTCAAGCTTTGGGCGGATGTACGCCTTATATATTGTTGCCAAGTCAGAAGGGGGAAAATATTTCTTGCATCGCTTTAAGAAACCTAGACAATTGTCTAGATCGTTGAACCTTTGGCGATCTCGAACATGTGATCGCACCGTTGTGGCTTCGTAGGGCCGTTCGTTATTATGTCACATTGTCATGCCTTTCGAACGTTTCTGGTCTTTTTTCACGCAATGCACGGCTCTTACGCACAAGTTGTAATCAATAACGTATCCCATCAAAGGTTTCGCCTGGTTTCAGCCGTTCATAATAAACCAAATTCGTCTAGTCTCACCATATGTAGAGAATGCCCTCTAATCCGTGAAGGCTTTTCTTTTTCGTCGATGCATTTGAGTTTGTCGCAGATTATTCACTTTTCATCTTCAGTTACGATCCGTACCTTTGGTTTTAATGATAATAGTAATTCGTTGGGGCGACAATCTACAGGGGACAAGGGCTTAGCTCAAGGTAGAAGGGGCCTACAGCTTTTTTGCCGACTCCTAACGGCGAAGTTTGAGATGTTTTTTCTTAGACAGTAATTACTCTTTGAGTGTTGTTAGCAATTCGAAGTGCCGTGAAAAATGTGACGTGTTCAGCCGGGAATGAAATCTGGAGATTCGGGTGTCGCACTCTACCTTTTACTCTACGGCGGCCACCTCTTCTTTTGATACCTCTTCTTCTTTTTCTTGTGGCGCTACAGTTTGGGGTGGACCTGGGCCTTAACCAACATGCTTCTTAAGCCAGCACGATCAGTCGCCAGCTGCCTACAGTTGCGCACTCCAAGTTGGTTGAGATCCTTCTCCACTTCTGTGCGCCAACTTAGTCTAGGCCGTCCTCTGTTGCGTTGTCCCAATGGCTCGGATTCAAAGACTTTTCGGGCCGGAGCAGTGGTGTCCATATGCTCTACATGGCCATCTTAAGCGTTGTGTCCGTAGTAGCCTAACCAGGCGCACGTCGCTATACAGCCCATAGAGTTCGTCGTTAAAACTTCTCCTCCAGATGCCATCAACGCAAACAGGACCAAAAATCGCATGCAAAACTTTTCTCTCGAAAAGACTAAGGGCTTTCTCATCCGGTTTTTCTAACGTCCAAGTTTCCGCTCCATAAAGTAGGACGGGGATAATCAAGCTGTTATATAAGGCGAGCTCAATCCTTCGAAAGAGGGCTTTATTATTCAATTGCCTCTAAAGCCCAAAGAAACAGCGATTGGCAAAAGTGTTTCTGGGTTTGATTTCGATATTGATGTTGTTGTCCCTGCTTACAGCAAAGCCGAGGTAGACGAAGTCCTTGACTACCTCTAAGCTTCTGCCGCCTATTGCGACGCTCTGTCCGAGACGTCGATGTTGTGTGTCCTTCCTTGATGACAGCATGTACATCGTTTTGCCCTCATTTACCACCAGACCCATTTTAGCCGCTTCCGCTTCAATGCCAGCAAACGCTTCATTGACGGCTCGCTGTGTTCGTCCAATCACGTCAATGTCATCAACGTAAACTAGCAATTGAACTGACTTGTGGGAGATCGTGCCTCTGGTGTTGACTTGTGAGTAACGCACTTCTTGAGGATGATGTTAAGGAAGTCACATGACAGTGCGACGCCTTGTCTAAAGCCTTTTTTGATATTAAAGGTCTCGGTGAGTTTGTTACCGGAGCTGCGAGAGTTCTCCATCGTCATCCTACACAATCTGACGAGTTTGGTAGGAATGCCAAAACTAGACATGGCACTGAATAGCTCGTCTCTATGCACACTGTCATAAGCAGCCTTGAAATCGACAAATAGGTGGTGAGTATCGATTTGCACTTCCTGAGTCTTTTCTAGAATCTGTTGTAATGTGAAGATCTGGTCTTGTGGACTCCCCTGGTCTAAAACCACACTGATAGGAACCTATCAGGTCATGGACAAAGGGTTTCAGACGCTCACACAACACTGCAGAGGGGATCTTGTATGCGATGTTGAGGAGACTAATCCCTAGGTAGTTGTGGCAGTCAAAGGGGTCTCTTTTCTTGTAAACCGGGCAAACGACGCCGAAATACCCCGGATGTGAAAAATCAACTTTGAACCTATTTGGACTTCAACTTGTACGGCACCAAATTAATGAAAAATTAAAATTGAATGGAAAATGTCGTTCTTAAGAGTTCTACTAGTTCGCTTGACGTTGAATGAATGGCTCTTGATTTACAAAAGCGTACAGTTCCTCATCTTCAAACATTTTGGGCAGGTCAAGATGCTCTTTGTCTTCACCCATTTAGAAGCTTCAAAATCACTTTACGCATCAGTTGGGTCAGGGTCACCAAAAACTTCAACGAGCTTCAGCTTTACATTTCGTACAATTAAAAAAGAAATTCAAAACTTTTCGCAATTGCTGTTTATTTGACTAAATTCTGTACATTTTCCAAGAGACTACAAACAGTATTGTTGTCTAAAACAGATGTTGATGCACACTAGTAATTGCTGAAAACTTTCACACCTTTCCAATGAAGTATATAAACGCTTCCAAGATCGGCCACAACTCGCCATCTTTCGAAAACAGATCCGCCTACTTTGTACCCGCCATACCTTAAGGTTGTAGCATTTTCATATTTTGTGCATCCCGAGTTCATAGCCTTAGGGGACTTTGGGAGTGATGCAACTTTGGATTTTGAAATGTACCCACCTCTCACTTTCACAAATTTGTCTCTCTTATTCACTGTGGACTCTTTTAATTAGGTTTTATTAGGTTTTTGAGCGCTCAAAGCAATCAGCGCTATATACACAAACATTGCAACCCAGTTTATGGCATTCTAAAGCAGCATAGTAAGCAAAGCAAATTACCAACGTATGGCGAAAACATTCAGTTCTCAAATTGCAGGAAAACTTCGAAACTTCCTCGAGCGAGCGCTTGACGGAAGCAGCAAAATGAAAATGCTTTTTATTAACGCAAAACTTTTGCCCCTGTCCCCAATACCAGCATACGGGTGAAGTTTTCCTTGCCGGCGTGTGGTTTTTCTCCACCCAAGGACCTCATCTGCAGACTGGAAGCATTTGAAAAACACTTATAATGCAATTACACGGAAAGAAATTATGATTTCGTGCAGTTTAATGATAACGAAACCAACAAATAGCGTCATCATAACCACAGGATGTCACTTGTGGCTGTGTCCTTGTATTTCTATTATTTCGCCCCAACACACAACACGATGCCAGTAGCTTGCAATTGATTGCGAAGAGACCACCCCCGCGTGTAGCGTCTGAATTGCAAGCAAAACATCTTCCAATTGCAAGTGAATGCTGCAACATCAACTGAGGGGGACGACGGGTGAGAACGAGACGCACTCGCAGTGGGTGCTGCATGCTCTTCATTTTGGATGCACAAATGGCGTACAACTTCACAGGTCAGAGGCGCTAAATTCAATTTACATGCATGTGGCTTCTCTGCGAGGGCTTGGGAATATATACTACGACCACAGGTGTCGGAGGGAGTCGAACATCGTGTAGACCTGAAATCAGCATATGTGTGTGGCGGCGCTTTATCGATGTCGGCAATGGCTGCAGTGGAATAATTTAATTAAATCTTACAAGATGCAAATGGAGTATCGAATGGAGTGTCAGTCGTGCACTGGCAGATGGGAAATTCATTTATGACAGTGCTGACACAGGATATTGGTGGAACGTCGTCCTCTGCACCGGAAGCCGGAAATTGAACACAAATCGACTGACATGCTGTTAACAAAGTGGGGATCTTAAGATCTATGTCAAAGCATCCAAATAAGCAAAGCATTTCAATAAATGTTGTTCTTGTGCAACTACCGATGTTCATAGAGGCAATGAATGAACATTCACCCATTTAGACGAATTACTGGGAACCAGGAAAGGAGGTCTAGGAAATTGAGTTATACAATGGGCACCAAACTAAAGTGAAATAAGCCAAATAACATTATTGAACTAATTTTTAGTTCAGTTGGATACAGTCCAAATAGAGCTAATTCACCGAATGGAAGTCAAGAAAGATTTTATTTACAAAGCAGGGGAAATTGAGAAATTGGTTTCAAGCACAGGAGCGGAGTCCATGATGTGTTACTGAGGAACACATTCTCTAAACACATAAAAGTAGCTGTTGAAGTATTTCTAATCGTCTAAAAGTATTTAAGAACTTTCTGCGAGGGGCAACATATTCTCGTTATCGGGATGAAGCTGTGGTTATATATATGTAAATTGACTTATTTATCAAGTAATACTATTATTTTATTATATCCATGTAAAAATTCATATAAATGTGATTAGTAATTCGCGTTTTATCTCTAGTTAAACAGAATCATAATGGCAACAGAGACGATGATGGTGAAAATTGAGCATCGTGCTGTAATTAAATTTCTCACTAGGCAAGGAAAAAGTCAAAAAACTATTCATGAAGAGATGGTGGCTGTTCACTAGGGTTCCGCACCTTCATTATCAACTGTGCAATAGTGGTCAAGTGAGTTCAAGAGAGGCAGAAGACGAGAGCATTGAAGACGACCCCCGCTCTGACGCCCCGGCTACTGATTGTACGGGAGAAAGCATCAAAGAAGTCGAAAAACTTGTTCTTGAGGATGCCCGAATAATGGTGCAAATGATGGCAGACATCACCAAGCTTTCAATTGGTACTATTCACACCACTCTTCATGACCATCTTAACCTTTCAAAGGTCAGTGCAAGGTGGATGCCACGAACGCTCACAGCACCTCAGAAAAATTAGAGAACCGCATGCTGTAGAGAGCTTAAGGAGATGTGTAGTGAGAACGGGGATGGCGTTATGGATTGAATTGTTACTGGGAACGAAACATGGGTTCACCACTATGACCCTGAAAGCAAGCAAGAGTCCATGCAGTGGCATAGAAAAGGAAAAAACCCCTCGAAGAAGTTCAAAATCACTCCGTTCACCGGGAAGCTCATGGCCTCAGTTTTTTGAGACTCAAAGGGAATCTTGCTCACTGAGCACAAAAAAAAGGTGAAGTCATCAACGCCATATCCTACGCTTCAACTTTGCATAATTTGCGGGAGGCAATTTGAAAGAAAAGGCGGGGTAAACTAGCTAAACTAACTAAATGAGTATTTTGCAGAGAAAGATGAAATTTATTTTTTTGAGGGGCTAAAAAAGCTTATCTCAAGATCTTACAAATGCATTGATGTTAGGGAAGATCATATTGAAAAATAAAAAGAAACCAGGTATACCGGTATGAAGTGAGCGTCAAGATACAAATGTCTCGGTAGGGAACATTTGTTGTGAACTAGCCCTTATTTTTTTTTGTTTGTTTGCTATGACATCTGTAAAAAATATTAAGTACACATCAAGTCATTGAACAGACAACATAATATTTTTGCATCGTGTTAAAATTGTCGAATTTTGTACCACAAATTGATGATTTGCGGAAAGCATTAATTTTTGAAGAAAAGTGCTGCAGATTCGCATCGGTGATCATGCTCTATCAGACGCAACATGCAAAAGATGGTTTCAACGGTTCAGAAATAATGATTTTGATGTGAGAAATGAAGAACGTGGAAGACTACCAAAAAAGTTTGAAGACTCCGAATTGGAAACGATATTGGATGGAGATGACACTTTGAGTCAAAAGCAAATGGCAGCAATGTTAAACATTGCACAACAAACAATTTCTGACCGTTTAAAAGTTGTGGGAAAGATCCAAAAGTGTGGAAAATGGGTGCCACATGAATTGAATGAAAGACAGATGGAAAACCGAAAAAACACTTGTGAAAAAATTGACACGAAAGAAAATCGGTTTTACGTCGGATTGTTACTGGCGATGAAAAATGGATTTATTTTAAGAATCCTAAAAGGAACAAATCATAGGTTAATCTGTGACAACCATCAACATCGACTGCAAAACCAGATCGATTCGGCAAAAAGATAATGCTGTGTGTTTGGTGGGACTAGAAAGGTGTGCTGTACCACGAGCTCCTTAAACCTGGTAAGACCGTTAATACCGATCGCTACCAACAACAAATGATCAATTTGAACCATGCATTGATCCAGAAACGACCAGAATGGGCCAGAAGACACGGCAAGGTAATTTGGCTCCAGGACAATGCACCTGCACACAAAGCAAAACCGGTTCAGGATACAATCAAAACACTTCGCTGGGAGCAGCTACCCCGCCCGCCGTATTCACCAGACTTGGCTCCTTCCAACTGCCATTTGTTTTCATCGAAGGGACACGAGGAGGTCGAAAATTGGTTTGCTTTAAAAAACGAACATTTTGATTGGTGTGGTATTCACAAATTGCCAGAAAGGTGGTCAAAATGTGTAGAAAACAATGGCCAATACTATGAATAAAATGTTTTTACTTTCCCATTAATAATTAGTGTTTTATTTTCAAAAAAAAAACGCTTATTGTATACCGGTATACCTGGTAATTGAATTCGCATTTTCCTTCATATCGATACCGAGAATATAATGTGCGCCCATCTTAGTTGAAAAAGTTTTGAAAACATTTGTCTCGAAAAACATTGGAACGTTTAAATAGTGGAACAAAATTTGAAATTGAGAATGGAGATTTGACTGACTATTGACTTCGGTGGAATATTCGAACGACCAGGGCAAACTATTTGGAGAGACCATATAAAAATAATTGTATGGCGTGACAATTCACAGGGGGACAGGGCCTAGCTTGCTCATCAACTACTCGTGTTGTGCGCGCTAATATTCTCTCACGAGGAGAAGGGACCTACAGTTTTTTGCCGACTCCGAACGGCGACATTTCAAAAGCTTTTTCCTAGACAGTTATTACTTTTTGAGTGTTGTCAGCATCTCGAAAGAGGTGATGCCGTGTAAAAATTCGAAAAATTCGTATTGAGCTGAGAATCGAACCTCACCTTCGGCGTGTGAGCGTCGTACTCTACCCACTACGTCTGGGCGGCCACTGGGTATGGGTACTGGGTATGTCGAGACGAATTTGTTTAACGCATCAACAACTTGCGATATCGCAATACTTTAAGCAATCCCATCCTCTATCCACAGTACAGTTTGATTTCTGCAGAGTACATCTACTCGGCGCATGGATCCCGATTGGTGCAAGTCATCATAGGAGTATTCCAGTAACATGTTCGCCCATCTAACCACATTCCAGTAACATGTTTGGCCATCTAACCACACGTGGATAGTTCTCTCCGATTCATTGTTTCTTAGAATGCATTGTTATCCATATAGAATGTGAGCTTCATTCTCAATAGCTTCTAGCTTAGCTTCTTAATACACTTTACTGACTTATAAACTTTTATACAAAAACTTTTATACAAAACACTTTTATGACCAAAACTTCGTGCTCATAGCTGCTATAATTCTTTTCCGCATGGGTTGCCTTGAAGCTCATTTAAAGACAGGACGCTCTTCGATTTCTAGAGCAAAACCCCAACTTATCCAGCCATACGTGCGTCCGTATGCAACAACTACTTGCGTCCGTACGCACAAATGTATTGCACACCAGAAGAAGAGAATGTACGAGAATTGATGTTTCTTCTTAATTTGATAGATGCTGAATCAGATCAAGGCGTTCAAAGAAATCATTGTCATAACATTGGTCGGTTTGTTAAAAGGTGGAAGATACCTTACCCATTTCTTTAGATTATTTGCTTTTAAGGTTGCCTTCTTAATTTCATTGTTAGCCATCAGACACTGTCCATCAAGCATGTTCGAAGTAGGGTATACTTTAAGGGGTTTCTTCGTTCCTGTGGTCGCCGTGGCGTAGTGGGTAGAGTGCGACGCTCAAACGCCGAAGGGTGTAGGTTCGACTCCCAGCTCAACAGCAATTTTTCGAATTTTTCACGGATCCACCTCTTTCGAGCTGCTGACAGCACTCAAAGAGTAATAACTGTCTATGAAAGCTTCTCGCCGTTCGGAGTCGGCAAAAAACTGTAGGTCCCTTCTACTCGTGAGAGAATAGTAGCGCGCGCAACACGAGTAGTTGATGAGCAAGCTAGGCCCTGGTCCCCCTTTGGACTGTAGCGCCAACAATTGTTATTATTCGTTCATGATATTTATTACTTTACAGTGGAAACAGCTCCTACTGGTATTTGTAAAACGAATAAGAGTGTGCAATATGTGCATGAGAACACTGAAGAAAAATGTTCCTAAATTCAAGATCTTGTTGATGTCTTTCTCCACGCTGCTAACCTAATTATTGTCAATTCGGTGTTTTATCGAAGATCTCGTCCGATTCCTCGACTATTTTGAATGCTTCGTTCTTTTCCATTTCTATTCCTTTGGTCCGAGCCTTCTTCTTAATTTTGTTTGTTCCAGAAACAGACTGAAATTTGTTTTTGAACTCTCTACAGCATCGTAGCAGCTGCCTGGTGCGGCAGGGTTATTGGATTGAAGGGGGCAAACAGTTTTCGCTAAATATCAAAATATTAGTGCAGCGTAATTGAGCAATACACAAAACAATAACTTTTTTCTGCGGGAACATTCCGGGCCCTATAGCCGGCGTCTGGAAAACAAAATCACAGACTTTAAAGTTTGTTTTGATAAATAGTAGAGTCGTCGCTAAACAAAGTGCACACGCAGTGCTTGAAACCGTTCTTTTCAAATGTAGGAAACGAAAATAATTGGAACTTTGTCCGATAGTTTTGAACGTAAACGGTTCTAGGACACTCCATAAAATTTTAATGGTAACACTTCCTTAGATTCTCGTTTTGAAGTGAGCTTGCACAAAATATTCAATCTGATTTCCACTTAATTTTCACCTATTCTTGACCTATACTAAAACCTGATCAACTCCCAAGTAGCGCATTCAGCTCCACCCCGATTGGAAATTCCATTCCGATGCTGATGTATTTCAATTTCAACTGTCTGCCTTCACCGCATTGATGTGCGCATACAATCTTCTGTAACAAGCATAGCCTTCGAAAGGATTTCTCGCCTAAAGTGCTGACTCTTTGAAACATGCACCGGGCCATTTGCCAGAAGTGGGCTGCTCGTACGTTTTAAATGTATCCCATGGAGCAGTTCTCCCACACGCTCTTGGGGAAAATGTGAAATATTGGTTTGTGCTGGAACCGCAGCCCACAATACGTGAGCTGTAGCAGTTGTTCGACGAATGGCGAGTGCCTATTTGCAGATGGCTGAAGGAAAACCAGAAAATCCCCTTCATGTGTGCCGGGTTAAGATACATTCTCAAAGCAAGCAAAGCACTTCTTTGAGAGCTGCCTTAGAGGAGAATGCATTATTTATTGACAGTGCACTTTCCGTTGCTTACCTTACTGAAAGCAGGGTTGGAAACAAAGCAGGAATTTCGTATGTTTATTTAACAAATAGAATATGTGTTGAAGAGGTTAGGGAGTGGTCAGCTAGATTTGTTGAACAGAATTTGTGCCTATACTTGCTTTTCTCACTGCTTCTTAAAATGAAGTCTTGAATGTAATTTCCCTGGAATAAATTTTAAATAAAAATGTTACTCGACTCCTGAAACACAATAGGTCTTCATTCATAGAGATGGTGAGTCGCAGTGGCGTAGTGGGTAGCGTGCGACGCTCACACGCCGAAGGGTCTAGGTTCGATTCCCAGCTCAACACCAATTTTTCGAATTTTTCACGGCACCACCTGTTTCGAATTGCTGAGGAATGACTGTCTAAGAAAGCTTCTCAAATTTCGCCGTTTGGAGCCGGCAAACAACTGTAGGTCCCTTCTACTCATGATGTAGTGCGCATAACACGAGTAGTTGATGAGCAAGCTAGGCCCTGGTCCCCCTTTGGACTGTAGCGCCAACAATTATTATTATTCATAGAGATAAGTGTGTCCTTTCGTCTACCCGTCTGTCGTACTTTTAACAACGATTTCGAATTTAGATCCATTCGGCTTTGGTGAAGTTGAAATTGCAACACAACGCATCATATGACGAATCAATCAATGGAGCTTTGAAAATGAATATGAAGTTCAGCTGATAGCGTTTTCGTTTGTGAAGAATATTCAGGGAAACATGCGGCAGAGTTAGAAAATGCATGTCTCTCTCTTCTATTCGACTAAAATTGTTTTGAACACTCTGGCTCATAATTATTGGTCGCAACTGGTGAACAGTCTGGCTCATAATTATTGGTCGCAACTGGCGTTCAAATTTGCAGCACATCACTGTCGATGATGTTTAAAACACTTTAAACACAGTTTCGAACGACATGATAAGGGCGTTGTGAACCACCCAGAAACGTTTTCATTAAAAAATTCTAAGACACCACTTTGACAGTCTAATACGAAGCTTTGTAGCATTTCCATTTTTTATTTCAAAACTAAGAAAATTTAGCAAAACCGTTTCTTGAAGGGATGCACGTTTTTCTTTTCATGCGTTTCTTCGGCCACAAAGGACAAGACGTAGATTCGTCTTAGGTTTGTGTGTAGAGCTCCTATTTGATCGGGTGCTCTCGAATGCTCTCTGCGTTTGCTGGATAGAGAGCAACCAAATTTTTAGGGAATACAAACATTTTGCAAAGTCAACCGTCTCAGTAGAACGTCGACGTAATATCGCGTCTTTACCACTCTTCTTCAAAGATAATATACAGTTGGGTGAAAAAGTGAGTCGGTTTTATACTTTGGCTTGCATTTTTCCTCATATATCCTTTTCTTTATAAGTCTAAGAAGTGAAGCTTCACGGGAATGTACGTACGGGATTTCTGATCGACGACAGACGAGTTACCTAACGGTACTCTGTTTATGTTTGTTGTACAGCTGCTTTTCCCTTGACTCTCTTTTGCATTAGTATTTCTGGACGTATTGTGGCATTGGCAGATTGGAAACGAAAGTGGTCACACTACCAGTTTTTTTTTAAATTATGGCCCTGGAAATATTTTTTTAGTTTCTAAAAAGTGAATCAGGTAAAGTAAAAAGAATTGAATTGCAGCATATTGCAATTTTTACAATATTTCTATCGACGGTTTGTAGAAATGTCATCGATCGACAAAGAAATGCAAAAAGTAATTGTTAAATTACTCCGAAAGGGAAATTCAACTCGTCAAGTAGCAAAAGAGTGCAAAGTTTCCCAGTCAGCTGTCGCGAGGCTAAGAAAAAAATTTAAAATTGACACAAAATGCGCACAACAAGGAAGGCCCAAGAAGCTCACTGATCAGGATGAGCGAAGTTTGGTGAGGCTTATGCTTTCAGGAAAGACGATTACAACTTCTGAAGTGGTAAGAGTGTTACAGGCAGATACAGGAAAGGGAATAAGTCAATGGACGGTTAACCGGACACTAAGCAAGCACAATGTAATAGCTGTCGAAAAGAAAAAGAAGCCAGCCCTTTCAAAGAAAAACATAAAGGCAAGACAAAATTACGTTAACATATCAGAATTGGTCCGAAGATGATTGGGGTAAGGTAATATTCTGGCAAAACAAAAATAAACCGCGATTGTACGGACGGAAGATCATTGGCCTGGAAAATACGAGGCAAATCATTGAAGGCACATCATGTAAAACAAAATGTGAAGCACGGAGGTGGTTCGGTAATGTTGTGGGGCTGCATGAGTTCTTTTGGTGTTGGGAAATTGCAGGGCAGAATGGAATGGAATGGAATGTAAGTCAAATCTCATGGAGTCAGTGAACAACATGCCCTATCCTTCGTGCGAAGTTGTTTTCCAACATGGTAGGGACCCAAAGCACATGGCCAAGAAAGTCCAGGATTGGCATAACACGCAGTCGTTTGATTTGATTGATTGGCCAGATTAAAGCCCAGACCTTAACCCAATCGAAAATCGTTGGGCCATCTCAAAACTGGTCTTGCCAAGGACTACGACTCGCCACCATCATCCTTAGCTGTTTTGTGGGAAAGAGCGGAAGAACAATGTGAAAAAATTACACAATATTATTGTTCTCGGTTGTCCAACAGCCTCCCAAAACGACTAAATCAAATTAAAAAAGCAAAAGGCCTTTGGACAAGGTATGGATGTCACACATGTTGGTGACATATCATCATGGAGCAAGTAAGTCATGGGAATTTCGATAAAATTGTCATTAAATGAATTATTGTTTCGGTTTGATTTATAAGATTAACTTTGTAAGATTTTAATGAAAATAAATCATGAAGTTTTTGTGACCAAACGTAGGGAATACAAACACTTTGCAAAGTCAACCGTCTCAGTAGAACGTCGACGTATTATCGCGTCTTTACCACTCTTCTTCAAATATAATATATATAATAAAATAAATAAATATATCATATTAATAATAATAATAATTGTTGGCGTTACAGTCCAAACGGGGACCATGGCCTAGCTTGCTCATCAACTACTCGTATTGTGCGCACTACTGTTCTCTCATGAGTAGAAGGGACCTACAGTTTTTTGTCGACTCTGAACGGCAAAATTTGAGAAGCTTTCTTAGACAGTTATTACTCTTTGAGTGTTGTCAGCAGCTCGAAAGAAGTGCTGCCGTGAAAAATTCGAAAAATTGGTGTTGTTCTGGGAGTCGAACCTACACCCTTCGGCGCGTGAGCGTCGCACTCTACCTACTACGCTACGGCGTACATTTTTTTTTTATATAAACAAAACATATGTAAACATATATAAATATATATAAACATATATAAACAAAAAATGCTCAAATGAGTTGGACAGCTGCATTCCTCGCATCTTGTCGGAAAGGTTAAAGTGCAGTACTTGCACGCCGAAGGCCATTGTTTCCGTTCTTTATTGAAGACCTCGCATTTTACACCACACCGCTTGATTCAAGCTTCTGCGAAAACTCGAAGAGTACTTTTTGTCTGTGAAAAGCTTGATAAATTTTCGGTGTCAGCAAAAAACTATAGTCCCTCCTGAAAATGAGAGACCAACACGCACAACAGGAGAAGTTGTACAAAACAATAACACCGCCACGGTTGCCGTTTTGGTCATTTGTGACTAAAATTGGTCATTTTTGTTCATTAAATATACTCTTTGTCACATGGTCATTTTTTCAAAAATGGCCATTTTCCACAAAGTGAAAACAGCAATGAAATTTTAATGTTTATGTTACTGAAAGAAATCATCATGAAAAAGTTGCAATCACTTTACTTACAGAGCTGAGTCATTCGCAATTGATTCGGTTATCAAAAAGTATCACAAAATTTCGAATAAATCCGTCACCAGATGAATACTTTTCCACTGAACGATTTATTGTATCGGTCTTCTCGACAACTATACTTTGCTCTTCGTTTAATCGGTATATTCGCTTGGAAATACTGAATCATTTCTGAAACAAATCAATGATTTATTCAGTTTTTTTCTTCTTCTTCGGATGGCGAAACAGTCCGGGGTGGACCTGGGCCTCAACCAACATGCCTTTCCAGCCAGCACGATCTCTTGCCAGCTGCCTCCAATTGCGTACTCCAAGTTGGTTGAGGTCCTTTTCCACTTGTGTGTGCTCAGTCTAGGTCGTCCTCTGTTGCGTTGTCCCCGTGGTTCGGATTCGAAGACTCTTAGGGCCGGAGCAGTGTTGTCCATCCGCTCTACACGGCCTAGCCACCTTAAGCGCTGTATCCATAGACGCTTGACTAGGCTCATGCCCTCGTACAGCACATACAGTTCGTGGTTGAATCTTCTCCTCCAGATGCCATCAACTCAAACAGGACCAAAAATCGCACACAGAACTTTTCTCTCGAAGAGATCAAGGGCTTCCTCATCCGCTTTAAGTAGCGTCCAAGTTTCTGCGTCGTAAAGCAGGATATCAAGGTTTTGTACAGAGTCACTTTGGTCGTTCGGGAGAGGGCTTTATTACTCAATTGCCTCTTAAGCCCAACGAAACAGCGATTGGCAAGAGTGATTCTGCGCTTGATTTCGGTACTGATGTTGTTGTCCCTATTCATCGCAGAGCCGAGATAGACGAATTCCTTAACTACCTTGAAGTGTTTGCTGCCCATAGTGACGCTCTGTCTCAGACGTCGATGTTCTGCGTCCTTCTTCGATTAAAGCGTATACTTCGCTTTGCCCTCGTTTACCACCAGTCTCACTTTAGCCGCTTCCGTTTCGATGCTAGCAAACGCCTCATTGACGGCTCGCTGAGTTCGGCCGATCACGTCAATGTCATCCGCATAAGCTAGCAGTTGAACGGACTTGTGGAAGCTTGTACTCAAGAATGACTCAAGACTCGCATGACAGCGCGTCGCCTTGTTTAAGTCCTATTTTGACATCGAAGGTCTCGGTGAGTTCGTTACTGACCTTGACGGAGCAGCGAGAGTTCTCCATCATAATCCTACACAATCTGATGATTTTGGTAGGAATGCCAAAACTAAATATATATCGTCTCTATGCACGCTATCATACGCGGCCTTGAAATCGCGAATAGATGGTGGGTGTCGATTTTTACTTCTTGGGACTTCTCCAGGATCTGCCGCAGTGTGAAGTGGTCCATTGTTGACTTCCCTGGCCTGAAACCACACTGACAAAGACCTATCAGGTTGTTGACGAACGGTTTCAGGCGCTCACACAATATGACAGAGAAAATCTTATGTGCGATGTTAAGGACATTGCGATCACTTAAGGTAAAAAACCATCCCTTTAGCGTGATGGTGTATTGATGAATGGAAAAAACCAAGACTTTCAGCTTGAGTGTACTATCAAGATTGCTGAAGAAGCTAGCACCTGGGCTCCTTGCAGACTGAAGTGCCATCCAATACATTTTTTTTTCCTACAATAATTTACCCCCAAAACAAACCGTGCTGGGAAGGCCTTTCAGACCATCCTTAATCCCCATTTCGGCCACACTGTCAAGTTTACAGACTCAATCTTTTACTACAACACACAAAATTAGTCTTTTTTCCCAATTCAACTTTTCCCTCTGATTATAATCAACAGGTACCTTCTCTTTGTTTTCACTTCTGTACCTTAGACATATTGTTGTTCCTATTTGTGTGGCGCCCCGGACCTGAGCCTCAACCAACATGCCTCTCCAGCCAGCACCATCTTTCGCTGTTTCCAATTGTGCACTTTAAATTGGTTGAGGTCTTTCTCCGCTTGTTAACGCCATTTTCACTTGCTGTGTACTTTTGCGCTGTCCCTTATGGCTTGGGTTTGAAAACTTTTCGGCCTGCGGCATTGGCATCGATACGCTTTATATGACCTTAAGCGTGGTTTCCACAGACGATTCACTAGACGCATGCCAACTAGCAGCGCATAAAGTTCGTCATTGAATCTTTTCCTCCAAATGCTAACAACGTAAAAAGAACCAAACATAGCACGCAGAACTTTTCTCTCGAACAGACCGACGGCTTCTTTGCTGCTTTTTGCAAGTTTCCGCAGCATAAAGCGAGTCTGAGGTGATCAACCTGTCATAAAAAGCAAGCAAGTCTTTCGAAAGAGGGGGCTCCATTACTCAGTTGCCACATAATCCCAGAGAAACAGCGATTAGTGAAATCGTTCCGAGTTTGATTTCGGTGCTGATGTTGTTGTCCCTATTTACCGTGGAGCAGACGTAGACGAAGTCCTTGACTACCTCGAAGTTTCTGATGCATAGTGTGATGTGTCTTAAGTGAAGATCTGGTCTATAGTGGACTTCTCTGGTCTGAAACCTGATAAGGGCCTATCAGGTTATGGACAAACGGTTTCAGACGCTCACACAATGCGGCATAGAGGAACTTGGAAGGGATCTAACAAGGCTGATCCCTCGATAATTGGGGCAGGGCAAGGGGTCTCCCTTCTTGTGGACCGGGCAAACAACGCTGAGATTCCACTCATCGAGCATGCTTTCCTCCGACCATATCTTACAGATGAGCTGGTGCATGCGTCTAACCAACTCATCTCCAGCTACTTTAAATAATTCTGCGGACTGTCCATCCACTCCAGCAGCTTTGTTTGACTTCAGTCTAGATAGTGCTATCCTGACCTCGTCTAAGTCGGTGGGTTGGAATTCTTGTCTATGATCGTCCAAATTGAGTGGAACATTCTGTCTAACAGCGGAATTAGGGCCGTCATCTTCGTTAAGGAGTCTGCAGAAATGATCCTTCCAGATTCTCAGTACAGATTGCGACTCTACTACGAGTTGTCCATTTTAATCCCGGCAGGCTTCTGTCCTAACCTTGTATCCTTCGGATAGCTGTTTTACCTTTCGGTAAGATTTTCGGACTTCATGCCTGCCATAACACCTTTCCATTGCTTCGACTGCGCGCTTCTCATGCTCCTTTTTTTCATTCTGAGAAGCCGGTGCTCTTCCCTTCTTCTCTGTTCGTAGAGCTCACGAACAGCCCTCGTCGTTCGATGCAGCGTTGCCTTATAGGCGTCATGTCTTTCTGTGTGGTGAAGTGAAACCCAGCACATCAGTGGCAGCACCTTTGGTGGCTTCTTGACAACGTTTCCAGTCAGTGTAGGCAGCGTCGAACTCTGAGTGAGTTTCAGGGAGACTCGGTCGGCATTTCGGTCATTTCGGCGTTTCAGAACTATTTAGTTTTACTTGGTGAGGAAGTTAACCTTACGCACAATCCACAGACTGGTAGGCCAGGCCCATTATTTAACCCTCGTGCAGAGGGGTTCGCTGCATACTGTGTAAAGTAAAAGTCTAGTCCTCTGTAGACATCCATGGCCAGAAACGTCTCTGATAAGGACCTATCAACCTGTGGACGAACGGTTTCAGGTATTCACACAATGAAACAGAGAGGATCTTGGAGGAGATTTTGAGAGGACTGATCCCTTGATGTTAGGCCAATTCGAAAGGGTTTCCTTTCTTGTGAACCTGGCTCCTGCGCTGCTTATCTCCTTAGAGTGATGGTGTATTGATGAATGTAATATTAGTAATTGTTGGCGCTACAGTCCAAATGGGGACCAGGGCCTAGCTTGCTCATCAACTGGTAGTGTTGTGCGCACTACTATTCTCTCACGAGTAGAAGGGACCTACAGTTTTTTGCCGACTACGGACGGCGAAATTTGAGAAGCTTTCTTAGACAGTTATTACTCTTTGAGTGTTGTCAGCAGCTCGAAAGAGGTGGTGCCGTGAAAAATTCGAAAAATTGGTGTTGAGCTGGGAGTCGAACCTAGACCCTTCGGCGTATGAGTGTCGCACTCTACCCACTACGCCACGGCGACCACATAGGTCCGCGTATTAACTTCAACCGCAAATATTTTAGCTATTGTAGCATGTGTCGCAATGATTATTTCTTATTTCTTACAAAACACATTCTTTTTAAGAGTAAATTGTAAGTTTTCGTCTACTTTCCAAGAAACACCAATGCAAATGTTTTTTTCTTCTTAATAATAATTGTACGGGGCGACAGTCAAGAGGGGACCAGAGCCTAGCTTGCTCATCAACTACTCGTGTTGTGCGCACTACTTTTCTCTCACGAGTAGAAGGGACCTACTTTGTTTTGCCGACTCCGAACGGCGAAATTTGAGAAGCTTTCTTAGACAGTCATTCCTCAGCAACTCAAAAGAGGTGGTGCCGTGAAAAATTCGAAAAATTGGTGTTGAGCTGGGAATCGAACCTACACCCTTCGGCGTGTGAGCGTCGCACTCTACCCACTACGCCACGGCCAAAATATATTGATGAATGTATTTTACAATAAATTCCCTCCTACAGCCGCTGAAATATGCACCAAAAGTATTGCATTGCGAACCATATGACAATTCGCTGCAGATATTTCTTTTTCTTTCCGACTAACATCGTACTTAATTGGACGCATTCCTGGAACACTACGTCGTTTGACCCGCGAAAATCCTAGCTGAATGTAATTCTCTGAAAAGAAAACATATTCCACAAAACTAAATGGCAACTCCTTGCCTTTCAGTGAAAATAATTTCACCCCCTATTAGTTGATTCCTCTTCAGTGAGGAACAACTTCAAGGGACCGATTTCGGCTCGGTGCACACCAAGGAGGCCACTCTCCGCAGCCCCAAGTCAACTCTGTTCGGTTTTTGATTTCTGCGAATGTCACAATGCAACGAAGTTGTTCCGCCTTTTAAGAACTTTTTACAATTTTCACAAACAAACACTTCCGCAGATTTGAATTCAATTTTCCTGCATTCGGTTGCATTTTCAATCTCGCAGGAAAGCCAAAGAACAAAAAAACCTATTCAACAGAAGAGCGAACAACAACATAGATTGAAGAGAGAAGGAAATGGTTTACATTCAAAAGAACTCCCATCCATCCCCGCACCCCCCGCAGCGAAATCAAACGTCAGGGCACAACGTGAAAGGTCCTTTGCGGTTCCTTAAATATGAATCTTGAGGCGACATCACCGCCGTGTATCCGCCGCATGCGACTAATGGGATAAACTTCTCGGGTTTGTGTACGGTTGGCTGGATAAGCCGTACATCGGCTGTCAAATGCAAACAAATTCTCGGGCTGAATGGCAACAAATTCACGGCTGCTTACCCATTATTGGGGAGCAACAACTCGGCAGACAGCAACTCAGACGGCGGTTGAAAGGACCCATCATGGTCGTCAGCACTCCGAGGATCTCTGGGCAAATTCATATTTATTTCGGATGAAGGAGTTGTCCGGACGTTAGTGGTTTGGCGACGCGGTGACGTTTTGAGTAAATAAAAACAAGCATAAGCGGAGCTCTTGGGCGTTTAGTTTGTCTGCTGTAAATGATGCTGATTGACGTGGCACTTGACACTTGGAAGGCAAATTGGCAAGTCTGTGAATGGAGCAGACAGAATGAATTGACTCCTTGAAGGACTCAAGAAATTTGAAAAAAAAAATGTGGTAAGTCATTTGCTGGAGGCTGAAAGCACCGCCCGCGCTACTCCCAGTAGGCCATTTATGAAGGCGTAAATCACGTCGCTAGCTTGCTCAATAAATTGGTGGCTCACGCATCATTTAACCTTTAGGTTAAGGCAGATTGCTGTGCCTCTCCCTAGGCATGTCAAGTGCCCGCCGAGGAGATTGTAAATTCCTTTAATGCTCCTCCACGCGGCTGCTTTTCAATAACTCAACCTCAGTCGTCGCATTGGAATACTCAATTTCATTAGGATTCAGTTGCCTTGTTTGCAGCGCCGCATAATGGATGTATTCGAGCCGGCAAAGGAGTCAACAGGACACCCTCTCTCAGCCCATCAAACGTCTCCAATCCTATTAGGTGCCACCGCCATCCGATAAAGCTGCGTAACTGTTGCCATCGTGCTTTGAATCCGACGTTACTCAGTCGTTGAACCCTTTCTCTGTGTTCCACCCCTTTGACGACTTAAATCTTTGTGGCGAACTCCAGCCGAGCTCTTCAAAGAAATAGAAAACCATCTCCAGAAAGGTGAACGTCAACACTTAACCGATGATTGCCCGCAAAGTCCATTCAGAGCCTCCCGGGAAGCCTCCGCTGACAAGTATCTAGTCTGATTTGCGCAGCTCGCGTTGGTGGACACTTTTCTATTTGTCCCTGCCCACTCTGCTCTGTGCGGGAGTATAATTGCCATCGAATAATGATGATATCTATTTTTGATACATTCTTTTTGCTTTTTATCCCCCCATAATGGGATTGCCTCTGGTGGACGAGGACATCACTGGAATAGTGACTTGGTCGACAGGGGATGGGAACTGCTCGATCTGTGTGCTTTGATTGGTTATTTACGATGATGTCCTTTGCGACACATGTTCGGGGAATCTATCAGATTGGGTTTACTGTGAGCGCGTGCTAGGAAATAAACTGCTGCTGGCAATTTTTGAGATGTTCAAGGATATCTCGGCGAGGTATTGCCACATAAATCACACACTGATTCAAGGTTGGTGCATGATCCTCGGTGCTGTTGACACGTTCTTGGGACAACAAAACGGTGGCGTTTTGCAAAGTTCACAGATGGTTTTGCAGTTGTCGCTTCAGATGTGTGCGAGTGGGTGAATCATTCCGAGGTGAACGGGTTTCGTTGGAGTTTTGTTAGGAAATTGTCACGTGCGAGTAATGCGAACATCACTAGCAGACGGATGCTTGATTCATGAACCATTTGCAAAGGGTATGTAACTTTAACAAGTCTTTCAAGCATTAAGCGACGACATTGAGGCAGGTTGTGATGGAAAGTGGCATGCTTCCTTCTTTTACTTCTCCGTTGATTTACGGGGGGAATGAAGGTTCTCAGAAGATAGAAGAAGAGCGATGTTTGCAGACTGATTTTGCGGTCTGGCTGCTGATACTCGATTTTCTATAAAAGAGAACTGAAGTGATTTCTTCAGTACTCAACTCAGCTCAGTTCTTCGAGCTCCATTTGGTTCATTCAAGAAGAAATATTAAATTATTGAAATAAGGGGCGTAAACATATCGCTGTCTCATTGACCACCCCCTTCTGAAAACCTCGGGTTAGAGACAGGAGTCTTAGATAGATAAGTAGATTGATAGAGTTTATTTCGTATTGTAGAAGAATATTCGAAAAGTTTGAGAAACAGTGTCATCACACTTCTATTACACCCTTCGAGGTCTAATAATTATCATTCGTGTAAAAGATAATTAAAATTAACTTAAAGAACGAGTCTCATGATCGGCTGATCCTCCCGTTAGCATATTCTTTAGGTTAGGCAATGGTATATATACCGCCCACAACTCATGTGAACTCTCTCTCTTTTTGCAATAAACTGTCACGTCACTAAGTACTTGTTGTTTACTTATTGTCCAAAGTTCGCCTACCCCTCCCCCACATTATAATTGTGATTTCAGAAGTATTGTTACCGCACAATTTACAATTTAGAGATATAATATTATAATATCTTTCTTCTATAACACTAAATGACCAACTTTGTAAAATTCTGTTTATTGAAAATGAGGAATTTTCCTTCTTTTTGAGGAAAATACCAAAAAAATCTCAAATGTAAATTAAAAAAATAAAAGAACAAATAAGAACATAAAAATAAAAATAAAAAACTGTATACAAATATGTATATATAAATGTCGATATGTAAACAAATAACTTAATAAATAAATAAACAAATAAATAAACAGATAACTAAACAGGTATACGAGGGGCGTTATATCGATTCGATATGAAGGAAAATGTGAATTCAATTTAAATTGTTTTTATTTTTCAATAAAATCTCCCCTAACATCAATGCATTTTGTATATCGTGTGATAAGTTTTTTTAACCCTCAAAAAATACAATACCAGGTGTACCGGTTCGAAGTAAGCGCCAAGATACAAATGTCTCGATAGGGAGCATTTGTTGTGAACGAGCCCTTAGTTTTTTTTGTTTGCTTGCTATGACATCTGTGAAAAATATCTAGTATACCTCAAATTATTGAACAGACAATATAATATTTTTTCATCGTGTTAAAAATGTCGATTTTTGTACCAGAAAGTGATGATTTGCGGAAAGCATTCATTTTTTGTTTTCATTTGAAGAAACGTGCTGCAGAGTCGCATCGAATGCTTGGCGAGGCATATGGTGATCATGCTCTATCAGAAGCAACATACAAAAGATGGTTTCAATGGTTCAGAAATAATGATTTTGTTGTGAGAAATGAAGAACGTGGAAGAACACCAAAAAAGTTTGAAGACGCCGAATTGCAAACGATATTGGATGGAGATGACACTTTGGGTAGAAAGCAAATGACAGCAATGTTAAATGTTGCACAACAAACAATTTCTGACCGTTTAGAAGCTATGGGAAAGATCCAAAAGTGTGGAAAATGTATGCCACATGAATTGAATGAAAGACAGATGGAAAACCGAAAAAGCACTTGGAAATTTTGCTTCAAAGACACGAAAGAAAATCGATGTTTCATCGGATTGTTACTGGCGATGAAAAATTGATTTATTTTAAGAATCCTAAAAGGAACAAATCATGGTTTAATCTGGGACAACCATCAACATCGACTGCAAAACCAAATCGATTCGGCAAGAAGACAATGCTGTGTGCTTGGTGGGACTAGAAAGCTTGGTGCAACCGTTAATACTGATCGCTACCGACAAAAAAATATCAATTTGAACCATGCATTGGTCGAGAAACGACTAGAATGGGCCAGAAGACACGGCAAGGTAATTTTGCTAGATGACAATGCACCTGCACACAAAGTAAAACCGGTTCAGGATACAATCAAAACACTTGGCTGGGAGCAGCTATCCCACCCGCCGTATTCACCAGACTTGGCTCCTTCCGACTACCATTTGTTTTAATCGATGGGACACGCATTGTCTGAGCAGCACTTTGATTCCTACGAGGAGGTCGAAAATTAGGTGTCTGATTGGTTTGCTTTAAAAGACGAACAATTTTATTGGCGTGGTATTCACAAATTGCCAGAAAGGTGGTCAAAATGTGTAGAAAACAATGGCCAATACTTTGAATAAAATGTTTTTACTATCCCAAACGATCATTTCATACCTATATACCTGATACCTCTTTCTCTGCAAAATACCAATTTATTTCCGATTTGAGTTATTCATCATCCGAAAATCTTTTTCTACGAACACATTTTTTCAAATCTAGAAACAGGAAATAATCACTTGGGGCAAGGTCTGGACTATAGGGTAGGTGTTGGATTTCTTCGATACCACAATCTCGCGCAGCAGCCTTGGAAACTTGCGCCGTGTGAACAGGAGCGTTGTCGAAGAAGCGACACACCCGCTGCGAGTTTACCCCGCCTTTTCTTTCAAATTTCCTCCCGCAAATTATGCAAAGTTGAAGCGTAGGATATGGCGTTGATAGTTTCACCTTTTTTTGTACTCTGTGAGCAAGATTCCCTCTGAGTACCAAAAAACTGAGGCCATGAGCTTCCCGGCAGACGGAGTGACTTTGAACTCCTTCGGGTGGTCTGTTCCTTTTTTATGCCACTGCATGGGTGAACCCATGTTTCGTTCCCAGTAACAATTCGATCCATAGCACCGTCCACGTTCTCACTACACATCTCCAAAAGCTCTCTACAGCATGCGATTCTCACTCACCTTCCACTGACCTTTGAAATGTTAAGATGGTTATGAAGAAGGGTGTGAATGGTATCAGCTGAAAGCTTGGTGATCTCTGAAATCACTTTCATCTTTATTCTGGCAGCCTCAAAAACAAGTTTTTCGACTTCTTTGATGCTTTCTCCCGTACAAACAGTAGTCGGGGCGCCGGAGTGGGAGTCGTCTTCAATGCTCTCTCTGCCTCTCTTGAACTCACTTGACCACTTTTTCACAATTGATAATGAAGGTGAGGAACCCTGGTAAACAGCCTCCGTCTCTTCATGAATAGATTTTTGACTTGTTCCTTGCTTAGTGGTAATTTAATTACAGCCATTATGATTATGTTCAACTCGAGATAAAACGCGAATTAATAATCACATTTATATGAAATTCTACATGAATGCACTAAAATAATAGTATTACTTGATAAAAATGTAAATTTTTACATGTAACCACAGCTTCACCCCCATACCGAGAATATATAAAAGGCCCCTCGTATTAATAAGAAAATATATAGAAAATAAATAAGAAAATAAGTACAATAATACAATAAATTGACAAAGAAAAAGGACAGTATGACTAACAAGTAAGTGCAAGATAAGTTAATTGCTAATTAAATAATAAAGATTATGTATCATATAGACTATTTATAGGAGGATTATCCGCAAAACTACAGCGTTCATGGAAGTTTAGTTTAGATTTCTGTAATAATAATTGTTGGCGCGACAGTGTACAGGGGGACCAGGACCTAGTTTGCTTATCAACTACTCGTGTTGTGCGCGCTACTGTTCTCTCAGGAGTAAAAGGGACCTACAGTTTTTTGCCGACTCCGAACGGCGAAGTGTGAGAAGCTTTCTTAGACAGGTATTGTAGGAGGTTTCGGGAGCAAGCAAATAAAAGACGCGCTAAAGCGAGGGCTGTTTATTGCCATGAAACTTAAAGAAGCGGTGCGAGTGCACAGTAAAAATAAACGGATGGATCAGTCGATCATTTAGGCCAAAGACAAATCTCTTTAACAGGTTCTATTTATTAAATGAACTAGTCTCTGGAGTTTTTGAAAAGAGTAAATACATAGATTATTAATACAGTCTACATTAGAAGTAAATGTACCAATTTGACGAAAATGACTACATTATTATTATTTGAGTGTTCTCAGCAGCTCGAAAGAAGTGGTGCTGTGAAGAATTCGAAGTGTTCAGCCGGGAATCGAACCTAAACCCTTCGGCTTGTGGGCGTCGCACTTTACCCACTACACCACGGCGGCCACAATTGTTGTTATTACTATACACGCCTACATACGGGGGACACTTAGAACTAACACTTCATTTGGTTTCTAGTAGACACCTCAAGAACGCACTCATCTAACCACGTCTTTCAAAAGGAAAGACAACAGCCCACTCTCGTTTTCAAAATCCCAAAGTCATGGACTGCTGATGATTGCTGTAGGGGCTAGAAATTAATTTATAAATCCAATCCACCCAACTGCCAATCAGTTTTATTCAAACAATCGATGAGAACTCAACTAATTCAGGATATCCTATCCCTAAACCATTTCAATTTCCTTTATCTCCCACCTTTTTTGCTGCCAGAGGTGCAACAAATTATAGAAAAACATTGAAACCTCAGTTCCACGTCCTCACTACAGCTACAGCAGGAGTAAGTGTGTTCCATACTTCGTCGGGTGTGCTCCAGTTCGGGTGGAGTGACTATCAGATTTTATGTTTTTGCGCACTGTCAAAACATGACTTTGACTATGATGCGACTTAAATCCGACAGTAGCCATCCACAAGACTATGCTACACAGCAGTAGTGCCATTCCGCAGTGGAGCTCACAACTTATGGAAACACCCTCGTCCTTTCAAGAATCAAACACCCATCCGTGTACGGAGGTTTTTTCTTAATCTTCGATTTGGGAACAGTCAACTCAGTGAATCACTTCATTTAATTCAACTCAGTAAGGGGGAATTTCCTCCTCTCCCTCTCTACCCCCTACTTGAACTTTTAAACCACATTGAGTCAAAAAGTTGAAAAGTGGGTCCGAGCAAAGTGTCGATTCATCGATCAACAGATGATACACACATACAGACACCAGTATCATCGGCAGAAGTCCTGCTGTCTCCCGGGGCAATTCAATCTGTTGGGAGTAAGATTAAGTGTGCCATTTCATTGGGGGAGCAATGAAGACATTTGCCTGATGAACTCAATTCTATTCAACTGCGTGGGAGGAACGCCAGTCTTTTCAAAGGTGAAATGTGAAGTCAATAAAAGGCGATCCCAGACTGTGTGTGACAGGGGAAATAAATTCATTTGACAGGCAGTGGGCAACAGCACAAACAAAATGGAAACACTTTTCCGGAGTTCAAAAAAATAAATCATTTTTTCGATTTCAGTGTGGAACGTTTCCAGGTGCGAAAGCACTTGTTGTGAATGGTCACAAGCGAACTGTTTGGTGTCATTGTCGTGAGAGAGAGATAGAGAGGGAGAGAGAGAGAAAGATAGAGAAAGAGAGATAGAGAGAGATAGAGAAAGGAAATTTAAATTTGATGCAGTGACGCCAGTTGTTTTCTTTAGTTTCTACTCGGCGTTGATTTTTTTTTCCTTACAGGGGAGAGAGCACTGACAAATGAGTAGTTGAAGTTACACCGTTATAGGCTTAAGCTCCATATTAGGTACTTCATTGTCCAGAGAATCAGAGCGCGCTGCTTCATCACTATGAGCAGCTTGGTCATGTAAACGCTTATATGGTATGCCCGCGTCAAACATTGCTTGTATAGTACAGAGGAAGCGTTAAGGACGGCAACCTTATGGAAAATGTAGACCACAGCTTCAACATGGACAGTTTTCGGTTCCGTGTCACTACTGCAACGAAACAGAGGACGTTCTCGTTGAAGACGTTCCTCATAAGTGGTGAAAGGTATGAAAGAAGCTCAACTTGGTGTGCTAAAGGAAGCTGATTAAAGATTGAATAAAGCAAGAGAAACCGTATCACTGGTGCAACGCAACAGAGGACATTCTCGTTCAGGCTGGTGCACTTAACAGATCACTCAATAATCTCCAAGACTTATAGGGGGCGCCACTTACAAAAGTCATTAATTTAATGTTAGTTTTTTTTCGTTAGTGGCGCCCCCTATATGTTGAGGGACATATTGAGTGATATGTTATGTGATGAAGGATAAAGAAGGTCCTCAACTTGGTGTGATGAAGGCAGTTTCTTGGAGGTTGTATACAGCTAAAGAGACACGTTGGTCGGGACCTAAGTAAGCTTAGACCAGAGCCAAAAGAATACGAGAATAACGAAGGACAGAGGAGCATCGTTCTTTAGTTAGAATGGTTTTAGTCTTCAAGTCAATGTTCATTCTTCAGCTTCTCACAAAAACAAATAAAAAACAGACAAGTAATAAACGTCAAATTATATCACAGCTCACTGTCCAAAAGGTGTGTCAATAAAAAAAATTACATCCCTGATCCATCGCAAGACATCAAACGTACTCCACAGACCCCATCAAGTCCTTCATTCAACCACAAGTCAGCCCTTGCAGAACAAAGAACCCATTCAGAACACTCTTAACAAAGCGAGCGGGCGGGTAGACAACCGTGCAGACGTACAGGCGGTATTGTTCCCTCAATTCCATGCGAAACCTTCATTCACGGAATTTGCATACAGCAGACAATCCGCAAGTGCGTGTGTGATTCGGAGAACCACGAAACTTCCAAGGGAACATATTGAACAGGGTGTTTGCGAATCTAAGGCATTCCCAGACGCACATTAAAGCGAATCTTAATAAACTTTTATTCACTGCGACATCGTAGTCATCGTCTCGTGCCGTGCGGGGCATCCAGTTAATTCCAAATGAGGACAAACAGATTTTCTCCCCGATGAATAAATAGTTCGAGAATCGGGCGAAAGCGATTACGATTATTGTTATTATTGGAATCAATTCGATTTTATGGTCGAGTCGGGGTTTTAAAATTCCATTTAAGGTTCACACCCATCGGACTGGTATCGAGCAACTGTCAACCGGCAGTCCCGGCCATTTGGAAGCCGAGACGCTGCTAGTGAGTGCTTAACGGTTGACAAAGTTGCTGCTGATGGAAGTTTCCAAGTTTAATGGATATGTGAAGGCTAAGTCGTCCATTTAGGGCAGAAGACAAATGCATTCCCCGCTGCTGTGTGTGTGTGAATTTTGGATTTGCGTCTGTGCGTCGGACGGCAATTGAGTGATTTAATTGCTCGGAAACGGTCATTCAATTAACCAACTGATTTATGATGCAGCGAGGGAACTTTGAAACTGAGCTGAGCTTGTTTAGCAGCACATCGCGGGGCTTCTGGTTGGTTTTTAGAGAATGTGTGCAGTTATGAGGCGAATTTATGGTACATGTTTGGGGGTTTTGGCGGACACGCATTAGGCTAAAAAAATACTGGAAAAAAGAATTGCAGTCGTTGGAGGAGCATGTTTTGCTTGTGAGTCATCTATATTATGGCGAAAGGAGTGCATGGACAGCGCGATTTACTTCAGCCCATCCACAGTTCCATGTAGTAGTCGAAGGGCTAAGCAACGAAAATCGAAAAAAAGGGACATCCCTTCTTCATGCATGCTCGATGCAAAAAAAGTGCCCTTCATATTATTTTTGGGTGGCTATGAATTTGCCGGCTAGCTAGGCCCTGGTCCCCCGTGAACTGTCGCGGTATCCATATGATCATAATTTTAAGTGGTCCATATATCCCTCTTGACTTTGACTTAATACCACCAGAATCTTTACCTACGAGTAGGACTCAGACGATTGTCTCAACCGGCTCACTTCTGGTCCTTCAAGCAGTGCCTCATCATCATCTAAATGGTTTGAGGAATGGTGTCACATACCACTTAAACGCGGCATAGACATTCCTGTTAAGCAGAAACTATGAAATGTGCTCGTATTCCAGTATACCTCGCCACTTCCTGCTACTGTTGGTAAAAAATCACTTTGAGCAACCCTTTCCATAACCTTGAGATAGTCAAAGACATCATCTTCTTCGGCTCCGCTGTAAAAAGAGGTCAATAACATCAATTCCGAAATTAAACGCTGCTTCTTTGGGCTCAAGGGGCAATGGAGTAATAAAGCGCTGGCCAAGCTGACTTTTTACATCAGCTTGATCATGCCAGTAACTTGAACGTTACAAAAAGCGGACGAGGAAGCACTCAATCTTTTAAAAAAAAAAGTTCTGCGTGGGATTTTCAGTCCTTATTACGTTGACAGCAAAGGGAGAAAAAGCTTCAACGAAAAACTTCATGGGCAACACGGCGGCAAGCGTCTGGTCAAATATTTGCTTATACTTCGCTTAAGATGACTCCGCCATGGGAATGGATTCCACTGCTCTGACCCGAAAAGTCTTCGAATCCGTGCAATTAAGACAACGCAACAGAGGACGACCTAGGTTAAGGTGACGCACAGAAGTGGGGGATGACCCCAACCAACTTGGAGGGCAACAACTTGGAGGGCGCAACTGGAGGCAGCTGACGAGGCCGTGCTGGCTGGAAAAGCATATTAGTTGAGGCTCAGGTCTACCCCAGACTGCACCGCTTATAGTCCTTTCGAATGGTGTCTAAGTTATTAGTCAAAAGGTTTGTTATCTTTGCCAACATTTTTATATTTCATTTGGGCTTGTGTAAGTACTGGTTTCTAGAGTTTCTTAATGTTTTCGTCCGCATAAGCAGTAGTCAGAGTGCCTTTCAAAGGGATATTTTCAATGCTTTCTCTCCGTGTTTCAAACTTACTTGATCACTCTTTCGCAGTAAATAACAACAGTGCACAACCTTTATAAACAGCAACCATATCTGCATGAATATTTTATTCACCTTTTCCCTCTTTCGAATGAAGTCTAGTTACAATTCACCATTCTCCCTCGCAAAGAGAATTAATAGCCACAATTTGTGTGCATCAATAAAAGTTTCTTGCTGTGATTTTCTTGAAAATTAATTAATACATAATTTTTGGATGGCGCTGCGGTCTACAGGGAGACTAGAACCCATCTTTCTCACCAACCACGAAGAATGTCTTTTATATTTCGAGATTGGGCAACTCTAGGGTTGCAATCTGGCAACTGCCAGCTCTATCGTTAAGTTTGACATTTCTGAGGCAATACGTACTCAAAACGTTTTGACATACAAGCGCTATTTGTATTGTTTAATAATAATAATAATTGTTGGTGCTACAGTCCAAAGGGGGACCAGGGCCTAGCTTGCTCTTAAACTGCTCGTGTTCTGCGCGGTACTGTTCTCTCACGAATATAAGGGACCAACAGTTTTATACCAACTCCGAACGGCGAAATTTGAGAAGCTTTCTTAGACAGTTATTACTCTTTGAGTGTTGTCAGCAGCTCGAAAGAGGTGGTGTCGTGAAAAATTCGAAAAGTTGGTGTTGAGCTGGGAATCGAACCTACACCCTTCGGTGTGTGAGCGTCGCACTCTACCCACTACGCCACGGCGGCCACTATTTGTGTTGTTTACAGTAACTTAAAAGATTCATCTTGCCCAAAAAATGGAATTAAATCGTGAAAATTTTCGTGCGATTATTTTTTACAACTTGCAACGTGGTTTAACTCAACAACAGTGCATCGATGAATTTAATTAAATTTTTGGCGATGAAGCTTCATCAAGTAGCAGTGTTTATCGATGGTATGGTGAATTCAACCGAGATCGTAGTTCACTCCAAGACAAATTTCGTGAAGGTCGTCCAACATCAGTTGTCGTTCCGGTAACCATTAATGCTGCGCGCCAACTGATATTGCAAAATCTTCATGTGACCTATCGTGAGATTGAGGCAACCTTAGGCATTAGTGGGACTAGCATACATTCTATATTGCATGAACATTTGACCGTCAAAAAATTTGTTCGCTTTGGATCCCACACAATTTGTCAGTCGGTTAAAAAAAAAAGGCTCGTGTCGATTGGTCGAAAGAAATGCTCCAAAAATACGATAGCGGTGCTTCGGAACACGTCTATGATATCGTAACAGGTGATGAATCGTGGATTTACGCGTATGAATCCGAAAGTAAACAGCGGTCGACTGTATGGGTGTTTCAAATTGAACCAAATCCAACAAAAGTTGCTCGCGCACGAAGCGCTTCCAAGCAAACGGTCGCTTGTTTTTTCGGAAAAACTAGACATGTCACAACCGTACCACTAGAACAACGCAGAACAGTCAATTCTGAGTGGCACACAACCATTTGTTTGCCAGTTGTCTTCCAAGAAATCAGGGAAACCAACCGCCGAAGACGGATCACCCTTCACCACGACAATGCAAGCTTTCACACATCGGCTCAAATAATTGCATTTTTGAGCATCCGAAACATCGATTTGATGAGTCATCCCCCGTATGGTCCTGATTTGGCACCGAATGACTTCTTTTTATTCCCGTATGTAACAAATAAAATGAGAGGTCAACGTTTTTCGACACCTGAAGAAGCGGTTGATGCGTTCAGAATGCATGTTTTGGAGATACCTCAATCAGAGTGGCAAAAGTGCTTCGACAATTGCTTCAAACACCTGCAAAAGTGAACAGATCTTAATGGAGAATAATTTGAAAAACAATTAAGCTATTTTTGATGATAAATATTTGCTTTTGTTCTCTAATCTGGAAATATAAAAAGCAACCCTCGTCCTTGTCTTCTGCACGGTATTGTTCTCTCACTAGTAGAAGGGACCTACAGTTTTTTGCCGGCTCCGAACGGTGACATTAGACAAGCTTTTTCTTAGGCAGTTACTGCTCTTTGAGTGTTGTCAGCAGCTCGAAAGAGGTGGTGCCGTGAAACCGGGAATCAAACCTGGACTTCAGCTTGTGAGCTTCGCACTCTATCCACTACGCCCCGGCGGCCACTACTTACTTGGGCATACTGGCGATGCTACACTTGCTTTCATTACTGATGCTGTTCTTCCAACTCGCTACATAGACAAGCTACACACATTAGGTTCTCTGTCAGAGGTTGTGTAGCATTTCTTAATTGCTTACCGCCAGGTAAAAATACACTCACCCGCTACAGAACCAGCGAATGCCCAACAGACGTTAGTCCAATCCCATCACTGTCATCCACCAAGGAACTGGACGGGCTTATGTGAGATCGTCTCCTTCCATAACAGAGCAGCCAAAGCACTCCATACACACCTACACAATCTAACTATTTGAGTTTGATAGGATTGTCAAAGATGGACACTGGACTGTTTACCTCTTCTCTATGTGGGCTGTCATAAACTGATGTTACATCAGTAAATACTCAGCCTGTCCGTCTGGGTCTATGTTCGATTCCCGGCTGAACACCCCGAATTTTACACGGCACCAACCCTTTCGACCTGCTGCCAACAGTCACACCTCTTTCGAGCTGCTGCCAACACTCAACTAATTAAGGAAGTTTCTCAAATTTCACCGTTCTGCGTCGCCAAAAAACTGTAGGTCCTTTCTACTCGTGAGAGAACAGTAGCGCACATCACGAGTAGTTGATGAGCAAGCTAGGCCCTGGTTCCCCTTTGGACTGTAGCGATAACAATTATTATTACTTCTCTGTCTGTCCAAACAGACTAAGTATTTACTGATATAAAATCAGTTTATGACATTTTCCATTCTCCGTTCCTCGAAAAGTACCTTTTGGGACTTTTCGAGGAATTTCGAATTCTGAAAAATCGATCGTGGAAAGATAACGTCCTGTTAAGTTGAGCACAAACGATTTCAGACCTTCTTACAAACCAGAAATGAAGACTTTTGGGGACAAAATTCAATGTTAGTTGCGGTAAATAAAGGAATCCCCTTTCTTGTGGATGGGGTAAACAGGACGGAACGGGATTCCAATCGTCATATATGGTTCGACCATTTCTTCACAAATTCCCAAACAAGTCTTACGCAGCTGCTTTTAACATTTTTACAGATCGTCTATCCAGCAGAAAGGCAGAAATTCTTATCCTCGTTAAAATTCAAATCAGTTTTTTCCTTGCAGTTGTATTTGGGTGTACATCGTTATGTAACAGTTGCCATTCTTGAGACTCTATCACAAACTGTCAACTTATGTCACTGTTGCTTAAAAGAAATATCAGTCAACCTGGACGCCTTGGAATCGAGAATATCCCGCAGATGAATGGATGCGTGGTACGTTCAAAATCAAATTCAACACTCAACGTGCGAATTAACGCATTGCATCCACAAAATGTGTCTCTTTAACTAATTTCACAGGGATCGTATCAAGAAGTTGTCTGAATTAGGAAAGTGCAAAAACATTTATGCTTCTTTTTTAAATCGTCATCAAACACCAAAAGCACTGAACAAAAAACGGCAATTGTCACTTCATTTGCGTTTTATACGAGCGACAATCGCTCAATAAACCCTCTATCCGAAGAATCAGCATCTTGAAGGCGAAAAATATTTGAGAAAGTTGAAAAATAGCACCCCTTCACCCAAATGAACCTCTCAAACAATACTTACCACTCCGAAAAGCCGCAAAAAGCTACACAATTCGTCACTGCCTGCCGCCGACTTAGCCGAGAGGCAGCAAACAGGTTACACATGAGTCCGCTCAGTTTACAGCTCATTCTCAGACGAAGCAGTAATTTGAAATTTTATGTTCACCCTTTCGGCGGTGCGCTCATCCGACTGAGGCGGTGCATAAATCTCGTAAAACCCAACAACGTCCTGTCGCCGCTAAATCACCTCAGCTAAGCTTCAAATTCAAAGGCCAAACAAAGCCGCAGACAGACAAAGCTATCTCGAGAAAAAACGAACCACAACACAATACAAGTCAAACGCGAGCGAATTCATTTCCCCGGCAACCTTTTAAATTACTTATCAACAAAAATACTCGCAAAGTCATCCAGTGATGGCGCTTTTCCAGCCACATCCACTGGTGGCGTGTCTCTGCAGACGTCGTCGTTGTCAGTCGACCGGCTGAAAGGTAAGACGGCAATTTATGAACATCACCACCCCATCACCAGCATTACCCGACCTCTATTAGCATTGACACAGTCAACCGCAACAAATGGGGCCAGGCGCTCCCAGACAAATAGAGCAATCTCTCAGTTTCATTTAGCTGATTGCAATTGATTTTGCTTTCGTTGAATTCCGTCCCCCCGGCGAGGAGGGCCGCCGGAGTGTGCTTAAGCGACAAAGCCAATAGTCGGTGGTGTGGAGGTGGGAACTCTTTTCGGGGGGGAGATCTACAGATGCGAAGTCGGGTGAAATTGGGCGCGAAATGCTCACTTACACCCTATTGGTGCGGCATGAAGATGCACTCTGACGGGCGGCGAGTTGGGGGAATTGGGTTCGAATCGGGATAGAGATGAAGAGGTTGGGTCAATTGACTTGAGTGAGGAATGATTGGCTGGTGCAGGCATTCGGGCGATAATTACACTGATTGGATTCCGTAAATTGTGCTATTTACTGGGACCTCGATTAGTGGCAGTGATTGAGCAGACAGCGGTTTGCCCTGTTGGATTGGATAGATCATTACTTGTTTGTGACTGTGATCAATTAGTTACTGTTCATTAAGCATCAACTGGTCCTTCATTAGACAATCGGTAATTGCATTTAAGACGTTCCAATACAGTTTACTCGTGAGAGAACAGTAGCGCGCCCAACACGAGTAGTTGAAGAGCAAGCTAGGCCCTGGTCCCCCCTTGGACTGTAGCGCCAACAATTATTAAAACAGTTTACTTCTCTGTTTTAAATGCTTCGAAATGTACATACGTTCTCGGGTTTTTAAGCAGGAATTGTCCTTTCCACGGACAGAGCCGGACATTGGTGTCTGTAGCTTTAAGGAGATTCCAATTCTTTTGCCGCTAAGGAAATGAAGGGAATTGAATAGACGCGGTTACATTAACTGCTCATAGCGCAGAATCCATCCCAAGCGTCATATGGGGAGCACAAATTAGAGTTACAAATCCGGTCTGTTATTTTGTATTCAACAAATTTTCAGTCGGATAGGACTACTGTACTTTCTCTAGGGGGCAGGGGCCTGTCCACTTGAGGCAACTTTGTTGATCGCGCTCAACAAGTTGAGCTGGCGCCACTATTGTCGTTAGTGCACAGGTCAAGTTGACATACAGACTGCGCGCGGCGCCTTCTGGATAGCCATCACAACACCCGTTATATGGTGTGTGGAGCGAACCCCTCTCCACGAAGTTTAAATAATGCGCCTGGCCTACTAGTCTGTTGTGCGTGAGGGTTACTTTCTCACCACGTAAAAATAAATAGATCATGCCACGGATAAGATCGGACTTAATGTTGAAGATCGCAGCAAACGTTGAACCAAAGGACGTCCGAGACCCTGGACTGCTACCAGGAAGTCCAATGGCACGGGAACGGCAAAAAACGATGAAAAACTGCAATATCTTCTACAGCTATTGTTACACAGAGTAAAGTCAGCGCGGATTCGGATTCCGATTTATTGTTAGAGGCAGACTTAAGTTTTGAGCAGCAAAAAGTCTTGAGCTACGACAGCAAACCTCTTATGCCAAATCGCATCAAGGCTAAATCCGGGAATATCAGCCGAAATCGATCCATTTATTGAGCCGGTCCTTAATGTCTTTACCTAACCGGTGACTCCCTAAATCGGTTTGCATCCATCGAAAGTCCATCCATCCATCGAATGCAGTTGGTGGGGTAAAGCCTCGTATTTTAACGTTTTCAGCTACTCTTTGATTGAACGAGCCACGTAGATGGAACTCGATCGTGTTGAAAATCGCCTTGTTATGCATTTTGGTCTTTTCTGGCCGTTTTCCGTGAAAGGCACGGCAATTGCGTTAGTCGTAGTCCGTAACGCTTCCGTTTTCATCGGTTACACCTTAGCTTTAGTAGCTTTTAGTAAACTACATTGCTCTGGTCCCACCGTAAGCAGATTATTACCTTTAAAGCGTAAAAGCCTTCTTTCGGTGGCGATGTAGACGGCCATAGAACGGGTTCACCAGACATTTCATAGCATTTCTTCTTCCTTGAGAAGTCATAAAGTATTGACTTTTGATCTCCAGTCACGATCCACTAAGAAATGTCCTTTCTTTGATGCCTTTCAAGAAACAGTTCTGAAGTCAAAACTTGATTTTTGACATGTATCAGTTTCGACTTTTAAGGCACCAAATTTCTTTGTTTAACGAATACAAATGTCACTACCCGAACGACAATTGGTTGCGGAGTAGCCCACAACGATTTTGTTCACTCTAAACTTGATATTGATGGATCTTGATCCATTAAAGGCTACAATCCCTCACTTTCGAACTTTTATGGTTGTCTAAGGCGCTGTTTGTCTTAACCACTTTTGAAACGTCAAAACCACTCTGCGCATCAGTCGGAGCAGATTCATTATAAACTCCTACAAGCATTTAATGGACTTCGCCTTCATTTGTCTTCTGCTTACAAAAAATTAAAAGTTTATTCTAGCAAACTTTGAAGTTCTTTGTTTTATTTCAGACATTTAAATCAGACATTTTTGAAGAGGCAAGAAACCATGGTTGTCTAAAACAGAGGCAAATGCACACTAGCTATCGCTGATAAATGTCAAACCCTTCCAATGAAGTATGCAGTCGCTTCCAAGATCACCCACAATATGCAGGTGGCGCCATCTATTGAAAGCAGACCAAATTAATTCGCACTCTCAATATCTAGCACCATCTTAGGCATTCAAGAATAATAATAATTGTTGGCGCGACAGTCCACAGGGGGACCAGGGCCTTGCTTGCTCATCAACTACTCGTGTTGTTCGCTACTGCTTTCTCACGAGTAGAAGGAACCTACAGTTTTTTGGCGACTTCGAATGGTGAAGTTTGAGAAGCTTTCTTAGGCAGTTATTACTCTTTGAATATTATCAGCAGCTGGAAAGAGGTGGTGCCGTGGAAAAATTCGAGGTGTTCAGCCGGGAATAGAACCTAGACTCTTTGGCGTGTCGGGTAGAGCGTCGCACTCTACCCACTACGTCACGGCGGCCACAAACTATGCTAATATGCTACGGTAATCGAAAAACCTTCACATTTAATCGAAATTGACGTACTTTCTTGGCCTCTACACTCCCTGGTTTTCCATTGGAATGACTGGACTTTGGTTTCAATGCTATAACCATATACCAATGACTCGTCACCAGTTATGATCCTCTTAAGCAAATCTGGATCGCCATTTTTATCATTCGACAATTCCTGAGCGATGCTTGTTCGACATTTTTTTGGAGTCAAAACTCAGCAATTATGGAAGGAACTTCGCTGCCATACGCTTCATGCCCAAAATTTCCGAAAAAATTGGATCGCACGAGCCGACCGATACGTCGACATCTTCAGAAACTGATCTAATAGTGATTCGACGATTTCCATAAGAATGCTCTTCACTTTTTCAACATTTTCATTGGTTGCTTGATTTGCGAGCATCGTCATTCGCATCTTCACGGCCTTCTTGAGAAGCTTGTACTACTTGTAAACATTGTTTTGACTTAGGGTACTTCACCGTCAACATTTCAAGTCTTCCTGAGAATTTTATTTCATTTCTACACAAAATTTAATGAAAATACTTTGAGCCACATTTTTCGACAGCAGGTAATCGCCGAACACGTAAAACATGTCTACGTCTGATGCCTCACACAAACAGCTGAAATTTGTACAAAGCGAGTGTACCAACATAATAATAATTTTATGGAATCGAACACAGACCCTTCGGTGTGAGCATCGTGCTCTACTCACTACGCCAAGGCGGCCACGGGCATTCTAGAAAGTACAAAAAATTTAACTAACGCTCAAAATTCAGCAAGAATTTAAATTTCAGTCCACTCCAAATTGTCTGCTTACCCTTATCAGCGATGACACTGATGAATTTCACATCCAATTGGGCATTCTTATCATCAATAGCGCATCTAATACAGATTCCCGGGATACCCTTGCAAGCAACACACACACCACAGCCACCCATCAAAGTATTCCTTCGACGTAACAAGAGACCGGCCAAATGCTCCCCCACCAAAATGACTGCCAGATTTTCTTTTCAGACACGATTCATAACACAGACAAACTATTGTGTTCCAGCGGATATTTGTATCTGAAAACAACGAGTTTTTGTCCCCGGCCATACATCGCTCACCGAGGCAGTGGCCATAAACAACATTTTCGCCCAACAATGCCGCCGTCCTGCGAAATGTTCCAACAATCGTACACCCTGTCCGCACTCTGGGCGCCCAGTGAGTGACCTCATAAAAGAAGGATGCTCCTCGACGCATAAAGATTACAAGAGTTACGCCGCCGTCTCCGAACAACAGGGAGCGAACCAATATCCGAAAATAGTGTTTACCCACGCAACAATAGATAGGAATTTTTTTCATGCCCTTCCATCCCCTTCTATCCCACTGCATCCCTTATCCCTTACAAATCAGCAAGTATTCCACGTACGCACCGGAGTGGCTGGCTGCTCATGTAAATGAGACTCACCGCCCAGAATGTCCTGCGACACTTATCCCTGCACTCTGCCAGACGAAATTAAAAGATTCTCCCGTTTGAAGTATCTCGGGGGGCTGCAACGACGGGTGTTTGCCTGCAAATTTACGGCGCAAAACGAATTTATGCAGCAGTCATTAGGAGAGCTGATTAGAGTTTTGCGATAACCAGCAAGGAAAATTAATGCCTGCCCGATGGCGGGGAGTCCAACGTGCACCGGCGACGACAACGCACTAGATCCCGGTGACAGTCGACGTGCAGCTCGTAAACTCTGCCCCCAACGACTGATGTGCGTTGGCAGTTAACAGGCCCCTCAAGTACTTAATTTGCAGTTGTCTGCGAGGCGTTGGAGGGAAATTTAAAGTCTTCCTCTAGAAACTGAGTGCTGTGGGGAGCCGATACTCCCTTGCGGCCACCAACGCCCGACGGGAAATGGAATTAATGGTGTCGCACGAGCAGTTAAGTTACTCCTTCAAATGAGTGCGGGTGTATGCTCGAAACTCGACTCCATATTAAAGTGGATGTGCTCAAGGAGACGGCAATCTATTGGTGGTTTCATCAGATTTGCACTCGGCAGGAGGGATCGGGCGCAAAGTTCAAGAGCCCTCGAGCTACCATAATTAATGCCCCAAGCACACATAGGTATTAAGTATCATGTGAGCGCACGCAACACCAGCAAGCCCGGAGCTAATCACTGGAAATTATGTTAAACTTGCGTGGAACATGGCCCTTAACATTTCACCGTCTGGTGGCGGAGGGTGTACATGATTGGGCATTCCGGGAAAATTGCCGCATAAATCAGATGATATCGGGCTGGTATCGAGTGAAGGATATTAGTGCTGCTGTGCTGGCGCTTGCTGGCTGCTAAAATGCCGGCGATGTTTGGGTGTGTTCCCTTGAAGTTCGTTGGAAAGTTTTGTGTGGTGATTAGTTTGGACTTTCATTGTGGCGATCATGTAACGGGCGCCTGGGTCATATTTCGTAAAATTTCGAGTGCTTGATGAAGGAAGTGAGTGTTGTTGGGTGCAGAGGTTTGGGGTGGTATTGGCGGAGGGATGTTGTTGGGTTTCTACCTTTTAGTCGATTCTGGTAGAAACTTTTGATGGAAATGTGTTCCCTGGATTAAGGAAACGAAGAATAGAAAAAGTGCCTACATTCCACAAAACTACTGGCGCACTCATCTCCCATGTGCGGAGGGGGCCTAGGGTTTAATATTGATTCAAATTGGTGTAATTTGAGGAACAACAGGAACACACTTGGCAGAGGAATGGAGGAAAGTTCAGTTCGGTAATCTGACGGAAACCTCTGGCGTGTGAATGGATGCTCATGCATCCACCACCATGGCGATCAATAATAATAATAATAATTGTTGGCGCTACAGTCCAAAGGGGGACCAGCGCCTAGCTTGCTGGAGTAGAAGGGACCTACAGTTTTTTGCCGACTCCGAACGGCGAAATTTGAGAAGCTTTCTTAGACAGTCTTTGAGTGTTGACAGCAGCTCGAAAGAGGTGGTGCCGTGAAATATTAGAAAAATTGGTGTTGAACTGGGAGGCGATCAATGCTGAAGAAAAACCAAGCCTAGTCCAATTTTTGGTGGTTAAAGTAAGTGAACCAAAACTAGTAATGCCTAGCTGAGACGCAATCCATCTCAAAGTGGGGCATATAACGTCGGTTCCTAAAACTCTCCAGTCGATAGGGTTTCTCCCTAGGACAAGTAAGGTCTTACACATGATAAAATTCAGACCATTGAAAAAAGGGGTGAAGACCCTTAAGTCGCTTCCACTTCAGTTTAGGTTGCGAAACAACAAATGATAAAATAGGCTAAATGCCGCTGTAGTCCACAGCGGGAACTATGGACCAGATTCTCCAGCAACTCTTTCAATGTCACAACGTCGCACGGCCGAATTCTTCTTCTTCTTGTGGCGCTACAGTCCGGGGTGGACCTGGGCCTCAACCAACATGCCTCTCCAGCCAGCACGATGTTTCGCCAGCTGTCTCCAGTTGCGCATTCCAAGTTGGTTGAGGTCCTTCTCCACTTGTGTGCGAATTAGAGAAATTTATTCATAGGCAACAGCATCTTGAAGGAGGCGGTGAAGTGTAAAAACTCGGGGAGTTTCTGGAATCAAACCTGGGACCTTCAGCGTTTGAGGAAGCTCTTGTACAGTATACAGTGCGATACATTATACGACCCGTCCATATTGGTTGTCGAAATTTTGTTTTTATTTGCGTTTGACTGATTGACAGGGAGTTGCTGTTTCACACCTTTTCCCAACATGCCCACTTGCCACTCTTAAATGGAAAATATTCACTTAGAGCTCAGATCAGTGCTGAGAAAGTTCACACCGTGACCAATGGTTTGTTGGACGGCAGTCAACTAGGGACCTGAATTATAGTGTGTTGCATATTGAATTATATTGAACATAGTTGAATTACTTTGACAGCTCTCTCCATTGTGACTGACACATAAATGTTTGTCACCACTTACTTCAGAAAACTCCATTAACCATGTAACAAGCATCACGTCTACAGAGAAACTAATAAATTAATTAAATCTCAACTATATGTAGTTATTTCCATTATTTGACGTACATTACAACATAGTGGTTTGCTTCGAGGCCCTTTATCAGCTAAACATGGTGTATATTTGTTTCAGGATGTGTATTTGAAAGGCAGAGGCTATGAATGCCACGAACTCCTCCTTGGAGTTGATTGTCATAACGTAATGTGCCAGAAAACACTGCCCACAAACATGAACGTCAGGAAAAACATACGGAATGGTGGGCTGTGCCAAGTCACTTCCTTTCCCCGACATCTCGGCAAACCGAACGTCGCTCGCAAACACGAAGAAAGTTCATCGTATGTATGCATATTCGAGATCTGTACAAAAAATAAGTTGAAGTTAAAATTTTGCGGACTATGTACGTTCGATTATCGTTTTCTTTTATTTTGTTATGTTGTGGCCACCGTGGAGTAGTCAGTAGCGTGCGACTCTCACACGCCGAAGGGTCTAGGTTCGATTCCCGCCTGAACAACACAAATTTTTAACACGGAATCACCTCTAACGAGCTGCTTACAACACTCAAAGTGTAATTACTGTCTAAGAAAGCTTCTCAAAACTTCGCCGTTCGGAGTAGGCAAAAAATGTAGGTCCCTTCTACTCGTGAGAGAACAGTAGTGCGCACAACACGAGTAGTTCATGAGCAAGTTAGGCCTTGTCATATGCGGACTGTCGTGACATAAAATTATTATTATGTTGGTACACTCGCTTTGTACAAATTTCAGCTGTTTGTGTGAGGCATCAAAGGTACGTGTTTTACGTGTTTGGCGATTTCTTGCGGTTGAAAAATGTGGCTCAAAGTATATTCATTCAATATAGTTTGAAAATTCGAAATAAGTCCTCAGAAACACTGGAAATGTTGACAGTGACATACGATGGGTGTAGTCTGATTCCAAAAATGTTTGAAAGTGGTACAAGCTTGTCAAGAAGGCCGAGAAGATGTGAATGACGATGCTCGCTCTTGACTACCCAGCACATCAAGCAAATGAAAATGTGGAAAGTGAAGAGCATTCTTATGGAAAATCGTCGAATCACTATTAGATCAGTTTCATCATGCTATGCAATTTTCTCCGAAATTTTGAGCATGAAGCGTGTGGCAGCGATGTTCCTTCCATAATTGCTGACTTTTGACTCCAGAAAAATGCCGAACAAGCATCGCTCAGGAATTGTCAAAAACAGCGATCCAGATTTGCTTAAAAGGATCATAACTGGAGCTGAAACATGGGTATATGGTTATAACATTGAAACCAAAGTCCAGTCATTCCAATGGAAAACCAGGGAGCGTCAATGCCAAGAAAGTACGTCAATTTTGATTAAATGTGAAGGTTTCTCGATTACCGTAGCATAGTAGCATAGTTTGTGGCCGCCGTGGCGAAGTGGGTAGAGTGCGATGCTCTACCCGACACGCCAAAGAGTCTACTCCCGGCTGAACACCTTGATTTTTTCACGGCACCACCTCTTTTAAGCTGCTGATAACATTCAAAGAGTAATAACTGTCTAAGGAAGCTTCTCAAACTTCGCCGTTCAGAGTCGGGAAAACACTATAGGTCGTTCTACTCGCGAGAGAACAAAAAATAAGTTGAAGTTAACATTTTGCGGACTATGTACGTTCAATTATCGTTTTCTTCTATTTATTTATGTTTATGTATTGTTAGCATCCTGCTCTACCTACTACGCCAAGGCGGCAACAGGTAGAGCACAATGCTCATACGCCGAAGGGTCTAGGTTCGATTCCCGCCTCGACACCCCGAATTTTTCACGGCATCGCCTCTTTCGAGCTGCTTACAACACTCAAAGTATAATAACTGTCTAAGAAAGCTTCTTAATTTTCGCCGTTCGGAGTCGGCAAAAAAAACTGCAGGTCCCTTCTACTCGTATGAGGACAGTAGCGCACACAACACGAGGAGTTGAAAAGCAAGCTAGGCCCTGGTCCCCCTGTGGAAAGTTGCGCCAACGATTATTATTATTTTTGATAGCATTGTACATCTGGAGGTCTTACCACTTTCTCGTATGGTCACTAAGGAGTATGATGTTAAGGCGATGCGCCGCTTGCCAAGAAAATGTCCGGAATTGTGAAAAAAAACAATTAATGGCTTTTGCATTATAAAAAGGCACCTGCTCACTCGTCATGCCTGTTCGTAGCTTTTTTCATGCACTAGGCACCGTGTTCACCAAATCTGGCCTCTCTGCGACTTTTTCCTGTTCCCAGTATTGGAGACTCCCATGGAATGACGGCATTTTGCAACGATTCGCTGAAGGAGCTCAAGGGCGTACCAAAAAGTGCTTACCAGAACTGCTTCGATGATTGGAAAAAACACTAACTGAACTACATTATATCTGAGTGAAACTACTTTGAGGAAACTGCTTTAAGGTGTACAATGAACCAGTGTTTGAGTCTGAGTGCTCCAGAGCAGTTTGTCCCAACCTCAAAAAAAAAATTAAAAAAAAAAAAATTTGAGAAACAAAGTAGAAATTGGGAAACAAATAATTTGTATGCGTAGTGCGTAGAGTGCGGCATTCATACGCCGAAGGTCCAGGTTCGATTTCTGGCTGAACACCTCGAATTTTTCACAGCACCAACTCTTTCGAGCTGCTGATAACACTGAAACAGTAATAACTGTCTAAGGAAGCTTCTCAAACTTCGCCGTTCGGAGTTGGCAAAAAACGGTAGGTCCCCTCTACTCGTGGGAGAACAGTAGCGCGCAGAACACGATTAATTTATGAGTAAGCTAGTCCCTGGTCCCCTGTGGACTGTCGCACCATCCAACTTGTAGTATGGCGAAGAAAGAAAAACGAAAATCGGTCTTATTTTTTGAACGGACCTCAAATGAGGCAAAAAGTTTTACCGTCGGATGGGGCCACTTTCGAATGAGGTGATTGGTGGTCTCAACCCTACAACTTATGGTCGTGTTGTTCACATCCATTAAATTGAGGAACTAAATTGAAATTTCGAGCTTCATAAGAAAGTAATGAAATAAATACATGCGTGAGCCCGCAAGGGCAAATTCTCAAACACAGCGTGATTATTAACGCTGTGTTGTGGTCTTTCAAATTTGGGAGGGTGAGAAATTGATTTGAAAGAAATTGTTTGGTGTTCAAGGCACTGACTACCAAACTGTTTTGCTGTGATACGAAGTTATGAAGTAATGATAAGGGCACTTTTGGTGGTTCTTCTGGTGTTGTCACATAGAGGGCGCACAAAATACAGCGCTGGTGTTATCTTGCACGATAAATGCAAGACATGAGGAAATTTAGGGATTTTATCAATCCGGTGAAAAGCGGAGAGATGAAATCACCTAAGTGGAGAGTTTGATACTTTCTTATTTAAATAGGAAAAAGAAGTTGGGCAAATATGGACCCACTTGACCTCATAATAATAATAATAATTGTTGGCGCTACAGTCCAAAGGGGGACCAGGGCCTAGCTTGCTCATCAACTACTCGTGTTGTGCGCGCTACTGTTCTCTCACGAGTAGAAGGGACCTACAGTTTTTTGCCTACTCCGAACGGCGAAATTCGAGAAGCTTTCTTAGACAGTTATTACTCTTTGAGTGTTGTAAGCAGCTCGAAAGAGGTGGTGCCGTGAAAATTTCGAAAAATTGGGGTTGAGCTGGGAGTCGAACCTAGACCCTTCGGCGTGTGAGCGTCGCACTCTACCCACTACGCCACGGCGACTACTTGACCTCATCATAGATCGAAAAACACTCTAAGCAGTGGGAATTATCCAGCAAACGTGCTTTGTATAACGACTGTCTTAACCACCGGTAAAACAAAGATATTTGTTCTCTGGGACTCACAGAGGCAAGTCGACTACGGCTTTACATTGCCGAATTGTTGGTCAATTTGATGTTAATTTCTAGACACAAGGTTCTACTTCGGGATCGGGAATAAAACCCATTCACCAAACTAAAGTGCCAGTTCACATTTTCGTCGGCGCCGCGCTAAATAGTTCTCATTAGGTTCGACACAGCACGGTACGTTTTTGTTTTCAAAATAGAGAAACTAATTCAAGTTTCAAAGAATTGGAGGCGACTAAAGGCCTATTGCTGCTCCCATGTCAGTACTTTCGAAAATTGCAGAACAATTCATTTTTCTTTTTTTTCGAAGGTTCTTTTGCTGTAAGGTTCATATCAGCATGACTGCGTTTGAAGAAGACAGCGCACTCTTTGCACGCCATTGTTCGTCAGACGACATGCTTCTTGTCCATCTAAGTCTCATGTGATACACTTGCATTCTTAGATGGAATGAAAGAAAAGAAAGAGGAAGAAAAGAATTTTTATATATGGATTCACGCATCTACTACGCCTTGCAAACTTTTCCGAAGTGCAATTGTCTATAAAAACAGTCACTTTTCATTGGTAAGGAGCCAGATCCTTTATCACATCTGACCATAGTACCCAATTGAACAGGATTCCACATCCAATCGAAAGGTGATTCCCTTAAACATATTAACTGCTACGGTCCAGACCGTTGATTACTTCTAGATCTTCTTACGATTTGGACTTATATCTCAATACTCATACAAGTGAGCCAACAGCACGTTCAGGCTGAAACTAAGTTGCAGGCGACCCTAGCCTGTAGTGTGTAGCACTATACAGTCTGTAGCATTGTACAGTGTGTAGCGCTGTACAGTGTGTAGCGCTGTACAGTGTGTAGCGCTGTACAGTGTGTAGCGCTGTACAGTGTGTAGCGCTGTACAGTGTGTAGCGCTGTACAGTGTGTAGCGCTGTACAGTGTGTAGCGCTGTACAGTGTGTAGCGCTGTACAGTGTGTAGCGTTGTACAGTGTGTAGCGCTGTACAGTGTGTAGCGCTGTACAGTGTGTAGCGTTGTACAGTGTGTAGCGCTGTACAGTGTGTAGCGCTGTACAGTGTGTAGCGCTGTACAGTGTGTAGCGCTGTACAGTGTGTAGCGCTGTACAGTGTGTAGCGCTGTACAGTGTGTAGCGTTGTACAGTGTGTAGCGCTGTACAGTGTGTAGCGCTGTACAGTGTGTAGCGCTGTACAGTGTGTAGCGCTGTACAGTGTGTAGCGCTGTACAGTGTGTAGCGCTGTACAGTGTGTAGGACAGTACAGTCTAGCTGCACAACTATGTTGATCCTCGTTGGATTCCTTAGCACAAGGACCAGTGGTACCACCATTCCACCAAACAGTGCTGTGCCACAAGGACAGAAGGTTATTCAACGCCTTCCAGGGAAAGGTCCTGATAGCATCTGCACTGTGCCTTGTCTTAAGAACCCGACTGGCATCCCATCGGTAGAGCTGATGTTGACAGCTCCGAGGTCTCAAACTTCATTGTAACGTGGTCTTTCACAGAGTACATACAACAAGCCCTTGGACCTAGACCCACACAAGCACTCTTCGGATTCAATAAGAGTCACTTGAACAGAAGTAAATTTAAGGAACTGTTAGAAAGAATGGAGTTTACTAGTGACACGCAAAGAAATAACAAGAGTCCGATTTTTCTGCCATTTCTAAGACAGTCACTGGTGAAGAAAACCTTAAGAAACATACCCTCCAAGCCCCCTCCGTCTATTCCGCGATACTTTATACTGGAAGACTTCTCCTGAGGCTGAGTAAAATGCTTCTCTAGATGATTTCGAGACAAGAGGAGAAAACGTGTGTTCAGGGATCCACCAGTCGACCACTCTCCTCTTATGGACCTGTCCATTTATTTCAGAATTTATTTGAATTCACAGCAGGTCACTTCACACAGTGCAGTCACATTTCGAAAGTCAACTGGTTCACATTTAAAAGAACTCCAAATGTGCCGAAAATTGTGTCGAGTCTTCAGAGAATGACAACTTCTGTCAGCGAACGAGGTTAACGGCGTTCATCTTTGAATTTCAATTTCACAACTCTGACGTCTATTCAGTAAATGTTGCAGTCAACATTGACATCACTTTTCTGAAACCGCACGCGATCTACTTTCTAACCACGTCACTTGGTCCTCATTTCGCAAGGAAAAAGTACCAATCGTGTGAGAAAAGTACTCCGCTTACAGGGTGGACAGCATTAAAATTCCTCAAAACCGCTGAGCTAAAATCAGCGCGGATTCAAGTATTGAATCAACCACACATTCGTGTCGACAGAATTTTGGAATTTTTACGAGTTCTCCTTACCCGAGGAGGCAATGACTGCAGCCAGCAGGTCGACTGGGGAACTCAAACTCCAAAATAATGAAGCTTGATGGAATTTAAGTCGGGGATATTTTTAACCTTATTTCGGTGTTGATACCGTATTTATGTTCATTCCTAAATTTAGACTGAAATAATTGCGCAAGGGAACTGGTAAAAGTTTCTTTGTCTGTTTTCTTCATTGTCACGGTCTTGTTTTGTTTCGCACCCTGTCGGTGTTCCGTGATGTACCGTAATTTTCGAGAATTACCCCGAATTCAAATTTTGCTGTTCTCGATTTTTCTCCTTATTTCCTTATTTCGTGGCACTGAAGGAAAGTGAGATTGTATCGAGGGATGTTTGCTAGTCAAGTTTTGGCCTGTGCACTGCTTTCAGTCTTTGACTTCCAGGTGTTTCTGTGTAAAAATGGTGTAACTGAGCATTGTGGACACAAGTAATCAACTAGGTTTGCGCTTCTGCTGTCAGAAGGCAACTTGAGACGAAGACTGAAAGAGGCGAACGTACAGAAAACGAATTCCGGCAATCTTCGAATGAGTATCTCGAAAACCTCTCGAGTTTTTTCTAAATCATAATCAACTCGACCCCCTAGTATTCCATGCTGTTAGGCATATCAGCATTTATCCCTAACTCTTCATCAATTGTTTGCCAATATGAGGTAATTTTGCAGTCGCCCTATGGTCCTGCCGTCGTCTTATGGCAGCTTCGTTTAAATGTTCACTTCACCTTCATGGCCAATATCAGTAGTATCCACCACCCTTTCAACCATGACTTTCAAAATGTCACCTACGGTCTGAAAAGTAGTCTGTTTTCATTAAATTAAAAGCAAATATGCGTGCCCACGCGTCGCCGCCACTTCTAAACATGAACCTCTTCAATGAAGACACTCACTTTCAATAAAGCACTCTTCGGGTGCACACTTAGTCACCTCCTCGAGGGCAGTCCCCGCTATGTGTACGTGACCCTTTGCAATAGCAAATGCTCACTTCTCAATAATTTGCCTGAACCTCAGATCCTGTGAAACGAGTTCCCCGCAAATTGCTGTCCCCTTCTCAAATGGCTCACCCTCCCTCTCGCGTGTTAAACGGCATAAACGCACGAATCGAGTTTCCATCCGGAGAAGATTACACAAATAAAACCCAATACCCCACACGAGCCCAACTTCATAAATTGGAGCAACCGTGGACGTTGCAGCCAGCCCTTTACGCCTCCTCCCGCTTTACAGCAAAGCAAGATTCTCTCCCCACTGGAAGTGTGTCTTCTAGAATTTCAATAAATCATTAATCCGCATGAATAAAACACATCAAAGCGGGAGCCCATCCATCATTCAATTCACCGGATGATACACATGCATGTCCCCCCGTCGACAGATTTGTTTACTCGCTGCGACTCAATGAAAAGCTCCGCCGCCCGATAGTGAATTCGAAAAAGCCCCAGCACCCTGATTCCACGGCGAATCCATTCGCACGCACGCACGTGCTCTCGCAACCACAACAAACCATTTCCCATTGAAAATAGCCGATGGAGGGTCTCCTCGCAAGAGCTTTTCCGACCGTCACCCAGTGGCACAGCGCACAGACTCCATTCACAGACACTGGAAGTGACAGCGCAACTTTCCAAGCGAGCCAAAGAAGACTCCTCATTCGTATACACGGCCCCGATGTGTAGAAACATTTGCCGGCAGTCGAGTATGTCTGGCTGGCTGTTGCTGCGGATACCGCGCCACCAAGCAGCAGTACACTCTCGAGTGTGGTAGGTCAAACCAGTCGCGTTAACCGACCGAATCGTATGCTGGCCGAGCGTTTAGTTGATGTCTGTTGCCGGTAGATATCGGACGGGCGAGCAGGTGTGTGGTTCCCCACTGAAAATTCATCAAAACAAAGCAACATCTCGAGATACAACAGAAATAATCGCATCTCCGATCCACGGGTGACTCAGACAGACGAGGAGAAATTCTTTGCCGCGATCATAAATATTTGGATAAATACTCGTATATATTTGGATACAAGAAATTAATTGCATGCGGGCCTCTGGCTCCAGCGAAATTTGCATTCTGATTATCTGTCGGTGTCAACAACTCGGCTGGCAAATTGAATTCCCCCGGCGCACTCAGATAAGTTCGCGTCCACGCGATCGCGGAGATCTACGATCAGTGTCAGTGATCTTGAGCACGGGTCTAAATTAAATTCCTTCGCGCACGCAGATCAATTATCCGTCTCTCTTAAGTGAAGTGAAAAATTAAAATAAGGAAAATTTCCCACGACGGGGCAGAAAATACGGATGCACCGGTTGGCAGTTTTCATTTCATGTCCCTGCGTTCTGGTGAAGGATAATTTATCTTCTGGCTGTGCGACACCCCGGGAGTGTAATGGTGCATTGTGAGCGTGTGTAGAAAACAATAACCGTTATTTATTGTTGGATACTTTGCATATGACGGTGGCGTTCAACAGCAGGAGCAGCACACTCAAAGGATTCCCCAGCCATCCGGTGGACTCATTCAGCGAGCGAGGAAGTAAGTCTAAATTGCTTTTCTCTAGCTGGTGCCCACAGCACTCCCTGCAAATCGACATATTCTTCCGGGAACTGTGATTAGTTTTAATTTGTGAGAGTGCCTCCAGTCAGTGTCGGAGCACATAAATTGGTGTGGATTTCTACACGGGATTGTTGGGGGTTATGATTCGGTAATAAAAGCCGAGATGGCACAACTTCTGCCGCGGCAGTAGGTGTGAGGACCTATTTCGGGAGGGATTCGTGTGGTTAATGAGATGATACTGATAGATGATTCACGCGAACGCGAATCAGAGACGCTGTCATTGACTTGAAAGGGTTTTATTTTTGGGGCACGCAGAAACGAGGTTCTGCGGGGGGCGTCGAAGGGACGCTCGTCCATTGAACTTTCGGAGAAATTTGCATTAAGTCACGGACGATAGATTCATCGCTTTAAACTTGTTTTGTTTTACTCCCTCTCGATTGATTTTGTGACGGCAGATTGTGTCGTGCACTTAATCATATTCCGGTTGTTTGGGGAAAGAATTGGTGACAAGACAGGCTTGCTGAAACCAACTTCGGGGTGAATGTTTGAAGGAAAGGTTTTGGAATCTAAGGAAGAGTGAAGAAGTCATAGGACGAAGGTTTCAATTTTAAGTCTTGTTGGTGGCGAGTGGAATGTAATACCAAGTGAGTGACAATTTTGAAAAAAAAATCTAAAAAAACAATCCCTGTGTTGTGGTTCGTTCGATTTTAGTCAAAGTGTTAATTTATCTAGCGGCAAGTACAGTTTTTCCTCTTTTGCCTTTGTAACTCGTTTTCCGAAGCAGAAAAGATTGTGCTTTTGGCAATAGGAAGTCTAAGAAATTTTAAAGCAACTATGGGGCGGTACAATCCACAAGAGGCAAAGTCTAGTTTCGTCAGAAGCTGTTCCTGTTGTGCGTGCTATTATAGGGGACTTATTGTCGGCTATTGCGAGATCGTAAAATTTAAGAAGCTTTTTTATTTAAATCGGCAGACGTGGTGGTGTAAGGAGTTCCGAAGTGAAGGGAACACATACGGAGGGAGCTTCACTGGATGCGTTCACTTGTCCATTTCACCATCTTCTGGAAATAAAAAACACAAAACCCAAATCCATGTCGGAAAGCTAATATCAACTCCCTCCTTTAGTGGTTAGGCCAATTTACAGAGCTTTCTCTTCTGTTCTTTATAATAAATTCAGCTTTGTTCAAAATTATGGTTTTTGATGGATTTTCGATCAATTGATGTCGAATTTCGCAAAGGGTGGAATGTAAGACGAGATGCTAGATCGAGAACAGATTGGTCGAGTGCATTAAAATCTTACTGATACACAAACAAAATGTATTTTTCTGCAGAAAGGCCTTTGCCTAGGTGTCTAATACAGTCTGCTTTCCTTCAGAGCAAATCACCCGCTAGAATGCTTTTACGTATGTGTATTTTCAGCAGATTCAATGAAGTAAACATTCCTGTTTATTGCATATGGGGCTGCTTTAGGACTTCTCGGACTTCTGTGAGCTAATAATAAGAATTGTATGGAGCGACAGTGCTCAGGGGACCAGGGCCTAGCTTGCTCATCAACTACTCGTGTTGTTCGCGCTACTGTTCTCGCACGAGTAGAAGGGACCTGTAGTTTTTTTGTCGACTCCGAACGGCGAAGTTTGAGAAGCTTCCTTAGACAGTTATCACTCTTTGAATGTTATCAGCAGCTCGTAAGAGGTGGTGTCGTGAAAAATTCGAGGTGTTCAGCCGGAAATAGAACCTAGACTCTTCGGCGTGCCGGGTAGAGCGTCGCACTCTACCCACTTCGCCACGGCGGCCACAAACTATGCTACCATGCTACGGTAATCGAAAAACCTTCACATTTGATCGAAATTGACGTACTTCCTTGCCCTTGGCACTCCCTGGTTTTCCATTGGAATGACTAGAATTTGGGTTCATTGTCAAAGCCATATAGCCATGATTCGTCACTGGTTATGATCCTTTTAAGCAAATCTGGATCGCCATTGAGGTCATTCGACTATTCCTGAGCGATGCCTGTGCGACATTTTTTGTGGTCACATGACAGTGCGTCGCTTTGTCTAAAACCTTTTTTGACATTGAAGGTCTCGGTGAGTTCGTTACCGACCTTGACGGAGCAGCGAGAGTTCTCCATCGTCATCCTACGCAATCTAGAAATGCCAAACTAGACATGGCACTATATAGTTCGTCTCTATGCACACTGTCATATGCTTAGAAATCGACGAATATCTGGTGAGTGTCGATTTGAACATCTTGAGTCTTTTCCAGAATCTGACGTAATGTGAAGATTTGGTCTATTGTGGACTTCCCTGGTCTGAAACCACACTGATGAGGATCTATCAGTTCATGGATAAACAGTCTCAGATGATCACACAATACGGCAGAGGGGATCTTGTATGCGATGTTCAGGAGACTAATCCCTCTTTAGTTGGCGCAGTCAACGGTATCTCCTTTCTTATGAACCGGGCAAACGACGATGATCTTCCATTCATCGGGCATCCTTTCCTCCGACCATATCTTACAGATGAGCTGGTGCATGCGCCCAACCAGGTCATCTAAAGCTGCTTTAAATAGTTCTGCGGACAGTCCGACCGCTCCAGCAGCTTTATACGACTTCAGCTTGGATATTACTATCTTCACCTCGTCTAAGTCGGGAGGACGGAATGCTTGTCTATCATCGTCCAAATTTAGTGGAACATTCTGCCTAACAGCGAGATTTGGGCCGTCATCGCCGTTAAGGAGTCAACAGAAATGATCCTTCCAGATTCTCAGCACAGACTGCGATTCCACCACGAGTTGTCGGTTTTGGTCACGGCAGGCCTTGGTCCGAACCTTGTATCCTCCGGATAACTGTTGTGATAATAATTATAATAATAATTGTTGGCGCTACAGTCCAAAGGGGGACCAGGGCCTAGCTTGCTCATCAACTAATCGTGTTGTGCGCGCTACTGTTCTCTCACGAGTAGAAGGGCCTACAGTTTTTTGCCGACTCCGAACGGCGAAGTTTGAAAATCTTCCTAAGACAGTTAATACTCTTTGAGTTTTGTCAGCAGCTCGAAAGAGGTGGTGCCGTGAAAAATCCGAGGTGTTCAGCCGGAAATAGAACCTAGACTCTTCGGCGTGCCGGGTAGAGCGTCGCACTCTACCCACTACGCCACGGCGACAACTGTTGTACAGTTTGGTAAATCTTTAAGACTTCATTCCTGCCACAACACCTTTCCATTTCCTTGACCGCGCGCTTCTTATGTTCCTTCTTTTTCCTTCTGAGAAGCCGGTTCTCTTCCCTTCTTCTCTGTTCGTAGAGCTCACGAGTTATAAAACTTAAATATTGTTCATTCTCTCCTTATTCTTTTTCCACTCAACCTTTCCTCCCGTTTGTTTCGTTTCCATTTTGCCGAATAATTCTTTTTTACCAAGTTTCAGTGGAAGGTCGTGGTACAATATATTTCTTTTAATCCCACCACAAAGTGTCAAAAATGTCATTCGACGAACAGTAGAACAGCCGATTAAGAATAAAATGCATTTCCTTGTTAATTTTTTTTGTATATCCTCTAAACTTAAAGTTGCTAGCTTACCCCACATTTGGTTAGCTTCGTTTAGAGTCCGGAAAGGCTTTCACCCGTTTATTTAACACTCAATTGATATTTTCAAATAATGTATTTTTAATTTGTTTAACGATCAAAGTGAAGTGATCAAGCAGACTCACTATAGCATGGACCCTTTCTAATTTTTTTAAAAGTCTTTGTATTTTTGCATTTAGATGAGAATCCATTTGTGGAGTGTGGTCTATGTGATATGTTCGGAGCTGTTTGATTGTTAAATAAAGAGGTTTAGGACTTCTCAACTAGGGTGTGCACTACATTCAATTTTCGTTAGTATGTCCCTAATGCAGCTTTTATTCCTTTTATTTTCCCCTATTCCTTTCAGTTTTTACTGCTTTCCTTACGTCTTATTGTGACAAATAATAAGAAATACTTTTGTACGGGTAGGTTGAGTTTCGGGTGATGGGCGATCGGAATAGACAAAACCAACTCTCACACAGTTCCTTATCTGTGCTCGGTCGATAAGTAGAGAAGAAGAAAAATAACATATTTTGTCTCCAATTTATAATGAAGCTGAATACCCAGTCGATAACCTGATCAGATGGATTGAGCAAAGGTTTTTCAAGCACATGTAAGCCGTTTACTTGGTATTCGAAAACAAGTCTAGAGCAGGGTGATTAGTTCTATTTATTTATTTATTATTTTTTCTGCTACACCTTCAAAGCTGCCTGTCAGGGAAGAAGACTTATAAATATAAAAAAAGAAATAACGATTGTTTTGGCCAAGATCTCAAGTCAAGTGTCAACGGAACAGATTTCTATTCTGTGTAAATGAAAATTTATGTGCAGACTAACAAAAGCAATAGTCCACATGAGGACCAGGGCGCAGCCGTTTTTAGCAGTTTCTCAAGTTGCATATGCTATTCTTCTTTCACGAGTTCGGGTTATTTCTCACAGAGAGTTGGTTAAGTTTTGGTGGCGTAAGTGGTGGTGTTCAATTCAAGAATCGAACCGCTCGCTTTACTCCCTACGCCTCGGCTCATGTAAGCGTTTTTTTTTTTTTTTTGTTGGAGGTTGGGATCAACTACACTGGAGCATTCAGACTCAAATACTGGTCCATTGTACTACCAGGCAGTAACCTTCATTTAATGTAATTTCTTGGTTTTCCAAAGAAAAACCAAGATGCGCTTCTGTGATGTAGAACTTAGGTTTTCAGTTCCCACCACATCAGCGCCAAATAACCGCCACCTGATTTGAGCGAAGGCAGGACACTGACAGAGAAAGTGCCTGCCTGTCACCTCCTCCACAGGCATAGCAGAGTGTGACATCACTAAGCCCAAGCCGACTCAGGTGCATAGCGAAGGTAAAGTGTCCCGTTAATACGCCAACAAGTCTTCTGCACTCGTTTCTGTCTAGGGATAGCAGAAAAGAAGCGGATTTCTTGCAGACGTTTGGGAGCATACTCTTGGTCACCCTGCATTCTGGAGAGTCACGCCATCTCTGGTTGTGCTGTAGGGAGGCCCTGACCAGGAACGCGGGTAATCCCAAGGCGGGTTCGGGTCCTACGAATGCCTCTGCTGAACCTAGCCTAGCTAGTTCATCGGCAGTTTCGTTTACCAGAAAACCGTGATGACCAGGGACCCAGACAAGTCTTAGCGAATTCAGCCTGCCTGCGTATCAGTCTGTAAGCGTATTCCTCATAACTTAATACACCATACATTCAGACTTCACTCACTCAAAAGAAGGGATTGCTTCTAAGAACAGTGTACCGAACGCCACTACTACTTTTTCCTCATTAAATTTTTACTGTCAGCAATTTAACATACGAACCCATTAGCCGATTCAAAGGCGATAAATTTATGTACATTTACGGCATAAAATTAGCCCAAAATTACAAATAGTTTAATATGTGCCTCCCTTACACAACCACACCCTGTAAGTCGTAAAAGAATTGTGGGAGCCACCAGTAAGATTGTGCGATTGCTGAAACTGTCAAGATAAGCAGCGTGTGCCGCGCTTTTTTATGATACAAAATCCATCATCCATAAAAAACTATTCACAAGCAACTCCTCTTTCAACGTTATTTCTAAGCAAATTGATTCGAAAAATCAATAAACAGCTACACGTGTGCCTTCCGCCATTTGAATGAGGCAAAAAGGTGAAACGAAAGCTGATTTAATTCAAAGACTTGCTGTTAGTGGTTCAGACATCTTCCAGGATTCCTTTCTATTCTGACTCATAATTGTAAACCGTTTAAGGCACCCAAGAATGACAAAACAAAATCTCAAAATTGTCTATCAGGGGAGGTGATAAATAAATGAATGAATGAAGGTGGCTGACATAGCAGACCACAAGGTCTAGTTCCTGTACGTTGTCTTGTTTGCTCTTATGAAGCAGGACATACAGCGACCACAACGATCAACGACTCTATTCACATTAGATTCAAAAGGCCTTCCAGGACGTCGTACATGCTTAAGCCAGAAAGAAATTTTTCAAATAACTTTCTCTCAAAAGTGGAAGAGACTTAAAGTTTCTCACCGACTCCGAAGGGAGAAGTTTGAAAAGGCTCCTTAGACAGTTTTTACTCTTTAAATTTTGTCACGAGGTATCCCTTGCGCTCTTTAATATAATAATAATTGTTGGCGCTACAGTCCAAAGGGGGACCAGGGCCTAGCTTCCTCATCAACTACTCGTGTTGTGCGCGCTACTGTTCTCTCACGAGTAGAAGGGACCTACATTTTTTTGCCGACTCCGAACGGCGAGATTTGAGAAGCTTTCTTAGACAGTTGTTACTCTTTGAGTGTTGTCAGCAGCTCGAAAGAGGTGGTGTCGTGAAAAATTAGAAAAATTGGTGTTGAACTGCGAGTCGAACCTAGACCTTTCGGCGTGTGAGCGTCGCACTCTACCCACTACGCCACGGCGACCATGCTTGCGCTCCTTAACCCGAATAAATATTAAATAATCCGAGGAAATATAAGGTTGCCAAATATCTCCCTTCCGCTTTTTTGTCTTTAACATTTTCTGAATCTGTGCAAAGCGCTACAGAGATCGCACCTGGCGATACTATGCATCATTTGAAAGGTCTTAACAAAACCTGCAAAACGCAAGACGCTATGCATGATTGGTTTGGATATTGCGGTCAACAGTTATAGACGTGTAAACATTGAGTTCACTAACGCCGAAATTCGCGCTATTTTAAAGTTTTCCTTCGTTAAAGGCAAATCCACCAGAGAAACGTTCTTTGAGATTAATGGTGTTTTGAGGGATGGTAGTCTATCACTTCGAACCGCGGAGGAATGGTTTCAATGATTCAGAGCCGGTGAAAACTACACCATGGATTAGCCACCCAGCGGAGGACCTGTGACGACGAATACCGATCAAATCATGGAAATCATCAAGTAAGACCGACATGTGGCATCTCTTGACATCACTCAGGAGATGGGAGTAAGTCACCAAACCATTTTAAGCCATCTGCAGAATTCTGGATACAAAGCAAAGCTTGATGTTTGGGTGCCGCATGATTTGATGCAAAAAAACCTTCTGGACCGAATCAACGCCTGCGATATGCTGCTGAAACGGAATGAACTTTAAGCGGATGGTGACTGGCGACGAAGAACGAAATGAACCCATTTTTGAAGGGAATGGTGACTGGTGACGAAAAATGGATCACATACGACAAAATCAAGCGAAAACGGTAGAGGTTGAAGGCCGGTGAATCGTCCCAAACAGTGGCCAAGCCGAGATTGACCGCCAGGAAGGCTGTGTGTTTGGTGGGATTGGAAGGGAATCATCCACCATGAGCTGCTCCCATAGGCCCAGACCCTTAATTCTACCATCTACTGCGAACAACTGGTCCGCTTGAAGCAGGCGATCGATCAGAAGCGTCCAGAATCGGCCAACAGGAAGGGTGTAGTGTTACACCAGGACAACGCCAGACCACACACTTCGTTGGTAACTTGTCAGAAGCTACGGGAGCTCGGATGGGAGGTTTTCTCGCATCCACCGTATAGCCCGGACATAGCGCAAAGTGATTATCACCTGTTCCTGTTCATGACGAACGCCCTTGGTGGTGTGAAGTTGAACTCAAAAGAGGCTTGTGAAAAGTGGCTGTCCGAGTTCTCCGCAAATAAGAAGGGGGCTTCTACGACGGGGGTGTTATGAAGTTGCTGTCTAGATGGAAACAGATTATCGAACAAAACGGCACATATTTGAACTGAATCCGATCACTCTTTCACTTTTTATGAAGCAATAAATGAAGAGCAAAAAAAAGGGGAATGGAGATATTTGACAAACTTATTTTAAAAAAAATACTAATATGCATTAGTAAGTAAACTGCAAGAAGTGAGTAATCTAAGGTGAATTTTAAAGCTGCAGGATGGTGTTAGTTTGGTTTTTATAAAAAACTGACAAAACCATTGTGTTGCAAAATTGCGAAAATAATAATAATTGTTGGCGCGACAGTCCACAGGGGGCCAGGGCCTAGCTTGCTCATCAACTACTCGTGTTGTGCGCGCTATTGCTCTCTAACGAGTAGAAGGGACTTACAGTTTCTTGCCGACTCCGAACGGCGAAGTTTGAGAATCTTCCTTAGACAGTTAATACTCTTTGAGTTTTGTCAGCAGCTCGAAAGAGGTGGTGCCGTGAAAAATTCGAGGTGTTCAGCCGGGAATCGAACCTAGATCCTTCGGCGTGTGAGCGTCGCACTCTATCCACTACGCTACGGCTTATACTTACTAAAAATTGTATAATCAATACTTCCAACTTTTAATAATCTTCAAATTCAAATTCGTCAGTAAATTATAAACAAGCTTGGGAAGTCGCTTTTCGCCGGAAATCTTCAAGAAAAGGCAAATACAAAGAAATGACAACGACCACCAACTTTTCAAAATTAAATGTGAGCACAAAGGAAGAAGTTAAGAACTAGTCACTTGGTTGTTAGAACTTTAAGAACGGCAAGCAAAACGATGGACGATGGACGATGGACGATGTATGCACACAAATGACACCTTGACTGCAAAACAGCCTGAGTGTGTATACAAGACTGCATTTCGTACACAATCTTTCAGTGCCATCCGATAATGCGATCTATTCGAAGTCATCAAAGGCATTGCCTATGTGGCTCTCTATTTGCCTCTAATCCTCTATCTGTACAATAAAGTCTATAAACTGCTCGAGCTAACCTTATTCCCCTTCTTTTTCAGCACCAGAAATCCCATCACTTTCTAATTTTACCAAAAATATCCAACTTCGAATATCACTGCGCACATTCCCACCCAGCAGGTTGAGTAATCAAAATAAATGTTTGAAAGTTCTGTGATCTGCGAAAATGTTTTCCAGTCACCCTCAAGTAGTTCACATGTAAATTTCGGGTGTTTGGAAGATGAATACTTCAGAAACCACCTTGTGCCGCCAACTTCCTTTATCTCTCAAATTTGACGCACCTGTTGAGTGTCCAGACCTTGTATCTACTACTGCCTGAAGGGCACACATTCCAAATGCGTCACTTTGTGGTGATTTAGGGTGCGACAAAGCAATTGCCGGGCCAAAAGCGATAACAGGCCATTTCTCATTAGGAGTCCACAATAAAACGATTTTCTGCAGTCACATGGATAAAATCTCGAATCTGTCAAAAAGTGATATGAATATGTGATTAAGCTCAAGTGCCAGTTGTCATATCGATAGGGGCCGTCGTATGAAAAAGATGGGCGGTCGCTGAGGGCATATGTTATTTTAGTACGTTACATCATCGGCTGGGGTGGGGGACCAGAACCTGCACATGGAATTGAAGTGCTTCTTGAACGGTGTCAGGAGTATGAAATTGGACAGGAAATTCCAAAAGAACTTATGTAATAAACGAGCTTGGAGAAGGACTTTTGCAAGCAACTTGGTTAGCAAGAAGAGCCTTGAACCGAACATGAGCTCGGATAAGAACAGGAAGTCGAATAGGGATTTGGATAAGAAGTCAGACAAGAACTTTCTTTGACAGGCCCCTAACCAAAGGCTGGGGTAATGCGAGAACCTGAGAAACTAGACAAAAACTAGGACAACTCTTTCAGTGAATTCTTCCTTGAGTGGCGTTACAGTTCAGTGTAGAACTAGGCCCCAACCAGCATGTCTCTGCTGCCTCCAATTGCACACTCCAAGTTATTTGACGACGCTCTTCGCTTGTACGCTTCATGTAAATCTAGGTCATTCTCTGTTTCGTTTCCCCAATGGCTAGGACTTGAAGACTTTTTGTGTCGATGCAGGGGAGTCCACGCGCCCATATAGTCAAGCCATCTTAAGGAACAAGCTAGTGAGCGAAATCAAGGTTCTAATGGTGACATGGGCAAGAACTTGAACAAGAATTTGAAAATATGTGTTCAAGGAGTGGGGGAAAGACTTCAACACAAAATAACAGATCACTCAACAAGTCCCGGGTATATAGGAGACGCCACTAACAAAAATTAATTTAATATAATATTTTCCTTTTTGTTAGTGGCGCCCCCTATGTGTCCCGGGACTATAAGCATCGGACCATGTAGGAGTCGCCACTAACGAGGATTCATATAATTTTCATTTTTTTTGACAGTGGCGCCCCCTATATGTCCCAGGACTTATTGATTTGTTTTGGAAATATAATCCAATGCGGACAAGACACCTTTTAAACGCTCAAAAACTGGATTACAATCACTATACTCAATAATATTTTGGCTTTGCCCAGACGATAGGCAATGTACTACAAACTTCCTCTCCTTTGTGTTAACTGTTTCCTTGTGCTCTACTCACTCATTCAACATTCGACAATTCCTAGAATTTGGACTTTTTAGAAATGTATTCGTGTGTTTATTGAAAAAAGAGAAAATGAATGACAAAGTAGCTGCTTGTCACTTGTTTGTGTTGGATCCATAATTTTTGAATGCCCACAAATGTCATCATCTCATCGGTTGTTAATTTTGAAAATTGCATTTAAGCGAATTTTGACAGCACATGGGGGCAGTTTGACAAGGAAAAGCGAAACATTTGTTTAATCTATTTCTGGAATCAAATTAAAAATGTACTCGTGATCAAGTTTTGATTGGAATCAATAAATCACATCGAACAGAGAAGTGATTCGTGGTCGATGTGAACCGTATCGAAGACATTGACACTTGTTGGCCTTGGAGAGGTTGATGATTTGTTGCAATGTTTAGTTTACACTTTCTGGATAAAACAGGTGACGGATGGTGAGGGAGTTGTCGAGACAGGAGTGGGGTGGAATTGGGAGAGAACATGAACTTTATTTACCGTCTTATGCTGTCTGTCACACTCCCTATGCACATTTATAAAATTTAAACCGAACATTCTTTGCATTCACATGACCTGATATGTCATCCAAAAGTTTGCATTATTGTGTCCGACGTGGCGTACTTACACAATAAGGGTTCCAGGTTCGATTCTCAGACTGAACAACTTGTTCTTGTTTTTTCACTCTTTCGAGTTGCGAAAGGACCTTTAACTCGTTGTGAAAAACCTTCTCAAACTTGGTCGTTCGTAGGTAAAAAAGTGTAGATCCCTTCTACTCGTGAGAAAACAGCAGCGCGCACAACACAAGTGGTTAATGAGGCCTAGTCTGCCCTTCCTTCTTCTTATTAGGTGTCTTGGAATTGCATAGATTATTGTATCGTTCCTATTTCTTCTTCTTCTTGTGGCGCTACAGTCCAGTTTGGACCTGGGCCTCAACCAACATGCGTCTCAAGCCAGCACGATCTTTCGCCAGCTGCTTTCACTTGCGTACTCCAAGTTGGTGAAGCTCCTTCTTCACTTGTGTGCGCCACCTTAGCCTAGGCAGCCCTCTGTTGCGTTGTCCTTTCTTCACTTGTGTGCGCCACCTTAGCCTAGGCAACCCTCTGTTGCGTTGTCCCAATGGCTCGAATTCAAGACTTTTCGGGTCGGAGGAGTGGTGTCCATGGGCTCTTCATGGCCTAGCCATCTGAAGCGTTGTATCCGAAGACACTCCACAAGGCGCATGTAGCTGTCCAGCCTATACAGTTCGTCTTTTAATCTTCTCCTCCAGATGCCATCAACGCAAACAGGACCAAAAATCTCACGCAAGCTTTTCTCTCGAAAAAACTAAGGGCTTCTTCATCCGCATATTTATTCCTATTTGTGAATGAAAAAAAAAAGAACGAAACCATCTTTGTGCAAGTGTTACTCTTTTCTGTCCTGTTCATTTGTAGCGAGAAAAAGGGCATACAAAATGGACCCCTCCGACAGAGCGTCACTCTAGGCAAAAGCAACTTCGAGGTAGTCAAGGTTTAACTCGGCTTCGCGTTGAATGGAGTCAACAGCTTACTGGAATCAAGCCAAGAAACGCGCTTTCCGATCGCTGCTCCTTTAACTCAAGAGACAATAGAGCAATAGAAACCTCTCTCGAAAGGTAAAATTGACTTTATATAACAGCTTTTTAAACTCATCCCTACTTTTTTGCGGGATAACCTAGACGTTCCTAAAGGTGGATGAGAAAGCCCTTAGTTTTTTTTCGAAAGAAATCATCTGCGTGCGGTTTTTGCCCTCATTTGCGTTGATGGCATCTGGAGAAGAAGATTCAACGATGAACCTTATGGGCTGTACGGCAGCATAAGTCTGGTCAAGTGTCTTCGGACAAAACGCTTAAGATGTCTAGGCCATGTAAAGCGTATGGACACTATTGCTATGACCCTTGGAAAAACTCAACAAAAGACGGCCCAGGTTTAGGCCTAAACAAATGAACGGCTATCTCAACCAACTTGGATTGGGCAGCTAAAGTGTAACCGTGCCAGCATGAGAAGCTTTTGGGTGCGGGCCTGGTCTACTTTGGACTGTAAAACCACTCAAAGAAAAATATTTTTTTCAAAGAGTTGTCCTAATTTTTGTCTATATTTCTATTTGCTGTCACTGTAGTTATTGGGGTGTCATAAGAAAACTGTAAGAAAACTCAGACAAAACATATTCTGAGCGTCACATGCTTAATTTGTTCTTATCACCTAATTACTGTCAACCAGCTCCGTGACTTGGTTTGGTCTACTGTTCACTCGGCAGTGAGTAAATCATAATGAAACCTCTAACACACCACACTCGGCAGGCGTGGATGAAAATGGCTGGGTTCGTTCCCCGAACCACTATTTAGTCGATAATGAAGAATCATCTAAATGCAGTGGCGTGTGGAAAAGCAATTACATTATCCATTAGCGGCAATCGTGAGTTACATAAACGCAGCTATACATTGGATTATGGATTTCCAATGAGTTCCAGGGATTACGAGAAATGTGAGTCAGTTCGATAATGCGTTGGTGTTAAGAGCAATCTTTGGGTTTCAGTAGAGGAGAAGGATTTTATTGTGTTCGTCGTAGCTAACACATGTGCGTGATGCCACCTCAACCAGCACTCTGTTTCCAGGACACTTTCTCGGTGATGAACTAGGAGAACGACATAAGGTTTAGTTTATGTTGACAACTGATTTCCATGCAAAGTCAACCGAAAAGTGTCTCATAACCCTGTATTTATGTGACACACCGGGCTTGATTTGAACACAAGAGCAGTCGACACGGGGGATCAGTTTTGATTTATGCGAGCTGGTGAAGCTGCATTTACGAGCTCATTGAATGCCCTTCACATTCGAACTGATGTCAGCCTGTCAGTCTGTCTCATAAAATTCAAGTGAAGGCAATTTATGAGGAAAGTTGCACTCATGTCTTATGATTTCCTTCCGGCTTCTGTTTAAAGTGACTAATGACGTGGAAGAAGTTTTTCTGCTGAAACGTTGCCAATGTGAACAGTTTTTTCTGTTTGGCCGCACCCTAATTACAACTTCATTTCATTTTGGGAAGTCCTATCGGAAAGCTGCTTGTCACTGCCAAATGCACAGGCGACGGATGGAAACGCGCAAAAGTTGCCTGAAATGCTGAATCCATTGTCGTAAAGTCTGCTGAATGAGAAGAGATGCGAGATGTGTTTTGTTTCGGAATGACGTTGAAGCATCGTCCGCTTGAGCAGTCAGTTTTTATTTTCCTGCTGGAGTTTGAAATTTACTCTAATTTCATTTCTGTGCATTGTTAATTCATTCAAAGTGAGCGACGTCAAACATCACATTTAGGGAGCAAATGTAAACTTTGGTGAATGTGTGCCTGTGACACAAGCCTTTTTCTACGAAAAGTTTGTCATGTCACAGCGTAGGCAGAACTTATTCGCACTGCAATGGAAAATTAAATTTTTAAGCAGCCACTTGCAAAATTTTATTCGCGATGACGGTGTGTTGATGTCGCAGCATCGCTCAGGCTTTCAATTCTGGATTTTGGAAAAAAGGCTTAACAGATTTATTGAAAGCGTTCCAACGTAGCAGTCCTACAGCTTATCGTGAGCCACTTCAGGTTGTTTCGAAAATTATATTCTGTGGGTACACCAACGTTTGGTAGCTGAGATAATGAGCTTCTCATTATCTCTCCCACAGTGTATGAAAAAGTAGACTAGGTGATGGTTAGAGGGTTTGTCCACTGCGGACAACCCATAAAAGATCGGGGCCATTTGAGCGCAACGCGAAGGAGCTTCTACGTCTTCTTATAAACTCAAGTGAAAAGTGAATGTATTGGTACACATAGGAGTAGAGTTCGGAAAAAGATGGCGGCTAACTCTTCGTCCTGAACAGTTTTGTGATTTACATCGACTACTTTGAAAAATGTTACACAGCTCTACTTCTTCTTCTTCTTTTTCTTCTTCTCCTTCTTTTTCTTGTTCTTCTTCTTTGTCTTTGTCTGTCTCTTGTACTTTTTTTCTTCTTTTTCTTCTTCTTTTTCTTCTTCTCCTTCTTTTTCTTCTTCTTCTTTGTCCCTTGCACTTTTTTTTTCTTCTTTTTCGTCTTCTTTTTCTTCTTCTCCTTCTTTTTCTTCTTCTTCTTCTTTGTCTCTCGCACTTTTTTTCTTCTTTTTCGTCTTCTTTTTCTTCTCCTTTTTCTTTTCTTCTTCTCCTTCTCCTTTTCCGTCGTCTTCTTTTTCTTTTTCTTCTCCTTCTTCTTATTCTTCTCCTCCTTCTTATTCTTCTTTTTCTTCTTCTTCTTCTTCTTCTTCTTCTTCTCTTTCTCCTTCTTATTCTTCTTCTCCTTCTACTGCTTCTTCTTCTCCTTTTACTGCTTCTTCTTCCTTCCTTCTTCTTCCTTCCTTCCTTCTTTCTCTAATTCTTCTTACTCTACTGTTTCTTTTTCTTCTTTTTGTTCTTCTTCTTGTTGTTCTTCTTCTAGTTGTTCTTCTTCTTGTTGTTCTTCTTCTTGTTGTTCTTCATCTTTTTCTTTTTCTTCTTCTTCTCCTTTTCCGTCGTTTTCACCTTCTTTTTCATCTTTTTCTTCCTATTCTTCCTCTTTTTTTCTTCTTCTTCTCTTTGTTCTTGTTGTTGTTGTTCTTCTTTTTCTTCTTCTTCTTCTCCTTCTTCTTCTTGTGCACTACAGTCCGGGGTGGAACTGTGCCACCACACAACATACCTCATCAGTGAGCGCAACCTCCCACCAGCTGTCTCCCACTCCATGTTGACTGGGGTCATTTTAAGCCATCTCAGCGTATGCCGTCGCTTATTGCGTTGTTCCTATCGCTCAGATTTAAAGACTTCTAAAGCCGGAGTAGTGGTGTCCATACGCTCTATATGGGCGTCCGAAGACACTTGATCAGACGCATGCTGGCGTACAGCCCAAAGAGTTCGTCCTTGAATCTTCTTCTTCAGGTGTAAGCAAGGCAAGTTGTCATTTTAGTCAGTCCAGATCCAATGGCAGCAAACGGCTCATTTACGGCTCGATATGTTTGTCCAATCAAGTGTAGTCCGCGTAAGCTAGCAATTGAAATGATTTTGCCTCTTGTGTTGACTTTGTGAATTACGCTCTGGACAGCTCTTCTTCGCCGGCTAAAGTCGAAAAAGAATTAAAAAAAAGCAAACGCTCCTCCCCGCGCTTCTTTCATGCACTTTGAATTAGTGAACGTCTTCTGCAAACAGTTCCGTGAACTTTCTTCCATTTTTAAATTTGACAAAAATCTCGTCGGTCGAAGATTTGATTGATCGCAGCTATCCAAAAAAAAAAACGACTTAGGCTTAGTGCCCATATGTAATTTGTGTCTGATCGCCCAGTCCCAACATTTCTAGTTAACACCTTTTTTCGATGTGATATTATGCCCATGATATTTTTGAAAAAAAGAATGAGTAAGAAAATTCATGGCGCTCTAAAAATCTAGAAAAACAATAATCACCTTAGGATCAATATATTTTTTGTTGTTTTTTCATTCAATTCTCAGCGTAATCAAACTTTTAGTGTATACGTAAACATATCCGACTTTAAATTTTACGTGAAAAACGTGGGAACAGAGAAGCACTCGTGGGAATACGGCATGGAATGTGCAGGCATTTCGAAAGAGTTTTTAAAAACACATTCGATTGACCAAGATAAATAAACTTTGCCAACAGAATGCCGCACAGAGCCACAGAGAGCAGCTGTATTTTTAGATTGCTGTTGTGAATCATGTTTCGTCAAGATTGCTAGTTTGATTGGCATTTATTATTTTTTAATGAGGTGGTTTTGCTTTTTCTCATTTGTCGGTTTCGGAAGTAAAATTTAATACAGCACATGCAGCAGTTCAGTTTTGAGGTAAATATTTTATAGTCTTGTCTTTGGCAAAAAAGTCGGAAAAAATAAGAAGGGTTCCCAGCAAGCGATATATGATTCGCCTTCTCTCTCATTTTGGGTGGCTTTTTGGGGCATAGATTAAATGATTTTGGTGCATATGAAGTTTGAGAAGTTTCCACATTGACACTATTTTTGCGTTAGGGCATAGAAAACAATTAAATGATGGTACTTAGCGTTTCGAAAGACTAAAGAAACACGAGCAAGAATTTTTTTATGCGACAAAGTCATAATTAATATAGTCACTAGGTGTGGCTTTAAGCTTCGGTTTTTCTTCAATCAATGGCTCAACAAATCTTCTGCCCTTAAAAGAATACGGCCAGAATGCACTTTGCCATCAAATTCCACTTCAAGAAACCACTTTGCCTGGACGCAACATGACCTTTTTCAACTTTTCCGAACTCGTCTAAAATTGTATTCTTCCTCTACTGTTTCTTCTTCTTCTTGTTCTTGTTCTTCTTTTTCTCCTTCTTCTTAGTTTCCTCCTTCTTCTTCTTCCTCTTCTTCTTCTTGTTCTTCTACTTATTGTTCTTCTTTTTGTTGTCCTTCTTCCTCTTTTTCTTCTTCTTCTTCTTATTTCTCTCTTTCTTCTTCTTCTTTTCTCTCTCTTTCTTCTTCTTCTCCTTCTTCTTCGTTTCCTTCTTCTTCGTTTCCTTCTCCTTCTTCCTCTTCTTCCTCCACTTCTTCTTCCTCTTTTTTTTTTTTCTTCTTCTTGTTCTTCTACTTATTGTTCTTCTTTTTGTTGTCCTTCTTCCTCTTTTTCTTCTTCTTCTTCTTATTTCTCTCTTTCTTCTTCTTCTTTTTTCTCTCTTTCTTCTTCTTCTCCTTCTTCTTCTTCCTCTTCTTCTTCTACTTCTTCTTTCTCTTCTTTTTTCTTGTTGTTGTTGTTGGTGTTGTTGTTGCTCTTCTTCTTCCTCTTCTTCTCCTTCTTCTTCTTTCTCTCTTTCTTCTTCTCCTTCTTCTTGTTCCCCTTCTTCTTCTTCGTCTCCTTCTTCTTCGCTCCCTTCTTCTTCTTCTTCTTTTCCTTCTTCTTCTTGTGCCGCGACAGTTCTCGGTAGACCTGGGCCTCAACCAACATGCTTCTCCAGCCAGCATAATCTTTCACCAGCTGTCTCCAGTTGCGCACTCCAAGTTGGTTGAGGTTCTTCTCCAGTTGTGTGCGGTACCTTAGCCAAGTCCGTCCTCTGTTGCGTTGCCCCAATGGCTTGGATGCAAAAGCTTTTTGGGCCGGAGCTGTGGTGTCCATACGCTGTACATGGCCTAGCCATCTTAAGCGTTGTATCCGTAGACGGTTGAACAAGCGCTTGTCGCTGTACAGCTCATAGAGTTCGTCGTTAAATCTCCTCCTCCAGATGCGTTCAACACAAACAGGACCAAAAATCGTACGCGAAACTCTCTCGAGAAGGCTCAGGGCTTCTTCATCCGCCTTTGGTAACGTTCAGGTTTTCGCGCAATACGATTGGAATAGGAAATAAAAATAGGCGGAAATGCGGGACTCGAACCTTAATTGGTGGATCCAAACAAGTACTCAGCTTACGAATTTAACAGGACTCTTGAGATAAGCGATGCTTACATGCATAGAGAAACGTTACCTCAGTGACGAGAACCTTTACAAATTGTAGTTCTAATAACTTTTTAAGCCATCGCGGAGCGTGCATGATATTTTAATCAACACACGAAATTCTGTTTTTTTTTTGTTCATTCGTAAAAGTAGTTCCACTTGAAGCAATGTGATTTGTAAACTAATAGCGAAACTGTCATGTTGACAGGTATCATCTGAATTTGAGTAGTAATAATAATAATTTGATAGCGCAAAACTCCTCAGACGGACCATGGCCTATCTTGCTCATCAACTACTCGTGTGTTACCTACAAGAGAGTGACCTGCGGTGACCACTTCAAACGGCGAAGTCAAAAGAAAATGTCAATCAAGTCATTCCCGGGATTGAATAACGAGTTATTTTATTTTTTATAAAATCAATTTAACACTGATAGGGATGGATGTGCTGAACCAAAGATTATCCGGACTTACATTTCGCACATTGCTCTCGTAGAGCAGCCGGTTGCCCACTGTCCGTCGTACTACGCGATAAAAAAGTGAAAAAGTGGTCATCCCTCCGCATTTTAGTCTTTTGTTTCCACACCCTAGTCAGCAGTCGGGAATGCAAATGGAAAATAAGCCATGGTGAGGTGTATGCCGAAAAATCGATATGCTTTGATTATCACCAGCTACCAGACTGTTGAAAAGTTGACGAACATCCCTTACGACACCAGTCCTGTTTAAAATATTTCGGTTTGCTGATGTATTCCGTCGATAATGCAGACAACCTACAAGAAGTTGCTGCAATTTAATAATAACAATAATTGTTGGCGCGACAGTCCACAGGGGGACCAGGGCCTAACTTGCGCAGCAATTACTCGTGTTGTGCGCGCTACTGTTCTCTCACGAGTAGAAGGGACCTACATTTTTTTGCCGACTCCGAACGGCGAAGTTTTGAGAAGCTTTCTTAGGCAGTTATTACTCTTTGTGTGTTGTCAGCAGTTCGAAAGCGGTGGTGCCGTGAAAAATTCGAAAAATTCGAGTTGAGCTGGGAGTCGAACCTAGGCCCTTCGGCGTGTGAGCGTCGCACTCTACCCACTGCGCCGCGGCGGCCACGGCTACAATTTAAACTCCTAGTTTTTTTATAAAGTTTTGACTGTTTCATCGTACTGATCGATTAATCGGCTTTTCATTATCGTAAGTGGCAAGCATTAGTCTAATGTTGTAACACTTCGAATGGCAGTTGAATTTGGTAGATGTCCATAAAGAGCGCTATATAATCTTGTATTTACTCGTATTTATGGATTTCAAATTTTCATTTGATGAAATTAATGACTGGAAAATTGGTATCTCCGTTACCGCTGTAAGAACCTCGTTTGAAGTTCTCTTTCGACGTAATTCACATAGCCCCTGGGGTAAAGTATGCAATTTACTTCTTCTCAAATCGCATCTACACTTAATTGACTTTCTATTTATAGGAAAACATTCATCGTCAGCTGAGAACTGCACTCCCGCCAGTCATTTACTGGAAACCACAGCTAGCCACCGTGCAGCAGTTAATTTCTTCCAACGCCGGTTCGAGAATACCTCCAGCGCCATTTCTCTGCCCCTTTTGCACATCGATTTACACTGACCTTAATTCGGTGACGTGTAAAATTGCAGAAATTGAGCCAATTTTCGTTAAAATTCCTCATTTTATCTGCTTGGAACATCCGGTGCGGATGACATCACTTAAAGGAAACCTTCCACAGAGGTCCACTAAAATTTTATCGTACTCGATTAATTTCTTCAACATGCCACACTAGTCAAAACTGTTTAAAGGATTAGGGGACTTGCTTTTTCCCAACAGTATCACATGTCCCTGTTCGACATTACATCCGTGTAGTTAAGAGGGTGTACCTAACTTGAAATTGCAAATTTAAACGAGATCGGAACTGAACCTCCCCGCTTAGGATAGGTTGTTGAAAAAAACCTTTTAACCGACAGTCAAAAGGAAGACGGTTGCATTGACGGTGCTTTCATACACCATTTAAGTATGAGTGGCTGCTGCTGAAACACATTTCCCAGCTAACAATGATATCAGTATTCCGCAGCGAAATGACCACAAAGCGGGTGATGAGCCATTTCATCTAAATGGACTCTCGTAACCATTAATCAATCGAAAAGCGATTAAGCTCGAAACTGCATTTGGCTGCAGGCAATTATCCTGACAGATTAGTTTGCCAATATGCATTAAATAACGTTCTATGGTGGATTTATCAAATCATCCGATGTTAATTGTCGTTAAAACTGTCAAGCAATCAATAAATTTTACAAACTAAATGCCGAAGCGATGTATGGTGTGTGATGTGTTGATGTTGGCTTCATTCGGTTGGTGAATAGTTGGTTGACGCTGTGGAATTTTCCTTTTTTCTTGGGGATTGGGGGTAACTGAGGAGGTAGTTGCTGTTTGGGCTGTTGTACATATCTATGTCCATAGAATGACCTGATTCTGCTGAAACAAAATAAATTCTCGCAGATCCTGAATTATTTGAAGAATACGAGGAGCCATGCACTCATTGACATTCAGGAGGAAGGGTTAAAATTGGAAAACTGGACACAGATCATTTAATTCTATTAAGTCTCTTGATTTACGAACTCTATGGGCTGTACAGCTACATGCGCCTTGTCAAGTGTTTTCGGATGCAGCGTTACTGCTCCGACCTGAAAAAGAAATCTAAGACATTAGTGCAATACAACAGACATTAGTGCCTCAACAGGCTAAGGTGGCACACATAAGTGGGGAAGAAATTTAACCACTTCGCAGTGCGCAACTGAACGCAGCTGGTGAAAGGTCGTTGTTTGGAGAGGCAATTCAGGTGATGTGACTGGATTTTATGCATCACACGATTTTTTAATCGCATTCGTAACACTTTTTATAGTGTCAACGGAAAAACTGATGGGGGAAAGACCGCGTTGTGGCGGGATGGCGGCTAACAGACTCAGGTTTTGAGGAAGCCTGACTGGTACTGGCCGCTTGACCAGAGGCCTTATTCCGGTGCCATGGGAGGTCAGGAGCCACTGGAACATCGGTTTCAGCCTGACCGAATGGTAGGCCTCCTGGTTGGAGTAACGTGGTGGCTGTTTACCACCTAACATCGCGGGTAGAATTAAGGTTAGTGTACTGTGCTGACTTGTTTAGTTGTTGTTCATGCTGGGCCAGGCAAGGCGACTAGGGGACTATCCCGGCTCAGTGTGGAGCTGAAATCTTAACCGGGCGCTGCGACTCAGAAAGTGGAAGAGGTTTCAGGAAGGCCGCTTCCTCAAGCTTAATCTGAATTTGGTACTTGGGTTACTAAGGGGTTTAGTCTTGCTTTATCTACGACTCTTGGGAAAGTGATATAAGCCGTAAAGACAGGTGATCACGTACAACCAAACCTCACATCTGTGTGTAGAGGAATGTTGGTTGAAGCCCAGGTTCACCCTGGGCCACAAGAAGAAAAAGAAGGACAAAAAAAGAAAGAAGAAAAAAAAAGGACAAGAAACACAAGAAGAAGAAGAAAAAAAAGAAGAAGAAGAAGCAGCAGAGGAAGAAGAAGAAGAAGAACAAGAAGAAGAAGAAGAGGAAGAAGGGGAAGAAGAAGAAAAAGGAGAGGAAGGAGCAGAAGAAGAAGAAAAATAAGAAGAAGAGGAAGTAGGAGAAGAAGGAGAAGGGAAAGGAGAAGAAGCAAAAGAAGAACAATGAGTAGAAGGAGAAGAAGAAACAGCAGAAAATAAAGAAGAAGAAGAAAAAGAAGAAGAGGAAGAAGGAGAAGAAGAAAAAGAAGCAGAAGGAGAAGGAAAAAAAGAAGAAGAGGAAGAAAGAGAAGAAGGAGAAGGAGAAGAAGAAAAAGAAAAAGAAGAAGTAGCAGAAGGAGAAGTAGCAGAAGCAGAAGAAGAACAAGAAGAAAATAAAGAAGATGAAGGAGGAGAAGAATGAAAAAAATGAAAGAAGAAGAACATAGGAAGAAGGGGAAGACGGCAGAAGGAGAAGAAGAAAAAGAAGAATGAGCAGAAAAAGAAGAAGAAGAAGAAAAAGAAATCTCTTACTTTGCCACTGAGGGTCTATGCATCAAAGTCAGGTTCGACTGCAACAATACGAGTATCGATGAAATGAATTGCCTGGAAATGAGGAATCACGGTAAAATCAAATTCCAGGATTCACCACGAAATCTTTAGTTGCTTTTGAAGTGAAAATGATTACCAATGCGACATCGAGATGGAAGGAAAGGCTAAGAAAACCTGCCAAAAGTCTCATCAGAATCACTGGTTGTCGCAGAAATTGATGTGAAAAGAGCTCATAGCGTTCTCGAAAAAGTCATTAAATCTATCCGCTGTCAGTTGTCAGCACTTACAACGAAATGACCGGGAAAAAATCACCAAACTCACAAATCGGACAAAGACAACAGACAATTTCCAAATCAAGTAAAAGAGTCGTCTATAGATGCTTTGTTAGTGGCGCCTCCTATTACTTATTATTGCATTCTTCGTCTCTCATAGATCTCTTGTCAAATGCGATAAAAAAAAAAACAGCAACGCATATGATTGAAAAAATCACACTCTCTACACACGAGGTATGTCGTCAACATAGAACTCCACATAGCTGCCATCACAGCAAGACTAAATCGTCTCCAAACCTGATCCATCATTTCAGAAATATCCTTTGCGATTTATTCGAGACTGTGTCGCCTCCTGACGCCAACGGTCTGAGAGCTGTGTTTCTCAGTACAAATTATGGCAACATGTTCAATGGCTTCGCATTCATACAAAAATTCATACACATGTCTCAATGACAGCAGATAAATTTGCCACTCAGTCTTCATGATGACCTTCCGGAACATTTGCCTCTCCCCATAGACGAAGACATGAGATAAAGTTTCCTTTTCAGAAATGTCAACAGTTTTCTTTATTATATGACTGATAACTTCGCCAATGTGACCCTCTCCAGGCGGCAACCATCACGCACAAGTCCTTGATATCAATTTCCAGACCATTCGCATCGATTTCAGACACCCCATCTCTGGTGAGTGGGTCGTTTCCCATCGCATATTGATTTGGAGCCTCCATGGTCGGTACATCACGAAAGGCTCATACGGAGATTATTCGATGTACATGCCCTGGGATTCGGGCAGAAATTTAATTTCACTTCATGGGTCTGTCATATCGAAGCAAATCCATTCACTTGTGATTCGTTAAGCGATCACTTCCGTTTGATTGACAAAGGTATCAGGTCTGTCAAGCGTTACGATAACATTGGAATATGTGAAGGAGGACATCCTTACAGTGTCAATGTTAATGCTTAGTGCGTCTTGACTTACTTACGCGTGTTAAAAGAAAAGTACAAACGTGAGCTGTGAACTCAGAACTGTCTGGCCTTTGTACTGATGGAAGGTCTGGCATATTTCAAAAATTGCAAAAGCAGCCCTTATCGCCTGTCGTCCTTCTGGGCTGTTTTTCCCTCGCAAAGAGTACCAGGTATACCAGTATAAAGTGAGCGTCAAGATCCAAATGTCTCGATAGGGAACATTTGTTGTGAACGAGCCTTTATTTTTTTTTCGTTTGTATGCTATGACAACTGTGAAAAATATTTAGTATACATAAAGTCATTGAACAGACAACATCATATATTTTCATCGTGTTAAAAATGTCGAATTTTGTACCAGAAAGTGATGATTTGCGGAAAGCATTAATTTTTTTGTTTTCATTTGAAGAAAAGTGCTGCAGACTCGCATCGAATGCTTGTCGAGGCATATGGTGATCATGCTCTATCAGAAGCAACATGCAAAAGATGGTTTCAATGGTTCAGAAATAATGATTTTGATGTGAGAAATGAAGAACGTGGAAGACCACCAAAAGGGTTTGAAGACGCCGAATTGCAAACGATCTTAAATGGAGATTACACTTTGAGTCAAAAGTAACTGGCAGTAATGTTAATCGTTGCACAACAAACAATTTCTGACCTTTTAAAAGCTTTGGGAAAGATCCAAAAGTGTGAAAAATGGGTGCCACATGAATTCAATGAATAGCAGATAGAAAACCGAAAAAACACGTGTGAAATTTTGCTTCAAAGACACGAAAGCAAATCGGTTTTGCATCGGATTGTTACTGGCGATGAAAAATGGATTTATTTTAAGAATCCTAAATCTGGAACAACCATCAACATCGACTGCAAAACCAGATCGATTCGGTAAGAAGACAATGCTGTGTGTTTGGTGGGACCAGAAATGTGTGCTGTACCACGAGCTTCTAAAACCTGCTGAAACCGTTAATACTGATGGCTACCGACAACAAATGATCAAGTTGAACCATGCATTGATCGAGAAACGACCAGAATTGGCCAGAAGACACGGCAAGGTAATTTTGCTCCATGACAATGCACCTGCACTCAAAGCAAAACCGGTTCAGGATACAATCGAAACACTTAGCTGGGAGCAGCTACCCCACCCGCCGTATTCACTAGACTTGGCTCCTTCCGACTACCATTTGTTTTCATCGATGGGACACGCATTGGCTGAGCAGCACTTTGATTCCTACGAGGAGGTCGAAAATTGGTTTGATTTATAAGACGAACATTTTGATTGGTGTGGTATTCACAAATTGCCAGAAAGGTAGTCAAAATGTGTAGAAAACAATGGCCAATACTTCGAATAAAATGTTTTTACTTTCCCATTAATAAGTTTCAAAAGAGAAACGTTCATACCGGTAAACCTGGTATGTTCTAATCAGTGTGTCGATTCCATTCGCTCACCTTCTTCCATATAGAGGACCAATCATTACGAGGGTTGCTATTTATATTTCGGGATTAGAGAACAAAAACAAATATTAATCATCGAAAATAGCTTTATTGTTTTTCAAAATATTCCCCATTTGTCGAAGCATTTTTGCCACTCTGATTTAGGTATCTCTAAAACATGCATTCCGTGGTCGCCGTGGCGTAGTGGGTAGAGTGCGATGCTCACACGCCGAAAGGTCTAGGTTCGACTCTCAGTTCAACACTAATTTTTCTAATATTTCACGGCACCACCTCTTTCGAGCTGCTGACAACACTCAAAGAGTAGTAACTGTCTAAGAAAGCTTCTCAAATTTCGCCGTTCGGAGTCGGCAAAAAACTGTAGGTCCCTTCTACTCGTGAGAGAACAGTAGCGCGCACAACACGAGTAGTTGATGAGCAAGCTAGGCCCTGGTCCCCCTTTGGACTGTAGCGGCAACAATTATTACAATTATTAAAACGTGCATCCTCAACGCATCAACCGCTTTTTCAGGTGTCGAAAAACGTTGATCTCTCATTTTATTTTTTACGTAGGGGAATAAAAATAAGTCATTCGTTGCCAAAAATGCAGTTGTTTGAGCCGATGGTTGTTTTTATGCAATTTGTTTTTATTCATTTTTAATGATTTCTTTTATACTAGACAAAAATAATGAAAATGGCTTACCTATCTAATCTATTGATCTCAATTCTAGCTTACTGGCTTATAACAAGTCGTCTAAGCTTACCTACGGCTATTTTGTTTTTGCCTTTCGGCTTCTTTGATTTATTCTTTTTTGTTGTAATTATCCTAAATTTATTGTTAATTTTCCCCCAAAAAACTATAGAAAAAAACTTAGGGATAACATTCTTACCCAAAATTAACTTAACTCAATGCTAAGAGTAAAACGAAATAATAATAAAATTTGTTGGCGTTACAGTCCAAAGGGGGACCAGGGCCTAGCTTGCTCATCAACTGGCCGTGCTGTGCGCGCTACTATTCTCTCGCGAGTAGAAAGACCTACAGTTTTTTGCCGACTCCGAACGGCGAAATTTGAGAAGCTTTCTTAGACAGTTACTACTCTTTGAGTGTTGTCAGCAGCTCGAAAGAGGTGGTGCCGTGAAATATTAGAAAAATTGGTGTTGAACTGGGGGTCGAACCTAGACTCTTCGGCGTGTGAGCGTCGCACTCTACTTACTACGCCACGGTGACCACAGTAAAACGAAATGCTAAACTCAAAACAAACCACCAGCAACTTACGTCTAAGCCTATTCCAACTTAACTATTTACATTACACTTAACTATGCCCGTAAAATGATGCGGACGCGTGCACCATGACGCATATGTTATTTATATCCTTTACATATATATCCAATTCGTCATGGTGCAACTGTTTTTGTTTATTTGGTTTTTGTGTCTGTTGGTTTTTTTATATTTTAATTTTTATTTTTTGTTTTTTTTTTTATTTTTTTTATTTATTTTTTTAATTTTTAATTTTAGTGAAATGCCTACAAATTATCTTATCTTAGGCACTGTCTAATCGGAGAGTATGCTGGCAGGCTAGGGGCTCTCTCAAATGATTTTTGCAGAAGCTGCAGGGATGAGGAAGAACGTAAAACTCTCCTACACCTGTTATGCACATGCCCGGCGCTCTCACGCCTCAGACACAATCACTTTGGAAGGTATTTCCTCAAGGGCCTACATGACCTCAATAAAACCCCTCCCGCCGACATTTTAAACTTTATCATCGGCTCCAGCTGGTTTTAGGTTCTTCCCACATGGTGTGGTAGCACAATGGTCCTATATGGGACTAAGTGCATTCGTCAACCACCTTAGCCTACCAACCTCCCTACCATCTTAGTCATTGTAAGCTGGCTCCAAGGACTCAACTACCCCGTTTTTAACTAACGAAGCTAGCGGTATCTAAAGCTGGTTTTGGTGCAACCACCAGTAAAAATGCCGTTCTTTGACAGAAACTACTCTATCGCGGGCAGAAATCGCTCTACTAAATTGTAGGAGATCCTCCTGGCTGCGAGCGACGCCCGCTCGTATTGGAGATACCTTTCTACTGATTGGCGTGCAACGTGAAAGATGATAGGGCAGCTTTCTCGATCTTGTATCAGGCCTTTCGAATCCAAATAAAGGAAAGCATCAGGCGGGATGAAGCCGTTAAGACGTACCTTTCTCTGGTACATTTGATATGGGTAGCAAGCCCCAAAGGTCAAACTGTTGGTTGAAGCCATGGCACGATCAGTGTGTCTCCGAATCAACTTAATAATAAAATTATCTATCCCTATTAGCTTTGCTTCGTTGTACAGAACCTCATTGGGGTAAAATTTCTTGTCCTGAGATTCTGGTGTTCGATAAAAACGAAGACAGGCCCGAAGGCACGGCCTCTCGAACACCCTTGAGCCGATGTGTGAGAGCTCGCATTGTCGTGGTGAAGAGTGATCTGTCTTCGGCGGTTGGTTTTCCTAACTTCTTGGAAGTCAACTGGCAAGCAAATGGTTGTGTACCACTCAGAATTGACTGTTCTGCGTTGGAACGGTTGCGACATGTCCAGTTTTTCAAAAAAAAAACGATGACCATTTGCTTGGAAGTGCTTCGTGCGCGAACAATTTTTGTTGGATTTGGCTCAATTTGAAAAACTCATACAGTCGATTGCTGTTTACTTTCGGCCTCATACGCGTAAGTCCACGATTCATCACCTGTCACGATGTCATAAACGTGTTTCGAAGCACCGCGATCGTATTTTTGGAGCATTTCTTTCGACCAGTCGAAACGAGCCCTTTTTTGAGCGATTGACAAATTGTGTGGGATCCAATGCGAACAAATTTTTTTGACGGTCAAACGTCCATGCAATATAGAATGTATGCTGGCCTCACTAATGCCTAAGGTTGTCTCAATCTCACGGTAGGGCAAATGACGATCTTGCAATATCAGTTGGCGCACAGGATCAATGTTCTCCGGAACAAGAACTTATTTTGGACGACCTTCACGAAATTCGACTTGGAGTGAACTACGACCTCGGTTGAATCCACCATACCATCGATAAACATTGTTCCTTGATGGAGCTTCATCGTCAAAAATTCAATTAAGTTCATCGATGTTGTTGACTTCATCCATGTCGAAAGTTGTAAAAAATAATCGCACGATAACGTTCACTATTTAATTCCATTTTTTGGGCGAGATGAATCTTTTAAGTTACTACAAGCAACACAAATAGCGCTCGTATGTGAAAACGTTCTGATTACGTATAACCTCAAAAATGTCAAACTTTACGATGGAGCTGGTAGTTGGTAGATTGCAACACCCGGGCTGCCCAGTCCCGAAATATAAAAGGCAACCTTCGTAGAAAAGTGTGTACTTTTCATATCCAAACGGAAAAAGAGATTTTGATATATTTCTGAAATTTTGCACCGTTCCCCGCACATCTATCCCGACGACCGGTTTTTTATAATTTGAAGTCATTCTCGGCAGCATCCACCCACACGAAATCCAACCGAAAGTACCACTTAAACTAATTACGATGACCTGAGTTATTGCAGCCCCTCAAAGGCTTGTTTTACTGCCATTAGCAGGCAATAAAATGCCACATGACTTTTAATGTCATTCAAGTAAGGTCCCCAGTGGGGCACACATTACTCACTCATCCCGTATGAGTGACAAAACAAAAAAAAAATATCAGACGTTGACCCACAAGGCCCCAAATCATCTGACATGTGTAGGAATTTCCGAAGTTAATATTCCTCGGACAGAAGTGCTGCCGCACCCAAATCGTATTCAAATTATTTCAACTCCTAGCCACTCGCCTGGCGCCTTCCAGCAGCTGCCTCATTTGCTAATGTCCCCCTAAAACATGTCAAAGCAGCAGTATTGATTGAAAGAAATTTGATTTATTGGCGATTCCTCGTCGAGTTTGGATGCGGTGGAAATATTTGCGCGTTTGTGGTGTGAGCACGGACGAACTGCGTCTTTGGTTGGGTGCGGTTGGCTCTGGCGGTAGTTGGTTTAGCGAACGTTAGCGGGAACTGACAGGAGGCATTAACTTCATGGTAGGAAATCCAATTACACCCGTGATTTAACAAAAGAAACATTTGTTTCAGTAGCGTTTTACAGTCGCTGGTTCTTCACCTTTGTCGAATGGGTCGAAGGATGAAGAAGGAGGATTGGCTGGTGGGAGAAGGAGTCGACTTTGCTAACGAGTTTGTTTTGTCATGGAAAGTGTGGTCGAGTATCAAACTGTTGTGTGATGCCTTATCTTATTCCCGTTGTGGCATGCAACTTCCAGTTCTTCTTGTATGAAATCTTTGGTGACAGGAGAACAATTTGAGCAGGCTTTCGGACGGGAAGCCCACGGTAATGGTGATCCCCGACACTTTCTGGTCGGGTGCAGGATAGAGAGAAATTCAAAAACAACCACAGGTTCGATTACAGGACAGAACATCTGTTTTTTTCGGGACCACCTCCTTGGAGGTGGTGAAAACCCTGATCTATGCTGAAGTTTGCAGACTGTGTCGACATCCTTATGCGACATATGAAGAAATAAAAGGAAAGAGAAAATAAGGCAATTAAGTTTGTTTTTTGCAGAAAAGCCTCACTAGGCAGTTTCTTGCAATATATTTCTCTTCCATTTCAAGTTGATCTTGCGATCTGATGTCTTGCAAGACAACTTCGACGATAATTTCAATGAAATCGCGTCCGAGAAAACCCGGCTGGCGACACTCTGAGAGCACCAGCTGGGCTAATAGCATCCTATATCCACCTTTATCCGGTCTTGAGACGTTGATATGATGATGAAATGTTCCTGTTCTAGCAGAGTGTAAATGGATCGAGACACTTTTGAGAGTGTGTAGGGTGAACAATGTGGGCATGTCTTCAAAACTTCGGCTTTGTATGTACAAAGGCTGAAGAGAATAGGAAATGGACAAATTGGTGAGAATTGCGGCACTTGCAAATAGGTCAAAGACGATATTTGCATTTGCCGGGTTGCTAAGTTAAATTGGCTACAAATTGGTGTGCAGGACGAATCCGAGTCTTTGCGTCAGTTTTTTAAGCGGAAACCCTTGCGATCCTAATGGCCATTTACTCTATTGTGTAGAACTGGAAGTTGTACGGGTCTTTAGACGCAGCCAAGCTATCGTTAAGACCTTACTCAGCAATCTAACCACTTCTACTTCTAACGAGGAATGCAAATCTTCCCCAAAAGTTGATCGGTAGACCAAACGCGCTAAGACTTGTATGAGTTCCGGAGACACCACTGAGTCAAAGAAAAGGTGATTCAAACGCAAAGCTAAAAGCGGCAGTCATAAGACCAAGACTCGTTTTGACTTCAAAAGCGTCCTTGGTCAAAGATTCCATCAGCAGTTGGGTCTCTCGAGTAGAGATGTCATGACTCTTCAGGACGTAGGTTCACCAAATGCTCTTAAATGTCAGTCCTGGTCGAGACGTTGTCCCTAGACAAAAAAGACTGCCGACGATTGTTTGTACTAACCGAATGCCTCGCCTCCGTTAAGCCAGACTATGCACTTAAGTGTTCTGGCTAAGTGATGGAACCTTCTGCGATGTTTTAAGAGAAAGCACAGATAATGCAGGCACTTCCTCTGACATTGTTCCGCCTTTGCTCGGACCAATTGGCGGCTGTTTTGTGTCGAGGTGGTTTTAGCTGAAATCTTAGGGTTTTTCCACAGAAATGCTAGCTTGTATTCCTTCGGAAAACCAAATGTAGGTCAGTGCCCGGTAGTATACTAGCTTGTATTCAGCCGGAAAAAGGGCACAAAGTGTAGGTTTGTGCCTGGTAGTACAATGAACCAGGTTTTCAGTCTGCGTGCTCCAGTGTACTGATTTCTAACATGTAACAAAATCAAATGTTGATGGGAGCATATCGTTATCTACTGATTGAAGCAAATATTAAACAACATCTTTCCTCAGCGGCGATGAACAAGCTCTTTTTCGCTCTTGTTCCCTGCCAAGATGTGTGATGTTGTTTCAAAGGGAGGGTTTCCAATCTGTTGAAGAACTTTCACAACAATTGAACAATTCAAATTTCAGTCAGTAATTGGTTGCAGAATTAATCACGTGAGTTGCGGCAACACGAAAATGGTTTTGTTTGCAGTCCAACATTTGCATTAAACCGGTTAAACCGTTTATTGACCCGGAAATGTAGTCATAGGCTGATGTACGAGGGGCGTTCAATATATTCTCGGTATCGACATGAAGAAATTGTTGTTATTTTTCAATATAATCTCCCCTATCATCAATGCATTTGTTACATCTTGAGCTTATTTAAACCCTCAAAAAATTAAATTTCCTCTTTCTCTGCAAAATACCTATTTATTGCCGATTTGAGCTCTTCATCATCCGAAAATCTTTTTCCAGGAAGAAATTTTTTCAAATCCGGAAACAGGAAATAATCACTAGAGACAAGGTCTGGACTATTGGATGGGTGTTGGATTTCTTCGAAACCACAATCTCGCGCAGCAGCCTTGGAAACTCGCGCCGTGTGAACAGAAGCATTTTCATGAAGAAGCAACACACCCGATGATCGTCCTTTCTTTTTAATTTCCTCCCGCAAATTATGCAAAATGGTTAATTTCACCTTATTTTTCGTACTCAATGAGCAAGATTCCCTTTGAGTCTCAAAAAACTGTGGCCATGAGCTTCCAGGCAGACGAAGTGACTTTGAACTTCTTCGGGGGCCTGTTCCTTTTTTATGCCACTGCATGGACTCCTGTTTGCTCTCAGGGTCATAGTGGTGAACCCATGTTTCGTCCCAAGTAAAAATTCGATACATAACACCGTCCGTAGTCTCACTACACTTCTACAAAGGCTCTCTACAGCGTGCGATTCGCACATTTTTCTTAGGCGCTGTGCTCATTCGTGGCACCCACCTTGCACTGACCTTTGAAAGGGTAAGATGGTCATGAAGAATGGTGTGAATGGTACCAGCTGAAAGCTTGGTGATCTCTGAAATCAGTTTCATCTTTATTCATGCATCCTCAAGAACAAGTTTTTCGACTTCTTTGATGCTTTCTCCCGTACAAGCAGTAGTCGGGGCGCCGGAGCTGGGGTCGTCGTCAATGCTCTCTCTGCCTCTCTTGAACTCACTTGACCACTTTTGCACAGTTGATAATGAAGGTGCGGAACCCTGGTGAACAGCCACTATCTCTTCATGAATAGTTTTTTGACTTTTTTCCTGCTTAACAAGAATTTTAATAACAGCGCGATGCTCAATTTTCACCATCATCGTCTTAGTTGCCTTTATGGTTCTGTTTAACTACAGATAAAACGCGAATGAATAATCACATTTATATGAAATTTTACATGAATGCACTAAAATAATAGTATTACTTGATAAATAAGTCGATTTATATATATAACCACAGCTTCACCCCGATACCGAGAATATATCGAACGTCCGTTGTAACACACGGAAATGTGGTGTTACATCAGCCTTAGCAGATAGGTGATATCTTCAGCTTTGTTTTGTTTATTTACCTTACTTCAAACTTAAATGCAAACCAATTATATCATTTAGGTTTAAACATATTGATCGTCAAATTGAATATGTTAAAGCACTCAATATCCGCTCAAATGTTGTTTATAAATTTATTGGCTCAGCAGTCCAGAAGGGAACTAGGGCCAAACTTCATAATCAGAGTTTTAATCATGATCATGAGCTTTGCGCTCCACATCTCCCTGAAGAGTAAAGCGGACCAACAATATTTTGCCGTCTCCGAATGAGGAAATTTGAGAAGATTTTTCTTACACAGGGACTACTCATTAAATTTTGTCTGCAGCTCGAAAGAGGTGGATCCGTGAAAAATGCGATATGACCATTCTGGAATCGAACCTGGAACCTTCCGCGTGTGAGTGTTGAACTCCACCTGCAATGCCTAGGCGGCCATGACTCAAATTACGAGACACGAAATACACTCATATATGTTTACAGTCATTTCGCAGCTATGTACATCAAATTCAACTCCGAACTTGTGATCGCATTCTACCTTTTTTGAACGCTTCATTCTACGCCTAATGCTTTGAGAGGCTAAAATCAGCGTGCGCGATTATGGTCTCATTCGTTTTAGTTTGTCAATGACAGTTGAAGTAGCATTTGCTGGGAGTCATTTGGCATCCTATATTGGGCGAATACATTCTTCGCAGATTTCCCAAGGCATTTCGAAATTGAAAGTTCTTAATAAGATTAAAGTTTTGTGAGCTTTACAGTTTGTTAGATGTGTAGTGGGTAGAGTGCGACGCGCACACGCTGAAGGTCTAGGTTCGATCTCCGGCTCAACATCTCGAATTTTTTCACAACACCACCTTTTTCGAGCTGCTGACCACACTCAAAGAGTAATAACTGTCTAAGAAAAAGCCTCGTAAATTTCGCCGGTCTGAGGCGGCAAATAATAGAACGTACTCGTGAAAGACCGTGGTCGCCGTGGCGTAGTGGGTAGAGTGCGACGCTCACACGCCGAAGGGTCTAGGTTCGACTCCCAGTTCAACACCAATTTTTCTAATATTTCACGGCACCATCTCTTTCGAGCTGCTGACAACACTCAAAGAGTAATAACTGTCTAAGAAAGCTTCTCAAATTTCGACGTTCGGAGTCGGCAAAAAAACTGTAGGTCCCTTCTACTCGTGAGAGAACAGTAGCGTGCACAACAGAAGTAGTTGATGATCAAGCTTTGCCCTGGTCTCCCTGTGGAGTGTCGTGCCATACAATTAATTATTATTACATGCGTAAGATTGGTTCTCTGTAACTGAACACTGGATCAATCATTTCGAAATTTAACTTCAAACTCTTTCCTTTATCCCAAGTGTTTAAACGATTAAACCTTATTTTTCGAAGTGACTTTGAGTTATGGGAAATCATCCTTAAATATGAACGATTTTAGTATTCTAATGAAAAATGAAAAATTGCATATTCTTATGTTTCGAGCATTTTTTTGGATGAACTTGTAAATCACAAACATGGGACACATGCAAAATGTGACAGGGAGGTCGACAGATGTTCCGAAATGTTGATGTTTTCGTTTTGGAACAGAAACAAGTTCCAAAAATCTCTTTTACTTTCCGACTTGCATAGATGTGGGATTCGGGAAATGAAACTCACTTTTAATACTTCGATTTACAGAATTTATTTAATTATAAAATATTTCGCGTTTGGTGACGACTGACGTGTTCGATGGCTCAACTACTACTCTTCGTTCTCGTTTTACTATTCTTTCTTTTATCTTGCTAGGGTGTCCGTTTGTTAAGGGTATGTGTGTATACGTCTGATCGTCAGTGTTCCGCCCGTTTGTCCGCTTTCTGTGTATGCGTTCGTTTGACTTTGTCTAACAGTTTGGTCGCCTGATCCTAGGAGTTGTTTCGTCGCGTGATTTGTATGTTATTGTAGGGCAAGGTCAGTTCGTTTGGTTCCCGATCCTACATAGAAATGAAGTCAAATTGTGACTAACATGGAATAGCAGCTAATATGGACTCAAGTTCATGATTGAAACTGAATGCGGGATCTTAGCAGGAGGAACCCTGTAGGCATTGTTTTCAATTTCAGTTGTTCTTTTGAAGAACCACTCTAGTTTGGAATTATCCGATTTTCTTATCCTTTCTTCATCTTTACTTTTGAGTGTTATTTTACACGCGCACCACACGCAAATTCTAAAAAAATGTCATCTAAAATGATTCAACAACTCGAAAAAAATGCTTACTCCCACTTTTTCTTCAAATAAATCGTAAAATAAAATAAACTCATCCAAATCGACTGCATAGGTGCGATGCTCCTAAACGCCATCATATCCATCGAACAGACGTGGGATGTGGGATTTGGTTTTACGTGATCACCTGCCTTTACGGCTTATATCACGGGGAACCTTTTTCCCAAGAGTCGTAAGTAACGCAAGACTAAACGTCTTAGTTACCCAAGTACCAAACTTAGATCATGCTTGAGCGGCAATCACCCCACCTTGATTTGATGCGAAGCCTTTCTAAAACCTCTTCCGCTCTCTGGGTCGCAGCGCCCGGTTGAGAATGCAACTCCACACTGAGAAGGAATAGTCCCCTAACCGACTTGCCTAGTTCTGCCTAAACAATTAGCTAGACAAGTCAGCACAGTACACTATCCTCAACTCTACCCGCGATAATAATAATTGTTGGCGCTACAGTCCAAAGGGGGACCAGGGCCTAGCTTGCTCATCAACTACTCGTGTTGTGCGCGCTACTGTTCTCTCACGAGTAGAAGGGACCTACAGTTTTTTTGCCGACTCCGAACGTCAAAATTCGAGAAGCTTTCTTAGACAGTTATTACTCTTTGAGTGTTGTCAGCAGCTCGAAAGGGGTGGTGCCGTGAAAAATTCGAAAAATTGGTGTTGAGCTGGGAATCGAACCTAGACCCTTCGGCGTGTGAGCGTCGCACTCTACCCACTACGCCACGGCAGCCACCTCGATGTTAGGTGGTAAACCACAGCCACCACGAAACTCCCACAAGGGGGCCTACCGCACGGTCAGGCTGGAACCAAAGTTTCAGGGGCCCCTGACCTCCCGTGGCACCAGAATATAGCCTCTGGTTAAGCTGTCACTACCAGTCAGGTTTCCTCAAAGCCTGGGTCTGTTAGCCGCCATCCCACCACAGATGGTCTTTTCTCCATCAGTGATTCCGTTGTCACTATAAATAGTGATACGGATGTGATTTTGAATCATGTGATTCATAAATCCAGTCACATCATCTGGAATATCCATCGAACAGCGACTACTCGATGAACCAGTAACTGCCACTGAAAAATCTCAGTCCTGTCCCACTATCTTCAAGGAACCATAAAATAAACTCAAATCAGTACAAAGTAACAAGGCATTCCATAATTTTTACGTGCCAGCATAAATTCGAACTTCCCATCGGCACCAACAGATGGTTGAGCCATCAGTCTACCTCTGAATAATCCTTCACTTCGCTCCATCCTCTCTTCGCTTCTTCCTCCACAAGCCCACAATGCACATAAAGTCATAAAAACATTCAGTTCAAGGCCAGACGAAATTCCAGGATACGGGTACACCGAACAAACCGAGTGCCATTTGAAAGTTTGTACACAATTCGAATCCAATTACCTCTTGTGTCACGCAGCAGCCGTGGAGACAAAGCAAAATTATTGTCATAACGTGAACGCAGAGTTGTCAAATTAAAATTAATTTGTTTGCCATGCGGGGGACACTTTGTGGAAGAATGTATCTCTTTGAATTGGTTTCGTTCTGCCAGCGGCACGTTCATCCGCAGTCGCTGCACTTACACCGCAATCGACGGCAGTGTAAACAATTAAGCGCATCAAAGTTGGTAGGAGTGATGTGTGGAGTCCACATGTACGCTCACACATGTCGGTGTAAATAAGCACCACGGTCCGGCCAGAAAAACCAGTATGAGCGGGAAACACGCCGCCGTTTGAGATGATTTTTGGAAAAGTATGCCTTCAGCGGTGGGGTTTTATGGGGAGCTTTAAAAATTAATATTATCGCTGCCTTGACTGACTGGCGGGTTAGTTGATTGGCTGGTTGACTGGTTGGTCGGCTGGCTGCTTTAACGACCTTGACTCTGAACTGGTGCTCTGCTTTTTACGGGTCGAGCGGGGCGGTCATTTTTTTTATTGTGAACTGTTTAGAATGACTTTTGTGAGATCGTTTTTTTTTCGATGTGTTGTTTTTCAATGTTTTTTTTCTATGTTATTTTTTCGATGTTAATTTTTCGATGTTTTCCTCATGAATGGAAGGCCGGTAGAATGTCGATTGCGGGCGAATGTTTTCCAAGCCGATGTCCATAGATAATGGAGTGATGACGGGCTTATTGTTTCGCGAGACAATGTATAACTCTGTTTCTGTTTTGTGGGAAGAGGGAAGTTACTTTGTCAATACATTTGACTTCGCCTGTGTGTTCCGAAATTCATGAAAATTCACTTTCATAGCATTGCGTCGATTCATGCTTCTGGCGGACATGGAGGAGGAAGTTGTGTGAAGAATTACTGAAGGAGGAGGGAATGGAAAACACATGTAAAGGACAGACTCCAGAGAGTAATAGAAAGCGCTGGAAACCTTTTCAGGAATTGACGCGTCCTCTAGTTTGTGCTCTCAATTTCGGATAATGTTAGAACTGAAATGGTTGGGGAAAAGCTGAAAACATTTTCAAAAGAGCGTGTGCGAAGGGGCGACATGTAAATAGTGGAATTAATCATTCGCTGTTTTGCGCATCTGTTTCTCATTCTACAACGACAGCAGCAGGAGCTTTGTTGTCCCCCCATAAAGTGGTTGCTGCAACTGTTTTCAAGACACGGGAACCTTGCTTCTTCAGCAAACATTTATCGTGTGTCTGTTATTTTCCGCTTTGACAACTTGAGAAGAACTTAAGTCAATTGACTCGGGAAGAAACAGTACTCTTTGAGAATTGATAGCAACAAGAGAGTTGTGATGACTTTAATAGTTCAAGATGAAAGCAAATCTTCTAGAGACCTGCATGTTATGCCCAATGCATTATGGCGAACAGTGGTGCCTTTGTAGAGGGAAGTTGAAAATCAATTTGTGGGTGGACGGCAATGGAAAGGGAATTTACCAAGAAGTATATGTTGTATCTGGCCACTGCGGCGTACTGCAAAATGCGCCACTCACAAGTCGAAGGTTCCAGGTTTGTTTCGTAAGCTGAATCTTCTTTCATTACTAACTACTGACAATACTCGTGGAGCACTAATCGTTTATGAAACGGGTTCACAAATTTCGACATTTGAAGTCGGGAAAAATCATGTCCTAATACTGAGAAGGGAATAAAAGTACATGCACGACGAATAGGTGCTTAAGAAGTAGGTCCTTGTCCACTTGTGTTGATTGTTGCTTCTTCTAATATTTGTTCAAGTATATGTGGTCACATGTTGTGTTCTGTGCGAGTAGAAAGAAGCTGCATTTTTGTTTCGACTTGAAAAAATGAAAAAAAAATATTACTATATCCAAACAGACGGAACAGCAGAAAATAAGGCGAAGAATACTTAGTCCATGGGGCAAACTCAAGAGCTTCAGTATGCCAGTCGACTGGTACAAAAGAAATTTAGAATAATGCTGGTTCTTTTCTAGTCATCAATTTGACATGATTGAATGAAAAAGGCAAGCCGAATGGGTTTCTGTTCTTTGAAGTCTTCTTCTTCTTGTTGTGGCGCTACAGTCTGGGGTGGACCTGGGCCTCAACCAACATGCCTCTTCAGCCAGCATGATCTTTCGCCAGTTGCCTCCAGTTGCGCACTCCAAGTTGGTTAAGGTTCTTTTCCACTTGTGTGCGCCACTTTAGTCTAGATCGTCGTCTGTTGCGTTGTCCCAATGGCTCGGATTCAAAGACTTTTCGGGCCTGAGCAGTGGTGTCCATACGCTCTACATGGCCTAGCCATCTTAAGCGTTGTATCCATAGACGCTTGACCAGGCGCATGTCGCTGTACAGCCCATAGAGTTCGAACGAAGAAAGTTCTTTGAAGTCACAGCTTCTTAAAAGGAGTGCACCCTTTTTGGCTCCCCTAATTCCATCAGATGGCAAAGGGCTGTTGGCGGAAACGTGGACAGTGCAATTTCTTGAGTGTTTTTTTTTTTTGGATCAGGCAATATAATCTAAAACTTGAAACTGTTTCCGATCAATTTTGGATGGGCTGAGCAGACTCACCTTTCTCTCGAGACCCTCAGCACACAGTGGAATTTTCTGAAGCGCCTCCCACGATGGTGCACTAGTAATTTATGAGCATTGTTGAGGTCAAACTCAAATATGCACAATTGATGAAAGTCCGCTTAATTCATGTTGCATATGAAATCCTGGCAAATAATAGTATTTGGGTTGCACTATAGTCCACAGGGGCTTCAAGGCCTAGCACGGAATCCTTGCAAAACAGTAATTAAAATATCCCAAGATTGGTTTTTGAACTAGAAGGCTTCCAGTTTTATTTTAAAAACTGTAGGGCTAAGCAATTTCAGTACCAATTGCTATTTCTTTGGGCTTAATATTCAATGGGATAAAAGAGCTTTTTCTCGAAGGACTAATCTCCAGGAATATTGAGAGCTCTCGAATATTCCTTCTACGCCGATCGATTGTGTCGTCAAAATCGGAATTAATAATAATAATTGTTGGCGTGACAGACCACAGGGGGACCAGTGTCTAGCTTGCTCATCAACTACTCGTGATGTGCGCGCTACTATTCTCTCACGAGTAAAAAGGGACCTACAGTTTTTTGCAGACTCCGAACGGCGAAAATTGAGAAGCTTTCTTAGACAGTTGTTACTCTTCGAGTCTTGTCAGCAACTCGAAAGAGGTGGTGCCGTGAAAAATTCGAGTTGTTTAGCCGGGAATCGAACCTAGACCCTTCGGCGTGTGAGAGTCGTACTCTACTTACTACACACGGCGGCCACCAAAATCGGAATTAAATGACTTTAAATTAGCTGCCGTTCCATGATAAGGGAAAAGAGCCAGGGATCGAATTTGAAAAGCTGAGGGTACTGTCATCAACGAAGAAGTGGATTGGGTTGAAAGTGACATACAGGAGATTATTATGAAATTAAGTATGATTGTCAGTGGCCACCGTGGCTTAGTGGATGGAGAGCCAAGCTTTCTTTATATAACAGCTTAATCATCACAGCCCTACTTTATGGTGAGAAACGTTACTAAAAGCGGAAGAAAAAGCACTCAGTCTACTCTAAGAACAGTTTGAAATGCGATTTTCTTCCCTATTTGCGATTTTTCGTACTGTTTGCGTTGATGACATTTGCAGTAGAAGCTTGAACGACGAGCTTTAGGTGTCTTCGGATTAAGGGCCTGAGATGATTAGTTAAGTAAAGCGTATGGACACCACTGCTCTGGCCTGAAATGTCATTGGTTCCGAGCCATTAGGACAACACAACGGCTAAGATAGCGCACACTATGAAGACTGATCCACTAGGGAATGTAGCGGCAATCAAAGAAGAAGAAAAAGAAAAAGAAAAAGAAGAGGAAGAAGAAGAAGAAGAAGAGGAAGAAGAGGAAGAAGAAGAAGAAGAAGAAGAAGAAGAGGAAGAAGAAGAAGAAAAGGAAGAAGAAGAAGAAGAAGAAGAAGAAGAAGAAGAAGAAGAAGAAGAAGATGAAGAATGAGAAGAAGAAGAAGAAGAAGAAGAAGAAGAAGAAAAAGAATAAGACGAAGAAGAAGAAGAAGAAGAAGAGAAAGAAGAAGAAGAAGAAGAAGAAGAGGAAGAAGAAGAAGAAGAAGAAGAAGAAGAAGAAGAAGAAGAAGAAGAATGAGACGAAGAAGAAGAAGAAGAAGAAAAAGAATAAGACGAAGAAGAAGAAGAAGAAGAAGAAGAGAAAGAAGAAGTAGAAGAAGAAGAAGAAGAAGAAGAATAAGAAGAAGGCTTAACTCGTAGCGGATTTCCACAGCTGAAATTGTTGGTCGATTTGTAGCGCAACTCGTGGCTTGTCCTACGGCAGCTTTCGAAATTCGTATTTAATTTTTTTGTAAATAATTGCATTACGTATTATTGTTACTGAACATCCGACTAGTCTTTCAACTTCTTTGTGCATCTTACCTTCCTTTATAAGATGTTGCATCCAAGTTCTTTTTTCTTCGCTGTAGTGTTTGCTTCATCCCACTAAATTATGCATTTTTAGTTAATTCATAAATAGAACGTCAAAACTAAAACAAATTCTAAATCTAAAAATTCGAGAAAAACGAGTACTTTATCGTAAATTTAATTCAGTTTTACTTATTCATACATACACTCAAATGGGCGAATAAAAAAAAGTTGTAATTAATAACGTCATAGATTTGACAACAGAAAAGGCATGAGGAGGGCTATCGCATATCAAAGTGCACATATTAAACAGAAATCGATACCAGAGGTGCACAGGATGCCAAATATCTAGCGAAATTCATTTTACCAGCCGGCACTACTATTTCAATGCTCGCAGCTGTACATATAATGAATTTATTTTGTAGGTAAACACATTGAGGACGGCGTGTACCACCGGTGGTTCGTACACGAATGTTTTATCTGACGGCGTGTAGCGTTTTGCCGTTTTATAAAGTTGCGGCATAAGTGTGAAGAAATAGCGGTACAACAGAAGCAGCATAATATTGATGTGTGCATTTTTTCAAAATTTATTTGTTTTTCATCAAAGTTTTATAACATTTGTGCAAGGCTGTACCAGATAAAGCAACGTTTGATGTTTTCTGCCGCCAGATGATGGTCAATGTGGCCGCCTTTGCGTAGTGGATAGAGTGCGGCACTCACATGCCAAAGTCCAGGTTCGATTTCCGGGTGAACACCTCGCATTTTTCATGGCACCGCCTCTTTAGAGCTGCTGACAATACTCAAGGAGTCTCTGTCTCAACAGTCTAAGAAAAAGTTTCTCAAACTTCACCGTTCGGAGTCGGCAAAAAACTTTAGATCCCTTCTACTCGTGAGAGAACAGTAGCGCGAACAACACGAGTATTCGTATGTGATGAGCAAACTAAGGCCTCGTCACCCTGTGGACTGTCGCGTCATCCAATAATTATTTTTATATGATGGTCATATCAAAAAACTGCGCCGGCCTCAACGCGTTAAATGAATCTCTTTGAGCCCTTTAAGCCATTATAAATGTGTCGAGGGTGGATTCAGCTAGCGCAAGCTCAAGGGCCGATTGTTACTGATCCCTGAAAAATTCACAACACTCGGGCGCTTATCTTGCCAGTCTTCCCAGAGTGCATTTCCTAAACACTTTCCCCTCTAATGTGGGCGTGTAAAAATTTGTTTACGTCTCAAGTGCAAGCCTTATGCAGGCTATCGCGGTTTTTTCTTGGTTTACCAGAAATTTTCTGTTATATTGCGTTTCGTACAAGCTGTCTGACACTTCAGGAAGCCCTCTTAAATTAGCTGCATTTAGTTCTTGAGCCCCGTCAATGAGCTTCTTTGTACGCTGTTGCAGAGCTGGTTTGATTGGTTTTGGAGGTGTGAAAGAATAGAATGAGCAGGTTTAAATACAAAACATATTAGTTCCTTTCATTTCATCGTTTAGACGTGCGAAAATGGGTCCCCAATCAATCAGATCTCAAGAAAAGACTCCACAAGCTAAATTAAAAATTTCAAACACGAAACATTTGTGTGGATATTGTATCGTATGTTCTGTTGTAACTGAAGTTGAGTTCAATCAACAAAATCAAACAAAACGACTGCGAATGGTATTTGAAAATGTTCTGTTCCCCAGTGCACCCTGTAAGCACATAAGCCATCCCACGCAGTGAGGATAACCGTCGCCCACAGTCTGCTTTAGTACTTCCCTTCTCGAAGAAACTGCTTTTCCTCTGACTTCCACAAGCCAGAGAATATTACTTGCATTCCCTGCCGGAGGGTTATTTTCATCTGTAACAAATTCGATTACTGTCTCCGTACAAAGGAGTCTGCTGAGCGAGCGAATTCATGCTGCAGCCCTTTAACCGATTCACATGGTCGACGATTTTCTTCAATACTTCCATCTGAATCGTGCACCCCCTTCGGATTTCTTTCGATTTCCTTCGTTTCTCCCCGATTGGAACTACTCGTACACCACCCAAACCGACAAACAGTTGCAAAAACAAGAAAGACACAGCCACCGCAAATAGCCTAAGGTTAGCTGGAGTTCATTGTCAATCTTGCATCAGAAGATTGTTGTTTTCATCGTGCACAAACTTGTTTGCGGTCTTATCAGCCCCTGCTCCGCGGCCGCCCATCCCCATCCGGTGTCACTTCAGCGCCATCCAAATGTCAGATTATAATCGAAGGAAAATTTCGTAAACAAACTTAAAACAAAAAAAGACGCAGAAGGTATTCTGCATAACCGGCTGGTGTCAAAATATTTTTCGACAGACTCATTTCATATGGAAATTATATGCGTGCTAACTTGGCTCGTGTTTGACATTGGTTCCTTCCCAATTGAACGCCGAGTATGGCCCCGCCACGTCGCCGGGGGATGGTGGCATTGCTCAAGTGTCGCCCGACGGTGGCGGCGCTTCGAGGAATTCAAAAATTTAGTGTGCAAAAGGGCGGTGCCTCGACAGGACATCCGCTATGTAGGTGACATTTATGCCTCATAAAAGTTTACCGGTCGGCGTTTATTGGCCAGCGTTTATTGGCCGTCGGTGCGTGTTGGTTGCACGAAATTTAATTAACCAAATTGGTGGGGGAAAAGCGAATTATTGAAATTCGAACCGGATATGGTTTTGGTTTGTCGGAAGCGCACGACAGCAATCAAATTACACGAGTTCCGAGGGACTGGGGTGTCCTTGTGTGGTTGATACAGCGCTTTTCGAAGTGGCACGATTCAGCATTGGAGGTCTGAAACATTTCCAATCGGTTGCAGTGAAAAGTTTGATTGCTTCAAACATTGAAAACTTTATGGCAGACTCGTCAGTGTCGATAAAAACCGCCAGTTGAGATAAGAGCTCAAGTTTTCAGCTCCGCAGACTTCTCTTTCGAATGAGTTTGCATAAATTTGACAGAGTCTACAGATGAAGTCGGGAGATATTTGTGCTTCTCAGGAATCCGCTAATGGAATCTCGCTTTGAATTCAATTCCGCTACCTGTGGTCAGATGGAGGCGGCCTAGCAAATCAATTTGTAGGGGAGGTGTTACTGCAGAGTTAAGCGTGCGATAGGTGGCTTTGAACTTTAAAACTTCTATATGACTGAAGACTGGACTAATGGCATCCAAACAAGATTGCCGGTGGCTGTGAAGGTCGGACTGGACGGAGGCGCGTGGCATTCGGATTTGTATCTCGTGGATGGATTACAGGCCTTTTGACATAATGTGGAGTAATCATGCGAAACCCTGCAGAGGGAATGAATATTCATTCGGCGACAGATGGAGAGGAATAAATTGCTTGGATTTTCCTACGAGCTCTCATCTGTAGGGGAGTGCCTTTCATTCGGTTATTTAGAGTGTATAAGCATGCATGCATAAATTTACAATTATTTTCACTGGAATCTGAGCACTTTGGAAGCGTTTATTTGGATAACGAGGAGTCATTTTCTGTGCTAAGTGTGAGTTCACATCCTACGGGAAGCAATCAATCTAGTTGCCGCCTCGTAGTCAACGTGCAGCTGGCAGATTAAATTCTCATTTGAACCTCCTCCACCATTTGACGGGCGATTTATGGTGATGAAGTCGTTCTTGTAAATGTGGGGAATTCCTTATGAGATGTGAACTAAAGAAAAATGACCGGGGATGTGGAAGCAATCTTCAAAAGGGGTACAGGTGGAAGACACTGACTTTTGAGAGTTTGACTTTTTGACGTTTGACTTCCTCACCTTATACCCCAGACACCTTTTCACTTGAATGCTTATTATTTTAAAAAGCAATTTCTAAGCCGTGGCAGAAGAAAGGCTTGAAACAAAGAACTTCCGTATTTCATACGGAGGCTCCTTGCCTTGAATGATCTGAATGATGTTGACAACAGCTTGCAACCAAATTGCACTTTTTGCACAATCTTCAGAATTCCTAAATTCAAATTTTGTTGCCAAATGTGTCACATTTCAGAGCTCTACTTACTCAAAGTTGCAGTCACATCTTTGTGAACAAAACCGTCAGCTATCAAGTGTCTCCAGCTAGGCTAGCACAGCCTAGCTAGTCTGCTACTTTTTCCCGTTACTGTGTCCGTCCGTTACTGTTCCCGTCCGTTACTGTTCCCGTCCGTTACTGTTCCCGTCCGTTACTGTTCCCGTCCGTTACTGTTCCCGTCCGTTACTGTGTCCGTCCGTTACTGTCTCCGTCCGTTACTGTATCCGTCCGTTACTGTCTCCGTCCGTTACTGTGTCCGTCCGTTACTGTGTCCGTCCATTACTTTGTCCGTCCGTTACTGTGTCCGTCCGTTACTGTGTCCGTCCGTTACTGTGTCCGTCCGTTACTGTGTCCGTCCGTTACTGTGTCCGTCCGTGACTGTGTCCGTCCGTTACTGTGTCCGTCCGTTACTGTGTCCGTCCGTTACTGTGTCCGTCCGTTACTGTGTCCGTCCGTTACTGTCTCCGTTCGTTACTGTTTTCGTCCGTTACGGTGTCCGTCCGTTACTGTGTCCGTCTGTTACTGTGTCCGTCCGTTACTGTGTCCGTCCGTTACTGTGTCCGTCCGTTACTGTGTCTGTCCGTTACTGTGTCCGTCCGTTACTGTTTCCGTCCGTTACTGTGTCCGTCCGTCCTTCAATTTCGGAGATCTACCAGACTGAAGCGTTGTTGCATAGGCTGCTCTTTACGACCCGACGTTCTAAATCGTTGGATCTTTACCCTCCTGACCTCACCAAAGCCTTGCTGTACAGCCCAACCATTTTAGTTGTTAGATCATCAGCCTCATGACTATGCCTAAGCTTTGCTGTACAACCAAACCATCTCAAACATCATCCTCCTGACTACGCCAAAACCTTGCTTTACAACCCAATTATTTTAATTGTTAGACAATCTTCTGACTATGCCAATACTGGTGAATATCTCGTACAGTTCTAGGTATAATCTTGTTATGCACTCACAATCTTAATGAAAGCGATCGAAGATATGTCGGAAAAATTTTCATTCAACAAAACCCAGAGCAGCCTTTTTCGCTTCAGACACGGCCCATGCCTTTGCCTAATATAACAGAAAACTAAGGGCTTTTAGAACATTTTTTCCGTTCTTCAGGAGTTTACACTGCTTATCCAATACATTTTTACAGCGAAAGAACTGCGGCTTGCTGACTCTTGGTAGGTTTCTTTTGACCATTATCTGCATTTCAAGCGGTTTCCGGGCAGCTAAAGTCGTTGATTGTCATTTTGTCCAGGCGGTCAGTTTTGAATGTCATTGCTATATGGCAACATAAATTTGTTCAAATTCAAAATGTCACAAAGTTGCAATTGGTGACGTATTGGCACAGCTAGACACTCTTTTAGTTTGCATACATCGATGTTGTCAAACGCGGATTACATTTAATAAACAGGTATAATGCGTTTGAACCAATTGTCGAAGCACTTTTGTAACTCTGATTGAAGTATCTTCAAAACATGTATTCTGAACGCATCAACCGCTTCTTCAGGTGTCGAAAAACGTTGACCTCTCATTATATTTTTTACGTACAGAAACAAAAATAAGTCATCCGGTGCCAAGGCAGGACTATACGGCCAATGACTGATCAAATCGATGTTTTGAGTGCTCAAAAATGCAGTTGTTTGAGCCGCTGTGTGAGAGGTCGCATTGTGTTGGTGAAGAGTGATCCATCTTCGGCGGTTGGTTTTCCTGATTCTTAATTGACTGTTCTGCGTTGTTCTAGTTGAACGATTGCGACATGTCCAGTTTTTCCAAAAAAACCGGTGACCATTTGCTTGGAAGTGCTTCGTGCGCGAGCAACTTTTGTTGTATTTGGCTCAATTTGAAACACCCATACAGTCGACTGCTACTTATTTTCGGTCTCATACGCGTAAGTCCACGATCTCATAGACGTGTTTCGAATTACCGCGATCGAATTTTTGGAGCATTTCTTTCGACCAATCGACACGAGCCTTTTTTTTGAGCGATTGACAAATTATGTTTGATCCAACGTGAACAAACTTTTTTGCAGGTCAAATGTTCATGCAATATAGAATGTTTGCTGGTCCCACTAATGCCTAAGGTTGTCTCAATCTTACGATAGGTCACATGACGATCTTGCAATATCAGTTGGCGCACAGCAACAATGGTTTCTGGAATAACAACTGATTTTGGATGACGTTCACAAAAATTGTCTTGGGGTGAACTACGACCTCGGTTGAATTCACTATACCATCGATAAACACAGGTTCTTGATGGAGCTTCATCGCCAGAAATTGACTAACTTAAAGAGTAATAACACTCCAAGAGTATAAGCTGCCTACAAAAAAGCTTCTCGAATTTCGCCGGTTGGAGTCGGCAAAAAACTGTAGTTTCCTTTTCTTCGAAAGAGAACAGAAACGCGGACAAGACGAGTAGATGATAAGCAAGTTAAGCCCTGGTCCCTATGTTGACTGTCGCACCATACATTTATTATTATTATTATTAACTATATCGAAACCCGAATAAGAAAAATTGGGAATGCGGAAGCGAGACATCTTCTTCTTCTGGCGCTAAAGTCCGGGGTGGACCTGGGCCCCAACCAATATCTTAACGACTCCAGGACGGTATTTCGCTAGCTGCTGCCAATTGCGCACTCCAAGTTTGTTGAGGTTATTTATTACTCCGTTCCGGCATCACAAAGTAGGACTGGGCTCTATTACTCAATTGCCTTTTGAGCCCAAAGAAACAGCTATTGGGAAGAGTGGTTCTGCGGTTGAATTTGCGACAGTGGAAGTCGACTTAGTTTTTGACCAGCTCGAAGTTTCTGCTGCCTAACGCTTGAGACGTCAGTATTGTGTAATCTTCCTTAATGACAGCATGAACTTTGTTTTGCCAGATCTAGTTTTAGCTTCAATGCCGGCATACCCCTCATTGACGGCTCTCTGTGTTCGTCCAATCACGCCAATGTCCTCAGCGTAAGCTAGTAATTAACCTTTGGAAGATCGTGTATCTGGTGTTAATTTGTGAGCTATGCATAAAATTTTCGAGGAAGCCGGACATCAATACCCTCTATATGAATATATTCTGTAACATCAATTTACAGACAAAATTTGATTTTCACATCTAATAAAAATTGGGGCAGTTGCAAAAGCAATGTATTGAATTGGGTGTATTAGTTAATTCTTTCTTCAATAAACTATTTTTTTTTATTCACTATTTTAGAACATGCGCAAATGTCACATTCATGAGTAGATGGTTTCGTTTTTCATTTTTATTTCACACAGACGTTACAAACACCACGCAAGTTAAGGTTACGAAATGAGTATGTGACTTGAATATCCCTCACTTTGTCAAGCATCAAATTAACAGTGCCAATCTATTTAATCAAAATTTTGGGTTTCACTACAAGAGTTCATGTTGATAGCTTCGAACATTTATATTTTAATTTAAAATCTCCTATTCGTAGGTAATAATAATGATTGTTGGCGCTACAGTCCACAGCTTGCTCATCAACTACTCGTGTTGTGCGCGCTACTGTTCCCTCACGAGTTGATGGGACCTACAGTTTTTTCCCGACTCCGAACGGCGAAATTTGAGAAGCTTTCTTAGACAGTTGTTACTCTTTGAGTCTTGTCAGCAACTCGAAAGAGGTGGTGCCGTGAAAAATTCGAAAAAGTCATGTTGAGCTTGGAATCGAACCTAGACCCTTCGGCGCGTGAGAGTTGCACTCTACCCCCTACGCCACGGCGGCCACCCTCTTCGTAGGTACCATATTATATATTCAATACAACGCCCTCTGCTCACCGCCTGCTGCACTGCTGCCTGCATTCGGTTTCCCAGGTTTTAATTTCTCTATTCCTGGCTTCTTTTCTTTCTGGCAGGGTAGCAGAGGGGGCAGAGGGCAACTCTTCTTCTCTTCGTTCATTGTTTGCCTCTCCTGCTCTTTCTGTTTTGCTTCTTCTTTCTCTTTAAGCGATTTTCTAGATTTTCTTCTTCTGATTTTCTTTCAATTGGCATGTCTACTCCTCTTCTTCTATTGTCACATCCGTATCACTATTTATAGTGACAACGGAAACACTGATGGAGGAAAGACCATCTGTGGCGGGATGGCGGCTAACAGACCCAGGCTTGAGGGAACCTGGCTGGTAGTGACAGCTTAACCAGAGGCTATATTCTGGTGCCACGGGAGGTCAGGGGCCCCTGGAACTTCGGTTCTAGCCTGACCATTGCCGTAGGCCCCCTTGTGGGAGTTTCGTGGTGGCTGTGGTTTACCACCTAACATCGCGGGTAGAGTCGAGGATAGTGCACTGTGCTGACTTGTCTAGCCCATTGTTTAAGCAAAACTAGGCAAGTCGATTAGGGGACTATCCCTTCTCAGTGTGGAGTTGCATTCTCAACCGGGCGCTGCGACCCAAAGAGCGGAAGAGGTTTTAGAAAGGCTTCGCATCAAACCAAGGTGGGGTGATTGCCCCTCAAGCATGATCTCAGTTTGGTACTTGGGTAACTAAGGTGTTTAGCCTTGCGTTACTTACGACTCTTGGGAAAAAGGTTCCCCGTAATATAAGTCGTAAAGGCAGTTGATCACGTAAAACCAAATCCCACATCTTTTTCTATTGTAAACTAAATTTGTTTTGTTTAACTTGGCATAACGCATAGAACGAATTCTACACTCTCTTACTCTTCTTCTATCGTTGACGAATTTTCGCCACAATTTGTTTTAAACAACCGTAGTGCGCGATAAACTGGCTTTATGCACATCACTTTGACTATGTGGCGCAAAAGGATTCCCGCCAACAGTCTCAGCTAGGTCTTGCGTATCATAAAACGCCATGACGATGATTTCTCTCAGACCCGTTCTAAATGAAGATTAACACCATTTAGCCGATGATGCAAGCTGACAACAGCAGAAATCGAGGAAAACCCACGGTGTCACTGGTTCTAATCTTACTTTTGTTTGAACAGGATACACAGACTTATTTGTGAGTCAATCAATTATACTTAGTCAACCGACCTTGAGTTCAGAACTTGCGTGCCAAGCTATGAACGTTTTATGATTCGTTCATAAAATGCACAACCAGTTAAACAGTTTTCAACTTCAATCAAATCCCCACTTTAAGACGCTCAAGCTTACATTCAGAATTGATTCTCCTCTCGGTCTTAAGGCAGGAGGAGCAACAGTGAGATTACTCACAGTGACCTCAAATTTCAATTGAAAGTCCCCCCTCAAATTTAAATCCCTTGTAGTGACACATCACATTCGCCATTCAACACAAGCAGCATCAATTGAAATTTGGAACCAAATCGAGTCCTTACTCCGAGTATTTGCCACTGGAATCAACACTCCTCGCAGCGCCGTCCCTTGCCGGCTTATTCCTTTCTAAGCACCACCTCGACTCAACACCCAAACGAGAGTCGTTTATGCACACAAGCGAAAGAACTAATTCAAGATGTCCTTGAAAAATGCTAAACTACTGTCACTCCGGCGTATTATCTGCCCCTAAATCCACTCAGCAGCGCATCGTATCTACCACAATCTGCAGACAAAGGCCCCGCCAGCCACACCCTCCGTCCGTAGACACTCTCCAATTACGCTACAGTTAAGCGAATGCGTAGGGCACATAACACTCGTCCTAGACACATTTAAGTAATCTCCCATTGCCACTTCCAGTCCCCATTGTGTGTGCAAAACTAAATTACTTACATGGCTCGTCGGGAGTGGGCGGGCACCGTCGTCCTGTCGGCAAATTTCATTAAGAAAATTCCAAAAATGCTCCAATTGTCGAATTTAAATATTTGCCCCTTTCTGCCGCTTCTCGTGACTGCTCCTGGAACTGCCACTCACAGTCATCGTCAGCTAGTCTCGTCTCGATAACCATCAGCTAAGGGATGGCAATTCTCACCTTTTGCTGTAGTCAACACTTTCGCCCCCGCAACGGGGTCGAGGTGAGCTACCGAAAATTTCATTACGCCCGGCCCTTAGCCGAGCAATGAATGGCGATGTCGGTCGTCGCTCGGAGATGAGGATGGCGCGCGGTGATGGCATTTGGGCGACTAGCCCATCCGACGAATGGCTGCAATTAGTTAGACAGAGTCAACGAAGTCAACTCGAGCAATTTCTGGCCTGTGCATTGTGAGACTCGCTTCGAATTAATATCGCCTCTGTTTGCTAATAGGATCATGTTCAATTGCTTGCCATTTATTAAAGGGGCTCTGCACGCCCGCCTTGGCAGTGTGGTGGGTGGGAAAAGATTGATTGTGTGTCCTGTTTGGGGATGTGTCTATTTTTGGCCGGTCCTGGCGTGTATACCTGTTGTTCGCCTGCGCCATGCGGAGGTGATTATTTTCGTAGCTGTCGATATCGTTCGCCTCCGAGTTGAGATTGGGTGTGTGCCGGGGATCTTGTTGTTCTCAATTGGAGCGTAAAAATCGTTCCGAATATTCAATTTCGTGTTTTTTGCGTTTTTCTTGCCTCAGGGACACAGCTTTGATGGCGGGGAAACCAACTTGCGAGGCGGTCTGTTGAAGCGGAATGAGTGGAATTCAATTGAGAAATTGGGCAGCTAATTATGCACTCTGCCGGAATAGCGAGGAGTTCATTTCGACTCGGATGCACACTCCAGTTGGCACATGGAATGGGACAGTTCTGCCGAATGGCAATGTTCCCGGTTGATGGATCGTAATGGAGACCTTGGGTCAAGGAGGTCTTGACAGTTACTACTCATGTGGAGAGATCTTGTGTGGGATTGAGTTCTTTTGAATAATGAGCTTGCTGAATGGGATTTTTCCCGGACGTGGAATGTATAGCGTAGGAGCTTATCAAAGGAGATATTGTGAGGAGGCTTTGTATCCGGCATGTGACAAGGATTTCTGAGAAGAGCTTCGTGAATGATCAGCTGTGATGCCACAACACTAAAATTCAAATGTTAGCAGAATAACTCGTCACTGTGCTTCCTCGATAGTGACGTGGATGCCGCAGCTGATATGACTACAAAACCAATTTTGTCAGGTATGAAATCATTCATTCCTCACAGAGTGAAGAGTATCAAACCGAAGACAAACGCGTGGTACGACTCGAGCTGCAAAGAGGCTCAGGTTGAAAAAAAAAGCTTCCGCACTTTCAAAGCCACCCCTTCTGAGGAAAAGCGGAAGAAATTCAAAAGGGCCCGAAATGTTTGCAATACATTAATAAGACTTTTTAAATTCTCCCATGATCAAAAGTTGAGGCAAAAAGTGCTGCATTGTCCCAAGCCCAGGAAATCTTTTGGTCATTTGTCAAAAACGTACAGAATTCTGCCTCGTCTTCAATTCCAACGCTCATCTGCTATGACATGCCAACTGTCAGCTCTGTGGACAAAGCACATCTGTTAGCTGCACATTTTGCAACCAGCTCAAGGCTTACAGATTGCGCTCTGTCTGCGCCTGTACTCGAGAGCGTAAATTTGTCCATGGGACAAGTTCATTTTCGCACTCGTACAGTTGCAAGAGTACTTAAAAGTCTTAACATGCACAAATCCGCCGGCCCGGATGGTATCCCCCCGCTCTTCTGAAGAGGTGTTCTTCTACGCTAACAAAGCTCTTCTATCTGTCCTACTCTTAACGGCTCTTTCAGAGTAAGTGGAAAACAGCATGGCGAACCACCTTCACCCACCTCCTACCGACCCATAGCATTTACGTCTCTACTTTCCAAGGTCTTGGAAACGCTGATAAATCGTCAGCTTATGAAATATCTTGAGACTGGGAAGCTTCTTATTGACCGTCAATACGGCTTCCGCAGCAACAGGTGCACTGGTGATTTGATGGCTCATCTCACCGAAAAATGGAACCAATCTTTGCACAATGTGGGAGAAAGCAAGATCGTTGCACTTGATATTTCAAAAGCATTTGACAGAGTCTGGCATCAGGCTCTTTTGTCGAAAATGCGTGCTTTTGGCGTCGATGAGTCTCTTCTTCAATGGATTAGAAATTACCCTTCGAACTGTTCAGTACAAGTTTTATTGGATGGGTTCAAGTCTGATATTCACCATAATAATGGTGGTGTTCCCCAGGGCTCCGTTTTGTCTCCGACACTTTTCCTCATTTTCATAAGTGATCTCTTGTCTGTCACTTCCAATCCAATTCACTCCTTCGCTGATGACAGTACCCTCAGCTTTTCATATTCGTTCCTTGACTCTTGTCCCTCCTCTTCGGCCATTGACTTGGAACGGCAGCGTATGTTAAGCTCATTAAATTCCGATCTTGACAGCATAATCGATGGATGTTAAACAGAATAGAGTGAAATTTAATGCTTCCAAAACACAGTGCTGTAAACTATCACTCAATCGATCTCAAAGCAACCTGCCGTTATCTATGAATGGATCCTGCATTGCTGAAACTGAACGACTTTCCATCCTCGGTACGTCTATCAACTCAACACTAAGTTGGAACGATCAGATATTCGAGGTCGCCAAAAATGCAGCGAAATGTCTAGGTTTCTTAAAACGATGCAATAAATACATCACCCCTTCTGACCTGGCAGCAATATATAAGGCGTACATCCACCCACAGCTTGAGTGCTCCTAAAACCTCTCTGCATCTACTAGATAGAATCCAACAGGGAGCGATAAATCTTATTGGTGATAATAATGCTGCAGAGTCAGTTGAACATGAAATGTTGCATCACTATCACTCTTTTTTCGCTAGTTTAATAAAAAATGCTCTAACGAGTTAGCCAGCTGCATTCCTCCCTTTCAATAATTCTCCCGCAATACCCGCTTCGCTAGGAATGCTCACCCGTTGGCCCTTAAGCCCACCTTCGGACGTACAGTTAAGTTTACAGACTCGTTCTTCAGCCGCACCACACGAATATGGAAAACTCATCCCAGCCCAATTCCCCCTATTACAATCCGCAGGTATTCAAAACCAATGTGCATCGGTCCTCCTTTCTCTATCTTCCTCTATCCCTTCGGCCCATGCTGAGACTTAATTCCAGTCATTTAAGGGTATAAACAATTCCTTTAGTGCAAGGGAATTATAAAAAAAAACATCAGTGTAAATCACTATAACGTCACTCTACAAAGTGGAGATTTAAGATTCGTACAACTTTTTCAAAGACAGTGTACAGTTTACGTTATGTTTGATTTTTTTTTATTTCACTGTTAATTTAGTTATTGGGTATTTAACTTAATTCGTGCGGTTTTTTTTCCAAAGTTTGAAAGTTTATTTAAGAAATTCATGTACAATAGTATTATTCAGAGTAAAACCAATCTGAAGCTATGACTTTTTCTCATAATAATAATAATAATTATTGGCGCTACAGTCCAAAGGGGAACCAGGGCCTAGCTTGCTCATCAACTACTCGTGTTGTGCGCGCTACTGTTCTCTCACGAGTAGAAGGGACCTATAGTTTTTTGCCGACGACGAAATTTGAGAAGCTTTCTTAGACAGTTATTACTCTTTGAGTGTTATCATCAGCTCGAAAGAGGTGGTGCCGTGAAATATTAGAAAAATTGGTGTTGAACTGGGAGTCGAACCTATACCCTTCGGCGTGTGAGCGTCGCACTCTACCCACTACGCCACGGCGACCACTGACCACTTTTTCTCCTGCTTCTGGGAATTTGTGGATACCATCCCAAAGGATCTGCGTCCGTTTGGCGGCCAACAATGAAAAAAGGGAGGTTTGGATATTCAGCTCTGATGTGGACTGTATTTCAGTGCGAGCGTTCTGCATCCACTGGAACAAATTAGGTTTTAGCAGCACACCTTTCTGATCACACCAAATGCAGACTATTACCTTCGAGCGATGGATACTCGGCTCTGCCATTGATTTGGCTGGTTGACCGGGTTCCACGCATGATTTTTTCGCTCTTAGTATTGTCGTAATAGTGGTCGCCTCGGCGTTGTAGGTAGACTGCGACGATCACACGCCGAAGGATTCGATTCCCAACTCAACACCAACTTTTCGAATTTTTCACGGCACCACCTCTTTCGAGCTGCTGACAGCCTCCAGGCTTCGCGGATATTGACTCGTCTTTATGTAAATTATTTTAATGTAGATTAATATTGTGAGGCCAACCTACATCTTACATAGATTCTCTTCTATCGCTTCAAGACATTATCCAGCACGGAAGGGATTACTCTATGGAGATGTTGGTAGGCACCTTGGATATTGATTTCTGTATCGCCAACTCTGTTATGTATCAGGAACAAAAGACAATAGACAACAAAGAGAAAGACAGTCCAGTAGCGCGCAAAAAAAAAAGTAGTAACTGTCTAATAAAGCTTCTCAAATTTCGCCGTTCGGAGTCGTCAAAAAACTGTAGGTCCTTTCTACTCGTGAGACAACAGTAGCGCGCACAACACGAGTAGTTGATGAGCAAGCTAAGCCCTGGTCCTCCTTAGGGTAGCGCCAAAAATTATTATATTATTGTCGTAATGGAACCATTTTTCATATCTTGTTACAATTCGGTGCCGAAAAGACTTCCTTTTGTGGTATTTTAGGAGCATTCTGGCATGCACAACCGACTTTCAAGGTCTCTCGGGTTGAGTACATGTGGAACCCAATTTCCTTCTTTTTTGGAATAGCCGCTTGAGTGCAGCCCAAAGATTCGGCGAGCTCTTCTTGTGGTTGGCAACAATCTTAAGTAAACTGGAGTAATGCTTCCAGTTCTTCATCTTCAAACTTTTTTGGTTGCCAAGGACGTTCATCGTCTGCTAAGCCAAAATTACCGCAAATCATCCAAAGCCCATTTAGCAAATGTTTGCTATAAACTTCTACCAAAATAAGATGACTATAGGCATATTAAAATAATGAAGAAGAACTCCTCGAAAAAACACTTTTCTGGGACAAAGTTCAACATATTTGAGTGAAAAAACATGTTTGTTGTATACGCTTCAAATTAATGACTTATACTGAAATGACGTACAGTGACAATAGCTTTCCAGCGCATATTCCAATGGAATAATAACAATGGAATAATACAAGTTACGCCATCTCTTAGAAAAGCGGTTCAAAAGCGGTTCAAATTAACAAAAACACTTCAACTTTCAACTCTTAATCCTCTTTTGGTTGAACGGGTCCAAGGCATGTATAGCACTTGGAGATCATATGTCTGTGCCGAAAAGCCCGTCAGACATCTCAACAGTCGACACCCACTGAACCAAAAACCTACACAAACGGTTGCTGAGTAAAGATTTTGATTTGTTGAATGAAAATTTATAAAGTAAAGTGATTCACAGGCTGAATGTGAGGTAAGTGGACGCACATCAGGAGGGTACCAATGTGTAACTTGATCCTCGAATATAATACGCCACACCCTCTAGAGAGGCTTGTTAAGCACAGATCCAGTTCGACCTGCTGTGCTACAAGAAGTAAACAGCGAAGAGGGAGAAGCAAAAATAGAATAAAACCAAGAAGAAGAACAGGAAAAAAAAAGAGAAGAAGAAAAGGAAGGAGAAGAGAAAGAACTCATTCTATTGCCACGAGTTTCCAAGAAACGGCTCAAAAAAGATTGAATCATCGAACAAATCGCGTAATTGTCGGCACACTCACTCATCTATGTATTCTCTAACCCGTTCGAAAACAGAAACAATCGCCAATAGAAGAACGAATGTAAATCAATTTAACGAAACCACAGAACATAAGTCGTTCATTGTGTTTTTGTGAAGCCCGTCCTCTGTATAATTGACAACACAATCTGTCTATCGTCATAAATAACGACGTTCTCCGCTAAATGCTTCGCCAGATAATCGTATTCATTGCCAATTAGACCAAATTAACATCAAAGCGCCAGCAACAAACAGAAAATACTCAACTCAAATAAACAATAGCTTATCCGCCCCGTGCGTTCCATCCCTCTGACCCATCCCACCGCAACCATCTCATGACCGAGTGCCATAGTCCCAATTAAATTTCCATAAGAAAACATTTAATGGCTCAGCGAGTGAAATATTATTGCTAAGCCCCTGCGACATGCGGATAATCAAATTGGACTGCAGCAAATTTGCACCCCACAGCAGCCACAGCCGAGCAGCAGGGAGTCTCATAAAATATGAATTCTACGGCAAAATATCAACTCGGGCGAAATAAAAATAAATCAGAGGCGGTAAGCGGTGGGTAACGGGCGATCTGTTGCTCTTGCCATGGATTTGGGTGAAGATTTATTTTTCAATAGCCGACGATTTGGTGGGCAGAGAACGACATATTTTCTGAATGAACGTCTTCATCATCGCCTTAAAGGCTTTGCCGATGATGGAGACGATGGGTGAGACACATATCAGTGTCACTCTGACTTCCTTCGACTGATCCGACTAAAAAATTTATTTTTAAATGTGCGCTGCAAGGAGGGAAGTTACATTCTTATCATATTCGCTCAGTTTTTCATTCTAAGTCAGTTTTTCACTCTTGCCAATCGCTGTTTCTTTGGGCTTAAGAGGCAATTGAGTATTAAGCCCCTCTCCCGAACGACTAAAGTGACTTTGTAGAACACCTTGATCATCCCAGTCCTGCTTTACGGCGCAGAAACCTGGACGCTACTAAAAGCGGATGAGGAAGCCCTTGGTCTCTTCGAGAAAAAAGTCCTGCGTGCGATTTTTCGGTCCTGTTTGCGTTGATGGCATCTGGAGGAGAAGATTCAACCACGAACTGTATGGGCTGTACGGCGCCATGAGCCTAGTCAAACGTCTACGGATACAACGCTTAAAGTGACTAGGCCATGTAGCGCGTATGGACATCACTGTCCCGGCCCGATGAGTCTTCGAGTCCGAACCAAAGGGACAACGCAACAGAGGACGTCCTAGACTGAGATGGCGCACACAAGTGGAAAAGGACCTCAACCAACTTGGAATGCGCAATTGGAGGCAGCTGGCAAGAGATCGTGCTAGCTGGAGAGGCATGTTGGTTGAGGCCCAGGTCCACCCCGGACTGTAGCGCCATTTGAAAAAGGAGAAGAAATGCAAAAAGTTGCAAAAAAAAGGGACTGCAGCTAGAAACCCGGTTGAATTGCAAATGCTCTCGGAAAACACAGTGAATTAGCATTGCAGCAGAAAACATCCTGCTTCTTAATTGCAGCCAGATGGTCCGTTCACAGGGAGCAGAGAAATCTGTGAAAATCTTGATTCTCCACTAAGCAAGTCTCCCACCCAGTTCGGCGGAATAAATTGCTCGCTTGCATCGGAGAGATAAGCTGACAACAAAGGAATCGTCAAAAAAAGCTCAATCCATTTGAAGTCATGAATATTTCTCTTGTGCACTGAAAGTATGCTAAAGAGGGCGCGAAATTCGCATCAACTGCAGAGCTCCTTGCACTATCCGGCAAGGATCCCAACCGAAATTAATTTAAACCGAAATCCTTTGCAGCCTTACACAAAAGGATTCGTTTCCAATTCCCAAACGCATTCGCATCGCCAGCAACTCTTGTATCCAATTACTTTCTCCCCCTGCAGGGCCACAAAAAATGCAACCACTTAAAAGCGAATCCTTCGTCCCGCACACTTAAGAGCCCCGGCCATTACCAATAATTGGGTAAAATTATATCAAGGCCGTCATTTGAATTTTGAATAAGCCCGCAACATAACGAGGAACAAATATTGTCGCAGCTATTGAAGGCGCCCAACAATGCTTGCCCCAAAGTGTCGGCGATGGGTCGACCTCCCTCGTAATGTCTTCATGGTCTCAACTTGTTCGATATAAGGAGGACACGACGGCCGACAGCAGCCGATGAGATGTTACGGTTCGGGGCTATTAAGATAAAATTTAAATTATGAAAAGCGGCGACGTGTGGCGCAAGAATTGAATTATTACTTTGAGGGGTGTCTGATTTTATTTTGTGCCGTAAATTTTCTACGCTCTGGTGTGCTCGTGTCGCAAGAGGATCAGTGCAAATCCACAGGAGTTATCCTCTTTCAATTGGTTGGAAATTGAGAAATGAATTCGTTTTAAGGGGCCGTGCACTGCCAGATTAAAATTAAATTTATATTGGATCTCTTTTCGGCTTTAACAAACAAACCGTTGGGAGTAGTCCACAGAAAAATCTGCTCATCTATTTGTTTAACAGAGATTGGGCTTGCGTTGGGGTGTGGGATATTGGGATGTTAGTGGTTATTGACTCATGGTGTGTGTGTTGATGATTTCATGGCTGGAGCGGATGTGGAAGTAAATTGTATGAACGAGAGTTGAGACGGGCTTTGACAAACGAGAGAGGAGTATCCAACGTCGTTTCATGTAGGAAAACTTCACCAAATAAAAAATAGACAAGTGTGAGCAAAGCTTGCACACAGAATGTTCTGTTCTTTGTTAACATCAATCTGACGAGGGGGATGAACCACATTTTTGTACGATTGAACTTAATGTTACTTCGTCGGTACAGCAATTTGGAGCATGCCCTAACTTACCTCCAATTCGATTGAAAGGTCCTGTTCGTTGGGTTTGAGTTTTGAAATCTCTCCAGTTTTTAATAAAAAAAAAATTAAACGAATAAAGAAATTGAAATGAAGTTTCTCTTGATACCTTCATCAAATCGACTTTCTGGCTTAGGAGACCTGAAATGTGAGTCGGACAGATGGAAGCACGAACATTCTAAAAAAGCCACTGATTGTTATAAGTGCTAACACCCAGGATACTTGATTCTTGTTATTTTAAAATGAAATTGCGTTGGGATGAGCATTCCATATTCGTGTGGTGCGGCTGAAGAACGAGTCTGTAAACTTAACTGTACGTCCGAAGGTGGGCTTAAGGGTGAACGGGTGAGCATCCCTAGCGAGGCGGGTATTGCGGCTGAATTATTGAAAGGGAGGAATGCAGCTGGCTAACTCGTTAGAGCATTTTTTGTTGAAATAACGATAAAACAGTGATAGAGACGCAATATTTCGTCGATGTTGAAGCGAGTCGATTGACTTCGCAGCATTATTATCACCAATAAGATTTATAGCTCGCTGTTGGATTCTACCTAGTAGGTGGAGGAGAGGTCTTAGGAGCACTCAAGCTTTGGGCGGATGTACGCCTTATATATTGCTGCCAGGTCAGAAGGGGTGAAGTATTTATTGCATCGCTTTAAGAAACCTAGACATTTCGGTGCACTTTTGGCGACCTCGAATATGTGACCGTTCCAACTTAGTGTTGAGTTGATACACGTACCGAGGATGGAAAGTCGTTCAGTTTCAGCAATGCAGGAGCCATTCATAGATAATGGCAGGTTGCTTTGAGATCTCTTGAATGATAGTATTCAGCACTAAGTTTTGGAAGCATTAAATTCCATTTTATTCTGTTTTACATCCATCTATTATGCTGTCAAGATCGGAATTTAATGAGCTTAACATACGCTGCCGTTCCAAGTCAACGGCCGAAGAGGAGGGCAAGAGTCAAGGAACGAATATGAAAATCTTAGGGTACTGTCATCAGCGAAGGAGTATTAGAAGTGACAATCATAAAATAATATTTAAAAATGAGGAAGAGTGTCGGAGATAAAACGGAGCTCTAGGGAACACCAGCATTAATATGGTGAATATCAGACTTGAACAAATTTAATACAAATTGTGCTGAATGGTTCGAAAGGTAATTTCTTATCCATTGAAGAAGAGACTCATCGACGCCAAAAGCACGCATTTTCGACAAGAGAGCCTGATGCCAGACTCTGTCAAATGCTTTTGAAATATCAGGTGCAACGATTTTGCTTTCTCCCACATTGTGCAAAGATTGTTTCCATATTTCGGTGAGATAAGCCATCAAATCACCAGGGGACCTGTTGCTGCGGAGGCCGTATTGGCGTTCATTAAGAAGGTTCCGAGTTTCAAGATATTTCGTAAGCTGACGATTTATCAGCGTTTCCATGACCTTGGAAAGTAGGGACGTATGTACTATGGATTTCGTCTGTTTCGCCTCCGCATTAAATAGAGACAACGACATCACTACCGAAATCAAACGCAGAGACACTCTTGCCAATCGCTGGCTCTTTAGACTCAGGAGGCAATTAAGTAAAAGAGTCCTCTCTCCAAGGACTAAACTTACTTTGTCAATTAGCTTGTTCATCCCAGGAACTTTGACGTCACTTAACGCGGTTGTGCAAGTCCTTAGTTTTCTCGAACGAAAGGTCCGGCTTGTGATTTTGATCTGTTTGCGTTGAGGCTATTTGGAGGAGAACGTCCAACAACGGACTTCATGGACTGTATGGCGGCATGGGGCTGGTCACGTGTCTTCGGATTCAACGCTCAAGATGACTAGGTCATGTAAAGCAAATTGTTACCTCTGCTGCCGCTTAAACTCAAACCAGGTTACAACGTAATGGAACAGCCCAATTTCCGCTCACAAGTGGAGAAGGACCTCAACCAACTAGGAGTGCGCAATTTGAGGCAGTTGACGAGATATCGTGATGGCTAACAAGTGGAGAAGGACCTCTACCAACTAGGAGTGCGCAATTTGAGACAGCTGGCGAGATATCGTGATGGCTAGCAAGTGGAGAAGGACCTCTACCAACTAGGAGTGCGCAATTTGAGGCAGTTGGCGAGATATCGTGATGGCTAAAGAGGTATGTTAGTTAAGGCCTAAGTCCAACCAGGACTGTACCAGTCGAAGATAGAGAAAAAAATAAATTGATCCAAGTTCTGCTTACAATGGATTGCGTATGTCAACTTCGATTTCAAACGGAGTTGAAACTGCCTTTGTTTATGCATAGGGTGACTTTCTGGGCTGATGGTTGCTGCGCTAACCCCCGGGTGAGAATACGAATTAATGCAATGAGGACCTCGGGCGGTATTCTTCAGTTGGCCACTTTTTCAAAAGTGATCTGCCGAAGCTGCTCAGCGTTATTTAGTTACTTGGGCGACTTATCAATGTGAATGTGAAAAAGTAACACTTTCCTTACGGCAACTCCAATTTATCACAACTCCTGAAATTCACGTGTTTCAAGTCGTAGAAGTGGTCCTGTGGCGCAGTGGGTAGATTGCGACACACACATGCAGAAGGTCCAGGTTCGATTCCCGGATTGAATACCTGGCATATTTCACAGCACCATCAATAATTGCCTAAGAAAAAGCTTCTTAAAATTCGGCGTTCAGAATCGATAAAAAATAGGAGGGCTCACAACACGATTAGTTACTGAAGAACCTAGGCCCTGGTCCCCCCTGTGGACTGCCTGAATTTTAGGTTGAATATTATAAATTTACCGCAAGGATATTGGGTCAATCGGTATTTGATGGTCTCTATTTTTACATGCACCAGAATGCAGGATAAAGTACTGGATTGGAGATTTACAACCATTCAGATTGCGGTGTGTTACCAACTACAAACTGCCGGTTTTAAGGAAAGGGAGGGAAACAGTAGTTTGCATGCAGTTGCTCATTTACTGATAAGCAAAAGTGTGACTATCTTGTAAAATGTGGTAAAGGGGGGGGGGGGGGTTTGGCCAGAAGGTTAATATAGACTTCAAGTGAAGGTCTTCAGGAAAGACCTCCTCTACTCTATTTGCAGCAAAAAATAATAATTTTCTTAAACATTTAAAATACAAGATTACTTCACGACGAGCAGACCTCTTCAATGCCAGCATTGTCTTCATCATCATTCCATTCTAGGTCTGATTTGGTAGCAATTCCACTTAAAAGGAAAGAAGGGATCAAATTATTTAAAATTCTCGTCCATGTCGATATTAAGTGACATGCTGGATGGTTACAAACAAATTAATTTCATCCGTTTTCAAAAGATGGCGCCACCTATAAGATATGGCTAATCTTGGAAGCGATTCCCTACTGCATTGGAAGGATGTGAAAAGAAGTATGCATCAAAGTCTGTTTTAAGCAACAGCATTTTTTTGCATTCTCAAAAATGTTCAAATCTTTCTTAAATAAACAGCATTTGCGAGAAGTTTTGATTTCCTTTTCTGTTTGGGAGAAAGTTGCAGTTGTTGCTCATCGAATGCTTGTGGAAGTTTACGTTCAATCTGTCACTTCAACATTCCGACATCGGAACCAAATTTAAGGTGGCAAAATTCTTTAGTGTTGGATACTCAAGTAATGTGATTCCCCAAGAATTCTCAACTTCTGAAGGAACAAAGAGACCCCCGTGCTTTTGGTGTAAATGGATGTATATTGGATCCATGGATATGTACTTTTGAAGTTTTTCGTCTCTAGGAAATGTTTGACAGCATAAATCAGAAATTGTAAAATTGAATTCACACTAACAGCCTCCGAACAATTCGTTCAAAGTAAGCTTGTGTATTCCGTTTCGTTAAAGAATGTATTGCCCACGCTTCCATTCATAACTCACAAGTACTGCGGCTGACAAACACAGAATTCCCTGAAATCCATGCATCATACGAAGCTCTAACAGACTTTCATTTCGCTTCATGTTTCACACACCAAATGTCAGTCAGACTGCGTGAATTAAAAATATTGTAAGCGAAACCCTCCTGACAGGCTCACCGCCAAAACTTCCGCCGACATCACCACACATCCGCTAGCCTTCGCGTCCCACCAGCTAATTGATGAATATATATAAATATTCATTAGGCGTCTGCTTTTCAGCGGAGAAAGTCAACGTCGGTTTCTCTCGTATGAAGTGGCTGCGAAAGAAGACTGCAGCGGTTCGAGGTAATGACTCTGCCAAGCGAGTTCCATTCGCCGGGGAACCGGTTTGGGTTTTGGAAAATCGATTTAAAAATTTATTGCCGCAAAAGGTAAACAGAAGATGTTCAATGTAGAGGGTGCAGACAGCCACAGGCAGCCCCCCATCAAGCATTGAACCCAATTAGAAGTGAAGCGCTCACCTGCAGCATACGCTGGGATGACTCGACGTGCGACGCTAACAGCCGTGCTAACGACAACTTCTCGCAATTTATATCGTTTCGGTGTTATTACCCTTAGCAGCGTACTCGTCGAACCTGAATGCTAAGCACAAACCGCCCCCTTGGTGTGTTCGGGGACAATAAATCTTCAAAAAAGACAACGAAAAAAGGCACAGCAACAGAAGCCAACAAAAAAGCAAGTCCGCCGCGACGCCGGCAAGGACATGCCGAAATTAAATAAATATCGCAAGGAGCCACTTGAATCTTAATCATCACACATACATATGCTTGATTGCAGCAGATAGACACTGGACAATGGCGGGGGCCGTGCCGAGACGAAGATCTGTAAGAAGTTTGAAGCTGGCTCACTCTCGCCTCTGCGGCTCTGCCCGAGACTTTGAACTGCGGAGACTTTGAACTTTTGTTGAATTGAAGTTGGGCGGGTGTAATGTATTCGCCGCGTCATTGACAATCTTATTAAATTGAAACTTTTTCCATCCACCCAACCGACGGGTGGTAGAAATTGACACCTAACTGCCATACACGCACGCAGACTACCCGCAAACTCCAGAGACCGACGGATGGCCCTTTTATGGGGGATATGGATGCAAATCCCTCCCGGATTTATGCCGGCTTTGTTTTGTTTATCTTCAAATGAGAGGAGCCTGGCCCATGTGTGGCAGGCTTGCGAGTGTGTGTGCGACCTTTTGTTCCTCTGGCAACGGGCTTATTTCTTGACTGCTTTTTTTAAGGATTTCTCTGCAAGGATCGTACTCACGAGGGAACGTGGGGTGTGCTGCAAATGGCCACAGAGACCAGTGGTTGGCACAGATTGCGGGGACAGAGAGCGAAAATCAGTTGAGACAACAGCGGTGGCTAGAATCCTGTTTCGTTGTGTTTTGTGCACGATGGTGTCAAATTGATGGCGAACTGTGAAATTACGTCCTCGTAATTTATTCTCACATGCTTTCCATGAAAAAGTGTATTTTATGGGCGAGAAATCGTACTTTATGATGAATTAAATTTGATTCCATTTGACTGGTCGAGGCAATGCGCCCCGAAGGATGGTGGGCAGAGGCAGACATTCGATTGAATTACCACAGGCACAGATGAGTCGCCTTTGACAGACGATCTCTTTTTAATTTTCGCACTTCTCCGACGCGATGATTGAAAAATCATTAAGAATCTCAATCGCCGACTTCTTCGTCTCTGAAAATTCGTTTTTAAATTTTTTCTTCATTTATTCATTGGAAGGCTGGCAGACGGGCAGGCAGGCAGACGGAGAGACTGGGAAACAGGACGAATGTGATTTATTTGGAATATTACCGATACTGCGATGGTCGATTAGGAGGGATACGATCCCTTCTAAGCCAAGTCGACAGTACATAAGGTGACTCAGCCTGATGGAAAAATTTACAAGGACTTTGAGAAAGGTTCAAGCAAACAAATATAAGGTCTATCTATTTATCTTTGTCTTTTGAATTTTCCGGCAATGTACAAAGCGCTACAGAACTCATATCTGGCAATACTAGTCATAATTTGAAATGTCTTGACATAACCTACAAAATAACGCTCTGCATGATTAGTTTGGATACTGCGTTCAACAGTTATAGACGTGTAAACATGGAGTTCACTAACGCCGAAATTCGCGCTATTTTAAAGTTTTTCTTCGTTAAAGGCAAATCCGCTAGAAAAGCGTTCCGTGAGATTAATGGTGTTTTGCAGAATGGTTTCTATCACTTCGAACCGCGGAGGAATGGTTTCGACGATTCAGAGCCGGTGAAAACGACACCATGGATAAGCCAGCCGCCGGAAAACCTGTGACGACGAATACCGATCATATCATGGAAATCATCGAGTTAGACCGGCATGTGGCATCTCGTGGCATCGCCCAGGAGATGGGAGTCACCACACCATTTAAACCATCTGCAGAAGGCTGGAGACAAAAAAAAACTTGATGTTTGGGTGCTGCATTATTTGACGCAAAAAAGCCTTCTGAACCGAATCAACGCCTGCGATATGCTGCTGAAGCGAAACGAACTCGACCCACTTTTGAAGCGAAGGGTGACTGGCGACTAAGAATGTATCACATACGACAAATTCAAGTGAAAACGGTTGTGGTTGAAGGCCAGTGAATCGTCCCAAACAGTGGCCAAGCCGGGATTGACGGCCAGCAAGGATTTGCTGTGTGTTTGGTGGGATTGGAAGAGAATTATCCACTTTGAGCTGCTCCCATATGGCCAGACACCTAATTCTCTCATCTACTGCGAACAACTGGACCGCTTGAAGCAGGCGACCGGCCAGAAGCATCCAGAATTGGCCAACAGGAAGGGTGTGGTGTTCCACCAGAATAATGCCAGACCACACACTTCGTTGATGTCCCGTCAGGAGCTACGGGAGCTCGGAAGGGAGGTTTTATCGCATCCACCATATAGCCCGGACATAGCGCCAAGTGATTACCACCTGTTCCTGTCCATGGCGAACGCCCTTGGTGGTGTGAAGTTGAACTCAAAAGAGGCTTGTGAAAAGTGGCTGTCCGAGTTCTTCGCAAATAAGGACGGGGCTGCTACGACGGGGGTATTCTGAAGTTGCCATCTAGATGGATACAGACAATCGAACAAAACGGCGCGCGTTTGAACTAAGTCCGATCACTGTAACACTTTTTGTGAAATATCAAATGAAGATTAAAAAAAGCGGAAGTGAGATATTTGACAACCGCATAGAAGGACATGAAATTGGAGCATCCTGTACCTATTGGGTAAAGTAATTCACTCACACGCCAACGGTCCAGGTTCGATTACCGGCATCTTGTATATGTCACATCACCACCTCTTTCGAGCTGCTGCTTACACTCAAGGAGTACCAAGTATCTAGGTAGGGGAAAACTTCTCAAACTTCGCCGTTCGGAGTCGGCATAAAACTGCATGTACCTTCAACTCGTGCGAAAACAGAAGCGCGCAGTAGTTGATGAGCAAGAGAGGACCTGGTCCTCTGTGGACTGTCTTTGTATTACTCTGTACCTTCATTCGAGTAATAGGCACACAATGTCATCCTCATGCGTCAGTTTTGAAATACATCCCGATGTAGCCTATGAGATCCTGCGAAACGGGCTTTTGAACCATTTTCTCCTAACTTCGGTATCGGTGATAGTCATGGAAAGCCTGTGGAATAAATCATTGCGCGGCTGTGCGACGATGCGATGTGTCCAAGTACACAACATACAGAATTAATCACATTATGAAACGTTGGTATTGTGGATCGGAGTTGGTGCTTGTTGGGTAGAAAGCCCGTTTGAGACATTTTAAGTCAGCCCAAGGTTACCTGGGGTCTAATCACGGATGACGACTATAGTGCGACGATATCGTTGAAACGAGAGTTTTGCATCGTGTAAGCAAAAAAAAAACGATATCACTAAACAGAAGCATAGCCATGCAGCGCTGTTTCTCTATTTTTCTGTTGCAAAGTTTTGAAGGACGTATGGTGTATGTTTCGTGAGGTATGCAGCACCGTTGCAGAAGTCTCGAGGGCTTAACAGCATGTGAAGTGAATTCGTCTTGGAACCTTTTGCTTTTTTTTTTTGGTTGGAGGTTGGGATAAACTACACTGGAGTGCTCAAACTCAGATACTGGTCCATTGTACTACCAGGCAGTAACCTTCATTTAATGTAATTTCTTGGTTTTCCGAAGAAAAACAAATTGGAACCTTTATGTTCTCATTCCAAGAATCATTTTTGACGGCGGAATCAATTGTGTGCAGAAAGCAAAAATTTTTTGCTTCAGGTTTGCCCATTGTTTGCATGAATGGTAAGCACATTCTTAGACTGCACTGCTTTCGGTGATTAAAACCAACTGGCATTGGATTGAACGCTTTGTTTAAAAAACTGAGCGTTTTATTCATAAGGTTCTTACGGACTCTGAATTTCTGTGACTTTCTCGTGAGTCTTTTATGCTTCTTACTAAATTTGTTGCGAACAACGACTGAAAAAAGAAACGACCAAAGACTTGTGTTCGTTGATGATGTTTGTTATTATTTCGGTCATGATAAATCTTAAACGAGTAGTAGCTTCTGCTTGGCGATCACGATTGGAAAAAAAAACCAAAGAATTGGAGGAGTTGACTAGAAAGCCTGCCAGCGATTTGGAAATTGTCAGTTGTGCCTCAAGCTATGTAGCAGAATGACTTCTGTTTAACTCTCTCTCGTCTATCGACTGCGAAAAAAAGTAGCGTTCAGTTCAGGATTCGAACATATCCCAGTGTCGACTCACTTAACCAATACAATGTACGGTTACAAATTACAATACAATATAACGTACGTACAAAATACGATTCCATTACGGATTGACAAATAAATCCCGGGGCATATAGGGGGCGCCGTGGCGTAGTGGGTAGAGTGCGACGCTCACACGCCGAAGGGTCTAGGTTCGACTCCCAGTTCAACACCAATTTTTCTAATATTTCACGGCACCACCTCTTTCGAGCTGCTGACAACACTCAAAGAGTAATAACTGTCTAAGAAAGCTTCTCCAATTTCGCCGTTCGGAGTCGGCAAAAAACTGTAGGTCCCTTCTACTCGTGAGAGAACAGTAGCGCGCACAACACGAGTAGTTGATGAGCAAGCTAGGCCCTGGTCCCCCTTTGGACTGTAGCGCCAACAATTATTATTATTATATAGGGGGCGCCACTAACAAAAATTATTAGTTCAATATACAATAATAACAAAAAAAAAACTAATATTAAATTAATAATTCTTGTTAGTGGCGCCCCCTATATGCCCGGGACTTATTTATTAATCTGTTATGGAGTCATACATTTTATTAGTTAAGTGCGTCTCGAGACTTATTGAGTGATGTGTTAGGAACATAACATAACCTTCAGTAACAACAAATTCTCTTCTCAATCGACAAAACACAGGACACTTAAAAAGAGCATCGTTTATTTTTGACATTATTGTAATGCTAGAGCTTAAGCACTTTCTATTTTTTTTTCACTTGAAGATCTCTTCTTTGAACGATTTTAATTGAACTTAAATATTATTTTTCATGTTACTTAAAGTCTGTGAAATCAAAAGAAAATGTGAAACAATTTTAAAGTTTATCAAATATTTTTCGTTTTTTCTTTTCCTCCTAAGAACAATCGGAAAATAATGGTTTTATAGATTTGTGTAGTAAGCTGTTAGCCACAATAAATCAGTAAACGATGGTTTTATAGATTTGAAGAATAAGTTGCTAGCCACAATAAATTTAAATTAATAGTTTAAGAAATTAATAATTTAAGAAATTAATACGAAAAATTAGAAATGATTCAATAATATAAGAAATGTTTCAACGTTTTTATATTTCCAAGGAACATAAATAAAGGGTGTCCCAACATTTTGGATTTAAATTTCGAGACATTCGAATTGTCATTCTTTGATATTTGAACAATTTTTTCGTGTCAAGAATTGAAGAAATGAATGTGGAGGGGATGTGGCTTCAATAAGACGGCGCCAGAGAAGCAATTCAATTGCTGCATCAGTCCTTTCCCGGTCGTGTTATTACGCGTTTTGGAGACGAGAATTGGCCGCCTAGATCTATTGGACATTTTTCTTTGAGGTTTTTCGAAGTCGATGGTTTATGCGAATAAGTCGACGATGCCTCAAGCTTTAAACGGGACGCTGTATGGATGAAATACCGCAGCATTTATGCAAAACGGTCATTGAAAATTTTATTAAAATACCACGTACATATGTGCCAGTAAAGCAGCGGTGGCCATCTGGCCGATGTGTTATTCCACACATAACCTCATCCTGTCTACTTTACGATATAATTAATAATTCATGATTTTTTTTTAAATAACTGCGTTTTATGTAAAAATTAAATTTACTATCAAATAAATAAAAAATAATTATTAAATTTAAATCTTGCGTTCTTGTTGGGACACCCTTTATTTGTGTCGATTGTAAATATAAAAACGTTGAAAAATTTGATAAATTACTTACCAAATCGTAAGCATATATCGAAAAAATTAGTGTAGTATGTGCTTCCAATTCTGCATTACCAGAACCAATCTTCATCATGTTGCGAAATCACGTTGTCATGCCTTTCGGTGGTTTTGGGCGTGTTTCATGCAATGAACTTCTCAAACGCATTCAACAAAAAGTTAAAATTAAATTGACGTACACCAACAAATGTCACCTATTTCCAATGGGGTAGGTACTTGCTGTCAAGATCTACCACATCTTAATGGTGGCAGAACTTTTTTAAAAAAGTTTCTCTGCTTCCATCACATTGGAATGGAAAAACTGATGCAACAAGATTTCAAATGGAATTTGATGAGCACCTGGAGGCTTATAAAATTGTCTTCCGTTTCTCTATTAAAATTCGAGCATCGGATTCAAAATCAGTTACTTAAGGTAATGCAAATGAAAATGTAAGAGAAAACTGGGATAAACGCTGTTCAAGAACTAAACTTGCTTTCAAAAAGTTAATAATACTGAGGAAGGACTTAACTACACTTTTTTTATCCTAAGCTTCACACATTCAGATAATTCAAGATGATTTCAAAAAAAATACACTTTAATGCATTAAAGAACGTGAACGGATTTGAAAATAGTTATGAGTTCCTAAAGTTTATTCCTGCCCTATTAATGGTATTAGTTTACCATTTATTATATAATACAATTTATATTCTTTGTTTTTCATTTTGTTTTTCCTGAATGTCATATTATTGTTTCGTTTTTCTTTTCAGGTGAGTTTTATACAACTTTCGTTGCATGGCAGCTTTGAAACAAGTGAGTACTTTTTATTAATTATCTGAGATCTTATATTTTGAGCGAAAAGTTCATACGTTTCATACGTTCATACGTAGTGTGATGTTTGTCTTTAAAAGCATCTGCATGAGAAACGCGACAACATTATAAAAGACGCTATGGTCTGCTGAGCCATAGAATTTCAATGGCTGAGTAGTCTTTGTTTCCAGCTGAAGCTTTCTAGGTCTTTCTTCGGAAAACCAAAAAATTACTTTAAATGAAGGTTACTGCTTGGTAGTATAATGGACCTGTATTTGAGTGCGAGCGCTCCAATGCAGTATATCCCAACCACCAACAAAAAAACCGTTTCAGATTAATTATACATCTAATCAATTGTTCGGGCGACAGAGGAATCATCGAATACTCGTGTTAAGTGTTGAGTGTTGTTCTCCCATGAATAGAAGGAACCTACCGCGCTTTCATTCTTTCACGAGTGGAGAGGGACAACTGCTTTTTAACTATTTCGAAAGGCGAAGTTTGAGAAGCTTTCTCTTAGACCGTTGTTAATCTTTGAATATTGTCAGCAGCTCGAATGAGATGCTACCGTGAAAAATGATGAGATGTTGTGTCAGGAATAGTCCTGACATGGCACCGAATAACTTATTTTTATTCCCGTACTTAAAAAATAAAATGAGAGGTCAACGTTTTTCAACACCTGAAGAAGTGGTTGATGCGTTCAGAATGTATGTTTTGGAGATACCTCAATCAGAGTGGCAAAAGCGTTTCGACATTTGGTTCAAACGCATGCAAAAGTGTATAGATCTTAATGGGAAATATTTTGAAAAATAATAAAGTTATTTTCGGTGATATATATTTGATTTTGTTGTTTAATCCCGAAATATAAAAGGCAACCCTCGTGGCTGCCGAACACATTCATCCAGGCCTAGCTGTTGGCCATCTGCGGTCTTTCGCTCCATTTCGAGCTTTAAGGTTTTAAGGACCACCTAACCTGAAATATTTTTGTTCATTCGTTCTATGTGGCAGAGCCAATGCATTCTACAACATTTACAGGTTTGAACTGTTGGGAAACTTCGGTGCATTGTTCTCTCACAAGTAGACGGGACCTACACTTTTTTTGCCGACTCTGAGCGGCGAAGTTTGAGATGCTTTCTCTTAGACAGTTGTTACTCCTTCAGTGTTGTTAGCAGCTCGAAAGACGTGCTGCCGTGAAAAATGTGACGTGTTCAGCTGGGAATCGAACCTAGACCTTCGGTGTGTGAGTGTTGCACTCTACCCACTACGCCACCGCGGCCACGATACAAAGAGCAAGGAAGCAAGAACCAATCTGCCTGTTTGCTCATTCTTTAGCATTCGGTGCCGTATATTTCCGGCAGAACGATGAATGACTTTTAGAGCTTTGGTTTGATCTTCGCAGTACAAACTCTGGCTTTATCGACGGACTGTAGTTGCATTGATTGCTAAATTGAATTTAGATCTGCTCAGAGTCTTTATAATAATTAAAATTGTTGGCGCGGCAGTCCACAGGGGGACCAGGCCCTAGCTTTCTCATCAAATCCTCGTGTTGTGCGCGCTACAGTTTTCTCACGAGTGGAAGGGAACTACAGCTTTTTGCCGACGTCGAACGGTGAAGTTTGAGAAGCTTTCTTAGAGAGTTATTACTCTTCGTGTGTTGTCAGTAGCTCTAAAGAGATGGTGTCGTGAAAAATTCGAAAGGTTCAGCCGGGAATCGAACCCAGATCCTAAGGCGTGTGAGCGTCGCACTCTACCTACTACGCCACGGCGGCCACAAGTCTTTGATCGCCTCAAAATCCATGTGCCAAGTGTCACGTTTTGCAAAAGTTGTGATCGCTATTCAGCTCTTAGCCCACAGATTATATTTTGGTTAGTGCTCTTTGAATTCAAGCCCAGTGTGCTTCGCATGTTGTCCTTTTGTAAACCTGCCGCCATTCACATGATCCTCTGTTCTTGAAAGATCCGTACTACTCATTCAATGTGGACATTGCACATAAGTCCGTCTAACCCAAAAGAGATCACTCTTTTCTTTGAATCTCTGTGTTCTCAGCTCATGCAAATCACTCCGACAAAGAATGACACTTTTACGACTGCAGTCATTTCTCATCGTCTTTTATCGCAATCGCTTCTGAATCAGTAATTTTCGAGCTAACAACCTCTTTACAGTTCCAAAGGAGCTGTAAATTATTTAACAACTATTTACTGCATCGTGTCGCAAATGATGTACAGCCGGGGGTCGTCGACGAAGTCGTCGTTGATGCAGTTCAAAGAACTGGAGGACGAAGTCGTAAATTTAACGTTTCAGAGAGCAGCACAGATCAAAGAAATTCCAATTTCGAACAGAAAACTTTCTCCTTTCGCTTCGCTCCTTCCTTTTATCTGGAAACAAAAATGTCAAAAAACGTATCTCGACTGCTAGGGACAACGAACAGTGCGTCACCTATTCCTACACCACCGCACCTCGCAGTTTGAGTCTATTTGATTGACTACAACGTCAACACACACAGAAATCCAACGAATATGTATTGGCACAGAATGCCCCTTTCGAAAGTTATCAAAACAGTTCACCTTTCTATCCCTGCGAATTAGACGGGAATTTCCTTTGGATTTCATTCCGACGTGGGCACTTCAAGAACTTCTCCAGATTCTTCAAGCGACCCACCCGCCGGTGGCTTCCGATCTTAGAGTACTTTCAGATATTTGTTGAATTTCAAATGAGGTTTCAGGAAATTGCTTTTCCCCAGAACGGATCTCCGTCTCCTGCGGGAAGCCACAAGATTACCGCGACATAGAAATGTTAAAGTTCAGTGTGCATCCACATCTGTTTCAAACTTGATTGAATTTTACGCCCCCGCGGCGGAGTCGGTTAACTTTCGCCCACGCAAGCGAGATTTTTGTTTCTCCTTTCTTCGGGTGACGCCAATAAGATATGATCTATGACGCGGGCAACGAGCCGACTATCACTCTGACGAGCAATTTGCGGTCATTATCCTCATCTATCACAATTACCGGGATGTTTGACGTTAATTGGTCGTTTATCCTTTGCATCCTTTGCTTCCGCATGTTTTATTCACAAAGGATACACTCACAGTGTTTGAGGAATTAATTAGAGACGGACGAAGGGTCAGGACTAAGCCCTGCAAAGTTTGTCGAATTCCATGATCCTCCTACACGACTAAGAATTTCCTTGAAACATTTGTTTCATTCATTGCTCCCCGGATGCCCACTAGGGCCGGATGCCTCAACAGTCCTCCCCCTCCTTCTGGCCACAAATTACTGCGCGAGGTCTTTTCATCCTTTGCCCGTAAGCTGCTCATATCAACCATCTGTGAGGTGTTTAAGGTGATGTGGGTCGGTCGATATTTCATTCAAAATTTCAGCCTGATGGCACTTGCAGCCTTCTGCCAGAAACCTTTGGCCCCTTTCCCGAGGGCACACGTGGAAAATGCGCGTCCTGGCCAATGATGCTGGAATGTGCGCCATGTCCTTGGAGCTCTCAGGGACAAGTGAGCAGTCACAATGTAATTTATCCAGTTCGTGAGTCACGACTCATGCCACGGAAGCTGTGCAAAGGTGCGGCGGGGGGTGTTTAACCACACATTGCCACACATTGCCGACTAATTAGCATTCCGCCGCAGCAGCACATTCATGGGAGTCCGTCCGCTCACACGGCCACATGTGCCCGAGGCCCCCGTCTTCGGGACGGGGTGTGGTTTTAATTAAAATGAAAACCGACGCAATCTTGCGGCTGGCTTAGGGTGGTGGGTAATCTGCGATGGAAACAGCTCTGCTCAGTGATCTGCGAGCGGTTCTTCTGCGGCTTGCGTGTGTCACACGAAGAGATGACAGCGGATCGATGACTCGGTGTTCTTGCAGCTAATAATGGCAAAACCGTGTTTCGCTTGCACCCGGCTAATGAACATGTCTGGAGACGTCTAAGAGCTGCTTTTGGCGTCGTCTGCCATTCGATGAACTTTCTATGCGGTTTTTCAACTGCTTTGTTCAGCCACTCACCCGTTGCGTATTTAACCTCATGGAGTGGAAAAGCATTGAGCACAAGCACTCGGTGCCGCTGATAGTTTGCTCAGATTTGTTGGCGAGTCTGTCTGACGTGCCACTTCTGTGCGGTATTTACGAGAAAGCATTGTGCATCCATCAGGGCACACATGAGGATGAGTATGAATAAAACTTTCTCTGCGGTTGGTCTAAGGACAGGGAGAGAGCGGGAGCCAGAAGTCACCATTAAAACGGTCAGTCGTGGTTGAATGAGATTAGCAGTTGCAGTGGGGAATTGCGCACGTGAATCGCATTCCGTCGTCCCGGCACATGGACGCATTGCATTCTGAGCACTAATGATGTTTGTTTTCCATGATGTTGCCATGGTCGTTTAATGCGGTTATTTTGAGCGGAAGTTTCTACAAGGATTTGCATTTGGTTGCGGGGTCTCTCTGTGTGTAGTTCGTCTTTCCAAAGGACGCATTTATTTTACTCAAGGCGGCAGTGGGAGGAATGCAAACAGAGGACCCTTAGGGAATAGGAATGATTGAGAAGCAGTTTTGAAAGTGTAGCAAGCTGAACCACAGAATATGCTTCAAGGACATTCTGGTTCGTTTGTGACTTTGTTCTGGACGTATGCTGGTGGAAGCCAAACTGCGTTGTTTGATGGAAGTTTTTGTGTGCTTGTAGCACACGCAATGTCCAACATTGTGGACATTTTGTTTCCTACGAAAATATGGCTCTCATTGCAAGTCACGGAGGGCACTCATTCTGTGTGCAACCTCCCATAACCGACTTGTTATGTGTTGTACATCGTGATCTGCTTCAGTTTTCGGACAATCACGTTCCTCGATTACGTGGTAACAGCCCTCCACGCTTTTGCTTTGAAGCAAAAGAAATTAGCTGCTATCTTTGTCCTTCCATCCCGCATTTTCCAAAGGATATATCTTTCTGATTATCAGACAGTTGGTAGAGCCCTCGAATTGGTTTTGAGCTCGAGTCCATCACTAGACAATGATGACTTAGAAATTTAATTTTAGCTTGTGTCGCATGCTACTCTAGATGGGCATGCAAAGTGAGCGCCTAAGACAGGTCTACGACGCACAGTGTGCAATTTTTGAGGAATTTGATGACTCAATGTTTTTGGCAGATTTTGCATTTGAGAGAGAAGAATACCTTGGGACACACAACTTTTTCAACCTGCAGAGTCAGAAATATTGATTTTTCGGCTTTTTGGTAACTTTGCTTCGTTCTCAAGTGCTCCCCTAATACGTGGTCTTTTTGAGCACTGCGTGCATTCAGACGCCAACCGTATAGAGCCCAAAAGAACAGAGAACCTCTTCTGCTAAGTTTCAAGCAGAATTTGACCATCTACAGATTGAATCGAATCGATGTGATAATCTCGCACAGTCCTGCCTAAGCTCGGGCTTCCAGCATACAGGATTCGCAGCCCGAGAAAACGCCTACATTCTACTCCACACCCTGCACAATTCACCTACTCGCTTCGCGGATCGGCAATTAGGTATTACTACGCGGAGTTGGTCAACGACTTATGCTTTGCTCTGGAAGGAAGCCCTTTCTGCTTCAGCCTCCCCCTCCTTCTGGGCACACATGAGTGCGCGAGGTCTTTTCATCCTTTGCCCTTAGGCTGCTCATATCGACCATCTGCTTCAGCCTGTCTAAGGTTTGAATGCACTTTCAATATGAATGAGCATGAAAGGGATCATATTGTTGGCGCTTGGAGGAGTTACCATGTGTCTATCCTGCGCAATGCGGCTGCAGTGAAAATGTGTGCGCTGGGTGTCCTCTTTGGAGTGTGGGTATTATGGGCACTATAGCGTGTGGGTGTAGGTATTATGGGCACTATAGCGAGTTGCCCAAACCTGTGCAGATATTTTCGCCAGTCGCCGTGTCCAGAAAGGAATTGTGAAAGATGATAGCTGCACTGCCCTGCTGATCTTCATACCCAGGTTTCGATGATGAAGATGAGCATATGCCTCCACCCACCTTTTGTGAAGCGTCCCAACTGACTTGCTTTGGATGCTGCTCGTTCTTCTCATCTATTAGGTTCAGCTAGGTGCCGGTCCGTGGTTCCTTGAGCTCATAAGCTCGTTTACAAGAATGTATTACTGCTACGACGAACGCCGGACAGTGGTGCCCCAGCGGAAGACAAAAATAAAACGTAAAATATAATTATTTTCCCGGCCAAGAGGTACTTGGTTTTCGTTTCTACATACTTAAGAACCTAGAAAGTCAATTTTTGTTGACTTCAGATTAGCCGTTTCTGTGCACGACTTGCTTAGATTTGGGACTTTGAAAATTAAGGAATTGAACCTATTTTTTCAAGAAAATTTGATGTGACATATTTTTTACAATTGGTCGGAGGAATGAATGCCCGATGAGTGGAATCTCAGCGTCGTTTGCCCTTTGACTACGCCAGATATCGAGGGATCAGCCTCCTCAACATCACTTACAAAAATTTGCGTATTGTGTGAGCTGTTTGTCAACAATCTGTCCCTATCAGTGTGGTTTCAGGCAAGGAAAATCCACTATAGACCAGACTTTCACTTTACGGAAGATCCTGGAAACTCAAGAAGTTCACGTCGACACTCAGAACCTATTTTAAGTGTAAGGCCACATATGACAGTGTACTATACAAAAACTATACAGAGCCACATCTAGCTTTCGCATTCCTGCCAAACTCGTCAGATTGCGTAGGATGGCAACGGAGAACTCTCACTGCTCGGTCAGGTCGGTAACGAACTCACCGAGATCTTCAATATCAAGAAAGATTTTAAACAAGGATGACTCTAAGGTGTATTCTATAAGCGCGGTACACAGAAATTAGGAAAGGACAATTTTAGACAACATTTATTTCAAGCTTTAACAATCAGCAAGTAGTCTTTGACTTGCCACAAGGAAATCATTTCTTTTACCTCCAATCAATTCGAAGTGGAAGTTGGAAAAGAAAGATAATAAGCGCAAAAATGGGGCAATCAATGTTCGACAAACAACCAGCCAAGACGAAAGGTTTGAATGAAGAATGAGCCAATGTGAAGTGAAACAAAACGCTTCGTTATGATGTCTTTTTTTTTTCTTTTTATGCCGTAATACGAATTGACTAATTCTATTTCTTTGGCAGCATATGTACCATATGCAAAGGAAAACAATTTGATAATAGATGGCGCAACAGTCCACAAGGGGACAAGTGCCGAACTTTTTTTAGTAACTACTCTTGTTCTGCATCCTTTTGAACCTACTTTTTTTTGCCGACTCCGAACGGACACTGGGGCAGATCTTTAGAGATCAAGGTACAATAAATCACTTTGAAATGGTAGGTAAACAGAAAAAAAGTATTTTTGTTAAGTTTGCATTGTTTATAGAAAGATAAAGGCATGGGGCATATTTCAGGCACTGTCATGTAATAATAATAATAAAAATAATTGTATGTGGCGACAGTCCACAGGGGATCAGCCTTACTCATCAACTACTCGTGTTGTGCGCGCTACTGTTCTCTCACGAGTAGAAGGAGCCTAAATTTTTTTTGTCGACTCCGAACGGAACGAAGTTTGAGAAGCTTTTTTTTAGACAGTTTTTACCCTTTGGGTGTTGTCAGCAGCTCGAAAGGGGTGGTGCCCATGAAAAATTGCCAGCCGGGAATCGAACCTAGACCCTTCGGCGTGCTAGCGTCGCACTCTACCCACTACACCACGGCAGCCACAGTGGACGTTATTGACCATATTTTACGAACACAGTCAGTGAGTTACTGACACCGAAACTTAGGCGGTCAAACTGAGCCTGGTAGTAAGCAAAGGCGAAACGTAGTAAGTCTTGGGGAAGCAACTTCGACGTCACGGGCAGAGCGTCGGAATTGTAAGCACATAATTTTAGGGTTATAGAGGGTTTCGGCTCCATAGTAATAAGGACAACGACAGCAGTACCGGAATCACGCATTACTCTACACAATCGCTGTCTCTATGGCACAAAAATCAGTCGAGTTTGAGCCCTCTGTTGGCGGATCAGTCTGGCTGCATAGGTCTTTCTGATGATCCGTGTCTTGCTGCATGCCACAGAACAGATGTGGGATTTGGTTTTACGTTTTACGGAACCTTTTTCGCAAGAGTCGTAAGTAACACAAGACTAGACGCCTTAATTACCCAAGTACCAAACTGAGATCATGCTTGAGGAGCAATCACCCCACCTTGGTTTGATGCGAAGCCTTTCTAAAACCTCTTCCGCTCTCTGGGTCGCAGCGCACGGTTGAGAATGCAACTCCACACACTGAGAAGGGATAGTTCCCTAACCGTCTTGCCTAGTTGTGCTTAAATAATGAACTAGACAAGTCAGCACAGTACACTATCCTCGAGTCTACCCGCGATGTTAGGGGATAAAACGCAGCCACCACAATACTCCCACAAGGGGGCCTTTCGCACGGTCAGGCTGGAACCGAAGTTCCAGGGGCCCCTGACCTCCCGTGGCACTATGATGAATGAGCTGTGAAGAGCATTCCATATTCGTGTGGTGCGGCTGAAGAACGAGTCTCTAAACTTAACGGTATGTCCGAAGGTGGGCTTAAGGGTGAACGGCTGAGCATTGCTAGCGAGGCGGGTATTGCGGGTGAAATCTTGAAGAGGAGGAATGCAGCTGACCAACTCGAAAAAGAAAAATTTCCGCGTCTGTTGTTTGATCCTTCCTCCTTTTATGGCATCTAGAGGACTGGATTCCACAACGTACTTCAAATTCTGTTCAGCGGTATGCGTCCTCGGGATCAACGCTTGAGGCTTCTGTACCAATTAAAGCAGATAGAAAACACAACTCTAGCTCAAAGTGACTCTGAATTCATTGGAATGAAGCAACAATTCCGCATGTCCTGTGCAGGAATTATAACAGTTTCCAAACAACTCTGTCAAACTAAACCAATGCCAAAGAAAAACAACCACGTAAGAATTTTGGCATGATCCAATGTGTTCTTGTGAATAGTTTGTATATCTAAAAAAAAATATCAGCTTCGACTTCTTGCCCTATGGTCCCAGATGGCTCACCTATACGACAGAAAACAACCAGGTTACCTAAATAAACAAGGCCTCACTGAAATTACTCTCCCAGATTTTTCTCAAAAATCTGACATTACAATGGCGCCGCTGTTGAAATGAAAATTAATGCCGCATTAAAATCAGCTCACTTCCCCAAATTAACAAACTCATCAGCACCTAAGCCGCCAAAGAATTCTCGATTTTGATTGCAAAGTACTAAACCTCTGATCGAGGTTATTGCCCAAAATGAGATTCCATCACCTCCGTCCAATCGACTTCCCAAATGCTGAGTGAGTCAACCTCTCACATATCACCCGATCGCTGCTGATTTGCATAAAATCCTCACACCACTATAATTAACCACTAAGCAGCCAATAATCTATCCGCCAATCATCAATCTCAAGGAACGAGAATATTTTTAACTGCGTGAGATACCGATTTGAGGGAATCATTCTGATTCATCGCTCATCCCATAATTGTTGACTGCCATCTATTTAGTCCGGTTATCTTTGCTTTGCTGCGAATCTTTGCTTTTGTATAATTCAGTGACTCGTTTATTGGCAAAATATTGACGGCCGTAAAGTGTACTGCTCACGAATCTGGTAACATCGTCTAGAGTGGATTTTACGATTCAAGACAATGGGCAGTCTGTCATTGGTTTGATTAGTTTCCAGAGCCAGATTTCTTTCGATTCGAGCTGTTTTATTGCCCTGAGAGCATTTGGCATCAAATGTCAGCGAGTTGTTCGCTTCTGTGGAGAGCTTGTCTGAAAGTCGGCTGATGGTCAGATGGGGTCGTGTTGTTTGGTTGAATTTTATGCTCCTGGAAATAAGGGGTTAGCGTTTTATGGAAAAAAAATACAGAAAAACTTGACGGGAAAGGAATTTCGTTGTTGCGAGGGCAGATGACAGCTCAATTGATGACCGAATTGATAGGGGCTTCATCATTTTTGTGTTGCTTCGGTAAACTGGAGCACTTGGGTATGCAGATATGCTCAGGGCAATGAAGTAGAGACCACATAGCGCATGGTTTATGAAGAATTAGCACGAGAAGGGCGAAGTTTGAAAAGTTTAAGGAAACATTGCCTTCAACCGATCGTCTTGGATTCTGCTGCTGGACTTCGTTCATACGGAAAAAATGATTGCTCACAACATTCAAGGAGCACTCTATACATATCTGTTTTGGATGGCGTGTGGTGCGCGCTTTTGTTCTCTCCTTTTTGCCGACTCCGAACGATGAAGTTTTTCATAGAAAACTATTAGTCTTTGAGTGTAGTCAGTAGCCATAGGTGGCGCTGTGAAAAAAAAAAAACAGGTTGTCAGACATGGAATCGAACCTAGATCTTCGGCGTGTGAGTCTTGCAGTCAATTCGTTTCGTCGCAGCACGCACTGGTGCCCTTGTATGTTGAACGCGGATATATATCTGTACATTTTTCACCCGTTGACCGATTGATGAAATTTGGAAGGAAGTCTAAGTACCCTGAGATCCTCCTACTTTAAAAATGTGGTTGATATAAGAAAAACGCAGTAATTTCGCACTTTCTTTCTTATTTACTTTCTAGTTCTTCTTTGGCACGCCCAAGTTCTTCGATATACGTAAGGCAGGAATAGTCCATGTACAGTCCGGTTTTACTCAAGATGGTCCTATTGCGTAGGAGGCGCTTGAGCTACGAGGGGCGTTCAATATATTCTTGGTATCGGCTGGTTATATATATTAATCGACTTATTTATCAAGTAACGCTATTATTTTAGTTCACTCGTGTACAATCTTATATAAATGTGATTTTTCATTCGCGTTTTATCTCGAGTTAAACAGAATCATATTGTGAACTGAGACGATGATGGTGAAAATTGAGCATCGCACTGTAATAAAATTTCTCACTAAATAAGGAAAAATTTAAAAAAACTATTCATGAAGAGATGGTGGCTGTTTACCACGGTTCCGTACCTTCATTATCAACTGTGAAAAAGTGGTCAAGTGAGTTCAAGAGAGGCAGAGAGAGCATTGAAGACAACCCCAGCTCCGACGCCCCGAGTACTGCTTGTACGGGAGAAAGCATCAAAGAAGTCGAAAAACTTATTTTTGAGGACGCCAGAATAAAGGTGAAACTGATTTCAGAGATCATCAAGCTTTCAACTGGTAACATTCACACCATTCTTCACGACCATTTTACCCTTTCAAAGGTCAGTGCAAGTTGGGTGCCACGAATGCGCACAGCGCCTCAGAAAAAAGTGAGAATCGTATGCTGTGGACAGCCTTTGTAGAAGTGTAGTGAGACTACGGACGGTGTTATGTATCGAATTTTTACTTGGGACGAAACATGGGTTCACCACTATGACCCTGAGAGCAAACAGGAGTCCATGCAGTGGCATAAAAAAGGAACAGGCCCCCGAAGAAGTTCAAAGTCACTTCGTCTGCCGGGAAGCTCATGACCACAGTTTTTTGGGACTCTAAGGGAATCTTACTCATTGAGTACAGAAAAAGGTAAAACCATTAATGCCACATCCCACGCTTCAACTTTGCATAATTTTTACTACGCCGCCGTGGCGTAGTGGGTTGAGTGCGACGCTCATACGCCGAAGGGTGTAGGTTCGATTCCCAGCTCAACACCAATTTTTCGAATTTTTCACGGTACCACCTCTTTTGAGCTGCTGACAACACTCAAAGAATAATAACTGTCTAAGAAAGCTTCTCAAATTTCGCCGTTCGGAGTCGGCAAAAAACTGTAGGTCCCTTCTACTCGTGAGAGAAGAGTAGCGCGCACAACACGAGTAGTTGATATGAGCAAGCTAGGCCCTGGTCCCCCCTTTGGACTGTAGCGGCAACAATTATTATTTAAATTTAAAAAAAGACGGGGTAAACTCGCAGCGGGTGTGTTGCTTCTTCATGACGACGCTCCTGTTCACACGGCGCGACTTTCCAAACGGCGCGAGTTTCCAAGGCTCCTGCGCGAGATTGTGGTTTCGAAGAAACCCAACACCCACCCTATAGTCCAGACCGTGCCAGTAGTGATTAATTCCTGTTTCTAGATTTGAAAAAAAATGTCTTTGTGGAAAAAGATTTTCGGATGATGAAGAAGTCAAGTCGACAGTAAATGGGTATTTTGCAAATTTATTTTTTTAGGGTTTAAAAAAGCTTATCTCAAGATGTAACAAATGCATTGATGTTAGGGGAGATTATATTGAAAAATAAAACAATGTAAATAGAATTCGTATTCCTTCATAACGATACCGCGAATATATTGAACGCCCCTCGTAATTGCATAAATGAACTATTAAATAACAATTTACGACAGTAAATTTTGACTCAAAACAAAACTGCAGTTCTGTAGTACAAGAATTACATCCAATTCTATTTATTAACAGACTTTCGTTGTAAAAAATTGATAAAGCGGACTTAGGACAATACAAGCGGCAATAGGACTTACGCTTCATTACTTAGTGGTTGATGTCCATGATAATTGCACAACACAAAAATTTCAAGATCGACAGATGAACGCGGACAAGCTTCCGTGAGTTCACACCTTGGACTCGGAACTCGGGGAATGCGCACGGTCAGCATGGCAGCAAGGGCCGAAAGATGAGTTGCCATTGGTGAAATTCACTCCGTCATATGCGCATTAGAAGGGAAATTGTAACAAAATTGGAAAAACAAAAATTCCGATAAATGCCCGAGTTGGCTTTACTTAAACGACTCGGTCTCTCTAAATGCAAGAAAGTGGCCAGTGCCACATGTGAAGTTGGTAAAGAAGTAAGGTCTTGGACCTTTAGTGGACAATGTTTGCTCAATTTCTCTACAACCACGCTGAGGGTAAATTCATATGTCAATACGAGTATTCACAAGAAAATTGGTTTTTATTCTTTTCCATTTAACGTGTGACCGGTCGCAACCAAAATGCAAGTTTATCACATCTAATGAAATTCTGCGAGTATATCACATCGAATGAGATTCTGGAAAGACTTCAATCTTAGAAAACCAAAGTTTCCTCTTAACCACAAGATAGGAACAACATTGTAACACCGATCAGCACAAGTTTCCACAGAGTCTTTCAGTGACATTGCTGTAAAAATAATTTTGAACTTTTCGTTCTTCACGTGACTAAGCAGACCTGAGGCTGGAAGCGAAGGCGAAAGCTGAACTCAAACTTTTGCATTAAGAGCAGACATTCCTTCATATCCGGAGACCGTTTCTTTCAACGCCCTTCCCAAAGGCGATGCTATTTTCCAGAAATAGAAACGACTATATACACAACCTATAAATTAAACATCAACTTTGGAGCCTTGAGTTGAACTCAAAAATAAAATTTCTAGAATCTTTTGAGGTGGCTTGTTATGTATCCATCGGATAATCATAAATCCAATTATATCGAATTCGAGGAAAATTCAAAAGCAGACAGACTATTTTTTCAATAAAAAGCTTTCCTGGAACTACCCTATTGTGGGAAATATTGAGGAAATTGTATGGGGCCTGAAAACTGCCCTCCACCCCATCAAATTTATCTAATCAATTTCATTCTCGGAACCTGAAGCACTTGATTTCGAAAAATGCCCCCATTTAGCCATTCAGTACACGGGTCAGCAACATTGTTTCGTGTAAGAGAGCTTCCTGTGCGAAAAAAATTGAATGTGACAGTTGTCATGCCCCCCTCTGCTGCAAACAAACACCCCGATTGTGAAGCTGGGAGTGGGTGTCATCTAATCTCTGCGATTGCATTTCATTCCCGCCCTAGGCTAAACCATTCTCAGTCTTTACATGAAAACCAACGGCAGTGTAACGTTTTCCTAATCTATATGTCGCACTCCACCTCCTAACCTTCCACAGAATCTAATGATTCGAGCACGTGATGTAGGCTATGAGCTCCAAAGGGCATACTAATTTTTCCACCCATTTTCGTGTCACGGTTGATGTCTTACTTTGTCACAGATTCCCAAAATGTGCGTCACTCTTTCTTCGACAGGGCTCCACATTCACGCTTCACGCTCCCATGTCATAAAGTAATGTCAAGACTTATTTCCACATAAATCTCGAGGCTCACGGCGCCCCATTTTCTTCTAGATGTATCTCCGTCGTCGGCTGTCAGTGCCATCAACAATCGTGTGATAAGTTTGCATTCAGTAATTTTTTGTGATGAACGTTTTCAGCGCCGGTGCCACAGGCAGGTAGGCACCGCTGGCATCCATTGAAGGACTCGAAATGGAGCATGATCTGTGGGTGAGTGAATGTGATTGCTGAGTGATGAGTTCCGGGCGTGATGCATGGAGCGAGGCTAACAGCGCGACGCCTCTGACCCCCAGACTGAGACGCCCACGCGCGATGATTTGTTGCATTCCAACAAACATGAATGATTCTTTATTTCTGACATTTGGGAAAAGCTTGTTGCGCTGCGTGGATGTCACAATTAATTGGAAATCATAGACTAGACACACAGCTGCGATGGTTTCTGGTTGCGTCTGGCGGGAGATGCGTGTGGGCACTAATTGGAGAACGAATATCGCTGAGACAGTCAACACGGGAGTTAAAGGAAAATGCATGTTCGCAAAAGATGCTCTACAGCGGGTGTGGTATGCCGTGGGTAGCTGAGTTCATTGCACGGCTAAAGATGAACCTGCGGCAGACAAAGCTTAACTCGACATGACACTGACATGTAGCCGCGGTAACTGACTGTTGCTCAAATAGAATGTCGCCGGTGGCGTTGCGTACAACAGAATTATACTCGGCGTCTTATTTCACCCGCACATCAAGTGTTCATCGACCCGGCATCCGGGGAAGACATGACACAGAGTGACGGGTGGCATCAGCTTGAAATATGGTTACGTCAGGAGATTTGAAGACTTTCTGCCTACAACGGAAACAAATTTATACTCAAGGCAAAGCCTGGAAGTTGCAAAGTGCTTGACTGATAAGCAATTTCGAAAATGACGTTTGTAATCCCTTCTTGAGAAATCACAACTGCTCTGCTCTGTTGCAAAACTATAAGGGAATCAACAGCTTCAAATTCTCAAGGCACCGGTGCAGATGCGTTAGGAGATGTTATCTTAAAATTTAAGCTGAAGGATGAGTTAACGAGAAGCACGAATTTACGAAACAGTTGCAGAAAAGTAGTTTCATGTAATCCCTTTGACTACACTGCCAAGGGTTGGATCATAGGGAATATGTCTCTCCTACTTCATTCCCCCAGTTTTGTTTTATCTCGTCAAAACATCGAATTCGAAGGGAATCTTGAGTTCTCCATGGCAATGAACTTCTACGGAGTAAGACGTTTTCGAAGTTTGGGTATTCTTAAGATTTCTATATACGATGCCATTTATTTCTCAAAAGTCTCCCAAATTTTTCCAAATTTCCCAAATTTTAATTTAATTTAAATTTTTCCCAAATTTGAAAAAATATAGGCTCCCTTGCCTTATGGTTTTTATCAGAATCCGGACATTTTAAGTTTTCTCTGGCAGGAATCATAGACTATGAGACATTTTGACTTACTAGGGCCTTTTCTTTCTCAGAATTTTGAATACATTGCTAATAGATGGCGTAACTTATATTATTCCATCGTTATAGATATCTTCCTTCCGCCTTTTTGTCTCTTGAATTTTCCGGCGCTATAGAGCTCGTATCTGACAATGGTATAAACCATTTGAAAGACCTTGAAATAACATACAAAACGACGCTATGCATGATTAGTTTGGATATTGCGTTCAACAGTTATAGACGTGGAAACATGGAGTTTACTAATGCCGAAGTTCACACTATTTTAAAGTTTTCTTTGGTTTAAGTCGAATCCGCTAGAGAAACGTTCCGTGAGGTTAATGGTATTTTGGGGATGGTACTCAACCACTTCCAACCGCGGAGGAATGGTTTCGACGATTCAGAGCCGGTAACAACGACACCTTGGAAAAACTAGCCGGCGGAAAACCTGTGACGACGAATACCGACCGAATTATGGAAATCATCGCGTTAGATCGGCATGTGACATCTCCCGACATTGCCCAGGAGATGGGAGAGAGTCACTAAACCATTTAAACCATATGCAGAAGGCTGGATAGAGCTTGTTTTTGGGTGCCGCATGAATAGACGCAAAAAAAAAAACCTTTTGGACCGAATCAACGCCTACGATATGCTGTTGACACGGAACGAACTCGACTCATTTTTGAAGCGGATGGTGACGAAGAATGTGTCACATACGACAATATCAAGCGAAAACGGTAATGGTTGAAGGCCGGTGAATCGTCCCAAACAGTGGCCAAGCCGGGATTGACGGCCAGAAAGGTTTTGCTCTGTGTTTTGTGGGATTAGAAGGGAATCATTCACTATGAGCTGTTCCCATAAGGTCAGACGCTTAACTCTTTCATCTACTGCAAACAACTGGACCGCCTGAAGCAGGCGATCGACCAGAAGCTCCCAGAGTTGGGCAACAGGAAGGGTGTGGTGTTCCACCAGAATAACGCCAGACCACACACTTTGTTGATATCTCGTCAGAAGCTACGGGAGCTTGAATGGGAGGTTTTTTCGCATCCAAGATATAGCCCGGACATAGCGCCAAGTGATTACCACCTGTTCCTGTCCATGGCGAACGCCCTTGGTGGTGTGAAGTTGAACTCAAAAGAGGCTTGTAAAAAGTGATTGTCCGAGTTCTTCGCAAATAAGGAGGGCGCTTCTACAAGTGGGCGTATTATGAAGTTGCCGTCTAGATGGAAACAGATTATCAAACAAAACTGTGCATATTTGAACTAAATCCGATCACTGTAACCTTTTTTATGAAATATAGAATGAAGAGCAAAAAAGCGGAAAGTACATTTTTGGCAACCTTGTATTATTGCATTGGAAAATGCGTTGGAAAGCTACTGGCATTGTACGTACAATTGTACATTGTATGTACACCTCGAAATCAAAGATTATAGTTTGATTAGCACTTCTGCTCGAGAATATTTGTATTTGACGAATGAGCCAATAGAAGTTGTCAAAGAATTTAAATATCTGGACTTTCTCGTAATGTCTAACTTCCTTCAATATATTCTCGGTATCGGGGTGAAGCGTGAGAAGTGACTCAAGTAATATTATTATTTCAGTGTATTCATGAAAAATTTCATATAAATGTAATTATTAATTCGGGTTTTATCTCTAGCTAAGCAAAGCTATAATGGCAACTGAGACGATGATGGTGAAAATTGAGTATCGCACTGTAATTAAATTTCTCACTAAGCACGGAAAAAGTCAAAAAACTATTCATGAAGGGATGGTGGCTGTTTAACAAGGTTCCGCACCTTCATTATCAACTGTGCAAAAGTGGTCAAGTGAGTTCAAGACAGGCAAAGAGATCATTGTAGACGACCCACGCCCCGGCGTCCCGGTTACTGCTCGTTCGGGAGAAGTCGAAAAACTTGTTCTTGAATTATTGTTTTCACTTAAAAATGGCGAACTTTGTGCCTGGCAAAGTGTTTTTGCGGGGAATTACTTTAATATGAAGAAAACTGCTGCCGAAAGTGATCGTATTTTAATGGAAGGTTATGGTGAACATGCACAAGCAGAGCGAATGTGCCAAAAGTAATTTATACGATTTAAAATTGGACGATGAACGTTCTGGGCAGCAAGTAATTTTTGAAGATGAAGAATTGGAGGCGTTGCGCTCTGAAGATTGTTGCCAAACATAAAAGTCTTTAGATGTCACTCTTGCAGCTATTTCAAAAATTTCAAATGCAGCTCGATACATTCCAAAGTAATTTAATTAGATTCCACATAAAGGAAAACCGCATGAGTCAAATTATATACCAAACAGAACCCTGTCTATGCAATTTTATGACTTTCAGAAATTTGAAATTTCTTTAATTCAGAAATTTGAACTTCCTTTCATTCATTTCATTTCATTCCTTAACGAAGAGTTTTTCTATTTCACAAAATTTAAGACTATTGAGCGTTATTCAAGCAGAAAGACAAGCAGAAGCTGACAATTTTGCCTGCTCACTAGTGGTCGCCGTGGCGTAGTGGGTAGAGTGCGACGCTCACACGCCGAAGGGTCTAGGTTCGACTCCTAGTTCAACACCAATTTTTCTAATAGTTCACGGCACCACCTCTTTCGAGCTGCTGACAACACTCAAAGAGTAATAACTGTCTAAGAAAGCTTCTCAAATTTCGCCGTTCGGAGTCGGAAAAAAACTGTAGGTCCCTTCAACTCGTGAGAGAACAGTAGCGTGCACAACACGAGTTGTTGATGAGCAAGCTAGGCCCTGGTCCCCCTTTGGACTGTAGCGCCAACAATTATTATTATTATTACTAGTGAAAAAAAAACCGGGTTTACTAACAGAAGACCGAAAATCGAACAATATTATGAAAATGAATCAAAACTGGGCCTCAACCAACAAACGTGTTCAATTGGCAGAATTTTTACTCGACTGCTTTGCATGTCAAATTGTTTGAGGTCCTCCTTCATTTCAGCGCACCATCGTGTCTGTGGGCCTATTGCTCTGTACCACTTGTTCGAACTTGAAGACTTTGTGGAATGAATCAGTGTTGTCCGTACGCATTATGCGAACTGGCCATCTTAGGTGTTGCATGCGAAGAGGCATACCTTGCGACCACAGTGTGGGCAAGAACTTTTTTCTTAAGAAGACCAATGACTTCTTCTTCTATCCTTGTGATTACCCACCGTTTTGTGCTATAAAATAGGACAAGGATGATCAAGCCAATGCAAAGGATGGTTCTTCGAGAATAATAGTAAATTTTGGCGGTACAGTCCATAGGGGGACCAGGGCCTAGCTTGCTCATCAACTACTCGTGTTGTGCACGCTACTGTTCTTTCACGAATTGAAGGGACCTACAGTTTTTTGCCGACTCCTAACGGCGAATTTTGAGAAGCTTTCTTACACATTTAATTACCCTTTGAGTGTTGTCAGCAGCTCGAAAGAGGTGGTGCAGTGAAAAATTTTCAAAATTGGTGTTGAGCTGGGAATCGAACCTAGGCCCTTCGGTGTATGAGCGTCGTACTCTACCCAGTACGCCACGGCGAGGACGCACTCTAATAATCAATTTCCTCCTCTTCTTTTTCTTACTGTGGCGCAACAGTCCGTGGTGGACCTGGGCCTTAACCAACATGCATCTTCAGCCAGCATGATGTTTCGACAGCTGACTCCAGTTGCGCACAAGTTGGTTGAGACCCTTCTCCACTTATGTGCTCCGCCTTAGTCTACAACGTCCTCTGTGTTGGAACGGCTTATATTCGAAGACTTTTCGGGTCGGAGCAGTGGTGTCCATATGCTCTATAAGACGCTTGACCAGGCGTATATCGCTGTACAGCTCATAGAGTTCATCGTTCAATCTTCTCCTCCAGATGTCATCAACGCCATCAACAAACCCAAAAATCGCACCCTTTCTCATACGATAGTTAATAATATAATAATAAAATTAATATCATTTTATTTTTAAGAAATAATATAAACAATTCAATATCATTTCTAAAAGAATGAGTCCTCTTTGGAGTCAATCCAATCATTAAGCCGTTTTTCAGTTTTTTCTAAACCGCTGATCCCTCAAATGTTGAAGAAGTCAGAAGGCGCAAAGGTGTCTTGAACATTGTATTTGGTATATCCTACCAGATAAGCATTTTCATGGCAGCGGGGCCGACCAGTATCATGTTGCGAAATCACCTTATCATGCCTTTCGGTAATTTTTGTACATTTCTAACGCCTTAACGTATTAGCTGTATTCGAAAACGTTTACCAACAATGGTTTCGCCTGGCTTTAGCAACTCATAGTACAAGTTAACAGGAGACAGAACTTCCTGACGAAACATTCGTTAAGTCAGCGCCTTTGGATTGGGAAGCCGCGAGCATATTCCCATGGTACCGGTGCGTGGAATCAAGTTGCATCGCACCGGTTACACGCACTCCGCCTGATATGCTGACACCACAGAACGGACGGAGGAGCTTATGATTCCTGCGAGCATCATTCGTAGGTTTAAGTTAGTTCTAATCGTGTGTTGTGATAATTAGGTACTTTCAAAAAATAAACTCATTGAAAACATTAAAAGCGGTTCTTGCTTGTGAATCGAACGCTTGGTGGGAGGCTTAGCTTCCCCTTTTGCGTATATTTTTATGAATCTCCTTAAGGGATTCATTAACACCACACATATGTTAATGAATCCCTTAAGGACTCCCACCATATGCACCTTTGAAACATAGATGTTCTTCTTTGGCGTCGATGTAGACAATGATGGAACGGACTCACCAGTCTTTGCATTTAGAGCGTTGCGTATCCACTTTTCATCTCTACTTAAAATCCAGTGCAAAAATTCCTTCCTTTGATTTCAAAAAGCTGTTCTGCGGTTTGAAATTGCTTTTCGACATGTCTCTCTTTAACTCGTACTGTACACAATTCGATTCCTTTTCAATAATTCCAAATGGAAAAAGTTTAACGAGACACTCCCAATTGTTCTACAAACTCACTTTGCAAGTAAAACGGATCTTGATCCAGTACAGCCTCCAAATCCTATTCTTCAAGCTTTTGGAACTGGCCAAGATTCTCTTTATCTTCCACAAAAAAATCACCCCTTTTCAAGTGTCGCAATCAATCTTTTCTGTTAGAGCAAACTTCCAAAAGCATTCGATGGGCTTTGGTTGCATTTTTCTTTCATTTAAGAAAAAGGTATCAAAACTTCCATGGCGTAGTGGGTAGAGTGCGACGCTCACACGCCGAGGAGTGAAGGTTCGATTCCTGGCTGAATACCTCGAATTTTTCACGGGACCACCTCTATCGAGCTGCTGACAACACTCAAAGAGTAATAGATTTCTAAGAAAGCTTCTTAAACTTCGCCGTTCGGAGTCGGCAAAAACTGTAGGTCCCTTCTACTCGTCAGAGAACAGTACGCACAACACGAGTAGTTGATAAGCAAGCTAGGCCCTGGTCCCCCTGTGGAGTGTCGTGCGAACAATTATTATTATTATCTAAACTTTTGACAACTTCTCTTTATTTTAAACAAATCTGGAGATATTCGCAAAGTTAAAACTCAATTTGGTTGTCTAAAACAGACGCTGAGGCAAACTTATTATAGGTGACAAATGTGTCATCCTTCCAATGAAGTAGGAAATCGCTTCCAAGTTCGACCACAAATTGCTCGTGGCGCCATCTTTTGAAAAGGAATTGATCTATAACTGGCGCAACAGTCCGAAGCGGGACCAGGGCATAGCTTGCTCATCAACTGCTCGTGTTGTGCGCGCTACTGTTCTCTCACGAGTAGAAGGGACCTACAGTTTTTTGCCGACTCCGAACGGCAAAATTTGAGAAGCTTTCTTAGACAGTTAATACTCTTTGGGTATTGTCAGCAGTTTGAAAAAGGTGATGCCATTAAAAATTCGAAAAATAGGTGTTGAGTTGGGAATTGAACCTACACCCTTCGGCGTGTGAGCGTTGCACTCTACCCACTACGCCACCGAATTGATCTGTTCCCAGATAATTTATTACGTTCCATCATTTTTCAAAATTGAATTTACTTCGGTCTCTCGTTCCTACTTAACTCCTTTAAGATCAGAAATCACTCATTTTTCCTATTTTCCGTACACATCTGCAATATGCTGAGGACCACTTTCTTTATGTACAAAGTTGTGGCTGTCATCAATGAAGCAGGGTGCAGCAAAAAGTTAATTTGGTCACCAGAACCAATTTTTCCTCCACAGAGCGCTGAAAATTCACAACTTATCGTTTCTATTCTGCACAACTTATCGTTTCTATTCTGCATTGAAATGCGCATAGATGCGCCCCCATTCCAACAATTTGCAACTTGAAATCAATGGAATGCCTTTCAAAGACTCATTTGTGGTGTTTCTCAACTCAATTTGTAGCAAATTTCTGCTCCAGTTAACCCTACCGAAAATCCCACTCATCCCAACTCTCTATGGGAATTACATTTTTAACTCTCCAGCAGCCTGACTCGTGGGACGGAGTACACCATGAAATTTGATTGCACATAGACGCCGTCTTCAGCAGTCAGGGTTGAAGCTCTGAAAATCATGAACCCCTCCGCCTAAAGAAATTAATCGCAAATTGCTTCAGAGTCATAAAAATGTCGACGTGAACGAATCATCAGGAGTTAGTGGCAATTCGATGGCGGCGCCGCCGCCACAGATTTTCGAACACACTTTTGAAATCCGATTCCGTTCTATAAAAATCACGATATCACTCGCCACCTCATAAAAGTTAAGTGCTAACTTAAAAAAAAAAGGTTCCACAGCCAGTGGCTTCGCAGTCAACGTGCCCGCCAGGATTCAACCGATTTAATAGCAATCAGCCATCATACACACATGCACGAGCACACATTTCTTGCATTAAACATCCATTAGGACCGACATTAACCCCACATCGACGAACTAAAGGAGGATTGAGCGGTAAACAGTTTGTGTCAACAGAATCCATAAGACTGTGTTATTTTTTGGAAGATACTGGCACATCGCCTCCAGCGCGGAGAAGTACTTGAGCACCAGGTACTGCTCCAGTTGTTACTCGTGATTCAGAGCAGCGCTCTTGTGTTCAATCCGCAAATGGAATATTGATTATGAATAAATGAATGTGAACGTTCCACTCTCAGGCGGACGCAGAGAGCGAGACAGAGGCGTGACTACGGAGTTTCAATGGAAAGCAATAATTGCTAAAGCAGCCATATAAATGGCAGTTCATTGTGATTTACGGGTTGCACTGCAGCCAGCATGACAATCGGCTGCAGCCGCAGTGTGTGCGGGAGTGGGATATCCTGATAACTTGCCGACGCCCATTATTTATTCCGATTGTTAATACTTGACCGTTTTTATTTTTCTTTTGACGTGGCGAGGTGAAAGGACATGAGCCCAGCTTTTGTTTCAAGTCATCACATGCAAATTGGCAATTAGTATGCGGGATCTGGGGAAGAGATGAGGGAAACTGTTCATTGTTCGCAGTCCAATTAAGAGCGAACTAATTTATGATGATATATGTGGGATCCTGTGCAGTTGGTGGTGCCGGATAGTGAAAGAGGGGAATGCTGTGTTTTTCGTGATGAAATGGAAGTGTGTGAAACGTTAAGAGGTTGTTGTCTGTTGAAAGGATTATGAATTTAGTTTTGACAAAGCCGAGGATCCTGAAAGTGTGACACTCAGGAAAGGTTTGTTTTTTCATTTCCGATGAAGTATTCTTCAGTTTTTCGAATTCAATTTCGAATTCGTCATGCGACTGATTAAGGCTTTTGTGAATCTTTGAGCGGAAATGTCCACCTCTTGAAAAACAATGAAAAATATGCAAAAATATTTTTTCATGCATTTTCATAACTGCAGAAAAAAGAACTGAATGATTTTCGTCTGTCTAGAGGTTCAAATAAACGTTAAGAGCTCTTTCGCTTTTTGGAAAATTGTTGAAATGAAGTCGGAAAGTTTAACTGAAAGGTACAACAGCTATCTGGAGAATGCAAACTTCGGAAAGAAGCCTGGCAGGACCAAAATAAATAACATCAAGTAGCAGTCTGGTAGGATCGTTTCTGCAGTACCCTTAGCGGCGATGACGGCCCCAATTCCGCCGTTTGGTAAAATTTTCTTCTTAATTTAGACGATGATAAACAAAAATTTCGTCCCCGCGATAAAGACAACATCAAGATAATTGAGTGAACCAAGGTTCGGACCGAAGCCTGCCGTAATCAAAATGGACAATTTGTGGTTGAGTTCCAGTCTGTGCTGCGAGTCTGGAAGGATCATTTCTGTAGACCCATTGACGGCGATGACGGCCCAAATTCCGCTGTTAGACAGAATGTTCTACTCGATTTGGAAGATGATAGACAAGAATTCCGTTCCCACGACTTAGAAAGGGTGAACGTAGCAATATCGAAGCTGAAGTCGAACAAATCGGACGGACTGTCCGCAGAACTTTTTAACGCAGCTGGAGATGACCTAATTGGGAGCATGCACCAGATCGTTTGTGAGATATAATAATAAGTGTTGGCGCTACAGTCCAAAGGGGGACCAGGGCCTAGCTTGCTCATCAACTACTCGTGTTGTGCGCGCTACTGTTCTCTCACGAGTAGAAGGGCCTACAGTTATTTGCCGACTCCGAACGGCGAGATTTGAGAAGCTATCTTAGACAGTTATTACTCTTTGAGCGTTGTCAGCAACTCGAAAGAGGTGGTGCTGTGAAAAATTCGAAAAATTGGTGTTGAGCTGGGAGTCGAACCTAGACCCTTCGGGGTGTGAGCGTCGCACTCTACTTACTACGCCACGGCGAGATATGGAAATATGCCCGATGTTTGGAATCTCAGCGTCGTTTGCCGGTTCACAAGAAAGGAGACTCCTTTGACTGCTCCAATAATCGAGGGATTAGTCTTCTTAACATCGCCTACAAGATTCTCTCTGCCATATTGTGTGAGCACCTGAAACTTTTTGTCGACAACCCAATAGGTCTCTATCAGTGTGCTTTCAGACCAGGGAAGTCCACGATAGACCAGATTTTCACATTACGGCAGATCATGGAAAAGACTCAAGAAATGCAAATCGACACTTACCACCTATTCGTCGATTTCAAAGCCGCATATGACAGTGTGCAAAGAGACGAACTATATAGTACCATGTCTAGTTTTGGCATTCCTACCAAACTCGTCAGGTTGTGCAGGTTGACAACGGAGAATGCACGCTGCTCTATCAAGGTCGGTCAAAAAAGGATTCAGACAAGGCGACACACTATCATGTAACTTCTTCAAAATCGCAACTCACTAGTCAACACCAAAGGCACGATATTCCAAAAATCGGTTCAATTGCTAGCTTAAGCTGATGACATTGACATGATCGGATGAACATAGTGAGCCGTCAATGTGGCTTATGCTGGCATTGAAACGGAAGCCGCTAAATCGGGTCTGGTGGCGAATTTGGGCAAAACAAAATTCATGCTGTCATCAAGGAAGAAAACACAACATCAACGTCTCGGACAAATCGTCACACTAGGCGGCAGGAGCTTCGAGGTAGTCAAGGACTTCGTCTATCTCGGCTCCGTGGTTAACAGGAACAACGGCACCAGTACCGAAATCAAACGCAGAATAACTCCTGCCAATCGCTGTGTGTTTGGTTTCAAGAGGCAATTGACTAATAGAGCCCTCTCTCGAAGAACAAAGCTCGCTTTATATAACAGCTTGATTATCCCAGTCGTACTTTATGGCGCGGGAACCTGGACTTTGCTAAAAGCGGATGAGGAAGCTCTTGGTTTTTTCGAGAGAAAAGTTTTGCGTGCGATTTTTAGTCCTTTTTGCGTTGATGGCTTCTGGAGGAGAAGATTTAACAACGAACTCTATGGGCTGTACAGCGATACGCGCCTGGTCAAACGTCTACGTCTACAGCGTATGGGCACCACTGCTCCGGCCCAAAAAGTCTTCGAATCTGAGCCATTGGCACAACGCAACAGAGGACGGCCTAAGGTATGGTGGCGAACACAAGTGGAGAACGACCCCAAATAACTTGGAGTGCGCAACTGAAGGTAGCTGGCGAAAGACTGTACTGGCTGGAGAGACATGTTGGTTGAGGTCTAGGTCCACCCCGGACTGTAGCGCCACAAGAAGAAGAGGAAGAAGAATCCAATAAATATCGGACACGTTTGGAAATGTATTCCTTTACGACAACAATAGTTTCAGGGATGTATTTTTTCCATTTTTGCAACAAAAAATAAATATTTTTTTTGAACCCAAATTTAATTTGTACTCCCAATAAAACTTTACGTAACCTTAATGTTTGTAACAAACCCCTGATGTGTAGAGTTTTCTAAATTCACACGATCAGAAACAAAATACAAAATACATCAACATTTTATTGATGGTGGATGAGCTGATACTGAAAAGAGTCTACGTGTGAGATGCCGACCCGGGAGGAGTCTTAAATCACTTTCTGCGTCGACAGGTTTTTTGGAGTTCATAATGATTGTTTGTAACAACACAGTTATCCATTACTGCCCTTACTATTTGGAAGAAAATATCATTTGTTTCGGGAACAATCAACAACATCTGCAATTAATTTGTTTAGAAAGCTTTTCTCTTCCCAAAATACTTTGATTAGGAAATGATTATTTCTGTATAAACCATCGGTGAAGAAAACTTGTGGTTCATGGGAAAATGTCTTGGCCATCGTGTCCTGATAAATAGGTGGCGCTTAGCATTGGCATAAATTAATATAAACTATTATTGTTGGCTCTACAGTCCAAAGGGGGACCAGGGCCTAGCTTGCTCACGAACTACTCGTGTTGTGCGCGCTACTGTTCTCTCACGAGTAGAAGGGACCTACAGTTTTTTGCCGACTCCGAACGGTGAAATTTGGTGCTGGGTAGAGAGTAGGTTACATATCTTTCAAACATTGTACAAACATACTGCGCACGCTGTAATATCATTTGGAGTCAATCTCGGTACTTCGACCACAATGCTGAATATTTTCGTCTTTATTTGATATTACTTTGTCTGGAATGGCAAAGTTAGTCCAGCAATGCTTCTCTGATGGCCGAACTATTTTCAGAATGATGTCCATGCCGCGATATCGTCTCACAGCTTCCTCGCCACATTTGCCATCACATTGCAAAACTTCATCGCTTTCTTCAATAGCAGGTTGACCAGCATATGGTGCATCCCGTACATTGAATCAATTCCTCACATTGAAAGAAACCCTTTCATGAATGCAACGTGCACCCACAACATAAAGTTCACAAATTGAGTAGAAAGATATTCCGGCGTTTCCCCTGCTGTTTGTTCCAAAATTGCGTCATCTAAACATGCCTTCTCTAAACAAGTAAATCATGAACACATATTTTTTAAAATTTTATGCTTCCAAACAACCACTAGAACCGACAATTTTCGGTTTGTTTACAAACACGACACACATGGCGACCACTAGTATCATTCACCACACGTTCATTCAGTCCTTTCTTGGGAGGGACGGCGCTTTCAACTGAACCTCGTACTGCGCAATTATGCAAATTGGCCACCTAGGAAATAGTTCCAAATTCTGTTTGTCTTCTTTGGCATTGCGACTCATTTCCGTCTCAACTGGTTTTGTTTAGATAATCATTAAATTGCCTGTTTAAATGTTAATTATGTGTTGTACTTTAACGGGAACATAGGTGTGTCTAGCCACCATTACGGGATCTTAATTGGAATTTTCATTGTTTTCGATAGTCGACGGAATGTGCGCCAATGCGGTGACTGGCAGCTTTCAAACTGGAATTCGTAATAGGGGAGATTAGAAGTTGGAGATGTGATTTAACGGTAATGCATTTGATAAGGAACTTGTTCTTTCAATTGTTGGGTCTTTTTAAGCACCGTCTTATAGAGGGAATTGAATTGTGTTTGCTGCAAGAAATATAAAAGTCAGAGCCAGATTACTGAGTGATATCATGAGAAGGAGACCACAATGTAGATCCACGTGTTTAGTTAAAACAATCTAAGAATTAATTAGGCGCTGCGGTCCTGCTCTTTCTTCCACAGAAACTGCTGCTTGCTGCCTCGTAGTACAATGGGCGAGTTTTTGAGTCTGAGCGCTCCTGTGCAGTGTTGCCCAACCCAAAAACAAAGTGCTCCACTGGTGGAAAGAGGCTTAAAGTTTCCTGCCAACTTGGAGCGACGACACAAGAGAAGGTTTTCATGGAAAAGAAGTACCTTTGAGCATTGTTAGTAATTCGTAAGGGTTGTCCGAGAATCTGATTTAGAGTTTCGTGTCGTATAGATCGGCGTATACCATTTCACTCAAACTGAGATCAGTCTTCTGCCCTTTTATTTCGCACCCATTAGTAAAGGCTTTGATGTTAACCAATATTATCACCGAGAAATCACTCTATCTCTGAAGCTTCGGTGGTACACAAGAGGTTCTTAAAGAAAAGAAGAGCTTGGTCACAGACCTCCTTCTTCTTATTCTTGTGGCGCTACCTTCAGAGTGGACCTGGGTCTCAACCGACATGCCTCTCCAGCCAACACGATCTTTCGCTAGCTGCCTCCAATTGCGCACTCCAAGTTGGTTGAGGTCCTTCTGCACTTGTGTGCACAGCCTCAGATTAGACCGTCCTTTGCTGCGTTGTGCCAATGGCTCTGATTTGAAGACCTTTCGGAACAGAGCAGCGGCGTCCTCTGCATGCCCTAGCCATCCTAAGCGTTATATCCGAAGACGTATGACCAGGACTATAGAGTTCGTTATTAAATCTTCTCCTCTAGATGCCATCAGCGTAAACAGAACCAAAACTTGCACGCAAGACTTTTCTACCGAAAAGACCAAGGGCTTCCTCATTCGCTTTTGACAACGTCCTGGTTTCCGCGCCATAAAGTAGGACTGGGATAATCAAGCTGTTATATAAAGCGAGCTTTGACAGAAGGCTTTATTACTCAGTTGCGTCTTGAGACCAAACAAACAGCGACTGGCAGAAGTTATTCTGCGTTTGATTTCGATACTGATGTTGTTGTCCCTGTTTACCGCGGAGCCGAGGTAGACGAAGTCTTTGACTACCTCGAAGCTTCTGCCGCCTAGTGTGACGCTCTGTCCGTGATGTCGATGTTGTATGTTCTTCCTTGATAACAGCATGCACTTTGTTTTGACCTCGTTAACCCGTTTTAGCGGCTTCTGCTTCAATGCCAGCGTACGCCTCATTGACGGCTCGCTCTGTTCATCCGATCGCGTCAATGTCATCAGCTTAAGCTAGCAATTGAACTGATTTTTAGAAGATCGTGCTTCTGGTGTTGACTTGTGAGTTGCGATTTTCTCAAGAATGATTTTGAAGAAGTTACATGACAGGGCGTCACCTTGTCTGAAACCTTTTTTGACATTGAAGGTCCCGGTGAGTTCGTTATGGACCTTGACGGAGCAGCGAGTCAAATAGGAGTTATGTAGCAGCGAATCGAGTAGGAATGAAAAAACTAGACATAGCACTGTATGGCTGGTTTCTATGCACACTGTCATATGCGTTTTTGAAATCGACGAATAGGTGGTGAGTGTCAATTTGCATTTCATGGGCCTTTTCCAGTATCTGCCATAATGTGAAAATCTGGTCTATTGTGGACTTCACTGGTCTGAAACCACACTGATAGAGACCTCTTGGGTTGTGGACAAAAAGTTTCAGGTGCACACATAATACGGCAAAGAGAATCTTGTAGGCGATGTTAAGAAGACTAATACCTCGATTATTGGAGCAGTCAAAGGAGTCTCCTTTCTTGTGAACCCGCAAACGACGCTGAGATTCCACTCATCGGGCATATTTTCCTCCGACCATATCTCACAAACGACCTGTTGCATGCTCCCAACCAGGTCATCTCCAGCTGCGTTAAATAGTTCTGCGGACAGTATGTCCGCTTTGTTCGACTTCAGCTTCGATATTGCTGTGTTCACCAAGTCTAAGTCGATGGGACGGAATTCTTGTCTATCATCGTCTAAATCAAGTAGAACATTCTGTCTAACAGCGGAATTTGGGCCGCCATCGCCGTTAAGGGGTCTACAGAAATTACCCTTCCAGACTCACAGCACAGACTGGAACTCAACCACAAATTGTCCATTTTGATTACGGCAGGCTTCGGTCCGAACCTTATATCCTCCCGATGGCTGTTACCGGTGGGTAAAACTTTCGGACTTCATTCCTGCCATAGCACCTTTCCATTTTCTCGACCGCGCGCTTCTCATGCTCGTTCTTTTTCCTTCTAAAAAGCCAGTGCTCTTCTCTTTTTCTCTGTTCACAGAGCTCACGAACAGCCCTCGTGATTCGATGCAGCGCTGCTTTATAGGCGTCTTGTTTCTGTTCTGCTGCATTCGTTTGCCTGCACTCATCGTCATACCATGAGTTCCTTTTGGGTGGTGACGTCAAAGTTAGCACATAAGCGGCTGCTTCTTTCATGGCTTCTTGATAATTGTATAGGAGTCCTTAACCCATCTAATAACCGGCACACCGCCGCTGACCTGTTCTCTTTGACTATTCTCGCAGTCGTTAGAAAACTCTTTTAGCCCCGTTGATGAATCACAGATCAATGGTGTACTTAGTCCATGCATGCTCCAGCACCCTCTGATTTTACTCCTCATCCTGTTCCATATCCTCCACCTGTTGCCTGCCAAAAAAGAACTTCCGCAACTCATTTCATACTCAATTCAAATTAATTTCAATTCCCGCCCAGCACAACCGCAATCGATAGTCCAGTGGGAGCGGCATTGTGCCATTAATCCGACCATTCATCATCAAAACACAAATTCATCATTGCCAGGCGGCACTGGTAGACAATTGCGCGGACTAAGTGAGTCCCATTTCTCTTTCCCCGTATCCCCGCGATAATTATCCAACACATGTGTCCGTGTGTCCCCTAATTGATAAACAGTCGGCTCCCGATCCCACTGGCTGCTGTCACGGTGCTGCCGCACGAAGCCGCACGAACTTGCAACGCAACACAAATCAATCACAACACCACCGAAGGTTTCGATGGAAATCAGTGGAACCAGTCAACAAGCTCTTGCTGTAACAACAAACCCCTGCACAACATAACAATCCCAGCATCTTGGCAATTAAGCGGAATTTATGGCAACGGTTGGGACGGGCAGGGAGACGGCAAAATATGCCAATTACAAGTGACTTACACGACCCCTCGGCTCTATCGGGCTGAGAGCGTTGTTGATCTTGTGTGCGGTTGTTTATCGATTGTCCGGGCCATAAGTTGGAGCCACATTTTATGGACGTGTAATCGCCGGCAATTGGTTCTCTGCAGTGGGCGATGGCATCGATAGCTTGTGCGACTCTATTTAATCCTTCCTTTGTTTGGATCGCTTTCGATAATGGCTTTTTTTTCTGCTGATTTGGGGGGATGTGACTGAGTGGCTCGCTACTGCAGTGCTATTTGGAAAACTGCTCAAGGCGCTGTGTGTATGATTGAACGGGAGTTGGCACAACTGACTGCCACAATCAGCGGAATGTGCCACTCATGAATTGCCATCCCATTCAGATTGTCGCCAGCGGGGTACTTTTGAGAAAAATATTTCTTGTCGCATGTAAATCTCTGTGTGGCCTTCCTTGATATTATCGCCCTTCCCAAGAGCACATTTGTGGCCTTGTAAGTCATCACAGTTTCTTCCGCTCACTCTAAAACATTCTTACATCCTTCCTGCCGGTGCACCAGATGCTTGGCAAAATGAAAAGCGGTTTAAGCTCTTGAGTCATCGCCGTATGCAGTCTACTCCAGCCGGAGGTGAGCTTGGGAGGAGCAGTGCACCTTCAATCATGAACACCTCACCACCCTCCTCCCACCAATTGCGACAGGCCTTGGTTGGGGAAAAAGGAGAAGAACAAAAACTGCGAAAACTTTTATTTATTATCCTCCGGTGGTTCTCCTTCTCTCCTGCCAAGTAATTTATTCCCTCTGGCGGAGGCGACACGAATAGAACGAAAAGTGTTCACCGACCGACCTCAGGCTGGTTCAGCTATCGCACACAAGCATCGCAGGGAGGCGGATGCCTGCCCCCTCCCCATTTCGTCTCACGAGATCGTTCCGAAAGATTCATTGCGTTAGTTCGCTGCAGCTTATTACATTCCTCCGCTGGGAGGGTAGCTTCGAATATGCTCGTTGCCGCGTGGTCGTCGACTGCTTTTGGAGGGGGCAGACTGTCCAGTTCCAGCGCCCACTTCTCGTTCCTGCGTCGAATTTACATGAACATTAGTCATTCTTAGAACTGTTGGCGGGGCGCATTTAACTGCTATTATCCCCTTGAATGCGGACTTTGTGCACACATTTGAACGCAATTTCGCCGAACCACACGCCCAATTCGAGTTCATTGCCTAGGGTCGTAATCGCGCAGACCCTTATCGGGCAGAGTCAGCAGCCCAGTTGATCAATTAATTTTATTACACACTTCAATCGGCGCACATCTCCGATGAATTCGAATTTAGAGCGGTTTTAGAGCGACGACTTTGTCTGGCGTCGCGCACACGTCTGCCGATTTAACGCGCAGGCATTCTTTGTGAATTGGGTAAGTCTATCGGAATTTGATTTATTGGAGGTACCGGAGCAAGGATTTGCATAACCGGTTGGCCAGTCTAATCTGGCCACACGTTTCGCCATAAGCCTGAACTCCGACGTCTTATGCGCGATTTTAATTTGGAGGCAATAAGTCGCATTTGGAATGCAATGGCGGAGCTAATTAAGAGTCCGCCGTTTTATGGCTGCACACGAGGGATGAAGATTCGATAAAGTCGGGTCGAGCTTATGCCCGGATTCCTCCTTTAATGGGTTCGAGTGACTGAAAGCGAACGGACTAATGGACGTCTCGACAGAAGGCATGTGGAGTGACTGGGATGCTGGTGCTGTAGAAATACATTTAGGGTCGGGTCAAATGAATTAACTTGGATCGCCACATAAAAGAGTCAGAAAATTAAGCCACTATTTGAAGTTGTAAAATTATTTATTTGTAAGTTTGAGACTTAGCCAGGTAAAGTGGCTTTCATTAATGTGGATCCGCATTAACTCAGGGGATCCATTGTTTGGCCATTAAGTCGGTTTCAGTTCGTTACTTTTTGGAAATTGATTTGACATTCCCTTCAGTTAGTTCACTCTCCCAGGATTACTTACGCACTGAAGGTCGGTGCAGGGCTATTGCAGGGCAGATTTGACAGAGTTTTCCTTCTCTTCCTCATCCATACAAATGCTGCTGAAGTCGATATATCGTGTCTAACCATAGTGTAGTATCCGTTAAGAGCTCCAACCGGATGACTTAAGTTCTTCCTGCTGAGACCGAGTATGGCCGTGATTCTTCTTGCCCCTGTAGGCAGGTGTGGAGATAGTTTCATTGAACTCGCCCGTGAAGTTCGTTGTGATTATAATTCCATTTTTGTGTAGTTCGCCTTCTTCACAGACAAAGAAGGCAGCAAATTATTCGACTTCAATGCGTACATAAACCGTTAAGAGACATGCGGCAGATTCTCACAAAGATAGAACAGATGAATCGAGTGCCGTTTGTGTTGCTTGACCTTCGGTGTAAATGGAAACTGTCATATTCGATACTGTCCACATCAACAGATCTTAAGAGACTTTATGAATAGCCTAATTTCTGACTAGAAGACGCTGGAATCATTTAACACATCACTTAAGAATAAGACTGACATATAGAGGGCGCCAATAACAAAAAATCCATATAATTTCTAGGAAGTACAAACATGTTAATAATAATTGTTGGCGCGACAGTCCACAAGGGGGCCAGGGCTTAGCTTGTTTAACAACTACTCGTGTTGTGTGCGCTAGAGTAGAAGGGACCTACAGGGTTTTGCCTACTCCGAACGATGAATTTTTGAGCTTTCTTACACAGTTATTATTCTTTGAGTGTTGTCAGCAGATCGAAAGAGGTGGTGCTGTGGAAAATTCGAGGTGTTCAGCCGGGAATCGAACCTAGACCCTTCGGCATATGAGCGTCGCACTCTACCCGCTACTACCACTAACAAGCATGTCAAATTTCTCAATTATATGCCTGCTCTCACTCCTCAAACGACCTTATGTACAGCTCTGTGCAAAAAAAATAGCACCACGTTGAGGTCTGCACTTTGGATGCTAATTACTTTTCTCCATGCTCATGTAAAGACACGATATTTATAGTAGGACATCTGTTGGATATCAGTAATAAAATGCAAAAAACAAGATAAGCAAAGATGCATTTTAAGACAAGAAAATTCCCGTTATACGAAATGAAACCGAAATTTTGGTGTGCAAAATAATAGCACCACAAGTAAAACGTCGTAAATAAAATGCAAAATTTAGTGGAATAGTACGGTTTTGTCCAAAATATAGGACCAGTACCGTTATAGGAGAAGCATCCCCATATGTTAATTTTCTCGCCGCCGTACTTAATGGTTTGTAAAGTACACTCCGGTTTAAACTCTTGTTTTTGTTTTTGGCTGCGAACAAATGTCCTGGTCCAAATAAAAGTTCCAAATAAAACAATTTTAGACTCATCTGTCCATAATATATTACGCCATTTGATTACTTCCCAGTTCAAATGTTCTTGCGCAAATTGTTTTCTTTTATGAGGATGGACCTTTGTCAGCAATGGTACTTTTCTGCGACTTCTGACAGGTAGTTCCTTCTCTATCAACTTCCTTCTTATGGTTGATGTTGATACGGGCAGATTTAGTTCCTCTTTTATTTTGTTTGATGTGATGAATGGGTTTTGTTTCACTAATCTTATCATTCTTCGCTCGTCGGTTGAGGTTAATTTCGATTTTCTACCTCTTGTTTCTTCTTTTTCTACGTGTTTTTTTGCATTAGTAAATATTTTATTCGAACAACCAACGATTTCCCAAATAATTTTGTACGTTTTTCCGTCAGAAATTAATTTTTTTATAAATTCTTAGGAGTACAATGCACACAGCGACTCATTTTAATTGTTTATAACGTTGTATTTTAAAAATACTACTTTCTAAATAATTAAATATTTTTACTTAAATCTTTTGACGCACAAAAAAAAGAAGGTTGAGAGAGTCGTTAAAAAACAAATTCAGCCAAAGTCATAATGGAATGCCGAAAAATAAACAGCGGGATGTATCAATAAATATTGGCTCTGAATGCACCGAATCGTAAGTGACTAAAGTAAAGTTGTTGCAACTAATTTTCAGCTCATGCCTAAAACTGTGTTATATTCCCTCCGATTGGAAAATCGCTAAGGTTATTCCAATAGCCAAACCAGGTTAACCCAAGGAAGATCCTAATTGCTACTGGCCTATTAGATTACTAAACAGTTTGAGTAAAATATTTGAAAGAATAATCAAAGTAAGGTATGAGCAATATATTGAAGAAAATAATGGCCTTTCGACAATTGGTTCAAACGCATGCAAAATGTATACATCTTAATGGGGAATATTTTGAAAAACAATAAAGCTAACTTCGATGATTAATAAATGTGTTTGTTCTCTAATCCCGAAATATAATATAATATATATAAATGCAAACCTCGTATTAATATTTGACTCACATATTACGTGTCTCTCTGCTTCACAAATCCAAGCAGCCTATTTCTTTCGGGGTCATATTGTTTTTAAAAAAAAGCCCGATAAATATTCGAAACATTTCTGACATTTGTTTTTTTTTCGAATCAAAAAGAAGCTACAGAGAGTTACAAACTCCGAATGGATTCGAAGATTAACAAACAATGGAGAATCCGAAATTGCCCGTTCTAGAAACAAATAATGAGTAGCTTCTTTATTTTGGATCAGTTTTCTTCCTCTTGTAATTCTTGGGGTAGTTTCAGAGGAATTTTTGGTGCTTATCAGCCATTAGTTTAATCGATTGAGCCAATTATTATTGGGAAAGTGAAAACATTTTAATCAAAGTATTGCCCACTGTTTTCTACATATCTAGACCACTTTTCGGGCAATTTGTGAATACCACGCCAATAAAATTGTTCGTTTTTTAAAGCAAACCAATTTTCCACCTCCCCGTAGGAATTAAAGTGCTGCTCAGCCAATGCGTGTCCCATCAATGAAAACAAATGGTAGTCGGAAGGAGCCAAGTCTGGTGAATACGGCGGGTGGGGTAGCTGCTCCCAGCTAAGAGTTTCGATTGTATCCTGAACCGGTTTTACTTTGTGTGCAGGTGCGTTGTCATGGAGCAAAATTACCTTGCCGTGTCTTCTGGCCCATTCTGGTCGTTTCTCGATCAATGCAGATTTCAAATTGATCATTTGTTGTCGGTAGCGATCAGTATTAACGGTCTCACCAGGTTTAAGGAGCTCGTGGTAGAGCATACCTTTCTGGTCCCACCAAACACACAGCATTGTCTTCTTGCCAAATCGATCTGGTTTTGCAGTTAATGGTTGTCCCAGATTAATCCATGATTTTTCCGTTTAGGATTCTTAAAATAAATCCATTTTTCATCGCCAATAACAATCCGATGCAAAACCGATTTTCTTTCGTGTTTTTGAAGCAGTATTTCACAAGTGTTTTTTCGGTTTTCCATCTGTCATTAAATTCATGTGGCACCCATTTTCAACACTTTTGAATCTGTTCCATAGCGTTTAAACGGTCAGAAATTGTTTGTTGTGCAACGTTTAACATTGTTGCCATTTGCTTTTGACTCAGAGTGCCATCTCCATCCAATATCGTTTGCAATTCGGCGTCTTCAAACTTATTTGGTGGTTTTCCACGTTCTTCATTTCTCACATCAAAATAATTATTTCTAAACCGTTGAAACCATCTCTTGCATGTTGCTTCTGATAGAGCATGATCACCATATGCCCCGACAAGCATTCGATGCGACTCTGCAGCAATTTTCTTCAAATGAAAACAAAAAAATGAATGCTCTCCGCAAATCATCAGTTTCTGGTACGAAATTCGACATTTTTAACACGATGAAAAAATATGATGTTGTCTGTTCAGTGACTTGATGTATACTAAATATTTTTCACAGATGTAACAAACAAACAAAAAAATAAGGGTTCGTTCACAACAAATGTTCCCTATCGAGACATTTGTATCTTCATACCGGTATGTGCTCGTATTTTACCGCCTCTTTACCGCCAGTCCAGTGATGATTCCATAAGGTAAAGACCTTTCAGAGAATGTTCACTTTTGGCAAATTTGCCACTTTAATTTTCCTGCAGTGTTTCAAGCATCGAAATTCTGTGAGTAGCCTGCTCGTTGAAGATTATTCAAGTTTGTTAGAGATACGGTTCATCCACTGATAGATTTGGTGTCATTTTCGTCAATCTATAAATTATAAGATTTCTTCGACTTTTTAAGTGATAGTTCGACCAGTACTTTGGTCAACTTCCACATTTTGTGGTCTTCATAACTGCTCATATTTTCCCGTGTGGTAGCGTGCTTTCCTTTTTCACAGGAAAGATGCATCACAGACTATACTGTTCACATATTTTGCTTATGTTTAAATTATTTCAACATTTGATGCAGGCAATCAATTGCACAGCTGTCTTCATGAAAAATGTGTCTTAACGTCCCTCCTTCAAGCACGTATTCCATCATTACGTTGAGGTGAGTGTAAGAATCTGTATGGACTGCAACGCTATCCTCTGACTTAAATTTGTCCCAATGTGGCCTTTCCAATGCAATCACTTGAAACCTCAATTCGGACGGTAAGTGCTGTGAAAAAAGAGTGAACAAGTTTCATTGCTTTCAGCCAATATCTAGACAAATCAAAACCTCCTCTTTTGTCTTGAGTTTGGTTAAGTATGTTAACTCAGGCGATAAAGTCTTCTGATTAAAGTACAGAACTGAATACTCTTATTCACAACAATCCGTCTGACAAAACAAAACGAGCACTTATTAGCATGGAAAGCTTTTTAAATTTCGAAATCAGCAATATTTTCCCTCTTTTAGTCGGAGGATTTTAGGACAATGGTAACGAATTGTTTCCATTCTTCTTATGAGTGGCTTAACCTCTTTTAGGATGTTCATTTATTATATGTAACAAGGTTAGTGTTTTCAACATTCGTAAATATCAAAAAGCTAACCCATCTAGCTACCACAGATCTTTGCCTTACTTCACCTTCAAAAATCTGTCTCTCGTACAGCAGGTACTTGTTTGTGTTTCTTGGTCATTGCTAGAACTCCACTAACTCATTGAATGAGAAGACTCAAAGCATAGCAAGTTGAAGTGCAGTTCAAGTGCACCAGACGCTGTTTACCATGAAACTCATTTTCAGCTGTTTTCTCATACGGATATTAAAGTACAAGAACATTTTAATTTCCTTTAAGTGGACCACCCTTGGAAGCAACATTTGTTTGAACTTGAAGCGCATCCTCCTTTGGAATTATTCAATCGGAAAACTGCATCCAACAGATGAGCAGTCCTGTTTCGTTATGCACGTGATTCGGGCGAATAATATTCACATGGGCGAGCAGGAAAACTTGTACTGCAAACGATTTCATCAGCAGAATGAATATATTTCCTTACTGAAATTGCGTATATTTTTATTTCTGGAATATGTATCTTACGAAATCGAATGGAGACCTAATATCCTTTGAGATCCCAACAATGTTATATGAAATAATAATAATTGTTGGCGCTACAGTCCAGAGAGGGAGCAGGGCCTAGCTTTCTCATCAACTACTCATGTTGTGCGCGCTACTGTTCTCTCACGAGTAGAAGGGACCTACAGTTTTTTGCCGACTCTGAACGGCGAAATTTGAGAAGCTTTCTTAGACAGTTATTACTCTTTGAGTGTTGTCAGCAGCTCGAAAGAGGTGGTGCCGTGAAATATTAGAAAAACTGGTGTTGAACTGGGAATCGAACCTAGATCCTTCGGCGTGTGAGCGTCGCACTCTACCCACTACGCCACGGCGGCCACAATGTTATTTGTACTTCCCTGCTATTGCCACCATTGCTGCCGTATTGCTCTTATCACTTTTCTAACTTCAGAGTTACATTTCGAAATATAGCAAGTTCGGCACGTTTTTTGTCACAAACGTCACAATTTTCCGTGGCCGCCGTGGCGTAGTGGGTAGAGCTCAACGCTCACACGCCAAAGGGTCTGGGTTAGATTCCCGGCTGAACACCTCGAATTTTTCACGGCACCACCTCTTTCGAGCTGCTGACAATAATAATAACTGTCTAAGAAAGCTTCTCAGAAATTCATCGTTCGGAGTTGAAAAAAATTTGTAGGTCCCTTCTACTCGTGAGAGAATATTAGCGCGCACAACACGAGTAGTTAATGACCAAACTAGGCCTTGGTCCATCTATGAACTGTCGCGCCAACAATTATTATTATGTCACAACTTTCCAGGGAACTTCATAAGTTCTTCCGGTAAAACTTGCAGATAGCGCCATCTTTTAAAAACTGACCGAATTAATTTTTGCTTTTTACGTACTTCCAGCAACGTCGTCTAGTCTAACTCAACCCTTTCTTCAATTTCGCCGCCTCTTATGTAAAAGTTTCACAAGGCGACAAAAGTGCACACCAACTTCACCTTGCCTTAAAGCCTTCCAAGCAATCCCTTCAAATAAACTAAACAAGTCCCAATCAATGCGACAGAAATTCCGCCGTCTACAGAGAAACCAAAGAGTCACTTGCGGTCTTAGTCCCTGTCAATGTTGCGCTTCCCGGGCAACATGACACAACGATTGTATTGTTATTTTTTCTTGCATTTCCTTCATTCTAGCTGTTTGTGTTGTGCCCGCCGCAGCATGGCCACTAATTAATTTCCAGAAATGTCAACCTCATTATCGCAACAAATACGAACACACACCCACACTCCTTCACTGACTTTCTTCTTGCTCCAGCTTCTGCTCATTCACCGGAATAATCGATACACGGTTACCCGAGATGTCTTTCCGTCAACCCACAAACCAAAATAAATGAACAAAAGAAAGAGTGAAAGCGCAGAGAAAAAATAATCTCCACCACTCCGACCCGACCGCCCCCACCGCACAACGACGTGTTGTTTATCGGCTGATGAAAAATTCCAAAAGACGTTCAATTTATTTTATGTGACATCAAGCGCTTTGGAAAGTGCAGTTGAGGGTGGCTTGCGCTGGGAGCACAATCGCAAGGCAGCTGCAGCCCACCTTAAGTGCTTTGCATCAACGAACTAAAATTGAAAAAGTTCGAACTCCCATGCAAATTGGATCAATCCACGTCCTCATCGTGGGGCCTGCACTCCTCAGCTTCCGACATGGGAAAAGTATCCCACATACGCCACAGTGTGCCGAACAACCTCTCACATCGTGACGAACTTCATGCGCGGGCTCCTTTATCTCTTCGCCGACGCCATTCATCCGACGCCATGGTTTTGCAGCTAATTGAAGTCGAGATAATACGCGCACATTTTCCGGATGATCGGCGGTTAGGCTGGCTGCCCAGATTGCTTGGAAGGTCGGAAGACTGGAATCCCAGTCGCTTGGCTAAGTACTTGTTTCTCGGTTTACGACTCCGGTTGGGTGAGCTCTTCTGGTTTTATGGGATATGTGCGGAGATGCGGGCATTGGCCTTGGTGGCGGGAATATCGTAAAAACTCGAATCAAAGTCACATTCTGTGAGTAAATCCAGTGAGCACCGCGATGAAAGGACACGAAATCTGATTTGTACAGTGGACGGAAAAAGTTATCAATCATGAATACAAGCAAATCACTATTACGTGCGGTGTATGAGAAAGTTCGTGACTTTTTGCCATAATCTGGACCGCTGCTGATCTCCACATGAGCACTTCTGGACACGCAGCACAATAAAGAAAGAAGTTCTCTTTGGCATTAGATTGCGGAAAACTTGGCGAGTTCAGAAATGGGTTAGGAAGTTCATTCCGCTTAGAGAACAAGTTGTTTTACGTGATGGATTAGGTTCATCATAACTCAGAATGTGATCCATATTCAGTGAGAATTTGAGGAGTTGAAGAAGCAGATATTGCATGGACATGCGAGGGGGGTCAGAATGCTTGTATTTTGAAAACTGTTAATACTCATAGAAGTATGACAGCGACATGAGCTTGATCAAGCGTCTTCGGATATTACGCTTAAGATGGCTAGGCCATGTAGAGCGTATGGATACCACTAATCCGGCCCGAAAAGTTTTCGAATAGGAGCCATTGGGACAGCGTAACAGAGAACGGCCTAGGCTAAGATGGCGCACACTAGAGGAGAAGGACCAAACCATGCGAGGAGGGCTGGAGAGGCATTTTGGTTGAGGCCCAATTCCACCTCGGACTGTAGCACCACAAGCGAAATAAGATGCGATAGGTGCCCGATAGGACTAACAAATTCAAATGCGGCACGGTTCTTATGAAAACAACGTCTGAAAAATGCTCGGAGGGGAAGTAAGGTTGTTTTCTTATAGAGATGACTACAAAATCAATTGACTTGCAAGACGGCTCGACTGAACGTTTCGTGTCTATCCCTCTATTATGACTAGTTCAACAATCTATTTTCTAATGAGCTAGCTGGCTACATTCCTTCCATTTAAGAATTTACACGCAATACACGCCGCGTTATAAATGCCCACCTTCAAGTCAAGTTTAGAGACTCGTACTTTAACCGAACCACACGAATATGGAATGCTCCTTAAAGTTCAATCCTTCTTTGCAATCAACAGACATTTAAAAGCAATGTAAACTGGTACCTTTCTTGCATCTCTTCCACTATTCCTTCGGTCCGTGCCGTGACTTAAACCAGGTCAGTTAAAAGTATCAAATAATCCCTTCAGCGCGCGTTAATTGTAAAAAAAAAACAATGGATAACGTATACCGCTATGACGTGAGCGTTTTTTTGAAAATTAAGCAATTGGTAAGTAAAAAAAATTTTATTCAAAGCATTGGCCATTGTTTTCTACACATTTTGACCACCTTTCCGGCAATTTGCGACTACCACGCCAATAAAATTGTTCGTCTTTTAAAGCAAACCAATCAGACACCCAATTCTCGACCTCCTTGTAGGAATCAAAGTGCTGCTCAGCCAATGCGTATCCGATCGATGAAAACAAATGGTAGTCGGAAGGAGCCAGGTCTGGGGAATACGGCGGGTGATTTTTCCGGTTTTGCTTTGTGTGCAGGTGCATTGTCATGGAGCAAAATTACCTTGCCGTGTCTTCTGGCCCATTTTGGTCGTTTCTCGGTCAATGCGTCGTTCAAATTTTTAATTTTTCGTCGGTAGCGATCAGTATTACCGGTTTCAACAGGACTTAGGAGCTCGTGGTACAGCACACCTTTCTGGTCCCACCAATCACACAGGATTGTCTTCTTGCCGAATCGATCTGGTTTTGCAGTCGTTGTTGATGGTTGTCCCAGATTATCCCATGATTTTTTCCGTTTAGGATTCTTAAAATAAATCCATTTTTCATCGCCAGTAACAATCCGATGCAAAATCGATTTTCTTTCCTGTCTATGAAGCAAAATTTCACAAGTGTCTGTCTTTCATTCAATTCATGTGGCACCCATTTTCCACACTTTTGGATCTTTCCCATAGCTTTTAAACGGTCAGAAATTGTTTGTTGTGCAACATTTAACATTGCTGGCATTTGCTTTCGACTCAAAGTGTCATCTCCATCCAATATCGTTTGCAATTCGGCGTCTTCAAGCTTTTTTGGTGATCTTCCACGTTCTTCATTTCTCACATCAAAATCATTATTTCTGAACCGTTGAAACCATCTTTCGCAAGTTCCTTCTGGTAGAGCATGATCACCATATGCCTCGACAAGCATTCGATGTGACTCTGCAGCACTTTTCTTCAAATGAAAACAAAAAATGAATGCTTTCCGCAAATCATCACTTTCTGGTACAAAATTCGACATTTTTAACACGATTAAAAAATATGATGTTGTCTGTTCAGTGACTTGATGTATACTAAATATTTTTCACAGATGTAACAAACAAACAAAAAAATAAGGGCTCGTTCACAACAAATGTTCCCTATCGAGACATTTGTATCTTGACGCTCACTTCATACGGGTATATCTATAAAGATTTCATACTGTTATGATATCATTCTTTTGCGAGTGGAGGTGACCGACGGTTATATACCAACATTGAGCGGAAGTACTCGAACGCGTTTTCATAGAGGCTTTGTTTCTTTTCAGCTATTCCATAGAGTTAAAAGCATCGACACAAAGTTAATTTTTCCTTTTGAACATAGAACTCTTACTTGGGAATAGAATCTGGATTATCCTTTGTTTATGGTTAAGTGCTTTTTAACTTGTACCTTTGTTAATGCACTGTGAAATTGAAACGTTTTATTTTTTCTTTAGGAATACAAAAATAGACGAACCTGGAAAACGCGTGGAGATTTTGTTTAGTTCGTGATGTCACCTGAATTTTTTTTTAAATCCTTACCAGAAACGATCAAAATTTCTGGACAATTCCATAAGTAGAAAATTATCAAAGTCTTAATTTAATTAATGCAGTTTTCTGGGTTTTATTCAAACCAATAGCACAAGTAGTAAGCAATGAGTACGAATATTGTGAAATTTTCAATACTTTCAATTCTTATTTCCCGAAATGTCAGAAGTAAAAGTGTGACAAGCATTACAGGACTTGTATAGCTTCATTTTTGCACCGAATGCAACCCAAAGCAGAAGATTCAAGAATAAACTAAATATAAGCGCATATCTAGAATGCCAGATTGTCCTTATTATTTCACAATCACAAACTTCTCTTGACATTCCAACGTCCGTTTATAAATTAAAAACATTAATAGGCTCAACTTTTCCGTCTTTTCTCAAATGCTTCTAGTTAATTTTCCCATATCTGTAAATGCGATGACGTGAACAAAGAGCACAAATCATAGGTCTCTCAAGCTAAAGTCCGAAAAGTAAATTTTTAATTATTTGTGTTATGAAATGATGCGTTTTGAGGATGTTAAATTAAGGACTGTGGTCGCCGTGGCGTAGTGAGTAGAGTGCGACATTCACACGCAGAAGTGTCTAGGTTCGATTCCCGGCTGAAGACCTCTAATTTTTCACGACACCACTTCTTTCGAGCTACTGACAACACTCAAAGAGTAACAGCTGTCTTAGAAAGCTTCTTAAATTTCGCCGTTCGGAGTCGGTAAAAAACTGTAGGTCCCTTCTACTCATGAGAGAACAGTAGCGCGCACAACACGAGTTGTTGATAAGCAAGCTAGTCCCTGGGCCCTCTGTGGACTGTGGTCCCATACAATTATTAAATTAAAGAATGTTAACGCCAACGCTCAAGACGACAAAGACCCCACAGACGCAGTGAAAGATCAAAAAATAAATTTAAAGCATTTTTCCGACTCCCATAGCCGCATGTAGATTGCATGTCGTTCAATAACGAAACAAATTTCAATGGAGTCCATTCAAAAAAGAGAACGCAGAATTATACGTGTCAGTTTGAGAAATGCATGGCCTCGGGTATTTCTTTTTTTTCTTTGAGAAGTTGTACGGGATTTGCTTCGATATTCGAAAATATCCATGTTAAATATTTTAAAGGTTTTATGAACTTTGCCTTTGCATCTATTAAACTTCCGATTCAATTTCCAAATTTCTGAAACAATTTTTACGAGACACTCAACGTTAAACGGCTCATTTTCTTTGTACATAACGAATGTATTTGGCTTTACTATAAATATAAGGTTGTTTGTCCAGAATTGGCCGACAGGTTGTAGTGTTCCACCAGATCAACGCCAGACCACACACTCCGTTGATGACTCGTCAGAAGCTACGGTAGCTCGGATGAGAGGTTTTATTGCATCCACCATATAGCCCGGACATAGCGCCAAGTGATTGCCACCTGTTCCTGTCCATGGCGAACGCCCTTGGTGGTGTGAAGTTGAACTCAAAAGAGGCCTGTAGAAAATGGCTGTCTGAGTTCTTCGTAAATAAGGAGGGGAGCTTCTACGAGGGGGGTATTATGAAGTTGCCGTCTAGATGGAAACAGATTAAAAGGCATATTTAAACTAATTTCGATCACTAAACACTTTTTATGAAGCATTGAATGAAAAGCCAAAACGCGGAAGGGAGATATTTCACAACCTTAAATATTGGATAGACAGCACACAGGGGGGCAGGGTATATCATCCTCAATAAATCATTACGTTACGCTAGCTTCGATTCTTTCATTAGTAGAATAGAAGAGACCTACAGCTTTCGCCGGCTCCAAAGAACTTGGCACAGGTGGTGCCGTGCGGTATTCAGTCTGAGAATCGAACCAAGACTTTCCGCGTGTGAGTGTCGCACTCTACCAACAACACGGGCCATTAAGCTTGACTACTTTCATGTAAATGGGCCGCTTTGCACGATTTTAAATAAAGTATCTTCGTAAAAAGACTCCTAAGTTTTCGTCATATGAAATCGGCAATAAACTGTGGCCGCCGTGCCGTAGTGGGAAGAGTGCCACACTCACACTCCGAAGGTATGGGTTCGATTCCCGACTGAACACTTTGAAGTTTTCACGGCACGTCTTTCGAGTTGCTGACAGCGCTCAATTAATTTTCTAAGAAAAAGCTTCTCAAAATTCGCCGTACGGAGTCGGTAAAAAACTGTAGGTCCCTTCTCTCGTGAGTACACAACACGTGCACAACACGAGTAGTTGATGAGCAAGCTAGGCCCTGGTGCCCCCCTGTAGCGCCAAATATTATTATTACGAGTATTTAATAAACTGTATGCCTCAATTCAAGTGAAAACAATAGCGGAGTGCCTTACAACTTTTACAAGCTGTAGGACCAAACAATTCCATTATTTTCCACTGTTTGACAAACTGGCCACTGCCGAATAGGAAACAAGGGCTCTAACCTGCACATCATGCCTCTGGTCGGATTCTTTTGATTTTAAGTTCACCTCTCTCAATTTCTGTTCCCTCTGACAGTACTCTGACAGAGGTTGGTGTACGTTTAAACCTTTTAAAAATGTCTTCCTTCGATGTCCGCAATCTACTTTAGATCGCGTTATCTAGTAGGGGAACAGTAGCACGTCGAGGAAATACTGAAGAACCTACGCCCTGGTGTTTTGGGGAAGGTGCATTTTAGCTCCCACTTGTAGGAAATTTCTATTAAATTATGAACTAAAAGACCATAGTGTAGACATTCATCGGGGATGCCTCCATTATAGGCATCAATAAAAAAACTGCCATTCAATAGAAAAGTGAGTTTGAAAGCAGAGAGTTTTCTCTTGCATACTCTATCTAGAACCTGGAACGAAAATGCCTTGAATTGTTGTAGGACTTGACTACAGATTGAATTTATGTAAAGATTGAGAAATGCATTTACCACATAAGTCACCATTTTGCAACCTCTGCAAATCTATTCCAGGTGAAGCTTTCAACATTCCATCAGAGCATCCATTCTTCCAGCAGCCAGTCCCGCTTTTGGCCGTCAACAAACTCCTGCCTTCGCCTGTGCGGCCTAGGCAACCGCAACTCAAATCAAAAATCTCCATCAATAATTTATTATAAAAATTGTACACGTTATTGCTTCATTCCATAGACATCCAAGTCCACCAGCTTCTCTTTTGATTGATGACTGGCCCGCTGCCGCCTTCCTAATCGATTCCCGGCCAACCCCATTCCCAGCATCCATTAACACAGGATTTTCACTTTTTTATTGCCAAAGTTGTACAGCGCCCCGCCCGCCGATAAACGGCTCAACAAAAACAAAACTCGCAACGATACAACTAGCAATTGCATCGATATTGCATATCCTCCGCTGTGTTGACTTGGCGAATTCCCGATATCAGAGCAGCCGATTTATTGTGTATTAGCCTGGCCTACAGGGCCCTCAGCAAAGTTTGCATTTTCATTAAAACTTTTCAAGGAGCTGCCATCCCAAGCTCGTAAGGGACTCGACCGTGTATCAATGCAAATCTGCTTCAATAGATTGAATTCATGAATTTTTTTGTGACAGGACGCGGCTGAAGTTTTTTCTCAAAATTGAAATAAGGGATAAAGTTAGTGGCTTTGTGCGGCGGTAGTTGTTTGCAAAGTACTAAATGGCTGTTGGGAAAGTTTGAACATTAGGAGATCGCATTTTTTGTTCCCTGAAGTAATCAGAGGCAGGTCGGGTGACCAGCACACATCCTCGCATGGGTGTTGCAAGGGATTATGGTGAAACGCAGCATCAGGATCGAGTGAAGTATGGTCTATGGGCGGGTTGACTCCCAGTTTAAGTGAAATTAATTCATTTTGCTCAAAACAAATGAAAGTTCTCGTTCAAAGGATTCGAAGGACACATTTTTATAGCAACGGAATGGGGGCGGGGTGACCATAAATCTTCTAATGTAGGTCACCGAATTACAGCGCCTGAAATGCTGAATATGCTGAAAAGGATTCGGCTATTGTGGAAACTTATTAAATGACTTTGAATTGTTGTTCTGCCCTGTGGGGTGGAAGTGACTGACAATTGAAGATTTATGATGGAAATTGCGTCACCGACGGAATTTGTTTCAGTTGTGAGAATAGTTTGCCATTGCGTCCTCTTTTATTTGATCTGGGAAGCTTGGTGTGCGTTATGACTGTGTGGAGATGTAACTGATGACTTAAACACAAACTGATGTTTTGCATGGCATTTTTGAAAAGCCCGTGGTGGCAGAAAGGGAGTGGTGAACCCTATTGTCTTGCGACATGAATGGTTGGGGGGATGATACCTAGAAGTGTAGTGCCGATCTAATTTGAATTCCAAGTTGTGATGACCAGGATAGGTTTGAACTTTGCCTAGCTTACTTTAAAGAGAGATTCCTGTTCCGACTAATGGCTTTGTGTTCTTTTTCTGAAACAGTCAATTTTTGTCAAAGCCTAACTGACATCTGAAAGGTTATCACCAAGTTGTTCAGACAATCGTATCGATGTAAAAAAAAATCTGCTTCTGTTGCGTTAATTGTCTGAGTCAAACACACAACTGATTGGAACCCATCTCATTAATAATTTAATCTCCTTCATTTTAATGGTCAATCAATTCTCGGGGCCATGTCCCATTTCAGGACTTAGCAGTGCGTATCCGTGTTTCTGTGTCCGCATCTAGTTCGGGCCGTCTGCAATAAAATCCAAACGAAGCCGAATTTTAAATTAGTAAAAATTCCTAACCCGATGACGAATCGTTCCATTTGTAGATTTGACGTTGCTTTTCAGAAATGCTCAACCTCCTGGATGCTGTTGTTAAATAGGTGATGTCAAATATGCTGCAAAACAACAACTTGATTACATAATGTCCGAGGTGTTGAATTTGACAAGAAATAATGACATGCGGAGTTCTGCTTCTTCTTCTTGTGGCGCTACAGTCCCGGGTGGATCTGGGCCTCAACCAACATGCCTCTCCAGCCAGCACGATCTTTCGCCAGCTGCCTCCAGTTGCGCATTCAAAGTTGGGTGCTGTCCATCTGCACATATGTGCACCACCTTAGCCAAGGCTGTCCCGTTGGGTCAGATTGGAAGGATTTTCGGACCGGAGCAGAGCATGGCCCAGCCATCTTAAACCTTGTAGACACTTGACCAGTTGCATTTCACTGTACGCCAACAGAGTTCGTCGTTAAATCTTCTCCTCCAGATGCCATCAACGCAGGCAGGACCAAAAATCGCACGCAAAATGTTCATCTCGAAAAGACTAAGGGTTTCCTCATCCGCCTTTCCTAACGTCCAAGGTTCCGCGCCTTAAAGTAGAACGGGGATACTCAAGCTGTTATAAAAAGCGAGCTTAGTCCTTCAAGAGAGGGCTTTATTACTCAATTGCTTCTGGAGCCCAAAGAAACAGCGATTGACAAAAGTGATTCTGCGTTTGATTTCGGTACTGATGTTGTTGTCCCTGTTTACCGCGGAGCCGAGGCAGACGAAGTCCTTGACTACCTCGAAGTTTCTGCTGCCTAGTGTGACGCTCCGTCCGAGACGTCGATGTTGTGTGTCCTTCCTTGATGACAGCATGTACTTCGTTTTGCCCTCATTTACCACTAGACCCATTTTAGCCGCTTCCGCTTCAATGCCAGCAAACGCCTCATTGACGGCTCGCTGTGTTCGTCCAATCACGTTAATGTCATCAGCGTAAGCTAGCAATTGAACTGACTTCTAGAAGATCGTGCCTCTGGTGTTGACTTGTGAGTTACGCACGATCTTCTCGAGGATGATGTTAAAGAAGTCACATGACAGTCGCCTTGGCTAAAACCTTTTTTGACATTGAAGGTCTCGGTGAGTCCGATACCGACCTTGACGGAGCAGCGAGATTTCTCCATCGTCATCCTACACAATCTGACGAGTTTGGTAGGAATGCCAAAACTAGACATGGCACTGTATAGCTCGTCTCTATTCACACTGTCATATGCAGCCTTGAAATCGACGAATAGGTGCTGAGTGCCAATTTGCATTTCGGCAGATCGTCTTTTCCACGATCTGCCGTAATGTGAAGATCTGGCCTATTGTGGACTTCCCTGGACTGAAACCACACTGATAGGGACCTATCAGGTCATGGACAAATGGTTTCAGATGCTCACACAATACGGCAGAGAGGACTTTGTATGCGATGTTCAGGAGACTAATCCTTCGGTAGTTGGCGCAGTCAAAAGGGTCTCCTTTCTTGTGGACCGGGCAAACGACGCTGAGATTCCATTCATCGGGCATGCTTTTCTCCGACCATATCTTACAGATGAGCTGGTGCATGCTTCCAACCAGGTCATCTTCAGCTGCTTTAAATAGTTCTGCTTGCAGTCCACCCGCTCCAGCAGCTTTATTCAGATTGGATATTGCTATCTTCACTTCGTCTAAGTCGGGGGGACGGAATGTTTGTCTATCATCGTCCAAATTGAGTGGAACATTCTGCCTAACAGCGGGATTTGGGCCGTCATCGCCGTTAAGGAGTTTCCAGAAATGATCCTTCCAGTTTCTCAGCACAGATTGCGACTCTACTACGAGTTGTCCGTTTTGGTCCCGGCAGGCCTTGGTTCGAACCTTGTATCCTCCGAATAGCTGTTTTACCTTTTGGTAAAACTTTAAGACTTCATTCCTGCCATAATACCTTTCCATTTCCTCGACCACGCGCTTCTCATGCTCCTTCTTTTTCCTTCTGAGAAGCCGGTACTCTTACCTTCTTCTTTGTTCGCAGAGCTTACGAACAGCCCTCGTTATTCGATGCAGCGTCGCCTTATAGGGCCTGCACTCGTCATCAAACCTTATATGTGTCTTGTTTAGCTGCGTGCGCTTGCCTGCACTCGTCGTCAAACCATGGGTCCCTTCTGGGTTGTGACGTGAAACTCAGCACATCAGTGGCAGCTTCTTTAATGGCTTCTTGACGACATTTCCAGTCTTCTTTTTGTTTAGTGAAGGCAGCGTCGAACTCTGAGCGAGTTTCAGGGAGACTCGTTTGTATCATCGCTTGCCTTATCATCTGAGCCAACTTAGACAGAGTCTTTTACTGCCTCAACAACCACAAGAACCAAGTCAGTAACATCGTTCTTTGTTTTTTACAAACGCCACATTGACAGGCGGTTGTGTTTATGTTCGATGATGTCAGAGTCATTGTCAGTGGTTAGCATAAATTTGTGGAAGATTGCGCTTCTGATGTAAGTGTTCTGATTCTGAAGATGGTAATTACACCGTGCTTCACTTTATTAAAATCCGTCTTTGAAATCAGAAGTCACCGTAAGAGTTTCACCGCCCTCGGCGAAGCCGAACGAGTTTTCCAGGGATGCCCAAATGAGACAATGTGTTGTTTAGCTCATTACCATGAATGTTGTTAGTCACAGACTTCAAGGCGATGAATCGATTATAGACATATACTCTCTTGAGTCTTTTTCAAGATTTTTCGAAATATGAATATTTGGTGAATAATGGATTCTACTAGCCTAACCAATCAAAATGTGGATTAAGGGTTTGGCGTTTTCCTTACATTCGAATAGTCTTTTCCTCAAGTTTTGGCACAGCTCTGAAGGTATCCTTCTATTTTTTAATGCATACAATTGACACTCATTACATTCTAGAATCAGAAAACCAAAGGATGCAAACCTGTGAAGGAGGGACGACGTACTTGGGTTTTTAGGAAGAGCTGACGAGGTAGCAAAGCCACGTAGTACAATCCTTGAGTTTTGTTCTGTAGCAGCCGTTAGCAACTTTATAGGAGAAACTGGTGGACAACTGCTTGAATCCAACAAATCCTTATTTAGTCTCTCAAGACTCTTCAAGTTAAGAAATGTCACCACAACGTTGAAGCTGTGCTGTACAGGATGAAGATCAAACCAGAAGTCGAATATGAATGTGAAATGTTGGTGCCTAGGGAAAGGCAATCGCGTTCCGAGACAAAAGTTCTACTTATACGCCATCTACACGAACTCCATGCGAATTTCCTCGAAGCTGATGTCGTGAATAAAATTAAAGTAGGTAGACCTACCGATGGCTTGGACATCAATCTCACACGAGCCAAATAGAACCATCGCAGAAGGTCCTTTTTAGTTTGTTTTATGTTAGAGGACTGCTACAAAGACCATGCCTACGCTGGGTGGCGTAGATCACATCCGAAATTTTGGGGAGCATTGTCGTCGGCGTTCGACGAGGATGGATGGACAATCTTGTTGTTGAAGGCCAAGACTGGATCCCGCTCCAGCGCCAACGATGATGACTAAACGTAAGTGGTATGTAGCTGCCATAAGCTCCTCACCGCCTTCATAAAGCAACTTCACACACCCCATAAAAGTTTTTTCTTTACGCCCCTCATGACGCAGTAAGCAGTGTCTGCTTAATTATTCAAATTCTCTTCCCACACCCTACGTTGCTTCCAACGTCCCTTCAATTCTGACCAATCCTGTCACAGAACGGAAACCAGTCCTCAGTTTGTTTAGCCTCAGACGCCCTAGTAGGTGTAATTAAATTCCCAGACACCTCAGTGCCCTAACTGACGCGTCATTTGTCGAGCGCGGGCGATGTCAGAACAACCCTGATAAGTTGGCACTCCTTGCCACTGAAAGCAGAGAATACTTAAATGTCCATATTCAAAGTCATAACAAGATGTCAATTCCCCCACAACAACTTTCAGGGGCAACAGTCTTTTTATAGAAAACCTTATTAGGATGGAAATCATTAATTAGCTAGGCCGCGACCAGAAGGAATGTGGAACGAATCTAAATGCCAAAAGCAGAACCCGAGCTGGCACAAACATAAACCGACGAGTAGCACAGCACAGCGCAACCAGCAAATATGCACATATTCAAAGGCAACCAGAAAACCACAAAAATAACCGACCAGCAATTTGATGAATTGAACAGAAACCAAAAAAAAATGAAAGGAGGCGAATATATGAATACGAATACTTCACTTAATTAAATGTCACTGATGAAGTATTTGATGAGCACGAATAAATCTTGGAGGACGGGAGGCAGCTCGCATTCTTTTCCACAAACCCGTCCTTGTCCTCCGACGAGGCGAGCAATCTGGCGAGAGATCGCACATTCCACTCGGAGGCAGCAGTTTTTGAAGCTATAAATAGTGTGGAGTTGGAAGAGTTCCTGATTTCGAACAACGACCTTATGCACTTTCAAGCACACTCGCACACGCTTGTGGCAGTAAATCGACAGATTTAATGGGTTTCTCTGCGCCGTGGATTAGGACACGTTTGCAAATCATCCGGCGGCGCGTGGCGACTGGTTGCTAGATGATCATTTGCATTTAGTTTACTTAACATGCTGCGGATAAAATCTGATGCTGGTTGGAGGTGCTCAGCTGCCTGAACTGAACGTTGTATGTATCCAGATATGAACTAGAATAAGACTTAAGCTCTGTTGAGAACTGATTACAGCCTTAAGGCTTATGATAGTCGACTCTATGGGCAAAATTGGTAATAGGTCCACCTTTAAAGTGAAGAGTCTTAAGGTTGTAGACAACCTTCTTTCCAAATATGACAACTGAATCCATGTTTCTAAGATTGACAAAATGGGTTGAACCAACATTGGAGTAGCGAAATAGACTAGAACGTTCAAAGGTGGACCTAAGTGGCTCCTTTCTGATACTGAGAAGGGGGTCACTTAGGTCCTCAAGGTCCACCTTTGATACGGAGAAAATAGTTGCTGGGTGGGATACTTTTTCCAACAGCCAATACAGTCTATGAATGGGTTCACTAACACTTCACTTAATTTGTCCATGGTTCTCCGCCTCCCTTCTCCTTGCTGTTTACTTTATCAGAAATTTGAGCAATTCTTGAGACTGCTTGCTTTATGTCCGTAGGAGCTAGTAATGATAAATTTGTTGTGCGGCCCTCTGACTGCCAAACGATCTTGGAAACGATATAAAAGGACAGCCACAGAAGGTTTAATTTTACGGATATCTCGTAAGGAGGAAGCATTTTGTGAAAATCCCACCCCATTCTGTATTTATGGTCATTCGACATTTTTGACACGATGAAAACATGTGATGTTGTCTGTTTAATGATTTGATGTATACTAAATATTTTTCACAGATGTCATAGCAAACAAACAAAAAAAAGTAAGGGCTCGTTCACAACAAATGTTCCCTATCGAGACATTTGTATCTTGATGCTCATTTTATACTGGTATACAGTGGAAAACAGATCGCGTTTTGCAATCTTGAGCTTATTAGGAAATTTTTTTCCCTTTACGCAAGCAGAGGAAACAAAATTGTTCAGCCTGCAGATGGTTACTCCATGTGGAAAGCGGCATCAATGCAAAAGATTAAAGGATCCCAATGGATCAGGCATCTGAACACATGATTCCGGGTGAATTTTTTGGACATCCAGAAGCCTACATTCAGTATCAAGAAAATCAATAAATGACCACTAAGTCCGATAAGAGGTCCCCACGCCGAAGGGTCTAGGTTCGATTCCCGGCTGAACACCACGAATTTTCCACCGCGCCGCGTCTTTCGGGCTGCTGACAACACGCAAAGAATAATATCTGTCTAAGAGAGCTTCTCAAACTTCGCCGTTCGGAGTCGGCAGGAAACTGTAGGTCCCTTCTACTCGTGAGAGAACAGTAGCGCGCACAGCACGAGTAGTTGATGAGCAAGCTCGGCCCTGGTCCCCCTTTGGACTGTAGCGCCAGCAATTATAATTATTAAGTCCGATAAGAGTTAGTGCAGATGGAACAGCGAGGTTTGAGAAGCTTTCTTCGACAGTTATTACTCTTTGTGTGTTGTCAGTAGCTTGAAAGAGGTGGCGCCGTGGAAAATTCGAGGTGTTCAGCCGGGAATCGAACCTAGACCCTTTGGCGTGTGAGCGTCGCACTCTACCCACTACGCCACGGAGGCCACATAAACATTTTAAGGTCAAATAAATAAGTTAAGACAACTTAATTACTTCTGCGGACAGTACAATAACAAAACAAAAAATAACAACCCTCTCGAAAAATATTTGATACAATAAAATAAAGAAAAACCAAAAAAAAAAACTATTTCCAGCAGAAGTTTAGCTCTTCTGCTTACACATTTATGGCCAGTTAATATATATGCTAAGCTTTCACCGGAACAGAAGATATTATGCAAACATTAAAAAACCAAGAAACAAATCAAATGCTCTCACTTAAAACCCTTGAACTAATTACACAATTGTTGGTTTTAATTTATGAAGTAAGCAAATAAAATGTACACACTATACTTTTTTGAATATATTTTTTATTGGAATAATTTATTTAGTTAAATGCTTTACAACAAAGATGGTAAAATTAAAATTAACAAACTTTTTCATTGCTTCAATTGCAATTTTCACAGGAAATTTGGCAACTTTGATGATTTTACTAATACCGGTATTAAATTAAACAATAATTATTGATGGGAAAGTAGAAACATTTTATTCAAAGTATTGGCCATTGTTTTCTACACATTTTGACCACCTTTCTGGCAATTTCTGAATACTCCAATAAAATTGTTCGTCTTTTAAAGCAAACCAATCAGACACCCAATTTTCGACCTCCTCGTAGGAATCAAAGTGCTGCTCAGCCAATGCGTGCCCCATCGATGAAAACAAATGGTAGTCGGAAGGAGCCAAGTCTGGTAAGCCCGGTGGGTGGGGTAGCTACTCCCAGCCAAGTGTTTTGATTGGATTCTGAACCGGTTTTGCTTTGTGTGCAGGTGCATTGTCATGGAGAAAAATTACCTTGCCGTGTCTTCTGGCCCATTCTGGTTGTTTCTCGATCAATGCAGGGTTCAAATTGATTATTTGTTGTCGGTTCCGATCAGTATTAACGGTTTCACCAGATTTCAGGAGCTCGTGTTACAGCACACATTTCTGGTCCCACCAAACACACGGCATTGTCTTCTTGCCAAATCGATCTGGTTTTGCAGCCCATAGTCGATGTTGATGGTTGTCCCACATTAACCCATGATTTGTTCCGTTTAGGATTCTTAAAATAAATCCATTTTTCACCGCCAGTAACAATCCGATGCAAAACCGATTTTCTTTCGTGTCTTTGAAGCAAAATTTCACAAGTGTCTGTCTTTCATTCAATTCATGTGGCACCCATTTTCCACACTTTTGGATCTTTCCCATAGCTTTAAACGGTCTGAAATTGTTTGTTGTGCAACATTTAACATTGCTGCCAGTTGTTTTTGACTCAAAGTGTCATCTCCATTCAGTATCGTTTGCAATTCGGCGTCTTCAGTCTTTTTTGGGGGTCTTCCACGTTCTTCATCTCTCACATCAAAATTATTATTTCTGAACCGTTGATACCATCTTTTGCAAATTGCTTCCGATAGAGCATGATCAGCATATGCCTCGACAAGCATTCGATGCGACTCTGCAACACTTTTCTTCAAATGGAAACAAAAAATTAATGCTTTCCGCAAATCATCACTTTCTGGTACAAAATTCGACATTTTTAACACGATGAAAAAATATGATGTTGTCTGTTCAATGACTTGATGTATACTAAATATTTTTCACAAATGTCAATGCAAACAAACAAAAAAACAAAAAAAAAGGGCTCGTTCACAATAAATGTTCCCTTTGTATCTTGACGTTCACTTCATGCCGGTATACCTGGTATGAAAAAAAGGAAAGGACATTTTTCGTATCACAAATACCGTAGACTATGTGAAAAGAAGCAGTTTTTTCTTGTTTACTTAATATTTGAAAGTGACCTTTTGCGCACTGATCTCTATGGAGCGGTCCCACTGTGTGTCGCAGCCCAGGTCCTTTTTGAAAGTTCCTTTGAGAATTTTGTGAAGACCTATGTGTACAAAGGGGGGTGGTCAAATTTCGCGGGCTACGTACATTCGATTGTCGATTTTATTTTTTCATTTTGTTATGTTGGTACACTCGTCTCGAACGTATGTTTACAGTTTCAGGTAACACATCAATCAGTAAGCCCCGGGACACATAGGGAGTGATGTATTAAGTAATATATTTATTTTGTTTGTAAGAGGAAATAAGAGTTAGACATATTTTGCATGCTCCACGATTTTGGCCTTGGTTCTTCTGGGGAAGATTTGACTTTGGCTTCGATGTCATAAGCACATTTCCATGATTCGTCACCAGTTATTACCCTTTTTGAAAATATCTCGTAGTCCATAACCATTAAGTTTCCAGCACTGTTGTGACTCCCATCTTTGGGAATGCTGTTAAATAAATGAATAAAATGCTTGAGGTACAGATGTGAGACAGATGATTGATTTGTAGTTGAAGCTTCGGAATGGGTCACAAAACTTTTTCCCGTCGTCGAGCATCGGGAAACATCCACCCTCAGCCTGAAAAGTTGAAGTAGTTTCCATATCAGTTAGCGTTGTAAAACGACCCCGTTCCGAAAGTGAGCGAACTTAAGTGAATCTTAACCGAGTCAACCACAATTTGCATAAAATTGAAAACGACAAACTGTTTTGTCGTTCCGCGGAGGTCAGCTTATCCAATTATGAATTAGACTTGCTAATCATGAGCAGCCCACCATGAGAGCCCCTTTCTTGTCAGAGGGGATTGTAATACATTTGCCTTTGTCAACTTTAACGACTTATTAATTGAGCTTTGATTTTATGTGACGCGTACATGCACATAATTTAAACGTAATGAAAATGTTGTTTGCCGTAACGAGGTTGGGGATCACAATTCTATGATCAAGTTGAATGTTCACTTGTTCGGTTTTTGAGTCTCTGGGCGGTTGATTGTTTAAGTGGTGTGTATGCAGACTGGAGTCTCATGCGTTGTCCAAAAGAATATTTCTATTTGGCTTTGTGAAAATGCAGCTAGGATATGTTACGATAGGGACATACCGTGGACTAAGTGTGATTTGTCCTTAGGCCTTTTACAATGAGGATTTTGGATTCGATAAAGATGATAAGAGACAGCATACATTTTTTTTGGGGTTTTTTGTATGGCATTGGCCTTCATATTTAGTTGATAAATTATGCTGAAGCAATACAATATAGAATAATGCTTACAAATGTTTCATATTTTCATCCCAAAATTTGAGTTTAGTTATTGAAACCTTAAAAGAATTAAGACTACTTTTGAACACCGCCATCTCCTGCCACATCAGTAATTCAGCGTCTTGTAAACATATTTGAATCCACACTTTCGCTAAATGAATGTTCCAAACTCAATGGGACAAAGAAGTGCAAGCAGTTGAGGAAATATCGCCGCTGCTGGCGTTTAAGAGGAACCAAATCAATCACTCACTCGACGACCTTAAAATAGGGTTTCCAATGGGGTCTTCATAATTTTTAATTTGTTTTGTTAATGTACTTTTGTTGCTGGACACAGACGTGGACAGCGATCAAGACAGAGACATGAAAAATTGTTTGGCAAGATGTTACACAAACAAACTGACTTCAAGAATTGTGTCGACACGCAAGTTCCACAGAACTCCCATTTAGTTAATATAGGGGCCCCTGACCTGCGGTTTTTCACTAACCTATCTTTACTCCGTCTAAAATTGTTTATAAGACTGGAAATTCAGGAGCAGAAGAAGCAGCAAAAGGCCAAAGAAAATTCAATATACACATCCTTAGCATCGATGTGAAGGCCGCTTTTGACAGTGAGCACAGGGACAAGCTGTAAAGAGCTGTTGTCGTTGTACGCCGCACAATTTGGCTCCTGTATCGAAAAGTTTCAACCCTCTACAGTGTTTCTAGCCAGCCTCAGATTCAAAGAAATAGTTGATCAGCAGTACATTTGCTTTGCCTGTGTGTGGCCACCTTGGCGTAGTGGTTAGACTGCTGAAGGTTCATCTTCTACTTCTCCTCCTCCTCCTCCTCCTCCTCAAAATTTCGCACTTTCCTCGGCACTATCTCTTTTTTCTTTCGAGCTTCTAAAAACAATCAAATTTTAATAATTGTCTATGAAAACCATTTTCAAATTTTGCTGTTCGTAGTCGACAATAAACTGTAGGTCTCTTCAACTCGTGAAAAAAATGAATAGTTGATGAGTGAGCTGCCGCTTGACAACCTGTAGTATGTCATGCCATACAATATATATATATAAAGAAGGCTTGTCTGTCTTTATATTCCACGTGCCTCTTCAAGAGCGATGACAGACAAGCCATAAGAAAACAAACTTGGTAGAATGGAACTGAGACAAACGGCCATTCCGGCTAACGCACTAAAGGAAGACTACCTAGAAGACGTTTGAAGCGTTTAATACAAATATCGCTTTTCAATCATTGCCTTCTGATATGTGAGGAGTATAAATAATTTATTAACGCTCCACATGTCTTGTTAAGTGGAATTTCTAATTTAAATGAAGACTCTAAACGCTCTTCACCTAAACAGGCCACCTGCTCAAGCATCGTGCTGTGCGACAACACTACCGATTTGTGAGAGCACATCATTTTCTGAATCTAAAACCACTCCTGAAACTGGGTCCATGAAGTCGCTCTTTGTTGTGCTTGTTGTCTAAATCGGAATATGGTTGGCCCAATTCAAGGCTGAAGTTTCTTAAGGCATTCAAATGCAGACAGCCATGTCATCAATATTTTAAACAACCTGACAGCTTGACATTTTGCTTCCAATTAATTAAATCGTTTATGGCTGGCGATAAAATTAATCACTGGCGCGTTTCACCAATCGATCATAATCTACAGGTTCAGCCACTATATCAAGCCAAATTCCGAAATTGCATAAGGTCCCCATTAAGATTAAAGGCATTTGAGTCTGGCAGCCGTCTTCAACTCACATAGAGTATTATCAGTGCAAAAAAACGTCCAACTTGACATTAATGTCTAAAACCGAGATTCGACCAGTCACCAAATCACACCGCCTTCGTGGTTTGAATCTCTGATGATTTGCATGCGGGTAACGCACATTTCTCACCACCGTGCCAGTAAGTCAAGTGGATAGGTTTAGCGACCCCAGCTGTTTACCTCATTCCCATGCACTGTAGACACGCGCGCTGAATTTTAATAACTCGCGCGTTACGTTAACCCTTGCGGATAATGAATAGCTCCCGACGACCTTTTGAAGCGCTCTTCGAACACACTTCGCACGAGATGCATACACTTACCCGGGCATGCCTTTCCGCAGTGGAACCCGCCGACAGACGTGATAGATATGTGCATGGGTGAAGGCAATCCGTCATGTGACTAGACGGCGATGAAGCGCATTTATCTGAGTACCCGATAAGGATTCGCTTGATGTGATTTTCTTTGAAATGTATTTTTGAGAGATGGTGAATTATTTTATTTCATAAAGACGCTGCTGTCAGTGAGCTATCTTTGATGTCAGCTGGAGGAAGTGTGAGATGTTCTGAAGGCCATTGTACTCACTTTGAGTAAATCCAATCTGGAGATGTTTTGCACTTCTGTGGCTTTGCCTACAACAAGTTTTGGCTCATCTGCACCAGTGGGCATAGTCAGGGGTGTCAGACAGATATTTGTGAAGTAGATCCTTTCTGTCGGGAGGGGTTCTGCTCCTTGTGTGGAGGCGAATGACCTTAAATAACATTCTTAGCAGTTTATCACCAGAAAGTGCTGTCACTCATAGGATTTGAAGTTTTTTTTCTTGTGAAAGTGGCACGGAGAAGTTTGGCGATGCTTTATGATGTGGTCCTTCTTTTTGGCGCTGTCCTTAGGGCCCGATCTTCGTCATTCGTTCCATCTACGTCATCTAGTGATCGGAGGCAAGAGACTGAATTAAGTTTGTCCACTCAATGTTGCCAGTGCAGGTCGTCGCTTAGTCCCTTCCTCCAAGAAGCATCGTATATAAGAGGGTAGTTCAAAAGACATTCCTCTCGAAGTATCATCCGCCGCCATGCATCTGCGCCGAACGGCAAGGTTGGGATGGGATATGTTGGCTCTTCGGGTAAGGGCTTCATTCCTAGATTACCTTCCAAGCCCAAAAACACAGCGATTGACAATCGGAATTCTTACGACTTGAGAGTTTTTCGCTTCTTCGGGGATAAAGCTGTCTGTAGTGATGTTTGGGTTCGTACACCCTTGCCCACCAAACGCTTCATTGCCGCATCGTTCTTTATGTTCGCAGATGTCCAACTGACAGCCCGTTGGGTGATTGTCTTCAGCAGCATCAAATGATCATAATTCAAAACGAAACACTGAAAGGAGTCCCTCCAAAATTATTCAGACGAGCAATCCTGACGATAATTGGTCTAGAAGCTCTATGCAATCCAAGAAGTCAGAATGCAGAATGGACATGCTGCTTTCACCACATCACGTGCATTCCTTCCTCCTTTTTTCGAGTGTCGCAACAGTCTGGAGTTGATCTGGGCCTCAACCAGCATGACTTTTTAATCAGAACTGTGTCTCAAGTTAATCACTCAAAGCTGATTTAAGTTACGCACTCCAAGTTGGTTGAGGTCCTTCTCCACTCCTGTGCTCTACCTTAATCTAGGCCCTTTTCTTTTGCGTTCTCCACTTGACTCGTGCATGTCTTCCTCTTCATCTTCGTGTGAGGCTACAGTTTTGAGTGAGCCTGGGTCTCAACCAACATGGCAGCACGGCCTTTCGCTAGCTGCCTCCAGTTGCGCAATCCAAGTTGGTTGAAGTCCTTCTCCACTATTTACCTCCACCTCAACGTATGTCCTTTTCTGCTGCTTTGTCAACTTTGCTCATGCATCCCTACGGGAATCTTAAAAGTGGCAACAGCACATTTAATAATCCAAAGCAATTGAAAGTACATGGCAATGACTTGGAGATGATGGCTTACAGCAAATTTTTCGTAGAATTGCAATTGCGAAATTCAAACCACAAGGAAATAGATGGCATTTGGAGAAGGCTTAAAAAAGTAGAAAAGGAAAGCCCAAAAGCGGAGGGACATTGACTACGCAGATGGGGGTGTAATCAAAGAAGAATGTAAGTGGAAATAGAAGTCCTCCTCAAAGGATTTATTTTGTTAGAGGTTTGGAAACATTGCACTGGAGCGCTCAGATTCAAAGAGTGGTCTAATGTACACATTCGGCCTTCTGAAGCAATCCAAGCAACCGCTTCTGTGAAAAAGAGCCTGGGTTTTCATTTCCAACCACATCAACACCGAACAGTCGCCACCTGATACGAGGATAGGCCGAACATTGACAACGGAAGTGCTCTGCAGTGTCTTCAGATTCAATACAGTCATTTCATCACTTAGCCCAATCACATTTAAGTACTAAGCGCATGTGAAAACTTCGATTTTATTTAACAACCAGTCTGTAGTCCTTCATGTCTAAAAATAGCTGAAATGTCGCGGATTTATTGCTGACGTTTAGAAGCCTGCACTTAGTCAGCCTGCATCCGGTGTTGGCTATGCCATCTCTGGTTTTGACGTCGAGAGACCCATCTGTAGATTGAACTCCAAACGAAGGAAGTGGAAAATCCCAAGATAGGTCCGGCATCAAACACATCACTCGATAAGCCACTTACTACCAGGTATAGCGGTATGAAATTTATTTTTTGAAAATAAAACACTAATTATTAATTGGGAAAGTAAAAACATTTTATTCAAAGTATTGGCCATTGTTTTCTACACATTTTGCCCACCTTTCTGGCAATTTGTGAATACCACGCCAATAAAATTTTTCGTCTTTTAAAGCAAACCAATCAGACACCCAATTTTCGACCTCCTCGTAGGAATCAAAGTGCTGCTCAGCCAATGCGTGTCCCATCGATGAAAACAAATGGTAGTCAGAAGGAGCCAAGTCTGGTGAATATGGCGGGTGGGGTAGCTGCTCCCAGCCAAGTGTTTTGATTGTATCCTGAACCGGTTTTGCTTTGTGTGCAGGTACATTGTCATGGAGCAAAATTACCTTGCCGTGTCTTCTGGCCCATTCTGGTCGTTTCTGGTCGATCAGTATTAACGGTTGCACCAGGTTTTAGGAGCTCGTGGTACAGCACACCTTTCTGGTCCCACCAAACACACAGCATTGTCTTCTTGTCGAATCGATCTGGTTTTGCAGTCGGTGTTGATGGTTGTCCCAGGTTAACACATGATTTTTCCCGTTTAGGATTTTTAAAATAAATTCATTTTTCATCGCCAATAACAATCCGATGCAAAACCGATTTTCTTTCGTGTCTATGAAGCAAAATTTCACAAGTGTCTGTCTTTCATTCAATTCATGTGGCACCCATTTTCCACACTTTTGGATCTTTCCCATAGCTTTTAAACGGTCTGAAATTGTTTGTTGTGCAACATTTAACATTGCTGCCATTTGCTTTTGATTCAAAGTGCCATTTCCATCCAATATCGTTTGCAATTCGGCGTCTTCAAGCTTTTTTGGTGATTTTCCACGTTCCTCATTTCTCACATCAAAATCATTATTTCTGAACTGTTGAAACCATCTTTTGCATGTTGCTTCTGATAGAGCATGATCAACATATGTCGCGACAAGCATTCGATGCGACTCTGAAGCACTTTTCTTCAAATGAAAACAAAAAATTAATGCTCTCCGCAAATCATCACTTTCTGGTACGAAATTCGACATTTTCAACACGATAAAAAAATATGATGTTATCTGTTCAATGTCTGGATGTGTACTAAATATTTTTCACAGACGTCATAGCAAACAAACAAATAAAAAAATAAGGGCTCGTTCACAACAAATGTTCCCTATCGTGACATGTGTATCTTTACGATCACTTTATACCGGTGTACCTGGTAAATGTATCTTCATCTTAACAAAACTATTCTTGCGGTGTGTAATTATAATAAACAAAAGAATTCATTGTTGCAGAATTAAATTTACCCTTGGAAACATCAGCAATATGAAGAAGGCTGGTAAAGAATTATTTACCTGCTGAAAGTCCCAGAAAAATACCACTACTAAAAAAATTAACCTTCGAAAACGAACCAAATCTGCGAAAGAACATCTGATCTGGGAATCTTCTAAATGGCGCAATATATTTTGGACGGGTGAATCCAAAATGGTTTGGCACTCCTGCGACCAGGACATTTGTCGCAGGTGGAAAAAAACCAACCGGAGTTTACTATTAAGACTTTAATACACGATATAGCAGAAACTAACGTATGGCAATGCTTTTCGTCTTATGGTACTGGTCCTATTTTTCTAATTAAACCTATGGTGACCGCAGGAGTTTATGTCAGCATAATGAGAGAAACGGTGCTGCCTTATGCCGAGTGGAATATACTGCTTACATGGATTCTACAGCAATGACTTAAACATTCGAGAAACCTGTCCGAAGTACTTTTCCAAAGCAATTGAGTTCAAGTTATGGAGTGGCCGTATCAGTCTTCGGACCTGAATCCCATTGAAAACCTCTTCAAAGATGTTAAGAAAGTTGTATATGAAGCAAAACCCAAAAATACAGAACAGCTATGTTAAGTTGTGTAGGTTGCGTGGAAGAATATCGCTGTTCAGCGATGTCAGGCCTTAATCGACTCCATGCCACGACGTTGTGACGGTATACTCAAAAATAAATGTTATACAACCAAGTACTAACCCAATGACAAAACTAAAAACAAAAAACTTCATTGTTCCATTGACTTTTACTTCATATTTATGAATTTCTGATTTTGGAGCTATTATTTTGCACACACTGAAACTCGGTGTTATTCCGGATAGCGGGCCTTTTCTGCGTTCAGAATGCACTGTTTTTATCTTGTTTATAGGTTTTATTTCTGATGGAATAAGGATGTTGCGCCATAAATATGATGTGACAAAATTGTGACAAGGTTGAACATGGTGTTATTATTTTGCACAGTGCTGTAGTTCTATCTACGACGTGTTCTGAACAGAGGTGTATTCTGGTCTAAGACGTGGTTTGGTTTACAACGCGTTCTGGTCTACAACGTGTTCTAGTCTGCGACGTATTATGGTCTACGACGTATTATGGTCTACTACGTCTTCTGGTCTTCGACGTGTTTTAGTCTGCGACGTGTTCTCCGGCCGCGTTGAACATGCCAAAATCACACCAAAATTCGTGCTGTCAAAAAGCACCCTCTATATCGACAAATATTCCAAGCATGTGTACTTTCTTGTCAAGTACACATTCGATTCCGGCGAAGAGATTTTGAAGGGTAGTTTCACAAGCTTTTCTGCCAAGATAAGCACGTTGCACCTGAGACGGGGTTGAAATTGCAAAGCAGTTTTCGTACATTTAATAATGTTGATAATTAAAATGTTTACAGTATTTGGTTACAAAGATTTATTCGTCACTTCTAACAATGAAAAATATAATGAAAATAGGATGACAAACCAAAAACATTAAATTCAGTGCCGCTTCTCCTCCCGTTAAACTCCAAATCCGTTAATTCTTCCTCTTCATCTTCGTTCTTCCTCCTTCCGGGGTGCTCTTCTCCAGCGTACCGTAGATGGCGGAGATTTGGTAGAAGTGATGCCAACACATGTATATCGACTTGCTCCTCAAAGCTTTCTAACATAAAAGGAGTGGCTGAAGGTGCAGTCCCCCTACCCAATCTTTGGTATAAAGGCTGCCCTAACAAGGCGCGAGAAATTCGGAATGTAAGCCAGTGCAAGGCTGGCAGAACCGAAAACCAAAAACCGGATCACGTCTAACTGACCAAAAATACAAAAAAAGTTACGACGACCTATCCCACCACCTGAACCTCCCTCCCGAAATATAACTCACTGCGTTGACATTTTCTTCAATTTTCATCCTACCATCGATGTAAGAAGTTCTAAATTTATACCGTGGCACGCACCATCGCCTATTCCAGGAGCGAAGGAAAGTCGCAGCAGAACTCTTACAACTTTGAAAACTCGCTATCTCCGTGTTAATTTAATTAATTTATTCCAAGTCTTCCATCGCTATTAATCGCGAAAAGCGCTAAGCATAAATCTAAAAGATGTCAAACATGATGCAAGACCCAAGCGAGCAACCACCCAAGTCAGCGGGGCTTAAGTCAAGAAAAGACTTAGACGACGGTAGCAGGATTTATTCGTGCCCCAGCCTCGACGTGTCGCAAGCAGTGGCAGTTTACCCTATCGCCTGAGCAGGGAATTTTAATGAGTCCCCGAAAAATAAATTCACCCTCCCTTCAGCAGCAGACCGACACAATCCAGTTCACATGTGTGCCTCTTGTGGCTCTCTTCCGCCTGACACACATCAAAGTCTTTATGGCCTTCAGGCAGCTCGCATATGCAGTGTCGTATGTGTATCTAGTCATTTTTTATGTTTATCTACCAAACCGCCACGAGCCCAGCATACGCAGTGAAACATGAACCCAAAATCAAGAAGAGACGAAGAAATCGACTGTCACTCAAAAAATGATTTAAATTGAAATTTTCCAGTTCGGGCGTTTCCTCTGCCTCAGCCATGCGTGCTTCCGCCGGTTGTGCGTGCCTTAAGGTGACTCTCCCATTCGTGTGCCACTGTGTGGCCTACTTTGGATACCCTCTGGTTCCGCATTTCCCACTCAGGTTGTGTACACAGACGCGTCCGCCCACCTCTTACCGAGTCAAGGCAATTTTCCAGGCAGATATTTGCTCTGGAAATTACAAGCTCAAGCCCTGTCATGGAGGGAATGGATGTGACTTACAATTTTATCGAGCTCCGGAATCTTTGTGGTTCTGAGACGACATCAGATGGGGCCTGTGGATGCTGCACGTCATATCTGAAATAGGGGCGTCAGTGATACGTCATATCTGAAAGAGGGACGTCGTTTGTCGCTTGCTTCATGAACCAAATGCTCATTTCAGCGAATTGCGAGTCGAATACGAATGAGGAGGTGGACCGCTGCACTGCATTAAGGGTCTTACCTGCAAGTGATTCACCAAGAATGGCGGGCTTTGGGGAGTTGTTTACGGCGACAGCTTTATGGACTGTGTTTATTTGGTTCCGTGAAACGTGGTAATGTGCTACTGGGAATATGTCCACGTGGGGAAGTCCTTTGCCTGGTGTTTGGAGGGGATCACGTCTCATGCGATTGTTAAAGGAGCACCTTACTGCACCTTCACATTTTTCCTTCCAAAAGCAGAATATGAAGCAACGTTCAAATTTGTATAAAGTTCTCAGTTTATCACTTCCCTGGAAGCGCTCTCAGTGTCTGCATGCGAAAATCTCTTGGCTCTGTGCCAGCCAACACCACATTTCTGCAGCGGTAATCGGATAAGCTCATTTGTTCCCAGAGACGTTCAAAGGAGCTCAACTTGCATGTGCAGTGTACGAGTGGTGGGTGAAGTAAATATTTCGTCGTTTATTTAACAAATTTTGTAAAGCCTTGTTGGAGGCTTTCTCTTCAGTTGCGGGAGAACTTACATTACGTCAAAATGTCCTTGATTACTGCACTGCTCCTTCATTTTAAATAATGCATACTTGTTCTGGAAACTTACTTTGCCTCCAACTTAGGGCTTTTGCGTTCAGTAGGAAGTTTCTTTAATCCATTCGAGTTTCAAGTGTTGAATGGTATTTCCTGTGAATAAAAGTTTGGGCTTGAGAAGATTCTACTTCGGAGAATCTGAATATTTCGACATCTTAGGGTGGTCGAAAAGTTTTCGAAGTAATAAAGACTTACTTTTTAATGCATTATATCAATTATGCCCACGTCTACGTCTCTGTCGGATGGTCTCCTCGAAAGGTGTATTTTTTGGCGACTTGTTGAAATATAACACGGGTCCTGTTTGCTTTCACAGGGTAGCTGCATTAATTTGGAAAATCTAAGGCCTATATCATCCCAAGAGAAAATATTCCAAAGTCGGTAGCAAAACGTGAAATTAAGTGCTCACCCAAACGTTCTTTTAACACGTTCATTTTCTGACACGGTATTTGGCGCAAAACGCTCTCTTGTTGGAACCAGATCACCCCGAAACCACACCACGACCCGCAAACATTCACCATTGACAGCAATACTCTAATTTGTTTAATTTTTAAAAAAATATGTGGATATGATAATAATAATATAACAATAATTGTTGGGGCAACAGTCCACCAGGGGACTGGGGCCTAGGTTGCTCATCAACTACTCGTGTTGTAAGCGCTACTGTTCTCTTACGAGTGGAAGGGACCTACAGTTTTCTGTTGACTCCGAACAGCGAGGTTTGAGAAGCTGTCTTCGACAGTTATTACTCTTTGAGTTTTGTCAGTAGCTTGAAAGAGGTGGTGCCGTGAAAAATTCGAGGTGTTCAGCTGGGAATCGAACCTAGACCCTTTGGCGTGTGAGCGTCGCACTTTATTAGTTCACAAATCACAGCAATACCATTTTCTTAAAGAACGAAATAGTAATCTTTGAAACTCTTCTGATTGCTCATTAACACAAAAAGGAGAAGTTTATTTATAAAAGTAACCGGCCACTAAGCTTGTCAATCTTCGCCGTTCGGAGTCGGCAAAAAACTGTGGGTTCCTTCTACTCGTGAGAGAACAGTAGCGCGCACAACACGAGTAGTTGATGAGCAAGGTAGGGCCTGGATTCCCTGTAGACTGTCGCGCCATCCAATTATTATTATTATTAACTGCCCAGCAGGGAACCAACTTAATCGTTGAGTAAAATTTCATGACAAGGAGCCCTTTTTTTCTTTTCGATTTCTACAGACCTGCTTGGCTTCGGCTCCTGCAGATGCACAAGCCAAATACGCGAAGCTGTCAAATGCGAAACCAAGCTTCTTAGATGGATCAGCTACTGAATGCTGGATATTGTATCATATAACTGGTCGAGAATCATCCACTTCCGTTTTCTCACAAATCGAGAGGCGCTTTTCTGGGGTGAATCCTTCCGTAATGGTTTGCTTAAGGATACTTAACAGAAATGACGCAGCTTTCGATGGGAGTCACGCGTCATACGACAAAAAAGGATTCTGAAAATGAAATCTTACGATGTATCGCCTTTTAAGTAGAAGGATTGTTACGTTGGGGGTGCCACTAACATATTAGGTGTGTTCCAGTGGGGATAAATCTCTCTCAGAAAAAGGAAAAGTATGGAAACGCATCTAAACCAAATGCGTAGAATATGTATGTAAATGGCAAATTGAATTTTTTGGGACACAGAGATAATTGGTGAGTGCTAGCCTATCTCTGTACGCACATCAATTAATTTGACTGAAAACAAACAACCTACCCACAGAACTTTCTTGTTTGAAAATGGGTAGGGTGGGAAATATTGAACTCTCTAGAGAGAGCTTTCATTTGACGTAAAACCTATTTTTTCGGAATACGGGAACGGTTTGTGTTCTTTTGTACTGTTTTGTGTTATTTGTTTCGGGTACGGGAACACACCTACTGAAACCTTACGATGAATTGCCATTTAAGTCCAGGAACTGACATATATGGGGTGTCACTTACAAAAGTCCATATTTTTTGTAGGAAGTACAAACATTCAAATAATACCTGTCAAATTTTGATGACAATCTGATTATTTGGTTACAAGTTACAGTGTTTCAAATGATAATTGTAATTGGCCGCCGTGGCGTAGTGGTTAGAGTGCGACGCTCACACGCCGAAGGGTCTTGGTTAGATTCCCGGCTGAACACCTCGAATTTTTCACGGAACCACCTCTTTTGAGCTGCTGACCACACTCAAAGAGTAACAACTGTCTAAGAAAGCTTCTCAAATTTTGCCGTTCAGAGTTGGCAAAAAACTGTAGGTCCCTTCCACTCGTGAGAGAACAGTAGCGCGCACAACACGAGTAGTTGATGAGCAAGCTAGACCCTGGTCTGCCTTTGGACTGTAGCGCCAAAAATTATTATTAATATTATGCTCGGACGTGGGCGAACCAGCGTTGGATCGACGAGACCTTGGTCCACCAAGGCGACATTAGGAGTTAGGGAAAGATAATTGGTCAGACAGTCGAATTACGGCATCAGAATCGGTCGGACTAATAAATAATTTTATAACGTATAATGAACACCCACTCGCCGTGGCGTAGTGGGTAGAGTGCGACGCTCACACGCCGAAGGGTCTAGGTTCGACTCCCAGTTCAACACCAATTTTTCTAATATTTCACGTCACCACCTCTTTGGAGCTTCTGACAACACTCAAAGAGTAACAACTGTCTAAGAAAGCTTCTCAAATTTCGCCGTTCGGAGTCGGCAAAAAACTGTAGGTCCCTTCTACTCGTGAGAGAACAGTAGCGCGCACAACACGAGAAGTTGATGAGCAAGCTAGGCCCTGGTCCCCCTTTGGACTGTAGCGCCAACAATTATTATTATTACTATAATGAAAAACAGTGTTTTATTCTAATAACCCTTGTGCGGTTACAAATTTTTTTGAATGTTGGAAATGAAAAAACTTTGACTCGCTACTTTTGCCATTTTTAAAACAATGAGAAAACACCGAATTTCGTGAGTTGATAATTTTCAATTGGAAAAAATACCGAGAAAGCTCAACAATTGTTTGAAAAGTGTTACAGAGACTCTGCCACATCAAAAACAACTACTTGTCGGTGATACATTGACTTTGAACCATGGCCGTACAGACACCAACGCTGCTCAACGCTCTGGAAGGTCAATTGAGGTGGTTGCACATGAAACCGTCAAAAAAAGTACCAAAAATCGTTTTGGAAAACCCCAAAGTGCAATAGCTTGAGACAACTGACAGCTAGAAGTTATCTGAAAGCAGTGTGTACACTATTTTGCATGAATATTTGTCCATAAGAAAGCTGTTTTCGAAATGGGTGCCGCGTGTGCTCACAATGGAAAACAACAACGTCTCGATGATTCTGAGAGCTGCTTAGAGCTGTTTCACAAGAACAAATATGACTTCTTGCGTCACTATGTTACAATGGATGAAACATTGATATACACTCCAGAGTCAAATCGGCAGTCAGCGGAGCGCACAGAAGCCGGTGAACCACGCCCAAACCGTCCAAAAACACAAAGGTTGGCTGGCTAGGTATTTTGGGATGCATACGAAATTTTATTCATCGACTATCTTGAGAAAGTCAAAAAGATCAACAGCGAATACATTATGACATTATTGGTGCATTTGAAAAAAGACATTGCAAAACAACGGTCGCATGTGAAAGAGAAAAAAAGTTCTCTTCCACCAAGACAATGCACCGTGTCACAAGACGTTGGCTACCGTGGACAAATTGCACAAATTGAATTACTTCCGCACCGTACTCTCCAGATCTGATCCCCAGCGCCTTTTACGTCTATTCAGATCTTAGAAAGGTGCTAGCCGGAAAAAAAATATTTCTCGAATGAGGAGTATTTTGGGATGCGCACAGAATTTCATTCATCGACTACCTTGAGAAAGGAAAGGTGTATTTAAAGAGAGAAATTACAAAACAACTACCCCGTGTGAAAAAAAAAGTTCTCTTCCACCAAAACAATGCACTGTGTCACAAGTCGTTGGCTATCATGGCCAAATTGCACGAATTGGGATTTGAATTGTCCACTATGTTTTTTTTTTTGTTAGAGGATAGAATAAACTACACAGGAGCGCTCAGACTCAAATGCTGATCAATTGCGCTACCAGGCAGTTCCCTTCATTTAATTTACTTTCTTGGTTTTCCCACCATACACTCTAGATCTGACCTCCAGCGAATTCTACCTCTTTTCAGACCTCGAAAAGACGCTCCCCGGAAAAAAATATAGCTCGAATGAGGAGGTGATCCCCGAAACTAAAGCCTATTTTGAGGCCAAGGATAAATCATTCTATAAAAAAAAAATATTGAACGACGTTGGACTGATTGTTGTCTTGAAGGGAAATTTGTTGATGAATAAAGTCGAATTTTGTCTAGAGAATGTAAATTTATTGGTTAGTTCCCGGACTTATTGAGTGATGTGTAACATTCATGCCTCTCAAACTAGGAAGCTATCTGCTGAGTAGCACCTGCACTACTATCCGTCATCTTGAAATAGGCCGTCCTCTGTCGCGTTTTTCCAACGGTTTGGATTCGAACGCTTTTCGGGCACGACAAGTGCTGTCCATACCCTCTAAATATCCTTGTCATTGTAAGCGTTGTTTCCAAATACACTTCACCCCAAGAATGTTGCCGTACAGGCCATAATGTTCGTCGTTAAAACTTCTCCTCCGGATGCCATGAACGCAAGCATGACCGAAAATCACACACAGAACTTTTCTCTGGAAAAAACGTACGCGTTCCTCATCTACTTTTAGTAATGTCCAAGGTTCCGCTATGTAAATGAGGTCTGGAAAGATCAAGCTGCTATACAATGTCAGTTTAGTCTGTCAAGAGAGGACTTCAAGACTCAATTGACTCTTGAGCCTAAAGAAGCAGCGTTTTGCAAGAGTGATTCTGAGTTTGATTTCGCACTGATGTTTTTGTTTGGGTTTGATTTCGTACTGATGTTTTTGTTTGGGTTTGATTTCGCACTGATGTTGTCCTCGTTACTGTGAGCCGAGGTAAACGAAGTCCTTTAGAACCTTGAAGTGGTGTGACCCTCTATCCGAGGCGTCGATGTTGTGTGTCCCTACTAAACCGTCTGTCCGAAACGTCGATGTTGTGTGCCCCTTCTTGATGCTCTGTCCGAAACGTCGATGTTATGAGTCCTTCGTTTTACTCCCTCTTATTTGCTTTGCTGTCTGTAAAACCGCGGTTGAGGCGTGAACGATAAGACTAAAGATTTGGTTGAAGAATCTTAATGCATGCGTTTAAATATAACAAACAACATTGAATTACCTCCAAAATGTGGTGCCATCTTGTTCTTCTTTCATCGTAAATCCACCTTTTAATAAGGTACCGCAAAATCGCCTCTAGTTCTTTTGCTTCTTAATCAAAATCTTCGTCACTCTCAATTGTTTCAGTGAAAACATCCGTCTCCATCTGCAGGAAAACATCTCTTGTCATCTAGACGTTCCTAACAAAAAATACTGCCATTCAAAATACATGCCTTCAAAGTTTGACAATTTATAGGAAAAAAGCAAAAAGAGGGAAGAATCAATTTGTCGACTTCCTCTGGCATGAGTGTGGCAATAAACTCACGCGTAGACTCTCGTAGAACTAATTGATACACACATGGCGTATAGGTTATCCTTTCTTGTTGTTCTTTAGATAAGTTCAGTCCATGCCCGGTCCTCAAATAAGACTTCAATTATTCGTCGTTCAGACAAAAACCATATCAAACTGCACAACCCTTCCATCATCATCACTTCCTGTTTTCAAATTTTGCAACAACCAGCAATGACTCGAGCGGCGAAATTAGCTTATCATTGACACAAATTGCCCAACTCGGAAGAAAATCCCTTTCCAAAGATTCCCACCGCACATTGCTGCTCTGTGTCTATTCACGCACTTCAGTGTTAATGGGTCGCTTTATTGAATTTAATTCCCAAGAAGAACTGTATCACGTTAACCTCATATTTCTTCGGCAGGATATCAAACAATTTACTGCCTCTATATCAGGAGAACAATAAATAAACGAAGAAATCACAATGATTGAGTCCGAAGCAGGTGGTCACCTTCAGCAAAGCAATTTCTGCAATAAATTCCGGCAAGAGAAAAATGTTCCTCGCTTAAGCTTTTCAATCAGCTCGCCCCTTATCAGATGTCGTCGTCTTCATAAAGCATAAAATCAGAAGCAATTTCGACACAAAACGCTACTGATGAGCGGGATTTCGAAATGAAGTGCCGAAAAGAGACGACGCTGTTTGACCTTTCCGGGGATAAATTTGACAAATGTCACGGAATGTGTTCTTGCCAGAATTTATGTTTATTAGCTTTTTCTGGTTTTTAATAAAAATTTTGAAGAAGGATGTATTGCTTTGAAATGCTTGGCATTTCGTTTGCAAATTCAATAAGTTGTAGCCGGGTGCGAGAGATCAGATCAGAAGAAGGAGGTGGAGGAGAAGACACCGAGAGGTGACATTTGACTGTTTCCTTTGACTCTTCATACATTCAATGATTGTCTCTGTCAGTTGATGTAAGTTTCCGCTGTCACATAAGATGTACTTCATGTCCCATTCAGTTTTAGTCAAATTCAAAGCATGAGTCATAGAGTTCTCATTGCTCCCACACAAAAAAACAACCTCCCCCACGTCTTAAAGAAGGCCCGAACTGCGCACAACACCCACGTGTTCCGCACTCAAGGACCACACCCTCCTTGAGTTGTTTACAAATTTGACACGTAAAGTGTTGACTTTCTCGCCCCAAATGCTACATTGTCTGAGCACGTATCACCTGTCCCCACCAGGCACGCCACCACCACCCAAGGTCCAATTGCTTACCCATTCAAGCATATCGAGAGCAGCCCACAATCGATTGCACGCCTCAGAGGGACTATAAATAACGCGCGATTCATTGACAAATTCCCGAGGATCTCTAGAACGTGCTGCCAACCACCGCGTCAGGGTTTCCACACAATCAGGGTCGGATTTCCGCGAAAGTTTGTTTATTTCGAGAACTTTTTGAAGACGGTAAGCGAGTGAATTATTTCGCTGCACCGGCTCTCGACAAATACCAGCTTACGCTTTGTTTGCGTTTGCATTTAGAAGGAAACTTCTATCCGCCTGGCTTCTCGTCCTGGTGGGTGCTTCAGCATACAGGACAACATGGAAATATGAATGGAAATTCCCCACTGCAATTGCAAGACTATTTGTTGTCACACTGTCCACCTCCGAGGACGTCCGCTTTGTCTTCACTTCACAAGTGGAAAGCGCCTCGGTTCCTGATTGAAATGGAAACGAAAACAAATAAAACAAAAATGGATACAAAATGGAAATGACAATTTATGCAGAAAGGGCGTCTCGTGTGTCATGATTCTGTTGCCTGGTCCTGGGGCCCAGGCAGTGGAACCGTTGAATTAGGTAAGAAAGGATGAAAATTTGAGGCCGCATCCTTCGAAATGAATTTATTTTTTATGTAGTTTGTGGCGAGGCTTTGTCAACAAAACGTTTAGTGCCACGACAAAGCCGGGTCGGGATATGAACAGCACGAGGATGCTGTTTAATGTTTCTCTTTTGTTCGTGGTTTGGACATTTTTGGAAAGGGGCTAAAAAGGGACGCACACTAATCTCGGTTTCGTGTGCCTTCCAGCGGCGATGCAGGCCTGATGTGAAGCGGTTACTTTAAAGAGATTTGAACAAGGGGGCAATGGTGATTTGATCCTTTTGTTTGGGGATAAGTACCTCTGAAGGGGGATAACGCACTCGGTAGACGGTGGTGCTCCAATGGGATGGAGGTGGATAGAATTAGGGTTTTCTTGTTCATTGTCCTTCGTGGCACCTTTTTTCCCTTCACTGTGCCCGTGAATTGGAAAGGATTGCGAATGTGGGGATTTTCTATTAAGTTGGACATTTATTGAAAATGTTAATTTTATTAGGAGACATCGTTTACGTGTGTGTCGACATCTTCGTCTATCGTGGGTTACATTTCTCATCGAGTCCGGATGGTGTTTAGTGAAATGTTGTGGTCTCCCGTAAATACGACGCTCATTGAGAAAGGATATCCGATTACGAAAAATTGGAAATATACGATGGAGTGTCGTGACACTTTACGACAGATCCTGGAAAAAACTCAAGAAGTGCAAATCGACACTCACCACTTATTTTATGGCCGCATATGACAGTATGCATAGAGACGAGCTATACGGCGTCATGTCTAGTTTGGCATTCCTACCAAGCTCGTCAGATTGTGTAGGATGAAAATGGAGAACTCTCGCTACTCCGTCAAGGTTGGTAACGTGAGTTCATTACCTACAATTTCAAAAAAAGTTTTAGCCAAGGCGACGCACTGTCATGTGACTTCTGCAACATCATCCTCGAGAAGGTCGTGCGTAACTCACAAGTCAACACCAGAAGCACGATCCTCCAGAAGTCAGTTCAATTGCTAGCTTGCGCTGATGACATTGACGTGATTGGACGAACACAGTAACTCGTCAATGAGGCGTTTGCTGGCATTGAAGCGGAAGCGGCTAAAATGGGTCTGGCGGTAAATGAGAGCAAAACAAAGTTCATGCTGTCATCAAGGAAGGACACACCACAACATCGTCGTCTCCCACAGAGCGTCACAATAGGCAGCAGAAACCTCGAGGTAGTCAAGGACTTCGTCTACCTCGGCTCCGCGGTGACTAGGGACAACAACCGTACCGAAATCAAACCCAGAAACAATTTTGCCAATCGCCGTTTCCTTGGGCTCAAGAGGCAATTTAGTAATAAAGCCCTCTCACGAAGAACTAAGCTCGCTTTATATAACAGCTTGATCATCCCCGTCCTACTATATGGCGCAGAGTCTTGGACGGTAGCAAAGGCGGATGAGGAGGCCCTTAGTCTTTTCGAGAGAAAAGTTTTGCGTGCGATTTTCGGTTCTGTTTGCGTTGATGGCATCTGGAGGAGAAAATTTAACGACGAACTCTATGGGCTATACAGCGTCATGCGCCTGCTCAGGCGTCTAGGGATACAGCGCTTAAGATGGCTAGGTCATGTAGAGCGTATGGACACCACTGCTCTGTCCCGAAAAGTCTTCGAATCTGAGCCATTGGGACAACGCAATAGAGGACGCCCTAGACTGAGATGGCGCACACAAGTGGAAAATGACCTCAACCAACTTGGAATGCGCAATTGGAGGCAGCTGGCAAGAGATTATTATTAATTGGCGCGTACTTAAGGGATTGTTTGTACTCTTAAGTGACCGGAATTAAGTCACAGCACGGGCCGAAGGCATAGAGAAAGAGAGGGAAAGAAGGTACCGATGCACATTGGTTTTAAATGTCTGTGGATTGTAATGTAACAAGTGAAGAAGGTCCTCAACCAACTTGCAGTGCGCAACTGGAGACAGTTGGCGAAAGATTGTGCTGGCTGGAGAGGCATTTTGATGGAAGCCCGGGTCCACCCCGAAATGTAGCGCTACAGGACAATGAAGAAGAAGTTGTGACAAGTTTTATTCACAAGCTAAGTGATAGCCTCACAAACTTGAAAAATCAGAAGACTTGTAACTGGAAAGGTGGAGGAAATGCATGTACATGCCATTTCGACATCACTATTTTATGTGCGATGAAAAATTATAGCATGCTACTGGGTGTGTTTAGAGCCGTATTTCGTACATTTTCGAATGGTTGGGTCTACTCTGAGCCTTTTAAATGCATTTCAAAATCCTTTAGCTAGTATTTCTCAATTATTAGGTGCCGCACAGATTACTAAGACCTAGCTTACTCATCAACTAGAACACGGGACATTCGCCACGCAACCATAATTGATTGGATTCTAAACCGACCCCTTTTCTAGGTGAAAAATATAATTATCTAAGAACACAACCTTATGTTAAACATGAATGTATCACATGCACTCAAACTGTCGGTGGCATAATGCTAACAAGAGATCGCATGATCATTTAAATTACCTTGTATGTGTACATATTATAAGTATGGGATCAAGTAAAATAAACGGAGAGATTCAGCCTACCGCTTATGGAAGCGAGTTGTCTTTTTTTCGATGGTTCACCGCTCGTCACCCCTCGACAGCCCTAAAGTGCGATATACAGAAGAAAGCTGGAAGCTTGATAAAAATTAGGAATTCACATCAACAATTATTAAGATAAGCAGAGAAAAGCAACCAAGGAATTCTTCTTCTTCTTCTTGTGGCGCTACAGTCCGGGGTGGACTTGGGCCTCAACCAACATGCCTCTCCAGCCAGCACGATCTTTTGCCAGCTGTCTCCAGTTGCGCACTCCAAGTTGGTTGAGCTCCTTCTCCACTTGTGTGCGCCACTTCAGTCTAGGTCGTCCTCTGTTGCGTTGTCCCAATGGCTCGGATTCAAAGACTTTTCGGGCCGGAGCAGTGGTGTCATCTTAAGCGTTGTATCCGTAGACGCTTGACCAGGCGCATGTCGCTGTACAGCCTATAGAGTTCGTCATTAAATCTTCTCCTCCAGATGCCATCAACGCAAACAGGACCAAAAATCGCACGCAAAACTTTTCTCTCAAAAAGACTAAGGGCTTCCTCATCCGCCCTTGCTAACGTCCAAGATAAAGTAGGTCGGGGATGATCAATCTGTTATATAAAGCGAGCTTAGTCCTTCGAGAGAGGGCTTTATTACTCAATTGCCTCTTGAGCCCAAGGAAACAGCGGTTGGCAAGAGTGATTCTGAGTTTGATTTCGGTAGTCCTTAACTACCTCGAAGTTTCTGCTGCCTAGTGTGACGCTCCGTCCGAGATGTTGTGTGTCCTTCCTTGATAACAGCATGTACTTCGGTTTGCCCTCATTTACCGCCAGACCCATTTTAGCCGCTTCCGCTGCAATGCCAGCAAACGCCTCATTGACGAGTTACTGTATTCGTCCAATCACGTCAATGTCATCAGCGCAAGCTAGCAATTGAACTGACTTCTGGAAGATCGTGCCTCTGGTGTTGACTTGTGAGTTACGCACGATCTTCTCGAGGATGATGTTAAAGAAATCACATGACAGTGCGTCGCCTTGTCTAAAACCTTTTTTGACATTGAAGGTCTTGGTGAGTTCGGTACCGACCTTGACGGAGCAGTGAGAGTTCTCCATCGTCATCCTACACAATCTGACGAGTTTTGTAGGAATGCCAAAACTAGACATGGCACTGTATAGCTCGTCTCTATGCACACTGTCATATGCAGCCTTGAAATCGACGAATAGGTGCATTTCTTGGGTCTTTTCCAAATGGTTTCAGACGCTCACACAATACGGCAGAGAGGATCTTGTATGCGATGTTCTGGAGACTAATCCCTCTGTAGTTGGCGCAGTCAAAGGGGTCTCCTTTCTTGTGGACCGGGCAAACGACGCTGAGATTCCACTCATCGGGCATGCTTTCCTCCGACCATATTTTACAGATGAGCTGGTGCATGCGCCCAACCAGGTCATCTCCAGCTGCTTTAAATAGTTCTGCGGGGAGTCCATCCGCTCCAGCACCTTTGTTCGACTTCAGCTTGGATTTTGCTACCTTCACCTGGCCTAAGTCGGGAGGACGAAATTCTTTTCGAATGAAATCGAGTAGAACATTCTGCCTAAAAGCGGGATTTGGGTCGTAATCGCCGTTTAGGAGTCTGCAGAAATGATCCTTCCAGATTCTCAGCACAGACTGCAACTCTACTACGAGTTGTGCATTTTGGTCCCGGCAGGCCTTGGTCCGAACCTTGTATCCTCCGGATAGCTGTTTTACCTTTTGGTAAAACTTTCGGACTTCATTCCTGCCAAAACACCTTTCGATTTCCTCGACCGCGCGCTTCTCATGCTCCTTCTTCTTCCTTCTGAGAAGCCGGTGCTCTTCCCTTCTTCTGTTCTTAGAGTTCACGAACAGCCCGCGTTGTTCGATGCAGCGTCGCCTTATAGGCGTCTTGTTTAGCTGCGTGCGCTTGCCTGCACTCGTCATCAAACCATGAGTTCTTTCTGTGTGGTGACGTGAAACCCAGCACATCAGTGGCAGCATCTTTGATGGCTTCTTGACAACGTTTCCATTCTTCTTTTATGCTTAGTGCAGAAAGCGTCGAACTTTGAGCGAGTTTCCGGGAGACTCGGTCGGCAAAGTTCCCAGCAATCAGCTGCGATTGTAGCTTTTCGACGTCAAACCGTTTCGGCCTTTCTCGACTCCGTGAAAGTTAACGCAAACTTTAAGGTTTCTTTTCGAAGGAAAGAAACATTTGAAAAAAACTTTGCAGAAGATCAATGTGAGGGACTTCCAAGAAAGCATTTCTAGACTTAATATGGAAATAAAAGTCTGTTGTCCAGTACTGGGATGGTTCGAAAAAATTAATATTTCATTCCAGATTTCGTAAGTCGTCAATATCCTTCTCCAAATAATTAATAATACATGAGTGTTAAACAAAAAAAAAACAATATATTACATGTTTCTGAAATTTTCGAAATTCTGTGATGTTATTTCGCTGGCATATATTTCCATTGCATGAAAATCTCTCATACACATCGCCTTCACCGAATTTTATCCTTTTCAACAAACGGGCCCCAATTTCAGTTTGGTGTTTTCACTGAATGACATTGCGGCCTATTACTTCAGAGCACATGTCACTGCATCTCTGTCACAGGGCAGAAAAAACAACACACTGAAATACACATTACCATCTCGTTAATCACGCGGTAATTGGAAGCCAGCTTTTCGAAGAAAATAGGATCGCTTGCAAAGTGAAGCGCAAACTGGCAGCGCAAATCCTGGTTCAGTTTGCATTGTGGTTACTTCATCTGCAAAGCTCACAACTCCAGAGGACACTGGTGCAGCGATAGCAAATTGCAATCTGCTCTGAGGTTTAAGTAAAATTGCATTTTGATCAAGAATACAATTCCAATGGTTAAGCGGATGCTACAATACGTCCGCGTTGCAGTCGCGCGGAACCTTTTAATTAAAACAGACTCAAAGTATTTGCTTTTAATTTGTATGTCCAGCGACGGAATACGGCGGGAGAAGACAATCGTGGGTACAAGGGGAAGAAACATTGAATTGTTGTGGACAGAGGTTGCATTTCCTGGAATCAGGGCTTAAATTTAAAAGGTTTTTAAGTATAATTCTCTTCTTTGTGTTTTTTTTCGAATTTCTTCATTGCTTTGATCGACTTTAAGGATATGCCACAGATATGTAGACAATGTGAGAGCAGAAAGTGCGACGAAAGGAAAGTGCAAACAAGGGAAATTCAAAATCTTTAAAAACCCTGTGGCATATTCGGAAGGTCGCAAAATGGTCCCATAAGCAAATAGCCCACTTATGCGGTTTGTATGTGTACTGTGAGCGTCAACAGTGAGTAAATAAATATTTGATTAATGTATAAAGAAACAACAACAAAACGCAAATTCCATTGATACACAAAAACAGCTTTATTCAATGTGATCAATTATTCAAAACATTTTATTTAGTGATGGAAGCAAATATGAAATTTTTAAGAGCCATATGGATAAAAAAAATTTGTAGAGCAAAATATGAAGAATTTACTGAAAAAAATATTAGGCCGGTCGTGAAGCATGGGGGAGGTTCAGTGATGGTGTGGGGGTGTGTAGCAGCGTCTGGGGTAGGTAATCTTGTCTCCATTGATAGTACAATGACGAAGGAAGATTATATAAATATTCTCAAACAAATTAGGCTTAGCTAGGAATTGGATCTTTTAGCAAGACGATGATCCTAAGCATACCTCACGTCTTGTTAAGGAATGTTTGCTTTTGTAGTAGAATAATTTCAGAGAAGAAAGGAAACGAGAATCGAAGAGAGAATAGTAGTATAGATCAAAACAGAAGAGAGGAATGCCGGTTAGGTCAGGGAAACAATATTGTAAGAGGACACAGTCGATAGAGGAACGTTGAGTTATCCGGATCATTAATAAAGTGTATAAAGAAAAAATCGAAATTTGTTGTTTCTTTTATAATCATCCCTTAAAACATCAGAAGTGGGATTGCAACAACGCGGTGAATAAAGCAAAATCCGAGATAATATTAAAAGACAAAAGTGAATATTTGAAAGAAGAGTGAACGAGGGATCGAAGAAAAATGCCCAACGACGTCGACATGTTTATATCATTCACATCCTCGCAATTAAAAAAATGGTTAGGCGATTTGGGAAAAAAAAATGAGTGGAAACAAAAGCGAGCTGGTGCTTCGTTTGTTGGAAATCCCAGAGGTCGAACGGGGCACATTCCCGTATGAAACGGAGTATGCCTCGAGCTCGGGAGATGACGACGCGCAAATATCAGACGAAAGCACCGTTACGCCGAAACGACGTTCGTCCAAAGAGCGTTGAGTTATCCGGATCATTAATAAAGTGTATAAAGAAAAAATCGAAATTTGTGTTTCTTTTATAATCATCCCTTAAACGTTATAGGACAGCTTGATCATCCCCCGCAGTCACCGGACCTTAAACCATTAGAGAACTTATGGGAGCATTTGGATAGAAGAATTCGACAGAATACTATTAACAACAAGGAAGACCTGAAAAAAGCTATAACAGAAGAATTGTCAAAAATTTCCCCCGATGTTACCAATAAACTGGTAATGTCTATGCCACGTAGACTCAAGGAAGTAATAAAGTCTAAAGGGGGACCAACAACGTACTAAATTTAATTTTTTAAGTAATAAATAAGTACATTTGTTGATAGAAATGCATACTGTTTACTCAAAAGTGAGAGTGACTCGTAGTATATGAAGTAGTGTTTTGACCCAATTTTCATCTTTATACAGTAATCAGATATTTGTTTACTCACTTTTGACACTCACAGTATGTGCATGGAATTTAATTGAAGGATTTTTGGATGCCCTGGCTTAGTGGGAAAAGTGCAATACTCACTTGCCAAAAATTCCACTTCGATTTTTGAGTAAAAGTCCATTTATTGACGGCATCACCTCTTTTGAACTACCGACAACATTCGGAGAGAACTCAGTAATAATAATTGTTTGGCGCGTCAGTCCACATGGGTACCAGCTTCCTCACCAAATACTCATGTTATGCGCGCTACTGGTCTCTCAACACTAGGGGGGACCTACTGTTCTTTACCGACTCAAAAAGGCGAAGTTTGAGAAGCTTTCTTAGATAGTTCTAACTCTGTGAGTGTTAAAAGCAGCTCGAAAGAGGTGGTGCCGTGAGCGTCGCACTCTACCCACTACGCCACTACCTGCGGCCACTCGAAGAGTACTTGCCACTTATACCGGTAAGTGCGTTTTTTTTCTAAATAAAACACTAATTTTTAATGGGAAAGTAAAAGCATTTTATTCAAAGCATTGGCCATTGTTTTCTACAGATTTTGACCACCTTTGCAATTTGTGACTACCACGCCAATAAAATTGTTCGTCTTTTAAAGCAAACCAATCAGACACCCAATTTTCGACCTCCTCGTAGGAATCAAAGTGCTGCTCAGCCAATGCGTGTCCCATCGATGAAAACAAATGGTAGTCGGAAGGAGCCAAGTCTGGTGAATACGGCGGGTGGAGAAGGTACTCCCAGCCAAGTGTTTTGATTGTATCCTGAACCGGTTTTGCTTTGTGTGCAGGTGCATTGTCATGGAGCAAAATTACCTTGCCGTGTCTTCTGGCCCATTCTGGTCGTTTCTCGATCAATGCATGGTTCAAATTGATCATTTGTTATCGGTAGCGATCAGTAGTAACGGTTTCACCAGGTTTTAGGAGCTCGTGGTACAGCACACATTTCTGGTCCCACCAAACACACAGCATTGTCTTCTTGCCGAATCTATCTGGTTTTGCAGTCGATGTTGATGGTTGTCCCAGATTAACCCATAATTTTTTCCGTTTAAAATTCTTAAAATAAATCCATTTTTCATCCCAGTAACAATCTGATGCGAAACCGGTTTTTTTCGTGTCTTTGAAGCAAAATTTCACAAGTGTTTTTTCGGTTTTCCATCTGCCTTTCATTCAATTTATGTGGCGCCCATTTTCCACACCTTTGAATCTTTCCCATAGCTTCTCAACGGTCAGAAATTGTTTGTTGTGCAACATTTAACATTGCTGCCATTTGCTTTTGACTCAAAGTGTCATCTCCATCCAATATCGTTTGCAATTCGGCGTCTTCAGACTTTTTTGGTGGTCTTCCACGTTCTTAATTTCCCACATCAAAATCATTATTTCTGAACCGTTGAAACCATGTATACTAAATATTTTTCACAGATATCATAGTAAACAAACAAAAAAAAAATAAGGGCTCGTTCTCAACAAATGTTTCCTGCCGAGATTTGTATCTTGACGCTCCTTCCGGTATACCTGGTACTATCTATGAAAAAACAACTTTTCAAATTTCCCGCTCGTGTAGGTAGGATCCAGAATGCCCTTTCCACTTGGGAATGAACAACACATCACGAATAACTGTTGAAGGAGCTTATTCCTGGTCCCTTTTGTGGACTGTTGCGTAATCCAATACATACCTGTTTAAGGTTTGGAAACTCAGGGACCCAACCTGGTAACCTATTTCGTATGAGTCGATGCACTTTTTCTGGGCCGTGACTTGTGCGTCACGATGCAACGAAAACTTGTGTTTTGTAACAGATATTGTTCAGAGCTGTTTTGTCTAATGTGCGTACAGAACAGGAAATGACAAATCTTAACACTCAAATAATAAACAAAATAACAATAGTAAATGGCTAACACTCAAATGCCTTTGGAATTGCTTTGTTTTTCGTCTTCCAACAATCCCTGCAACTCTAACTCCTGTCGGTCGAAAAGGTCAAAGAGTTCCTTTACTAGAACTATAATAAATCTTGAACTTGGGCCTCGGGCAACATGTATCTTCATTGCTTCCACTTGCATCATTCTATCTACACGTTCACGAGCTTTTCAGGCCTATTCTGTGTGCGAATGAAGTCGGTGGTCTTATTCTACCTTCTATATACTTCCTCTTTGGCTTCATTATCTCACTGACATCCACCATTGGCCCAAGGCTTGTCTATTAGTGATGAAGTGAATTTCCTCCTCTGTGTTGCCACCTCAAAATGCAACACTTTATTTTAAAAGACTTACCGATGGATATATCAGTCGCGCTAGTGCAGTGTACAAAACCCACTCCAAACTGTGCGTTTAAATTTAAATTTGATAGAAAACCGCTTCATAATTTCGCACGATATATAAGGAGTCACAGGCACAACAGAACGTCTGTGTCGTCTATGTTCTTCGGCGACAGAAAATATTCTTCGTTCGATACAAATTTTGACATGTCAAACAAAACATCCCAAATTCACTATACCTGCGGTATATCCTCAAAGCCAATCAAAGCAACGAACAAATGTGTGAAACTTTTAACCCTTAAAAAACTTTGCAACGTAAGCCGAGATTCCAGGATATGCAACCTCTGCCCACAACAATTCAATGTTTCATCGCCTGGTACCCAGGATTGTCTTCACCCACCGTATTTTGTCGCTGGACATGCAAGCTAAAAGCAACTATTTTAAGTCTGTTTTAATAAAACAGCTCCGCGCTAGTGCAACGCGGACGTATTATAGCGTCCTCTTAGCCATTGTGTGGGCATTATGACAAAGTAGCTCCGGTATCAGCGCATTATTCCCTAAACCACATTATCGCGTATTTTGTTGCGTATTTACCCTATTTTTACTTCGACCCAATGGGTACTTGATAACGAGGTTATAGAATTTGAGATCAACCATTTGCCTTACAGACGTCTTCCCTGGAGCTTCAGCAATTTGTGTTCTACGAAGGTTGCCTATTATATTTCGGGATTGGGCAACCCCAGTGTTGCAATCTGGCAACCGCCAGCTCTATCGTAAAATTTAACATTTTTGAGGTTATACGTACTCAGAACGTTTTGATATACGAGCGCTATTTGTGTTGTTTACAGTGACTTAAAAGATTCATCTCGCCCAAAAAAATGAAATTAAATCGTGTAAATTTTCGTGCGATTATTTTTTTACAATTTTTGTCGTAAATTAACTCAACAACAGTGCATCGATGAACTTAATTCAATTTTTGGCGATGAAGCTCCATCAAGGACTAGTGTTTATCGATGGTATGGTGAATTGAACCGAGGTCGTAGTTCACTCCAAGACGAATTTTGTGAAGGTCGTCCAAAATCAGTTTTTGTTCCGGAAACCATTGATGCTGTGCGCCAACTGATATTGCAAGATCGTCACGACAGGTCGTGAGATTGAGACAAACTTAGGCATTAGTGGGACCAGCATACAGTCAATATTGCGTGAACATTTGATCGTCAAACAAATTTGTTCGCGTTGGATCCCACACAATTTGTCAATCCCTAAAAAAAAGGCTCGTGTCGATTGGTCGAAAGAAATGCTCCAAAAATACGATCGCGGTGCTTCGAAACACGTTTAAGACATCGTGACAGGCGATGAATCGTGGATTTACGCGTATGAGCCCGAAAAGAAGCAGCAGTCGACTGCTGTTTGGGTGTTTCAAATTGAGCCAAATCCAACGAAAGTTGCTCGCACACGAAGCACTTCCAAGCAAATGGTTGCCTGTTTTTTCGGAAAACTGGACATTTCGCAACCGTACCACTAGAACAACGCAGAACAGTCAATTCTGAGTGGTAAACAACCAGTTGTTTGCCAGTTGTCTTCCAAGGAATCAGAAAAGCCAACCGCCGAAGACGGATCACTCTTCACTACGACGATGAGAGCTCTCACACATCGGCTCAAACAACTGCATTTTTGAGCACTCAAAACACCGATTTGATGAGTCATCCGCCGTATAGTCCTGACTTGGCACCGATTGACTCCTTCTTATTCCCGTACGTAAAAAATACAATGTGAGGTCAACGTTTTTCGACACCTGAAGAAGCGGTTGATGCATTCAGAATACATGTTTTGGAGATACCTCAATCAGAGTGGCAACAGTGCTTCGACAATTGGTTCAAACGCATGCAATGTCAAAGATTAACTTGAATAACTGATCAAATTGTAGCACAGTGGCAACCCTGAGTTCTCCAATCCTAACCCATTACCGACGCACTTTTTGATTCTCAGTCAAACAAGTCACACCATTCCCCCTTAATGTCAACCCAACCACCCAAAGATAACATCGCCAGAAGTTACTTCAAAGTTGACCCGTTCCACATCGACAATCATTTTACAAGTACCACCACTGCTGTTGCGTCAAGCGTAAGTTCACAGTAATCCAGTTAAGTGCTTCCGGGTCCCACCCTCCGTGACTATATTCTGTTTACTTGTTTTTCAATTTACATCCACTTACCGAATGGGATTGCGAGAAGAAATTGCAACAAATCTGAGGACTCTGTTTGTGGCCGGCGGAGGCGACGCGTCCAGCAATCCCCAGATTTAGGGCGACAGTAACAATTATTTTTGATAGCCCTTCGTAATGAGGCAAAAATAATTGATTGGACAGGGAAGTTATAAAGACGCAAAGATCCGTACTGGTGACCCTTTGTGCTTAACGATTTGTGCTTTGACAAGGATAACAGCGGTGCTTACGATATTTCTTTGCCGTTCATTTGCATGAATTTGCAAAGCAACGAGAAGGTTCATTTATTTTCTGATTCTGGCGAGAAGTTGGTGATGTCCCACTTCGTGCTCTGAATGTTTAATAAAATTTTGTTGCTACGTGCCCACCGGGAAAACGAAGATATGAAAGCGTATATATTGCGGCATTTTAAGAAAGAGGACTTCACAGACAAATATTTTCTTGGGCTTGTTAGAGTTGTGCCCGTGGCGACGAGCTCGAAAAAACGGAGTGTGATTGTTTCCGTGGCGAAAAAAGAATCGATGTGGTTGCGAGAGAAACCCAAGCAAAGAATGCTGCGGAAATATTTCTGTAAATTCATCAAACAGCCTGAGAATTTCGGAAGTTTGTGGAGAGCGTAGCTGTGGGTGAGAAGGGTGTGTAGCCTTAGGCAGACAGATGACTTAGATGCGAACAACAGAAGTGTTTCCGAGGACGTACGATGGGGAATGTGATGAATCTCGGACCATCAGTGGGAAGGGTTTATGGTGTGAGTGGCTCTTGGAATGACAGGACATATGACTAAAGGGAATGTTTTTTTTTCGTTGTCACCTCATTGAAGCTTCGTAAGGCTAGCAAATATTCAGACTGTTGTAAGTTTTTGAATTATCGGTAGATTCATGCAAATTTCTGGTGACATCGTATCCTGTATGTGTTTACATTTATGGAATGGACATGGACACACATTATACGCTTTTCTTTTTTTTTTTGACATTTCAACACATTCCGGTGGTCGCCGTGGCGTAGCGTGTACGCTCACACGCCGAAGGGTCTAGGTTCGACTCCCAGCTCAACACCAATTTTTCGAATTTTTCACAGCACCACCTCTTTCCAGTTGCTGACAACACTCACAGAGTAATAACTGTCTAAGAAAGCTTCTCAAATCTCGCCGTTCGGAGTCGGCAAACAACTGTAGGTCCCTTCTACTCGTCAGAGAACAGTAGCGCGCACAACACGAGTAGTTGATGAGCAAACTAGGCCTTGGTCCCCCTTTGGACTGTAGGGCCAACAACTATTATTATAATGAGTTCCGGTGCACATACAAGAAAATCAATATTAAACTAATAACTGTGGCGGACAACCACACCAACGGTCCGGCCAACCAGTGCAGCTGAGCATACTGAACGGACTACGCAACGGCACACTCAGCAGCACATCGCAGTACGTGACCTAACCCAACGGCACATAACCCACGCGAGGATATCCTTCCACGCAAAATAACATCTGCGATCGCGGTCCGTACGTCGTGATGTAAACAACCCAACGAACCCAACGGTGCCCGCGACGCACAAGAGGATATCCTCCGCATCCCACCAACGCCGAGGGATGCAACGTGGGCATGTGCCTACGGAGCAATAAAAGGAATGGGTTGGGTCACACAAAACACACTCGCAATTAGAAAGTCACACGGATCATAACAAGCAGTGGGATAGTGACACTGATCAATACTAACATTGAAATCGCCGATGATAACTTATCCAAATAAAATATTGTATACATAAATCGACTCCTCGCTTTTTAATTAACTCCAAGTAGGACATACTTGTGGCAACGAGCTACATAACTTTTGTTAGTGGCGCCCCCTATATGTCCCCGTAGCGCCAACAATTATTATTATAATAAGTTCCGGTGCACATAGAGGGCGCCACTTACAAGAAAATCAAAATTAAATTAATAACTTTTGTTAGTAGTGCCCCCTATATGTCCCGGGACTTATTCAGTGATCTGCTACTAGCTGATTCTTCGATGCAGCATTGCTTTTATGTATTTTTCTGAAATATTTTTTCATCATAAGATTTTTGCAAGAATTATGGCTTATCTCGTTGTGGACAATCAATTGCGGTATCAGCGTAAGCGCAAATCTACCTTAACCTGCACTCATTGTACTGTAAATCATCTTAAATCGAAGTTGTTTTCAGTAGCGAGCCGATTTACTTATACCCATCGTAAGGTTGCAGGGTGAAGTCCTTTCTCCATTCACCGTTGAATCTGATTCGATTTTGTCTGCTATGAGCAGTATGACCATGACCAGTGAAGTCTTTTTTTCCTTCACCGGTAAATCTGATTCGATAATGCCTGCCAGCGTCAGTATACCGCCAGACTACCGTCCATTTTGTAGTAAATTTTCTTGTATTTATTGGAAAACATTTGGGATGCATTACTCAATGAATTGTCCGTCAGAAGCGACGGCCTTCCTTCATCCCACTGGTTATTTTCAAATATAGTTTCTAAAAAAAAAACTCCTCATTGGCATCGATCCAATCAGCTTTTCTTCCATTTCTTCAAAAGACCTGAACGAGTGACACTCTAAATCGTTCTGCGTCTGTCGAAAAAGTAAAAAGTAGTCTGAAGTAAACATATCTAGTGAATACGTCGGGTTGGGTAGGACCTCCTTTCTCAACCTTCCAAAAAGAATTTTGTTCGCTACATACATCCACATAGGCCTAAGCCTTATCATGTTACAAAATCACCTTGTCATGGCTTTCTATCATTTCGGACCGTTTACATTCAATGCATGCATCATGCGCATTAATTGTAGTCGAAAACGGTTACCAACAATGCCTGGGTTTAGATGTTCTAAGTACACAACACCCGTCTGTACTAACCACATGCCCAGCATGATCTTTGCATCGTCATAGTTTTTTGTGGCGTAGTGGGTAGAGTGCGACGCTCACACGCCGATGGGACTAGGTTCGATTCCCAGCTCAACACCAATTTTTCGAATTTTTCACAGCACCACCTCTTTCCAGTTGCTGACAACACTCACAGAGTAATAACTGTCTAAGAAAGCTTCTCAAATCTCGCTGTTCGGTGTCGGCAAACAACTGTAGGTCCCTTCTACTCGTGAGAGAACAGTAGCGCTTACAACACGAGTAGTTGATGAGCAAGCTAGGCCCTGGTTCCCCTTTGGACCGTAGCGCCAACAATTATATTTATTATTATTATTCAATGTAAACGATCATGAAACGGGTTCACGAGGCTTTACATTTGAGGCGTAGTATATCCACTATTCATCTCCAATTACGATACTGAAGAAGATCTCTTCATTTGATTTATTCCAAGAAGCAGTTCCGCGGTTTGAAATAGACTTCGGCATGTCATGCTTTTATTTCGCACGAAATCCCATTTCTATGCTTTTCAATAAATCCTCTCTCGGCGAGTAACTCCAGAAGATATTGCGAGTTCACTTTTCCTTAAGCACATATCTTGATCTTGAGAACCCTCCAATTCCTCATTTTCAAGCCTTTGGTAATGGGCAATATGTCCACACGTTAAAATCATCACTTTTGTAGCCCCCAAACACTCTATGTTGGATTTATCACTCAGGGCAGATTGAATACATACTTCTACAAGAATTCGATGAGCTTTGGCTGCGCTTTTCTTTGAACAAAAAAAAAGAAAATAAAAACGTCCTGCACATATTGTTTTATTTTAAAACAATCTGAATATTTTTGACGACGCATGAAACAATGTTATTGTCTAATATAGACGCTGTTTACACTAAGGCACAAGAAACAATGTTGTTGTCTAATATAGACACTGTTTACACTAATAATTGTTAACAAATGCTTCAACTTTAGAAAAAGGCAATTGCTTCCCGAATCAGTCTGGACCTGCAGGTGGTGCCATCTTTTAAAAATATACAGAGTAAATTGTACTCCCAATTCTTGCGGCCTATTGGCGCCAAAAACTAGTGCTATAAATGACAAGACCGTGAATTGAGAACTCAGAAGTTGCGACGCATATTACATAGCTTCAATAGACTTCATGCTCAACGGATGCTGCAGAATGGCCAGTACAAAGCTATATGAAGGAAAAACCAAACATGAACAGGACACTGGCACATATGACGAAACACTCAAAGCTGTATACTAAACCCTAAATGGTCTGTTCGACACGCGTTATCCTCACGAAGCACCCCAAAGCGCTTCGAAAAGAACAAAGCTTGTCCAATCGGTGAGATTATGCGCATTATTTTCTGCACTCACAAGGAATGATCCACATCGATTAACTGAAGAGCAAGTGCAAGACGCCCATTCCATTTACTTACTGGAACGAAGCGTCTCTTTAAAAGCCAAACACACCACACCTCCTCTTTGGCAAGGACAACATTCCTCTTCCACCATGGAAACGAACCGGCTTACAAATCTGACACTGCTTCAACCAATTATGGGAGACTACGAATTTTTTTTAAATTATATTAAGATTAAGCATCGTACGAGGTCACTCGTCGAAAACAAAATTCCAGGGAAGCTGTTTGCAGAGAAGGTATTGAATTGAACCTATTGTCACTGGACCTTCAGAAAATGTTGTACTCACAACGACACAAGAAGTAGGGCCAAGCGTCCAGCCAAAGGAGACTATGTTGAGAATTAGCATTTTCCGCGTATTCGTTGCGAAATCATCGTCGCAACAGTGTTGCAATATTTGCTTATGCACTCTGCAGCACTCGCCACAACCAAGACTGAAACCTTACCATAATTAAGCAGAGACACCCTCCTACTCTACGCGTTCATAATTCAAGATTGCTCCCATCGCTCCTCTAAGCAAGCGCAATCTCCTTTTCAAAGAGAACAAATTGCCTCAAGGATCATCCGAGCGTCCACTTGAAATCAATAGCTCATACATGATGGAGCACTTTAGTCCACTACGTGCCCACATGTGGTTCAGCGGAGCATAAAAAGAAAACCACACAACAAAACTTATCGTTTTATCAAAACTTTTCATGCGGACACTCACGGCGGCCACGTTTCTCTTGAAAAATAGCCCAGCAATGAGGTTATACAATTCCACGCACTAAATAGCACAAAAACGCAAACAAACGAGTGGCCGATAAGAGTGATGAACAGGAATTAAGGACACGCTATCGCGAGACGACATCAGACAAATCCTTCAGCGGATATTGCTGTTACATGAAGTACGCACTTGCTGAAATGGCCTCCAACTGGCATCGTCTTGGGGCGGAATTTACAACCACCTCCCGTACACAAAGAGACACACTCGCATTACGCCCTCCAATTGGGAGGCAAGGGTTTGTAAGAAGGAAGCACCATAAACGCGAAAAGAACAACAGCGGCGAAAACTTGTTCGCTGGAATTTTATCAAGTGTGAAGCGAAATTCTATGACCTTAATAAAATAAATGCCAAACGGGGAAGGTTCCTTCGTCTCCTGAAATTGCGTAATAAATTTCCGCCTTACTCCGGCACTTTTCCACCGAACAGCGTGTCCGTGTCGCGGTTGGCTGGCGGAACTTTTAAAACGAAATGTACAAAAATTCCCCCGACAATAAATCGCCGAAGGAAGTATTACTGCAAAATGCCAAGTCTGCAGATACGATAGGTGCTGGCCAGCGCCGTGACAACAAACTTTCAATGCACTCGCATGCACCCTCCCACACTCACACACACCCACCCTTCGATGCTGCGGTTACCCCCAGCGCCCACCACGAAACGAAATCGTTTGCCATACAGACCCGACATCCGGCATAAATCACCCGATAAGTCACATAAATTATTCCCCATGCCAGGAAGATTAATAGACATCTAATAGTTTGTCGCGGTATAGTCTCACAGATGGACAAGTTGTACGGCAGGGAGTGGGTTCAGTGAAGTTCACCGCAACAGCTATCCGCTCCACAAAGGAGGAGTTCATTATGAGTCGGCTTGCACTGATACCTTTTTGCCAGGACTTTCAGTTGGTTGACAGGTTTAAGTGCCTGCGGGGATTGCTGGGAACTAGGTGGCACGTGTTGGTCGATGTTTAACATCAAATTACATCTGGTGTGTGGTTTTTTGGTCAATCGGTTGGACAGGGTTGGGAAGGCAAGTGGGGTTAGAGGTTGCTTCGGTTCCGAGAATTTTAAAAGGTTTATCCACCGGACTCCTTTGAGGTGCCGAAAATAATTCGCCAAATTAAGAGATTTCCTGGTATAGAGGAGTCTCGGTAATTGGTACAAGAACGGGTTCTAGGACTACGGGCTGAAGGGAGGGAATGCCATCAAAGTGACCCGATTCGGTTTTAATGAGTTTGAGGAATGTTATGAGATGAGTTCATTCCTAATTTTAAATTTAATTCAATCCAGAGGGTTTTTGTTCAATCAAGACTTGGAATTTGTGGGAGGCGGGGGTGACAAATAGTTTTCAATTTGTCGCCGAATTGTCTGGGAAACCAGTAATTTGGTATTGGATTGAAGGCGCCAATTGAATTCTTTGAAGGAGAATCTTCAGCCACAACTGTGATTATGGGAGGGAAGGATGCTAGAGGAGGGCATATTAAGGAAAGATACATAAAATTTTGTCTAAAGGACAACATGGAGAACTCGAGATATGTTGTGAAAGGCATTCAAACAGGCTTCTTGTTATACTTAATGCTTAAACGACAAATTATTGCCGTCTATTCATTTAACGAAAGCTTTAGATAGTGTTTATCACAGTGATGACAAGCAGTCTTTTGGTCCCGGCCAAAAATTTAACTTTCTAAACGTTTTCGTGGGGTATACTTTTATGTGTCCTTTAATAAGCGATATGGCCGCCGTGGCGTAGTGGATAGAGTGCGGCACTCACACACCGGAGGTCTAGGTACGATTCCTGACTCGAAGTGTTCGAATTTTTCAAGGCACCACTTCTTTCGAGCTGCTGACAACGACCAAAGAGTAATAACTGTCTAAGAAAGCTTCTCACACTTCGACGTTCGGGGTCGGTTCTCTCATGAGAGAACAGTAGCGTTCACAAGACGAGGAGTTGATGAGGAAGGTAGGCCCTGGCCCCCTGGGGACTGTAGCGCCAACCAGTTATATTTATTAAATAAGCCATATTCTAAATTCACAATAAAAAAAAAAAAAACAAATTTGTTATGGGTATTCATCCCGCACTGTTTTTCCAGACACAATCTTCTTTTTTTTCAAAAGTCGATGTTCAATATTCGATGTTCGAGGATTAAAGTTCAATGTTCAATATTCGATGTTCGCTTTACGATGTTCAATGTTTCATGTTCGATTTTCGATTGTCAATGTTTGAGTTCGATTTGTTATGTAATTCATACGAGGGTTGCCTTTTATATTTCGGGATTAGAGAACAAAAAAAAAAGTTAATCAACGAAAATAGCTTTATTGTTTTTCAAAATATTCCCCATTCCGATCTATACGCTTTTGCATGCGTTTGAACCAATTCTCGATACACTATTGCCACACTGGCTGAGGTATCTCCAAAACATGCATTCTGAACGCATCAACCGCTTCTTCAGGTGTCGAAAAACGTTGACCTCTCATTTTATTTTTTACGTACGGGAATAAAAAGAAGTCATTCGGTATCAACTCAGGACTATACGACGGATAACTCATCAAATCAATGTTTTGAGTGATCCAAATGCAGTTGTTTGAGCCGATGTGTGAGAGCTCTCATCGGGGGTTGGTTTTCCTGATTTCTTGGAAGACAACTGGCAAACAAATGGTTATGTACCACTCAGAATTGACTGTCCTTTTGTTTTTTTTTTTATAATTGACGCGTGCAAAAGGGGTTGCGAGTACCCTTTAGTGACCGGATCATGTGTCACGGCTCGGGCCGAAGGTATAGATGAAGGTCCTGCGTTGTTCTAGTGGTACGGTTGCGACATGTCCACTTTTTCCGAAAAAACAGGCGACCATTTGCTTGGAAGTGCTTCGTGCGCGAGAAACTTTTGTTGGATTTGGCTCAATTTGAAACATTCATACAGTCGACTGCTGTTTACTTTCGACTTCGTACGCATTAATCCACGATTCATTACCTGTCACGATGTCTTAGACATATTTCGAAGCACCGCGATAGTATTTTTGGAGCATTTCTTTCGACCAGTCGACACGAGCCTTTTTTTGAGCGATTGACAAATTGTGTGGGATCCAACGCGAGCAAATTTGCTTGACGATCAAATGTTCATGCAAATATTGAGTGTATGCTGGTCCCACTAATGCCTAAGGTTGTCTCAATCTCACGACAGGTCACATTACGATCTTGCAATATCAGTTGACGCACAGCATGTTTCAGCAATGGTTTCCGGAACAACAACTGATTTTGGACGACCTTCACAAAATTCGTCTTGGAGTGAACTACGACGTCGGTTGAATTCACCATACCATCGATAAACACTGGTCCTTGATGGAGCTTCATCCCCAAAAATTGAATTAAGTTCATCGATGCACTGTTGCTGAGTTAATCCACGTCGAAAATTGTAAAAAATAATCGCACGAAAATTTTCACGATTTAATTCCGTTTTATGGGCGATATGAATCTTTTAAGTTACTGCAAGCAACACAAATAGCGCTCGTATGCCAAAACGTTTTGATTACCAAAATGTCAAACTTTACGATTCAGCTGGCAGTTGCCAGATTACAATACAAGGGTTGTCCAATCCCGAAATATAAAAGGCAACCTTCATATCGTCCCGCATCAAGGTCTTTAGGTACACATGGCTATGTCTTGATATAGAACAGAGGTTTCGACATGTTTTCATATAATGTCTAGCATCCAGAATGCTTGATCACCCCTCCCCATTTTTTCGATTTTCAACACATCAAAATTTTGGCGAAAATGTTTAGCCAATTGTTTTTGAAAATAATTCGCAATGTTCTTCTGTTGGACACATGTTGGATATGATGTGTGCAACACGAATGACTGCGAAGACCGGTTTGCCAAGACAACATTTCTGTTTACTTATAATCTTCTTATTCTTCTGGCGCTACAGTCCGGAATGAACCTGTCCATCAACCGATATGCCTCTCTAGCCAGCACGATCTTTCGCCAGCTGCCGCCAGTTGCGCACTCCGAGTTGGTTGAGGTCCTTCTTCACTTGTGTGCGCCACCCTTGCCTAAGCCGTCTTCTGTTGCGTTGTCCCAATGGCTGAGACTTTTACTTATAATAAACTAAAGTATAAACTGTGGCCACCGAAACGCAGTAAATGCACTCCAACACTCACACGCCAAACGTTGCATGTTCGATTCCTGAACTGGACACTTCGCTGTTTTTAGCAACATTTTGTTGACAACATTCAAAGGCTTCTCTTTGTCAACGAACAATTTTCTAAATTTTCGCAGATCCACGTCTTCAACAAACTGGAGGCCGTATCTACTCCTTAGAGAACTATAGCAAGAATATTACGATCAGTTGGTGAAAAATAAATATATATACACCCTGACCTACACATACTGCAACTCACTCCAGAATGCTGTAATTTCCAAATCGTTCAAGCAATTGTTGATTGGGAATGTCACTTAGAGGCAGTATTGAAGACTTTTGATCGGAGACAGTAGAAATTTCGACAAAGCTCGCACGTCAATGAAGATTAGTTCGAAAAAACAATGTTCCATACACTATTTGTCCGACAGCATGGATGGCAAGATCTCCTATTGCGAATCCGGTGGATTTTCAAGGCTGAGGTATTTACAAGGAATAAAATATACTAAAACTTGGAAAATATTGAACAAGTTTATCACTTGGAATGAGCCAAAATATCGCAGTGCCACTGGCGCAATGCGTGCGATACATTTTTCAGCCCTCTCAAGACCATAATCCGCCCCAAGGACAGACATACTGACACAATTAGAAACTCTCCTAGTTTGCCAGCTTTTTTGGCACAATAAAATTTATCAGGTTGCCGCCTTGGCGTATTGGGTAGAGTACGGCGCTCGCACGCCGAAGGGTCTAGGTTCGATTCCCGGCTGAATATCTCGAATTTTCCACGGCACCACCTCTTTCGAACTGCTGACAACACTCAAAGAGTAATAACTGTCGACGAAAGTTTCTCAAACTTAGCCGTTCGGAGCCGCCAAAAACCTGTAGGTCCTTTCTACTCGTGAGAGAACAGTAACGCGCACAGCACGAGTAGTTGATAAGCAAGCTAGGCTCTGGTTCCCCTGTGGACTGTCGCGCCAACAATTATTATAATTAACATTTATCAGGATATTTTTAAAAGCTAGAGTCATTCATCTTGTATATAAGAGAACAATGTGTTAACCATACGAAACCCTCAACGCGTGAATGTAAACTGTGCATGGCATTTTTCTTAATACATCTTTACAGAGGGAATATGGAAAGAAATCTTGTATTTTACTGCAGCTTTTAAAACTAATTCTTACATTTCATGTAGGTCTCAAAAAATGAAATGTTAAATTTTTTTTTATCTGAAGTGAAGGTAACTTGAACCTCTTGCCGTATGGTTGCATGAAAACATGGTGCGCACCTATTTCTGTTCCTCTTCAATGTCTCCAAAGAATGCTGAATGAACAGATCAAGCGCTCACAACTGTTGAAGCTACTTTAGGGAATATTCTCTCAGCTCATGTAATGCATGTGTCAACTGAAACTGTCAGCAGCAAGTAGCAGTAAACGTGTTTTCCGGTTATATCGTGTTTATGGCAGGATTCCCTTTTGAACTCCGTCAAAGGACTTTTTAAGAATCGTTCACCATCAGCCATTCAGAAGCGAAATCTGACGCGGATACCAAACACATTCTGCTGCTCCTTCACTTGACACGATTTTAAGCTCGTTCAGTCTGCGTGCGGGTGAGAGGCAAGTCTGTCAAGAAAATGCGGTATCTCATCAAGAAGCTGTCATTTCAAAATCGAACACACCTTCAATTCGCTGCCGCTGGAAGACCGAAATCTGCCATCTCCACGACATCTGTTGACCTGATTAAAATTTGATGACAGGCACTGCTGATACATCATGAAACGTTCCAACTGTTCCTCACTCGCCATCGCGTCGTTAACCTGCTGTTTCAACTGTTCCTCACTCGCAATCGCGTCATGTGTTCCTTATGCTTCGACAACGATGTCTCCGATTCAATATCCGGGAAAGGAGTGAGAGAGAAAGTTCCATTCTTCCCCATTCCTCCGATTTCGAGAGAAAAACGGAACTGATGAGAGCGTGTTCCTCCTACAGCAAACGTCCTACCATCGACAGATGAACATCTGTAGGATTACGTAAGGACCACAATAACGCACTGCAAACAGAAGTGTACCATCGCAAACAATTTCGAACACAGTACCTTCTGGATTCGTCCTGTGTACACTTTGCAGATATTTACCTTTACAAATTTGCTTTGAATAATTGAAACCATTCCCCTGACAGGAATAGGTAATCACAGAGACAGCCGGAACAATGATTAACTCCAATAAACCACCCAGCCGCCGAATGTGCGGCGTCTCCCTGATGGATGGGCAAAATTAAAGAAACATTTCTTTTCATCACGTAAGTCTGTTGGAGAAATTTTGTGAATGGCCCGGATTAGGGATCTTCAACTGTCGTGTGCCTCCAGAGGAAATTGAATTTCTGGAAAATAATGTTAGGGAGTAGGATCAGAGTCGTAGAGCGGATGGCGCTTCTTCTGTTGGGAACACGTGTGTGCCGCACACCGGTCGAATGGTGGTGGGTTCTTCTGTGTCGTTTGAATGTCAGCCAATGCGTGCTTTGCGACTATCCCGACTAATCAATAGCTACTTCAAATTGCTCTCCCTCATCGATAAAGGATGGAGTTTTTTATCCGATTTTGAGCCCTTCGCTTTGGGTATCAATTTGTATTTAAGGTTAATCACTGAACTTGCTGGCTGTGTCCTTCGAATTACAGTCCCCTTGAGGTAGTCTGAAAATTTCAATTACATTCAGGCATCAGACATAATTATTCATCGAGAAGGCTGAGTGGGAATGAGGAAGGCATAAATTTGGGCAACAATGGTATTTGAACAGAGTTGAGAATCTATGTTGTCGGAGTGTTGTCGAAGAAGGTGGTACCCTGTTTGAGGTACAAAAAAATTTGTTAAAGGGGAAGATGCACAAACAAGAAACGGTTTTTTTCGGATTTGAATCAAAATGTAAACATATGTTTCTATGCAGATAGCATGGTCAGATGTCACAGAAAGGCAGAAGACTAAGCATGCGATGTATTTATTTGGCGTATGTCTTCACGAAGAAACGTAAGAAAACGGAGTCTTTAATTTCAACAGTCTCTGAAAGCATTGATTGTCAACATGAAAGCAATAGTTGCTTTTCAGTACTTTCTGAACAAATTTTTGAAGTCCGTCATTTGTTGGGGAATGAGGATAAGTCTCTCTCAGAAAGAGGTAAATTACGGGAACGCAACTAAACCAAATGTGTAAAGTATGTCATTAAGAAATGTCGAATTCACTTTTTCGATACAGAAAACAAAAACAAACAACAAAATTTGACACACATACAAACTTATCTCTGTACGCACAGCAATTAATTTGAAAGAAAACCAATAACCTACCCACAAGAATTTCTTGTGTCAAAATGGGCAAGGTGGGAAATATTTTACTCTCTCGAAAGAGCGCTCATTTGACGTATAACCAACTTTTTTGGTTTACGGGAAGGGACATTTTGTTGGTTTGTGCTGTTTTGTACTGTTTTGTGTTGTTCGAGTACGGGAACACACCTATTGTGAGTGAAATATAAAATTTCGCAAATTTCGCAGTTCGCCGCTCCTTTTGCGTCGTTTGTCCCCTCAGTTATGGCAATTATCTAAAGCTTTGTAATTTTTGTTTTACGACAATTAGAGTAGAACACACAGCTTTTTATGACATCAAGTGAAATAAGTACAATTTGTGTGGGTTTTATTCTTAGTAAAAATATGGTTCATAGCAAATGGTAAAATAGTCATACGCCGAAAAACACACGCATGCATTCAACTCTAGACGATCGCCGTCGCAACATTGCAATGGTTCTACTTCAATTGTGATCTGAATGGCGATTGGCTATGGTCTATGGATTATTTATCTGCCATACAAAAAAGCAAGCTTTTAAGTGATATCTGTAAAGATCGAAACAGAGAGGTCAGTTTTAAGTCTTTAATGCTTTTTTATGTATTTTTCGTTGTTTCATTACATATTTGTGAAACAAAATGACTTAAAACAAACTTGAAGTTTAATCTGCTGATCATAATTCTAGCCTACTGACTCTCAACAATTGCTCTACGCTAATGAGAGTGCGTTCTCGGGTTTTTTTAACTATCGGTAAAATGCGAGCTATTGCCGCGCATTGAGGGTTTTATTCGATTCATTTGTTACTTGAATTAACCAGATAAAATACTACTGTGTTGGATGCAATTTGCTGTATGAATAAAATTTACATACAGCAGGACAGTCAGTTCTGAGTGAGACACAGCCATTTGTCTTCCATGAAATCAGGAAAACCAACCGCCGAAGACGGATCACTTATATTTTATATTTTATTTTATTCAGTAGCGTAATCAATAATGTATACATGTAGTAGATGATTTGTTTAGAGATATAGGACATTTTTCCTTTACAACTAAGAATTTATAAAATTATTAATGAAAACAGCATGAGATTAAGTATGAATAACAGTACAAGGGAAAGCTACAAGTAAAACCCTTATTTAACTCTTACAAACTAATATTGCAATATCCCTAGCGAACTCTTATGCATTTTGCATTTAATTAATCTGACAAACGACTAATAAGTTCATTATTGAAATTGAGACAATTGTAATAAAATTTTTGGGTTAGCTTATCAATAAGAGTATCTAAAAAGTTGATGTTGGTATTTTCGTGCAACCTTCGGGTTGAATAATAACGCGGTAAATTAAGCATAAGTTTAATAATTTTTTTTTGACATGTTTGTAGTTTGCGTTTGTTTGTTAAAGCACAGTCGTACCAGACAGGAGCCCCATACAGTAGTATGGGTTGAAAAACTGATTTAAACAACAAAATTTTGTTGTTTGAACTAAGTTTTGATTTCCTATTTATTAAGGGATAAAGAATTTTTATAAATTTATTAACTTTATCAATAGCGGAGGAGATATGTTTTTGAAAGTTTAACTTCTTGTCTATTAAAATCCCAAGATATCTACAATGTTCCGACCAGTCCAAATTAAAATTGCCCATTTGAAGATGAACGTTATTGGGAAGGAAGCAGTTCTTGCGCCTGCAAGTAAACCAAATAGCTTGAGTTTTTGTGGGATTTATTTTAATCTTCCACTTATAGAAGTATTTATCCAATTTGGATAGAGCTGTTTGTAAGACGTTGTGTACGTGTAGGTAGTATGTTCCTGATGCAAATATAGCTGTATCGTCAGCAAACATAGCAATTTCAACTCCGTTACCGAGATCTGGAAAATCTGCAACATATATATTAAATAATGTAGGACCGAGTACCGTACCTTGTGGTAATCCGTATCCAATGGTATGTTCAGACGATAAATCATTTACTACCTTAACTATAAATGTTCTATTATTCAAAAAGCTCTGAATAATTTTTATGATTTCTTTCGGAAAGTTAAACTGAATTAGTTTGTATATCAAAGCTTTATGCCAAACCGTATCAAAAGCTTTTTCAACATCTAAAAGTATTAATCCAGTTGACTCTTTAGATTGAAATTTATTTTTGACATGTTTTTTTATCCTCGCGATTTGATGATAAGTATTGTAAGAACGTCGGAATCCAAACTGAAAATCGGGTAGAATATTATTCGTAGCTAAATGAATTTCAATTCTTTCCTTTATTACTTTTTCTAAAAGTTTACCGATGCTGCTTAGTAAGCTTATAGGTCTATAGCTGTTGGGGTCGTTTTTCGATTTACCAGGTTTAGCAATTGGGATTACGAGTGCTGTCTTCCAGCAAACTGGGAAATAGGAGAGTTTAAGACAAGCGTTTAAAATAATAGTTAAATATCTTAAGCCCATTGGGGGGAGGGCTTTAAATAACACGTTGTTTATGCCATCTAAACCAGGACTTTTTCTATTCTTGAGGTTTTTAATCAATTGTTTTACCTTTACTTCATCTATTGTGTAGGAGTCAGTTAGTTCAGTGTTTGACTGAGAGAAGCTTGTGACAGTGTTAGAGACCTCAGTTGAAGTAGATGAATCGCTCAAGTTTTCGTTAATAATATGATTTAAGGCAAATTTGTTTGCAAGAAGGTTGGCTTTATCTATTGGAGCAATATGGAGCTTATTTTGTTCAATCAGCGGTGGGATACTTACTCCTCTCTTTTTGATAATTTTTGAAATTTTCCAACAAGGTTTACTTCCTTTGTCGAATGAAGAAAGAAGGTTGTTCCAACGATTGTTGTTGAAGTTATTCATTTCTTCAGCAATAGCAGTGTTGAGATATTTTGTACTATGTCGAAAGCAATCGTAACGATAGCGAATCCATTTTCTCCTTTCAGAGTTTCTCAATCGTATTAACAGTAATATATTACTAGGTAGAGGAACGGAACGACTACTATTCGTTCGAATCTTAGGAACAGAAAAATCTACAGCTCTCTTTAATAAGGTGTTAAAATTAGTACACAACGTTTCAATTTGGTCTGTATTGTTGATTGGGGTGGAATTACGGATCACTTTTGACTACGACAATGCGAGCTTTCACACAACTGCTCGAACAACTGCATTTTTGAGCACTCAAAACATCGACTGACTTGGCACCGAATGACTTCTTTTTATTCCCGTACATAAAAAATAAAATGAGAGGTCAACATTATTCGACACCTAAAGAAGCGGTTGATGCGTTCAGAATGCATGTTTTAGAGATACTTCAATTAGAGTGGCAACAGTTATTCGATAATTGGTTCAAACGCATGCAAAAGTGTATAGATCTGAATGGGGAATATTTTGAAAAACAATAAAGCTATTTTTGATGATTGATATTTGCTTTTGTTCTCTAATCCCGAAATATAAAAGGCAACCCTCGTACATGTTTGATTTGTTTCTATTTTAATTTCATAAGAGAAGACCCTCTAATTGGTTGTCTTCCCACCTACGAGACTGTCTGCTGATCTGTTCAATTTAAACTTATCAGAAGTAAGAATAGTGCCAACCTTCTCTTTACAGAGCTCAGTGAGAAAGTGAATGAAGCCCTTTCAGCGCTTGCGAAACTCGCTTGCTTGTGTCATTTCTGCGACACTATGTCTTTCAACAGAAAAAATTAGTCCCTTCGCAACGCTCATCCATTCTCGTGTGGAAGAGTCTATTTTAAGCCCTGTCTGTAATTCTTTGGGATCCAAATTAGTCGCCTATTATCTCCGCAGTCCCTCATCAGATATTTGGATAGATTTCGTGATTAATTCAATCATCCCCCGATAGCTTTACTGAAACAGCGAAAGAAACAACAAATGCGCTAAGTAATTAAGAAATGAAATTAGTTTGTAAACAAAGAACCAAATCACCTTATCCCATAACTCAATGAACAAATAAAACAGACATCGTATTTTTTATCTCTTTCAGCTGACACATTCGCCCCCGCAGAAGCCCACTAGCAGCTTAACATGGTCAACACTGTAAGCATCACTCACACCTTCGGTGTGAGAGCATCAGCTATCCAACAAAGCATTACCCATCGCACAAGATACTAAGTCAGCCAAGAAGCCCGCTAAAAATAGAAAATCAAAGTGAAACAACCAAACAGCAAAATTAGATTGAAAGAAAACAAACACCAACCGGGGGTATCACCCCAAGTGAAGCGATAACGTGAAGACACACAAAAAGCCAACAAAAAAGCAACAACACCACCATGCTGATTAGCAATCAGACCGCCATGTTCCTCGAGATGTTCGCCGGCGACGATACACCTCGGGAGGAGCTGCTGAAGAGCGACTGGTTCCAAAACAATGTCAGCCAATTGTTTAATATCTCAGTGAGAAATTTCACCGGACTGCTGCCCTATCTGCCGGAGGACAACGACGAGGGTGAGCGCGACTCTGTCGCCCTGCTCTCGGGAATCACCGTGTGCTACGTGCTGATATTTGTCGCCGGCATTCTGGGCAACTTGATTACTTGCATTGTGATTAATAGGAATAAGTTTATGCACACAGCGACGAATTTTTATTTATTCAACTTAGCCGTATCGGATTTAATACTTCTGCTGTCGGGTGAGTCTTTGAATTTTGGTTTATGATACAGGTGGGTTTTTCGAAGGGGAACAGTTGCTGTGGGACGATGGCGGAGTTGATGATTGAAGTGAAGTGGTGTCCCAATGGTGTCTGATCTGTGGCATCTTAAAATAGCTCCACTGTCAGCAACTGAACGCAAGGAAGCATTGCAAGAGATTTGATAACAGTCTGTGCGGGAGGAAAAATCAAACTTCGCATAGGGACCTTTTCTAAGACACCAAAGTACCCGAATGCCCGAAATGCTCAAAAGTGAGGGATGAGAGGTACGTCGAGCTGCCGTTTAGCCTTCATTTGGTTGCCACAGACTTTAGAGCAGCCGCGAAATTTTGTGATTGCCACTTTCTCTGAACAGAACAGTAGCGCGCACAGCACGAGTAGTTGATGAGCAAGCTAGGCCCTGGTCGCCCTCTGGACTGTAGCGCCAACAATTATTATTATTACTTTCTCTGAAAAAAAGTTTCATTTTGTTGTCAACCTTATGCTTGATGGACACTATTCCAGTTAGAGGTCTTTGGCACGTCAGGGCTTTTCGGAAACCTCGCCCGAGCATGGAAGCCGTGACCGTGTTTCCATTCTGAAATAAGTATGATCAGTGAATCCACAGTCCACATCTAAGATGTTTACCTCTTTGTGCCACACGTTAACAAAAATTACTGAAACTGCCCGTTGTACTGATTATTATTTTATTATTATTGGATGGCGCGACAGTTCACAGAGAAACCAGGGCCTGGCTTGCTCATCAACTACTTGTTCTACTGTTCTTTCACGAGTAGAAGGGACCTACAGTTTATTGCCGACTCGTAATAGCAATGTTTGAGACGATTTTTCTTAGACAGTAATTACTCTTTGAGTGTTGTTAGCAGCTCGAAAGTTGTGGCGCCGTGGAAAATTAGCCGGAAATCGAACATGGCCAAGCAAACCTGGCCAAAAAATCATGTTTGACGATCACCTCTCAGGCATTCTTAGCTATCATGTCTCTACTCACACTATATTTTCATATTCTGCTAACATCCGCAGTAGGGTATTAGTGGAGGCTGTCAGAATAAAATAGAAGAGGGCCTGCTAACGTCTTAATGTTATTTAATTCAACGCGAGTGGCTTCTCTAACTTCGATGGCCTTCTCCGAAATCAATGACCGAATGAATTTCACCCCACAAAAGTAAATACTCGTCACCACCAGCGGCATATATGAAGAATTGTCGTTCTTTTTTCTTTAAAGACAAGCCTACACACGAAATTTAAAAAAATAAAGGCAGAATATGCAGAATTTAAAACTTCAAAAACTTTCATTAAAAAATGTATGTATTTTAAGGTCGCAAGCCAACAGTAAACAAATTATCAAGAGCTCTTCGTAGTAACCCAGAAAATAGCGTTAAGTTCGATACAGGTCCGTCATTTGATTTGCGAAATGGTTCCACTGATTGTCAATGAAGACCTTCGCTGCCAAAACGTCACATCAGAATAAGAAAAGATTAATGTCGTCATTTTTATGGTTTCGTTCAAAATCTTCGAAAATTATCATTAAATCAATGTGTCAGCCTCTCCGGACTCTTCATACCTATCTAATAGCCTTGAAAGGCAATTTGTACGCAAATTTAAAACTGTGTGCACACTGTTTTTAAAGCATTCCGGTGTTCTGGGGATTCTACGACAATAAAACTTTCGTCTCTCGAAGTACATCAAATAGTCACTCAATCTTAGATTTCCCCCTACAATTCAAAGTTCCAAACCAATTTGTTTACCACCGGTGAAAGCAAGTGGTACTCGGAAGAAGCCAAGTCTGGTGAATAAGGCAGTGGGGGTACATACTCCCAATCAAGTGCTGTGGTTCTATTATGAACTAATTTTAATTTCAATATGGGGCAAAATTTTACTACCATTTCGAAAAATAAACACAAGTTCTTTCTCATGCATCCATTTGGTTTCATTGAATTTGTTCATATTTCTTGACACTGTCTCAAATGCGGAATTTATTTGTCCCTTTTGGTTCTAACTGAAGTGACATATTAGTCCGATACTGTTTGGAATTCGAAGCTTCCAAAATTTTTTGTGTTTCTGCACGTAATTCACTTTCCATATTTGAATGCTCTCTTGCATATTGCGTTTCATCATGTTTTCCATATACTTCGACAAGAATTTGAAATGAAATGTTTTCCAAAAGTCGTTAATTTTAGGTACAAAAATCGATAGAATATACTCATATGTTACACTTTTTATTATATTTATTTTGACGCTCACAGCACACAGCACACACTTGGTACCGAGGATAAAGAATGTTAACAATGAGTCTGCAGTATTAAATAAATTACAAATAATTGCGGGAAAGTTTTTGGAACGTAAGATCCTCTGTATCGCCTTGCGACTATTTGCTCAACTCAATTTTTAGTAAATTGTAACTTTAATACATCCCAGTTAAATTACTTATGTACTGAGCAATCGTCCGCAAAGTATTCATTTATAGGAACATACAAAAACATCTAAATGTGAATATAAATCTAAGCATTGTTTTCTCGTTTTCTTGTTTTTAACTTGTAGGGTGATCCAATGTGTTCCTATGTGGCAGTTTCATCCGGTTTATCAGAAAGTTAAGATTCTGGTAGTCAAAAACACTTGCTAAGTTTAACAGAGTCTTCTTTCCCCGCCAATTATTCCAAACTTCTGTAGAACCTTCGCTAATCTTTTGACATTAAATTGTACTTTAATGTCAATGAATTTATACCTTTTCAGCATTCAAAAAATATTGTATTTTTTATTTACAAAATTTTCCACGTACTGCTTTGTGCATTAATTATTAAACTTCTTAAACTACAATCCGTGGTGTTTGAGTGCTCAATTCATACAAAAAGACTCATCAAAAATTGAAGCAAAAACCCTCTTACACTCTCATAACACTTACTTGGCGGAACAAATTATTTCGGCTCGTTTTCCAAAGATGGAGCCACCTGTAATTTATGCCAGAGCTTTGTTGTGATTACCTGCTTCATTGGAAAGGTGTGACATTAGGGAGTGATAATATGTGCGCATCAGCGTCTGTTTTAGAAAACAACAATGTTTTTTGCCTCTTCGAAAATGTCCCGAGTTGTCTTAAATAAACAGCATTTGCGGGAAGTTTTAATTTGCCTTGAAAACAATATCAACTGAAACCCATTGAATGACTATAGAAGGTAATGATCAATTTGCACCTAGCGGTTATTCAGACAGAGAGTGGTTTCGACCCACCAGACCGTCGTCGGAGACAATGACCGTTTGACCACCCCAAAAAGTTTGAAGATGAAGAGGTGATAGCTTCAATGCAACAAAGTGAACTTGTGGAGTCATTGAAAGTGGCACAGTATCGTAACAGCTAAAGCTTTGAATTAACTAAAAGCAAGGAAATAGGGTGCTGTTTGAGTTAAAACCGATACATGTTGGAATGCCATTTTTCACCCCTGAATTGCTTCTGATCCATCAAAAGTTACAGCAAGGGATTTTCGCACCGGATCGTGACTGAAGGTGAAGAGTGAATATAATAATTGTTGGCGCGAGATCCCACAGGTGGACGAGGGCCTAGCTTGCTCATCAACTACTCATGTTGTGCGCGCGACTGTTCTCTGACGATTAGAAGGGACCTACAGTTTTTTGCCGACTCCAAACGGCGAAGTTTAAGAAGCTTTCTTAGACAGCTAATACTCTTCGAGTGTTGTCAGCACCTCGAAAGAGGTGGTGCCGTGGAAATTCGACTTGTTCAGGCGGGAATCGAACCTAGACCCTTGGGCATGTGAACGTCGCACTCTACTCACTACACCACGGCGGCTATAGACTGGATATACTCGTACTAAAAGAACACAGCCTTGTGATTCCGTTCCCTCATCGTCTTTCTCCCCCAACATCAATGCATTTGTTACATCTTGAGATAAGCTTTTTTAAATCCTCAAAAAAAAATGGCTAAATATCCATTTACTGCCGACTTGAGTTCTTCATTATACGAAAATCTTTTTCCACGAAGACAATTTTTCAAATTCGGAAACAGGAAATAATCACTAGGGGCAAGGTTTGAACTATAGGGTTGGTGTTGGATTTTTTAAAAACCACAATCTCGAGCAGTAGCCTTGGAATCTCGCGCCGTCTGAACAGGAGCGTTTTCATGAAGAAGCAGCACACCCGCTGCGAGTTTACTCCGACTTTTCTTTTTAATTTCCCCCGCAAATTATGCAAAGTGTAAGCGTGAGATGTGACGTTTATGGTTTCGCGGTTTTTTGTACTCGATGAGCAAGATTCCCTTTGAGTCCCTTGAAACTGTGGCCATGAGCTTCCCGCCATACGGAGTGACTTTGATCTTCTTCGGAGGGTCTGTTCCTTTTTTATGCCACGGCATGGACTCCTGTTTGCTTTCAGGGTCACAGTGGTGATCCCATGTTTCGTTCCTAGTAACAATTCGATCCATTACACCGTCCGCGCTCTAACTACACATCCCCAAAATCTCTCTATGGCTTGCGATTCTCACTTTTTTCTGAGGCGCTGTGAGCATTCGTGGCACCCACCTTCCACTGACCTTTAAAAGGTTAAGATGGTCATAAAGAATGGTGTGAATAGTACCAAATGAAAGATAGGTAATCTCTGCCATCATTTTCACCTTTATTCTGGCATCCTCAAGAACAAGTGTGAGCGCCTGAGCGGTGGTCATCATCAATGCTCTCTTTGCCTCTCTTGAACTCACTTGACCACTTTATGTATTAAACCCCCCCTCCTCGTACTATGCCAAGCAAAACCTAGACACGTTATCGGCTACAACCAACGCATTTTAGCAACTCACTCCGTACAGTACGATCAAAATCGCTCGGCTCCTCGTTGCTGTAGCTGTCAAAAATTACTTAAAAATGTTGAAATGTCAAATCTTACTTCACCCACCTTTAGACCTTTCTCCTACCTACTTCTGGCTTTTTAAAGAATGTACAACGATTTCGGTCGGTGGTCGCCGTGGCGTAGTGCGTAGAGTGCGACGCTCACACGCCGAAGGGTCGAGGTTAGACTCCCAGCTCAGCACCAATTTTTCGAATTTTTCACGTCAACACATCTTTCGAGCTGCTGACAACACTCAAAGAGTAATAACTGTCTAAGAAAGCTTCTCAAATCTCGCCGTTCGGAGTCGGCAAAAAACTGCAGGTCCCTTCTACTCGTGAGAGAACAGTAGCGCGCACAACACGAGTAGTTGATGAGCAAGCTAGGCCCTGGTCCCCCTTTGGACTGTAGCGCCAACAATTATTATTATTACAACAATTTCCAGTGTCAGCGGCTTGGATCTTTTGAAGGAATCGAAATATGATCAAAGAAATTACTCTTTTTTTTCAATTTTGGGAGAGATTGGAAATATTAATTGCTTCCGACGGACAAATCTTTGAGGTCTCAATTTTTTGTTTTCTTATTTTTTAATAGAAAATGGAAACGGGCACAAATGCGCTTTCCCGTGAGCCAAAATTGGCGAAATAAGACAGACTCTGAAACCATACCAGATACTAACGCATTCAACATCCCACTTAAAATTTTCCATTCAACACCAAATCGCAGTAGCCGGAGACAATAAACGTCTCCAATCACACTGTAACCCGATCCAGTCGTAAACCTACGAGAGTCAAATCCCATCGCTGTGTAATAAATTTCACACCACTCCACTTGATAATCACTGGACCTGCCACTTGCCATCTTAAACCTAAATGTTTGTCTGCTGCCACTCTCACACATCCGTGCTCATTATTCAATAATAAAAAGTCAAATTCCAAGGTCTATTATCTCTTGCGGACGCTGCACAACAGTCTGCTGGCGGTGATAAAACAACAACCTGCCCAACTGAACCTGTTTGAAATCGACGGTTTTACGACTCACCCAACATACTCGTAAGCTTTCACACAGCGACTGTCACCAGTCTGTGGATGGAAAATTTTTGGGTCAACACCGATTGCTTCGCAGCCAAAGTCAATATTTGCATACCCACTTATTTGGCCAAAAATAGATCCGTATCACAGATGCGTGCTCTTTCCTCCCAAGTCCAGGCGTCCTTCTTCAAGGCCGTTTACGTCCTCAGCGGACGGGAAAAAATAGAGTTCCGTAAATAACCCGTCACCGCAAGTGCCAGAATTTAACGCCATCAATATCAATATGTTAATGTTCATCAAGATAGCGTTTAATTAACTTTTTGCGGAAAAATTGAAACGTGCCGCAGGATAGGATTATTGAGAGCATTGAGAACATTGAGAGCATATCAATTTGCCTTAAACACGTCGGACTGGCCGCAGGAGGAGCGAGTACCATTAAAGGTTTACTGCCCGCCACAGAAACATGCGTTCCCCGTGCAGGAGCGGAGATTATTTCGTAGATTCAATTTGCGATCGGATAATTTTCATCCACAATCAAAGCGCATCGCGTCGAGCAGGGTTTTAAAATCATTAATTGCACAATGAGAACAAATTGGCTGCGATGCAAGGTTTTAAGTGAACGGGTTGCTGCCTGCTGATGGGGGAAATACTGATGAACGGAAATGAAGTGTTTAAGTGGCGGGAGACTGAAATAAATGCGTGTGCTAGCACACGCGGTTTTCACTGCTGTTGAGAGAGTGAGTGGGACTCTTGGTCTTGAATTGCAGTGCGTGAATGGCCAGATGATGTGACTGGATCTATGAATCACTTAATTCAAAATCGTATTCGTAATGCCATTTTTACTGTCAATGGAGTCTATTGATGGAACCAAAGACCATTTTGGCAGGATTGCGGCTACCAAACCCAGGTACTAATGGTACCTGAAGGCTAATGACGGCTTGCACAGAGACTATATTCTGGTGGCACGGGAGATTATAAGCTCAGGAGGATTCCAGCTTGAGCGTGCGGAGGGCTCCCTTGTGGGAAAATCGTGGTGGTTTTGATTTGAAATCAATGTCTTTCTTAGTCTCCTGCGCTAACTGGTCTAGTTATAATAAGCCCAGAAATAGGTCAGGCGGTAAGAGGACTTCTCCTGCTCAGTGTGAAGTTGCATTCCTAACAGTGTGCTGCAGCCCAGAAAGCGGCAGAGGTTTAAGAAAGGTCTCGCTAGGAACGAATGCGCGGTGATTGTCTCTAAAGCATTATCTCGTTTAGTAATAGAGTAACTAAGGCGTCTAGGCCTGCGTTATCAACGATTATTGGGAAAATTGAACACGAGATTTAAGCCGTTAAGGCAGGTCAAACCAAATCCCACATCTGTACGTCGCTGGGGAGATGATCAGACTAGCTAGCCAGCAAACTTCTTGGTGATGTAAATAGGAAATGAGTGATACTGTTGAAATTTCTGAATTGAACACTTTGCTTTTTGGTGACTCAAGGAAGACTTGCAAAAGTACCACACCATCCCCGCGAACGAAAGGCGTGAAACTGAAAATTGTTCACACAAAGTTGCAACTTAAATGTCAAAATAACCACTTTTTTTGTTGGAGGTTGGACTATACTGCACTGGAGCGCTTAGACTCAACTGCTGGTCCATTATACTACCAGGCAGCAACCATAATTTAATTTAATTTTTTTGGCTTTTTCGAAGAAAAACGAAGAGGCGCTTGTGTTATATAGAATTTAAGATTTCGGTTTCCACCACATCAGCGCTAAATAGCCGCCACCTGACACGAGCGAAAGCAGGACACTGACAGAGAAAGTGCTCTGAAGTGTCTTCACCTTCTCCACAGGCGTCACAAAGTGTTACATCACTAAGCCCAAGCCGACTTAGGTGCATTGCTAAGGTGAAGTTGATACGGCGACAAGTCGTCTGCACTCGTTTCTGTCTAGAGATAGCACAAAAGCTGCGGATTTCTTGCTTATGTTTGGGAACATACTCTTGGTCATCCTGCATCCTGGAGAGTCACGTCATCTGTGATTGTGTTGTGGGGAGACGCAACCATCGATGGAGGCCCTGACCAAGGACGCGGGTAGTCCCAAGGTGGGTTCGGGCCCTACGAATGCCTCTGCTGAACTTAGCCTAGCCAGTTTATCGGCAATCTCGTTTCTCCAGCTCCCGTGATGTCCCTGGCCCCAAACAAGCGAATTCAACCTGCCGACCAAATTAAGGGAAGACTTGCATTTTTAAACTACCTTCGAAGTGGTTAAAGGGTTGAGTAAGGCCTTGAGCACAGCTCGGCTGTCGCTGCAGACACAGATACTTCTTCTTCCTTCCATCTATTCTTCACAATATAGTTGGTGGCCGTTAGGATCGCTAAGGCTTCTACCCGGAAGACCGACATGTAATTACCTAAGGTGGCGTGAAGTCTAATGTTTTCGTTTTCCACAAAGGCCCCAGCTCCAAGACCCTCCGTGGTCTTAGAGTCGTCCGTGAAAATCCACTTCATTCCTTTCCCGGTTCAGTTTCTGGCCAGAGCCAATCGAGGACACAGGTAAAGTCGACTTCGTATTAGCGTCGCAACTGTATTATTGGTCACCTCGCATCAGACGGCCTGTCCATGAGAGTAGTATCATAAAAGGTGCGGTATGCGAGGTCATCAAAGCTCCACTGCGAGTGGAACCAGAGACCATTACATTATAATCGAGAGATGGCCTTGAGCGTACATCCCATGATGTGGAGGTCAAGGGGAAATTGATCAGTGCATTAAGAGCAGGCGTGCTGGGGAAGGTCCCTGTGCAGCTGACACATACTGTTCTTTGAAGCTTGGTCAAGCAGCAGCACCGTATTTGCACGTAAGATTTTTCCAATAGTGGCCGTTATGGCGTAGTCGGTAGAGTGCGACGCTCATACGCCGAAGGGTCTAGGTCTGATTCCCAACTGAGCACCTCGAGTTTTTCAAGGCACCACCTCTTTCTAACTTCTGACAACACTCTAACTGTCTAAGAAAGCTTCTCAAACTTCGCCGTTTAGAGTCGGCAAAAAACTGTTGGGCCCTTTTAATCGTAAGAGAGCGCTAGCGCGCACAACACGAGTAGTTGATGAGCAACTTAGGCCCTAGTCCCCCTGTGGCAGTAGTGCCAACAATTATTATAATTGTTATTCTTACTTGGTCTCTATACGATTTGTAAAATAGAATTAATCATGTGTAACAACATAAATGTTATAAAATAAGCTAATCGATCTATCAGTCTATAAATTTCAGTGGTATAGTTAACTATATTCAACAAACACTGTTAGTTGCAATTTTGAAAGTTGAGAGTTCCCTCCACTTTTCTGTGATTGAAGATAAAGTTTGCTTAGAGAACACTTGCGGCGGTCCTCTTCGTATTCAACACAATTTTAGATAAAAATAGATAAAGAAATCGAGAACATTGCAGTGGGAAGTTTAAATAACCATTTAAAGCGAAACAGGAGCGTTGTCATAAAGAAGCAACACACCCGCTGCGAGTACCCGTCTTTTCTTTTTAATTTCCTCCCGAAAATTATGGAAAGTGGAAGCGTAGGATATGGCATTGATGGTTGCACCTTTTTTTGTACTCAATGAGTACAAGATTCCCTTTGAGTCCCAAAATCTGTTGCCATGCGCTTCCCGGCAGACGGAGTGACTTTGATCTTCTTCGGTGGGGAGGGGGGGTCTGTTCCTTTTTTATGCCACTGCATGGACTCTTGTTTACTTTCAGGGTCATAGTGGTGACCCCATGTTTCGTCCCCAGTAACAATTCGATCCAATACACCGTCCGCGTTCTCACTACACATCTCCAAAGACTCTCTACAGCATGCGATTCTCACATATTTTCTGAGGCGCTGTGGGCATTTGTGGCACCCACCTTCCACTGACCTTTAAAAGGTTAAGATGGTCATGAAGGATGGTGTGAATGGTACCAGTTGAAAGCTTGGTAATCTCTGCCATCATTTTCACCTTTATTCTGGCATCCTCAAGAACATGTTGTTCGACTTCTTTGATCCTTTCTAACGTACAAATAGTAGCCGAGGCGCCGGAGCGGGGAACGTTTTCAATGCTCTCCCTGCCTCTCTTGAACTCACATGACCACTTTTGCACAGTTGATAATGAAGGTGCGGAACTCTGGTAAACAGCAACCATCTCTTCATGAATAGTTGTTTGACTTTTTTCCTTGCTTAGCGAGAGAGTTAATTACACCGCATACTCTATTTTCACCATCATCGTCTCAGTTGCCATTATGATTCTGTTTAACGCGAATAAATAATCACTGTTATATGAAATTTAACATGAATGCACTAAAATAATAATATTACTTGACAAATAAGTCAATTTATATATATAAAGCCACAGCTTCACCCCGATACCGAGAATATATTCAACCTCGTATATCCTCCTCCCTCGTATAGCAAGATATTGTGAAATTGCCTGAATTGTTCGTACTTCTAGCAGCTTAGTAAAGTCTTCCGATCACAAACCGTAGCTTATTTCCAGTCTTTCTTAGCATTTTCCAATTTACCAGCTCTAAGAAGGGAAGCAGACCCCATTCGACATTTCATCTTTTCGTCGAGAAGCATCGAGCAGCCACACACTGTAAACAAAGTCTCAGACACACTTCAGCAAGCCCAAATTTTCATATTTCGACTGGTACAAATTCTTACTAAGATGGATAATGGAAGATTGAACTACACATTACAGATCAGAAACAGCCACAGCCATAGGAAGAAATCTCAAAACAGTTGTCACGACTTGCAACTGAGCAAGGATTTCTATGAAACTACCTTCCCGAATGTCTGGTTTAAGAACACATGCCACATCCCTTGCTCGTTTTAGTTGTCCACCGAATCAACATAATTAAAATAATAATTGTTTGACGCGACAGTCGCGACATCAACTACTCGTATTGTGCGCGCTAATGTTCTCTCACGAGTAGAAGAGACCTACAGTTTTTTGCCGACTCTGAAATTTGAGACGCTTCATAGACAGTTAGTGTTGTCAGCAGTTTGACAGAGGTGGTGCTGTAAAAATTCAAAAAATTCGTGTTAAGCTGGAAATCGAATCGGCGTGTGAGCGTCGCACTCTACCCACCACACTACGGCGGCCACCGAATCAACATAGCTTCTGGAATTCTTAGCCTTAAAGCCACAGGAATAACGTCTTGTAGTCATTTTTCAGCTCCGAATCCCGTCAAATGAGGGATCACCTACAAATCTGGTCACTTTTCAAGGACACGTCTCCCTGGGATATACCGTCGCGAAACCTACAAATTCCCACTCAGCTTTGTTTAATGCTTGTAAAGGTTTCGTAGCTCGACCCCGAATCGCCTCAATGCTCACAAACTTCTCAAACTTTTCGCTTCTTCCCCCAGTAACACATACAACCCCAGGAGATGTCACTCCCGTCCTGTGAAAGGCGAAAAAGTCCCTTTACCCATTATTCAACTCAGTTTTCATTAAATAACCAGAACCTTAAAGTTTAGTCACACGCGCCGTGTATTCCTTTTGGAGTGGCATCCATTCTCTTCAACAAAGGCGTGCTGCCAAGGTATGCAGACGTTCCTGTCTTACAACTTGTCGTTCGAATTTCATGGCAGCATCATCACGTCCTTGTATCGTACACCCTGATTAAACATTCTTCAGATTTCTTTCTCTACGACAATGGCACTCAATCGCATGAGAGAATTGAAAAGGCTTCGCGTTTCCTTCCGCCCCTTTCTCTCTCCTTCATATAAACAAGGGGAAAACATGGCAAATCACGAGTGACTAAATTAGAAAACTTTTGCAAATGTCGGAAATTCACTGCAGACTCGACAAGGCAGGTCGGAAGTCGTCAAAATATTTTGAATGACATTAAATTACCCCCTTGCCATTGTGTGCTGTATTTTCGCGGATCATTTGTGGTGCAAAATCCACTTCAATTCATCGATGATTGGAAGTGACATGAGCTCTGCCCGCCCTCACCCTACGTCGATAGGTAACAATGACCCAAGAAGTCGCACTTGCCTCGACTATTGGCACTTCCAATTGGGAGGCTTTAAAGTCGCTGGTGGGCGTTGGCAGGAGTTGGAGATGTTGAATTGGGAAAGCCTCCCTTAAACGTCTTCCCTTGAGGACGAGATTTTATTGCTGACATTTTTGGATTTTCAATTCGTGTCACTTGTGCTGGCAGCCTTATGACAAGTTCTCCGCGTGGGCTTATGCGATATAAATGCGAAATAAATTTGCATCTCTGAGATGTGTACGGCCGCTTATGCTTATCATCTAGATATGAGTGGGATGCGGGCAGGCAATGTACGTCTCTGAAAGGGTTCTTTCTTCTCCTCGAATCGGGTTGGATGACTTTCAATTAGATTTCGAGGAGTTCGCTTTGGAAGTTCCTCCATCCGTTGAAGGCGCATTCCTTTGCCGTCTGACAATGTAATGACTCTAATGCGAGTGAGCCCACCGGTATTGTTCTGCAGAAGTGTGGAGCTTATGCGATGTGAGTCCTTTATTCTTTCATCATCATCACAAGTGTGTTTACGCCCAATCCAATTTCTTTTGACTTCGGCTGACGGATACAGGCGTGCTCGTGTGCGCTGTGATTTCAACCCACTCTAGTTCCCTTCAGAATTTGATTGTTGTGTGATTTCTTTAAAAGAGCCTCTGAAATCTGTTCAGAGGGAGAGAGTCGTTTTCAAGGTTCGACTGAGGAGTATATCGCGTCTGAGTCAGATAAAGTAGACCGAAACCCATTGTTCAAGGCCACAGATCGACACTTGACCGCATGGCCATGTCGCCAAGCAGCCACATAAACCACTGTAGGACCACCTGCTCGATCCATGAGGCAACTAAAATTTGGCTCAGAGCCACTCAAATTTTATGAACCCGTCTGCTGCACAGCCTTGACTGCTGCTGCACACAAAAACAGCCGCCGTCCAGTCTTTGTCTAAACTTCACTCCTCTCCGCACATTTTTATTTAACAATATATTAATTCAACGACAGCAACATGCCTTTGTTATGTGTGCGCTCCGCACTCCTCCGGCCCATCCCACCCGAGGCTGTTTAACATCCCCGAGCAAAATTAGTGCTTTTATTAGCATCATTCAGAGGACTGCTGCTATGATTAGGGTTTTCTGTTTGGCATTTATGCTTTACGCCGGCCAACGCACACAGCTGACACTAGACGCATATGTCATTCCTGCAGACCAAGAGGGCCGGCATCGGCAGGGAATTGTGTCGAAAGAGGGTGGGTGCCGCATGGTTCAGTGAAGCGAGTTAGCGAATTTAAATGCAAAGTGGCCAACACAGAATGGATGTTCCAAAGGCAAGGTCAATGTGAATTGAATTTCAGTTTGACTGTCGATTTCAATTACGAGCTCATGTGAAAACGCTGATTTCAAAATTCTATTGCTCCGAGTGCACGACGCGTGATGAATTTTTTGCCGCTAGAAATACTGCAGCAACTATCAAATATTTGACGCGCTGCCATGTCATTGCGGAGCATGAGGATGGGAAGTGGGCTTTTGTGTACCTCATTCTTTCAAGCGAATGCGATGGCGATGATGTATTTATGATATTCGTGTTGCTATGCCTCGGGATGTTGACAGAGTAAGGGTATTGCAATCCTTTGGTTGTAATGATTTGCCAGTTTTTCAAATCAATTCCAATTATATTCGCGTTTTAATTATTCAGTTATCAGAGAATAGCGAAGGCATGTCTGTTCATGTGGAGTTAAACGTGCTTCAAAAAAAGGTATCTGAATGCAGGAAAATTGCAAGTTTTGCTCACACACTAATGGTTTCGTTTCTTTTTTCATCAACATTTGCAGAGGTAAAATAAAGTGCTATCAATTGTTAGGAAAGTATCAATTTGCTATGCAACAAAATCAAAAAAGAATTAACTGTATTATACTGTTTTGCACATAATAACAAAATGTAAGGTAGACACATATTAATGCCCGCGAAAACAAATGGCCATTGTTGTAGTGAAGGCTGTCCGCTATCATTTGACATTTTGGACATCGTCCTTGGCAAGATCACGTAACACTAATAAATTAACAACTGATGCACGATTTTTATTTTTTTTTTATTTTTAATCGACGATCTCTTGAAGACATAATCCGTACAAAAAGGTGTCTTAACAAGAGCGCACCTCTTAAATTGTTAATAATTTAAAAAAAAAATAATGAATTCTTTGTTATATCGTAAAGTAGACAGGATAAGGTTATGGACTAACACATCGGCCAGATGGCCGCCGCGGCTTTGCTGGTACATAAGCGATCTTTTATGAAATTTGACCGTTTTGCATAAATCCTGCGGTATTTCATTAATGCAGCGTCCAATTTCCTCTTTTAAGGCTTGAGCCGTCATCGGCTTATTCGCATAAGCCATCGACCTCAAAAACCTTCAAAGAAAAAAGTCCAATGGTGTTAAATCGCACGATCTAGGCGGCCGATTCTGGACTCTAAAGCGCGAAACACCACGACCGGGAAATGACTGATGCAGCAATTGAAATCTTTCTCTGGCTGTATGAGATGTGGCGCCAGCTTCTTGAAACCACACCCCCTCGATATTCATTTCTTCAATTGTAGGCACGAAAAAATTTGTTATCATTTCACGATACCGAACATCATTGACTGCTTACGCTTGAAGTGACTCAGTTTCATAAAAAAAGGTCCAATGATATTTCCAGCCCACAATCCACACCACACAGTGCCACGTTGAGGGTGAATCACTCGAGGATTTTCCACGACCCAAATGCGACAATTTTGTGACCGCCCTGGCGTAGTGGGTAGAGTGCGACGCTCACACGCCGAAAGATCTAGTTTCGTTTCCCGGCTGAACACCTCAAATTTCCACGAGACCACCTCTTTCGAGCTGTTGACAACACTCAAAGAGTAAAAACTGTCTAAGAAAGCTTCTCAAAAAAAAAAAAAACTGTAGGTCTCTTCTACTCGTAAGAGAACATTAGCGCGCACAACACAAGTAGTTGATGAACAAGCGTTGTCCCAATGGCTCAGACAATGTCTTGAATTCAAAGACTTTCAGGGGTGGTGCAGTGATGTCCATACGCTCTACATGGCCTAGCCATCAAGCGCTGTATCCGAAGACGCTTGACCAGGCGCATATCGCTGTACAGCCCACAGAATTCATCATTAAATCTTCTCCTCCAGATGCCATCAACGCAAACAGGTCCAAAAATCGCACGCACTTTTCTCTCGAAAAGACTAAGGGCTTGCTCATCCGCCTTTGGTAACGTCTAGGTTTTCGCACCGTAGATAAGTACTGGGATGTTCAAGCTGTTATCTAAAGCAAGCTTTGTCCTTCGAGAGAGGGCTCTACTAGTCAATTGCTTCTTGAGCCCAAAGAAACAGTGGCAAGAGTGATTCTGCGTTTGATTTCGAACTAATGTTGTTGTCCCTGTTTACCGCGGAGCCGAGGTAGACAAAGTCCTTGACTACCTCGAAGTTTTTGATCTCTAATGTATTGCTCTGTCTGAGAGGTCGATGTTGTGTCCTTCCTTGATGACAGCATGTATTTAGTTTTTCCCTCATTTACAGTCAAACCCATTTTACCCTCTTCCGCTTCAATACCAGTAAACGCCTCATTGACGGTTCGCTGTGTTCATCCAATCACGTCAATGTCATCAGCGTAAGCTGACAATTGAACTGGCTTCTGGAAGATCGTACCTCTGGTGTTGACTTGCGAGTTACGCACGATCTTCTCGAGGATGATGTTTAAGAAGTCACAAGACAGTGCCTCGACTTGGCTTTTTTGATATTGAAGGTCTCGGTGAGTTCGTTACCGATCTTGACGGAGCAGCGAGAGTTCTCCGTCATTATACTACACAATTTTATGAGTTTGGAAGGACTGCCAAACTAGACATGGCGCTGTATAGCTCTATGCACACTGTCATATAATAATAATTGGCGCTACAGTCCACAGGAAGACCAGGGCCTTGCTTGCTCATCAACTACTTTTGTTGTGAGCGCTTCTGTTCTCTCACGAGTAGGAGGGACCTACAGTTTTTTGAAGACTCCGAACGGCGAAGTTTGAGAAGCAGTTCAGCAGACAGTTATTACTCTTTGACTTGAATCGATAGTACGGTTCATATTTTTTAGTGTTTGGAGATTATTTTCATGCAAATGTTGACCTTGACTGCGCCTCAGATGGTCCATCCGCTTAGTCCAATTTTGGCATACTGTTTCTAACATTTCGGCCGGTATGTCACGAATAACTGCTTCAATGTTGTCTTTCAATGCGTCAATTGAAGCGGGATTGTCTGTATAGACATGTGCTTTAACATAGCCCCACAAAAAATAGTCTAAATGCGTTAAATCGACCGATCCAGGCGGCCAATTGACCGGTCAAGAACGTGAAATAAAATTTTCACCGTACTCGCCTCTCAATTAGTCCATTGTTGCGCGTGCATGTGGCATGTGGCACCGTCTTGTTGAAACCATATGTCATGCAAGTCCAGCTCTCGCATTTTGGGCAAAAAAAGTTGGATATCATCTTACGGTAGCGCTCTCCATTCACAGTTACGTTACGATTCGCATCATCTTTGAAGAAGTACGGTCCAATGATGCCACCAACCCATAAACCGCACCGAACTGTTACTTTTTGTGGATACATTGGTAGGTCTTGCAATGCTTCTGGCTTATATTCTCTCCAAAATCGAATATTCTGCTTATTTACGTACACATTGAGCCAAAAATGAGCTCAAACAAAATGGTTTTTAACAGAGAACGCATTATGATAATAAAATTCAATAATTTGCAAGCTTTGTTCGTCTGTAAGACGATTCATGGTTAAATTATAGACCAAACTGAAGATGTTTGACAGTGACCAAACTAAAAATGTTTGAAAACACGAAACGTGCGTAAGCTGTTTATATCAGTGTTGCCAAAAAGATAATAGCTTGTCAGTAGAATCTTCGGTGAAGATCGATAGTTCAGCATTTTGGAAGTACTTTAAATCTAAGAGAAATTCTTTAGGCTTGCCTAAATCAATGGAACTTAGAAACGTAATTTCAAATGTGATTGTGACTTATTTGCCGACTTTTTTGAGTCAGTTTATAATGAAACCGAGGACCATTTAACGACGAACTATTACTCAAAAATACCTGAAATTCTGGACATAAGTACGTTGCAATTATCAAATGACGATCTAATGCACGAATTGAAAAATCTTAAACTTAATTACAGCCCAGGCCCCGATGGGGTCCCGGCAGCAATTTTAAAAAATTGTTGGAGTTCATTGTATCGACCTCTTAGAATTATATTTAATCGATCGCTAAAAAAGGGTGAATTCCTAGATGAACGGAAGTATTCCTATTTAACACCACTTTATAAAAGCGGGTTGAAACAAAAAGTAGAAAATTATCAGCCTGTATCAAAGCTTTCATCCACTCCAAAATTGTTTGAGAGCTTCGTAAAAGAAAAAATGTATTTTCTTGTAAAAGAGCTTATTTCAAATAGGCAACATGGCGTCATGCGAGGTAGGTCATGTTCTCCTATCTTAACTTTATTTACAAATTATATATTAACAAATTTAGAACATCGCCTACAAGTTGATGTACATTATACTGACTTTTCGAATGCCTTTGATAAAGTGCATCACACTTTGCTTTTGAACAAACTTAAATCCATGGGAATTCATTCAGCAATGCTAGAATGGTTTTTCAATTATTTAAAGGAGAGGAAGCAAATGGTTAAGGTCGATAGTTATATTTCTCGCGTAATAAAGGTAACATCGGGCGTGCCACAAGGTAGCCACTTGGGCCCATTATTATTTCTTTTATTTATAAACGATGTTCACGAAATATTTAAATTCTGCGAAATTCTAACTTTCGCGGATGACTTTAAATTATTTTTGTCGATTAATAGTTTAGCTGATTGCTAGTTTCAGTCGGATATACATAACCTAGCGGAATGGTGTTAACATAATGCTCTAGATCTAAACATTTCAAAATGTAAAATTTTTACGGCACATAGAATAACATCTCCAATTGTTTATGAAAAATAATCATAAACTTGATCGCTTAGAAGAAGTTAAAGACCTTGGAATAATATTCGACCCCAATTTGGATGTCTCACTACACTATGATTTCACCATTGCGAAGTCGAATTCTATGTTAGGATTTTTAAAAAGAAATAGTAAAGATTTTCGCGACATATCCAGTTTAAAGACCATCTTTGTTTCGTTAATAATTGTTGGCGCTACAGTCCAAAGGGGGACCGGGGCCTAGCTTGCTCATCAACTACTCGTGTTGTGCGCGCTACTGTTCTCTCACGAGTAGAAGGGACCTACAGTTTTTTGCCGACTCCGAACGGCGAGATTTGAGAAGCTTTCTTAGACAGTTATTACTCTTTGAGTGTTGTCAGCAGCTCGAAAGAGGTGGTGCCGTGAAATAATAGAAAAATTGGTATTGAACTGGGAGTCGAACCTAGACCCTTCGGCGTGTGAGCGTCGCACTCTACCCACTACGCCACGGCGGCCACGTTACTCTGTGATAGCTATAAAAAAAAATCACATTATACAATTTGTGAAACATTTGGTATAAAATTCACAAGCAGCTGCTGGTAAAAGCGTGAGGTCTACGAGTTTTAAAAACGGGTGGAAACCCTCTCTCTCTCTCTTCAATTGGTTAAATGGAATGACTCAGTTCGCAATTTGAGGCAAAAGGAATTTCATAAATTCTTCACATTTCTTGTGGAAAGGTGCGTTTGTTTAACAAGATTCACATGTGCATATGCCTGAAAGGAGCAGTCATCATTAATCAGCATAGTTTACTGAAAGGTAAGTCCTTGAAGGCCTTAGTAAATATTTTTGAAGGAGGTCAAGGAGAAGGGACTTTTGAAAGGGACAAATTTGTGTGTCATCACAAAGTATGCGACATTGGATAAGAATTATTACCCATACATAAAAATGGATTGTTTTCCAAGGATTAGGATATGCAGCGTCCTTGATCGTTCATTGTTTTGTTTCCTTGATAGGGATGCCTTAATTTGGTTAAATCCACGACTACACTTGAACATGGGAGTATACTTTTCATCATTTCACGGCATCCACTTGATTTGAAGGAAATCAACAATAAAGGAATTCTTTCGACTTGAAGTGGTCTTCGTTTTAAGCCCTTACATTGAGGATAATTTTCTGCAAACTCAAACGACACTGAATTAAATTATTGATCCACTTTAAATATTTCAGCGAGCTGTCCTAAGTCCTAAGAAACTCATACACAGTTAAGTTCAGAAGTACAGAACGTATGTAGCGGTGAGAATTTGAAACAAGATATTGACTTTTAAAGAACAGACTACATGTAAAGTAGAGGGGCAAATATCACTCCTGAAGTGTTTGTAAGTTATTTTGCAAAACGATTTAAGCCTTTTTCTATCGGTTTAATGGAGGACAGAGTGAATAAGGGTTGAATTGTAATCTCTGCTGTCCTGTAAACTCAAAACTTGAGAATTTTTTCATTATTCTTCTGCAGGGATTCATCTCACAGAGACATCTCACTTCCACTTCATTTAAAGACTTCAGGGTTAAAGACAATGCTGCCATAGCAAAGGTCCACCTCTATTCAATTAGCATTGCCGCCGTTACTTCTCCGCAATACAAGTCAAAGCAGTCTTGAATTTTCCCTTATAATCGGATTTCCTTGAAGCACCCAGCCTATGAATCTTGCAAATTCATCTTGAAGTTTTTCCTGTGCCGTCCCACTTTCAATTCATATGCCATTCGCCGCCCCTGGACACCCAGTCACCTGCACATTGCTGGGGTAAAGCTCTCTACTGTTTAAGATCGATTTTTGAAAAGCCAAAGTCGAGCAAGCCCCCGTCGGCTATTGTGCACACTCCAGGCGTAAAATCAGGCAGCAGCTTGCTGCTCACTCGACAGTCATCGGAATTGCAAATTAAATACGTTCCAAAGGATTCTGCAATACCTCTTGAATATTATTCATGAACACCGTCGCCTTATGGTGCCACTATGAAATTCATACGGCTACACTGCGAATCGAATCAATTTCAATGAAACAACTTTCTTCATTACCTGGCTCATTCGTGAGCACCGGCAGACTCCGCGTCGGCTGCCGAAAGTTGAAATATCTAAAAATACTTGCGCCAACTGAACCAATCAAACCATCACTCGTCTGCACAGGAAGTTTAATTAGAGCCATCGGCGACGTCCAGTCCCACCTGTGTCGGCGCATAACTTTTTGACAGGCAAGAGAATTTAATTTTTTTTTCTCTTTCAACTCCCCAGGTATGCCGAGTGAGCTGTACAACATGTGGTACCCGACCTCGTATCCGTTCACAGACGTCGTCTGCATCATCGGCGGCATCCTGTCGGAGACTGCTGCGAACGCTACGGTTCTCACGATAACCGCCTTCACTGTGGAGCGGTACATTGCGATCTGTCATCCGTTTAGGTGAGTACAAGAGTCTTGAGTTGATGTCTCCGATGAACCAACACGATGGCAAGGACCTTGTTGTCGTTCTGCCGACGGCTAGTGCGCTTATCGGCGGAGGGTTCATTCGATGGCAATCAATCTGGCGCAAGCCACCCCCCAATGCTGTTGCGATGGCTATCAGTAAAGTCCTCTTTTTCATCTTCATCTTCTTCTTTTCGATTTCGTTATCCATTCGCAGACAGCACACAATGTCGAAATTATCCCGGGCGATAAAATTCATCATGGCAATTTGGCTGACTGCCTTTCTGCTGGCATTACCACAAGCGATGCAATTTTCTGTTATGAAGCAGGACGGCAACAAGATCTGCTCGGTGAGTAGTGGTGTCTGACTCGCAGAGAATAGGGTTTGCGAACTCGAAACTATGAACCTAGAGTCCGGACGACTGCTTTAATTAATTGGACTTTAATTGCTCTTTGTTCACTTTGTTTGCTCACTTTTTTTTCTTCTTTCCCTTGGCTGCGTCCTCTTAGGTGAAGAACGACTTGACACAGGACGTTTTCGTTGTGTCGGGATTTCTCTTCTTCGGCGGACCAATGACTGCCATATGCGTGCTGTACGTCCTGATTGGAGTGAAGCTGAAGCGTAGCCGAATGCTGCAGGCCGTTCCCAGGAGATGCTTCGACGTGAACCGTGGCATCAGTGCACAAACTCGAGTCATACGGATGCTGAGTAAGTAGAATCAAAGGAACGAAAACAAAAAAAAAAAAAATGTCTGCATGTGAGATGGAAGGTGTGCTCTTGATGTTACTCACGTTGCACGTCAGAAGTGCCTCTTGCCATCTGCAGCACGTTTTTTTGCACTGAAAATATTGCTAAGTGGAAGTTTTGCGCATTTGTCGTATCCATGTCCGGTCGTTTCCTTGATGAGAATCATCCACTGCTGAGGATGATCTTTCGCAAGGAGAGGACGGCACAGGTGCATGTATGGAACAAGTGCCATTGTATGAACATGGCAACATGACATCAAGGATTTAGGATTACTTTGACCAAGCAAGCTGGAAATTCGCTATCCTGGCAATTATGTAAGAGGAATTCACCCGAAAATTGTATTTAGGGAATTTTCCTCCCCTTCCTGAGCATACATTCAACACACCCGATTCAATTCAGATATTCTGGGGTATTCGAGAGTCCATATTCATTCATACTTCAAACTCAAGTCTTGTGTGTATTCTGTGGGGACTTTCAATTCAATTTTTGCATGGAATCCTGAGTTTTGATATATTAATCATTGGACTGAATACACATTTATCATTGTAATTGTACAGTGTCATGTCTTGTTTTGACATTCCTACCTGCCTTGTCAGATTGTGTAGCACGACAAGGTCGGTAACGAACCCACCGAGACCTTCAATGTGAAAACAGTTTTAATTGTAAACAAGGTGACGCACTGTCATTTGACTCCTTTTAAACCATTCTCGAGAAGATCGTACATAACTCACAACTCGAGACCAGAGACAGGAGCTTCCAAAAGTCAGTTCAATTGCTAGCTTACGCTGATGACATTGACGTAATTGGACGAATTCACGAGCCGTCAATGAGGCGTATGCTGACATGAAGATGAAGATCTGATAGACTGCCCGCAGATCTATTTAAAGCAGCTGAAGATGAGTTGGTTGGACGCATGCACCAGCTCATCTGTAAGATATGATCGGAGGAAAGCATGCCCGATGAGTGGAATCTCAGCCGCGTTTGCCCGGTCCACTAGAAAAGAGACCCCTCTGACTGCTCCAATTATCGAGGGTTCAGTCCCCTAAGAATCGCTTACAAGATCCTCTCTACCGTATTGTGCGAGTGTCTGAAACCGTCCATGAACTTATAGGTCCATATCAGTGTGGGTTCAGACCAGGGAAGTCCACTATAGACCAGATTTTCACTCTACGGCAGATCCTGGAAAAGACTCAAGAAGTGCAAATCGACACTCACCACCTATTCGTCGATTTCAAAGCTGCATATGACAGTGTGCATAGAGACGAGCTATACAGTGCCATGTCTAGTTTTGGCATTCCTACCAAACTCGTCAGATTGTGTAGGATCACGATGGATCACTCTCCCTCCTTCGTCAAGATCGCTAACGTACTCACCGAGACCTTTAATGTCAAAAAAGGTTTTAGACAAGGCGACGCACTGTCATGTGACTTCTTTAACATCATCCTCGAAAAGGTCGTGCGTAACTCACAAGTCAACACCAGAGGCACGATTTTCCAGAAGTCAGTTCAATTGCTAGCTAACGCTGATGACATTGACGTGATTCGACGAACACAGCGAGCCGTCAATGAGGCGTATGCTGGCATTGAAGCGGAAGCGAGTAAAATGGGTCTTGTGGTTTATGAGGACAAAACACAGTACATGCCGTCATCCAGAAAGGACACAAAACGTCGACCGAGACAGAGCGTCACACTAGGCAACAGAAACTTCGAGCTAGTCAAGGACTTTGAGGCAGTCTACGGATTCGTTTACCTCTACCCTGCGATAAATAAGAATAACAATAACAGTTCCGTAATCAAACGCACAGTCGCTTAACCAAGTCGTTGTTTCTCCATTGGGCTCGAAAGGGAATTGAGTAATAGAGCCTCTCTCGAAAGACGAAGCTGGCTTTGTATAACTGCTTCATCATCCCTTCCTTCTTTGAGGCGCGGTAACTTGGACGCTTCCCAAAGTGTATAAGGCAGGCCTTAGTCCTTTTTACAGAAAAGTTCTGCGTGCAATTTTGGTCCTATTTGCAGTATTGGCATTTAGAGGAGAAAATTTTATGAGGGATTCCGTGGGCTGTACAGCGATATGCGCCTAGTCAAGTGTCTTTGCATACAACGCTTATGAGGTTGCCTTTTATATTTCTGGATTAGAGAACAAAAACAAATATCGAAAATAGCTTTATTGTTTTTCAACATATTCCCTATTCAGATCTATACACTTTTTCATGCATTTGAACCAATTGTCGAAGCACTTTTGCCACTCTGATTGAGGTATCTCTAAAACATGCATTCTGAACGCATCAACCGCTTCTTCAGGTGTCGAAAAACGTTGACCCCACATTTTATTTTTTACATACGGGAATAAATAGAAGTCATTCGGTGCCAAGTCAGGACTTTACGGCGGATGACTCATCAAATCGATGTTTTGAGTGCTCAAAATCGTAGTTGTTTGAGCCAATGTGTGAGGGCTCGCATTGTCGTGGTGAAGAGTGATCCGTTTTCGGCGGTTGGTTTTCCTTATTTCTTGGAAGACAACTGGCAAACAAATGGTTGTGTACCACCCAGAATTGACTGTCCTTTTGTTTTTTTTTTATAATTGACGCGTGCAATAGGAGCTGCGAGTACCCTTAAGTGACCGGATTATGTGTCACAGCGCGGGGCGAAGGTATAGATGAAGGTCTTGCGTTGTTCTAGTGGTACGGTTGCGACATGTCCACTTTTTCCGAAAAAACAGGCGACCATTTGCTTGGAAGTGCTTCGTGCGCGAGCAACTTTTGTTGGATTTGGCTCAATTTGAAACATTCATACAGTCGACTGCTGTTTACTTTCGAGCTCATACGCCTAAATCCACGATTCGTTACCTGTCACGATGTATTAGACGTATTTCGAAGCACCGCGATGGTATTTTTGGAGCATTTCGTTCGACCAGTCGACACGAGCCTTTTTTTGAGCGATTGACAAATTGTGTGGGATCCAAAGTGAACAAATTTGCTTGACGATCAAATGTTCATGCAAATATTGAGTGTATGCTGGTCCCACTAATGCCTAAGGTTGTCTCAATCTCACGACGGGTCACATGAGGATCTTGCAATATCAGTTGACGCACAGCATGTTTCAGCAATGGTTTCCGGAAAAACAACTGATTTTGGACGACCTTCACGAAATTGGTCTTGGAGTGAACTATGACCTCGGTTGAACTCACCACACCATCGATAAGCACTGGTCCTTGATGGAGCTTCGTCGCCAAAAATTGAATTTAGTTCATCGATGCACTGTTGTTGAGTTAATCCACGTCGAAAGTTGTAAAAAATAATCGCACGAAAATGTTCACGATTTAATTCCATTTTATGGGCGAGATGAATCTTTTAAGTTACTGTAAACATCACAAATAGCGCTTTTATGTCAAAACGTTCTGAGTACGTGTAACCTCAAAAATGTCAAACTTTACGATAGAGATGGCAGTTGCCAGATTGCAACACTATGGCTGCCCAATCCCGAAATATAAAAGGCAACCTACGTAGCTAGGCTCCCATTCTAAAAGTGTTTGAATCTGTGCTATTGGGACAACGCTACAGTCACCGGCCTAGACTGAGATGCCGAACACAAGTGGAGAAGCACCTCAACCAACTTCTTCTTCTTGTGGCGCTATAGACGGGGGTGGACCTGGGCCTCAACCAAACATGTCTCTCCAGCCAGCACGATCTTTCGCCAGCTGTCTCCAGTTGCTCACTCCAAGTTGGTTGAGGTCCTTCTCCACTTGTGTGCGCCATCTTAGCCTACGCCGCCCTCTGTTGCGTTGTCCCAATGGCACGGATTCAGAAACTTTTCAGGCCGGAGCAGTGGTGTCCATGCGCTCTACCAACTTAATATTGGAAATTGGATGCAACTGGCTATAGATCTGACGAGAGAGATAAGTTGGTTGAAGACTTAATCCCACCGAACTGCAGCACCAATCAATGATGAAGAAATCATTGTAATTTGGCAACTGACTTCTTATGTGGTTTTTCTAGTCCTTAAAGAAGAACTAATGACACAAAGAACTGAAGAAACGTGTGTTAGACTCGCACACAAATGGCTTCGTTTTCAGATTTTCTATTTTTTTTTTTTCTCAATACACCTCCGAACATATTCTCTTAAATTCTTCAGAACACTTAGATATATAAAAGTAAAGATACATCCCAACTGATTCTCCCTTTTTGAATTAGCCAGTAAAAGGAAAGGACACAATAAAACCTGACCACCCTAACTCAGCTTTTTCATCCAGTCCATATCCACCTATGTGTCCACGAAAAGATCAAAATTATTCGTTATGAAAATTTATTGCAATCCATTCTCTCTCCCCGTACCAGGTTCATAGAGTAACCTTTGAAAAGAGCACGCTTTAACCTAGAAGGAGGAGGATTTTCCTCCTAAGACCGACAGTGATAGGACAGATAAGTCTCGTAAATTATATGACACCACTTCGTTGTCCTTGGGAAGTCAGGTCTTCTCCGCGGCTGAAAAGCTTATCGCGTAGTTTAGCCCCACATGGCTCCAGGTCGCATAATTGCAATTACCGTTATTTTCATTGCCCACCCCGCAATCAAACAAACTCATAACCTTCAAGGGAACATATTTCCCACAGGACGAGGCGGGTGTCCCCCAATTTGACTCTATCCGTTACACCACCCCCAAACAGATCCAACTTTGATTGATTTATTTATCCCACCCTTCCGGTGAATGTCGGCGACAGACACACCCCCGAACGAATCGATTGCAAAATCAATGTTTTCAGTTTCACCAAAGTTTCTCAATTTGGAAAATGAAAATTCACAAGGTGTTGTTTCAGGCTCAGTGCCACGGTGTCACTGGTACCAGTCATTGCCCGGTCGGGTCGGTCTCGATGTCACCAATCCATTGATTGGTTGTTAGGAAGGGGAAGGGGGTTTTGTGGAAATTGTTCGTTTCGTTAACATTTGCGGTGGCAATGAAGCGAGACCGTAAGCCCGAAACGTGTACCGGGTGATAGCGAAAGCAAATAAGTCCAATGTTGCGCAATAACGTAATGCCTTGTGTCTCTGCGAGGCAGAGTGTGTGCTCGCTGGCAGCGTTGATCACGATTCGCAAATCGTGATCCGGGCAGATTCCGAGAGATGATTACATGAGCCCGCATCGTCGATGACAATGACTCGTAAATTATGTTCACCCGTGTCGGGTTGCTGCAATTATCCCCTTCGGGGTGCACAACTGCCCCCGTTGGGAAGGTAATTAAGTCTATTCTTCCGACGGCGTCGTTGACAGTGTGACGTGCTGTGTATCGGATAGAAATAACAACGCTTTCATAAAGTTCCCAAACTTTGTATTGATTGCTTGCCGTAAAATATGAGTATGTAGTCCGAGAGTCGTAAACGGGGACGTAATAATAAATGGTTAAGTGGATAACATAACAGTGCTGGGAAATGCTGATGAGCTTCGGTAAATTGTAATTGGATAGCCAGCGGAATCGAATTGGCAGTAAATTCGATAATGAAGACTCTGGAAAGCATTGCGAGCTCGTTTGTAGTTTATGATCTGAAGTTGTAGGCCTTTAACCGAATTCAGGGGTCATGTACTAACTTTCCTTTGTGCGACAAACTGATTGACTGAAACCACTACAGATATGAATCATTTACTCGAGCTGAAAAATTTGGTCTTTTGGTCATTTGGTCTTTTGGTCTTTTGGTCTTTTGGTCTTTTAGTCTTTTGGTCTTTTGGTCTTTTGGTCTTTTGGTCTTTTGGTCTTTTGGTCTTTTGGTCTTTTGGTCTTTTGGTCTTTTGGTCTTTTGGTCTTTTGGTCTTTTGGTCTTTTGGTCTTTTGGTCTTTTGGTCTTTTGGTCTTTTGGTCTTTTGGTCTTTTGGTCGTTTGGTCTTTTGGTCTTTTGGTCTTTTGGTCTTTTGGTCTTTTGGTCTTTTGGTCTTTTGGTCTTTTGGTCTTTTGGTCTTTTGGTCTTTTGGTCTTTTGGTCTTTTGGTCTTTTGGTCTTTTGGTCTTTTGGCCTTTTGGTCTTTTGGTCTTTTGGTCTTTTGGTCTTTTAGTCTTTTGGTCTTTTGGTCTTTCGGTCTTTCGGTCTTTCGGTCTTTCGGTCTTTTGGTCTTTTGGTCTTTCGGTATTTTGGTCTTTCGGCCTTTTGGTCTTTTGGTCTTTTGGTCTTATGGTCTTTTGGTCTTTTGGTCTTTTGGTCTTTTGGTCTTTTGGTCTTTTGGTCTTTTGGTCTTTTAGTCTTTTGGTCTTTTGGTCTTTTGGTCTTTTGGTCTTTTGGTCTTTTGGTCTTTTGGTCTTTTGGTCTTTTGGTCTTTTGGTCTTTTGGTCTTTTGGTCTTTTGGTCTTTCGGTCTTTCGGTCTTTTAGTCTTTTGGTCTTTTGATCTTTTGGTCTTTCGGTCTTTCGGTCTTTTGGTCTTTTGGTCTTTTGGTCTTTTGGTCTTTTGGTCTTTTGGTCTTTTGATCTTTTGATTTTTTGGTCTTTTGGTCTTTTGGTTTTTTGGTCTTTTGGTCTTTTGGTCTTTTGGTCTTTTGGTCTTTTGGTCTTTTGGTCTTTTGGTCTTTTGGTCTTTTGGTCTTTTGGTCTTTCGGTCTTTTGGTCTTTTGGTCTTTTGGTCTTTTGGTCTTTTGGTCTTTTGGTCTTTTGGTCTTTTGGTCTTTTGGTCTTTTGGTCTTTTGGTCTTTTGGTCTTTTGGTCTTTTGGTCTTTTGGTCTTTCGGTCTTTTGGTCTTTTGGTCTTTTGGTCTTTTGGTCTTTTGGCCTTTTGGTCTTTTGGTCTTTTGGTCTTTTGGTCTTTTGGTCTTTTGGTCTTTTGGTCTTTTGGTCTTTTGGTCTTTTGGTCTTTTGGTCTTGTGGTCTTTCCGTCTTTTGGTCTTTTGGTCTTTTGGTCTTTTGGTCTTTTGGTCTTTTGGTCTTTTGGCCTTTTGGTCTTTTGGTCTTTTGGTCTTTTGGTCTTTTGGTCTTTCGCTCTTTCGGTCTTTTAGTCTTTTGGTCTTTTGGTCTTTTGTTCTTTCGATCTTTTGGTCTTTTGATCTTTTGGTCTTTTGATCTTTTGATTTTTTGGTCTTTTGGTCTTTTGGTCTTGTGGTCTTTTGGTCTTGTGGTCTTTCGGTCTTTTGGTCTTTTGGTTTTTTGGTCTTTTGGTCTTTTGGTCTTTTGGTCTTTTGGTCTTTTGGTCTTTTGGTCTTTTGGTCTTTTGGCCTTTTGGTTTTTTGGTCTTTTGGTCTTTTGGTCTTTTGGTCTTTTGGTCTTTTGGTCTTTTGGTCTTTTGGTCTTTTGGTCTTTTGGTCTTTTGGTCTTTTGGTCTTTTGGTCTTTTGGTCCTTTGGTCTTTTGGTCTTTTGGTCTTTTGGTCTTTTGGTCTTTTGGTCTTTTGGTCTTTTGGTCTTTTGGTCTTTTGGTCTTTTGGTCTTTTGGTCTTTTGGCTTTTTGGTCTTTTGGTCTTTTGGTCTTTTGGTCTTTTGGTCTTTTGGTCTTTTGGTCTTTTGGTTTTTTGGTCTTTTGGTCTTTTGGTCTTTTGGTCTTTTGGTCTTTGGTCTTTGGTCTTTGGTCTTTGGTCTTTTGGTCTTTCGGTCTTTGGTCTTTTGGCCTTTTGGTCTTTTGGTCGTTTGGTCTTTTAGTCATTTGGTCTTTTGATCTTTTGGTCGTTTGGTCTTTTGGTCTTTTGGTCTTTTGGTCTTTTGGTCTTTTGCTCTTTTGGTCTTTTGGTCTTTTGGTCTTTTGGTCTTTTGGTCTTTTGGTCTTTTGGTCTTTTGGTCTTTTGGTCTTTTGGTCTTTTGGTCTTTTGGTCTTTTAGTCTTTTGGTCTTTCGGTCTTTTGGTCTTTGGTCTTTGGTCTTTGGTCTTTGGTCTTTGGTCTTTGGTCTTTGGTCTTTGGTCTTTGGTCTTTTGGTCTTTTAGCCTTTTAGTCTTTCGGTCTTTCGGTCTTTCGGTCTTTTGGTCTTTTGGTCTTTGGTCTTTGGTCTTTGGTCTTTTGGTCTTTTGGTCTTTTGGTGTTTTGGTCGTTTGGTCTTTTGATCTTTTGGTCTTTTCCGCTTGGTTTTTTTATCTTTTCTTTTTTGAAAGTTAACACAACGAAAGGACATTTGTACAGTGCTTTGAGCATACGGTTCTTTTCGGAGGTATGAATTTTTCATTCATTTTTCTAACACTTACATTTTTCATCCACAACTGTCAACCCGACAATGTTGACATTTGCTTTGAAATGTCGGAAGAAATCAATCAGTCACTTACAAGGACCGGGCACACTCCGCAAATACTCACTTGACTTGATGTATTAATCATACCGCAACCGCTCAGCGTGAGAATTTCAAATTAATTGCAGTCACATTATCTCCACCATCGGCGCTGAAGTCTGTATCTAAAGGTGTTAACTCCATTCGCTCCTGCTTTTCATACCCCCTGTGCCGCAACCACTAGAACACCAGATCTGATTCATTCGCTCTTCGTTTTGCTTGCACGCTTTGAAATGAGGACTCTCTGTGTATGGCAATGACAAGTTGGTGGAAGTGGGCGGTCACCGTCCTTTGCGGCGAGGAATTTGCTGTATGGGGTGGATGGTCTTGGGAAAATAAATTTCCACTGTCATGCCAACGGTTCGCTTGGCTTTTCTTTCCCCTCTGCTATTTTGTTCGTCCACGTCCGACTGTGTTGTTGGAAATGTTTAAGATTGGACATTCTCCACTTAGGTGCGCTCTGTCTCTTAAATACTCCTCGGGATACGGTTGAGTGGGTGTTGGGTGCGGTGCGGCATAATGTTCACTTGACTCGGCAGGACTGCTTTTTGCCATCGTTGTCTGCCTTCCTGGCATTTGTTATCCTTCATCAAGGATCTTTGTCAGTTTTAAGCTGTTGGTATTGTTTTATCCTCTCATTGCCGGGGCGATGGGGAAAGGAGGGTATACGGGTTGGTGGAACTAAATGAATTGTGTTCGAGTGGAATCCTTTTCATTTGGAAACTTTTCTTGTCTTGTGTGTTTTTCTCGTCAGCAGTCAGTGAAGGGAGCAATGGCATAAAGCTGGAAGATCGGTTAAGGCATTATTTTCCACTCACGAGTGATTAATTTTGATTGTTTTTCTTCTCGCACATGGAAACGCTGAAATCGATATGTTTGTACTTGGCAGCGCTTTATCGCCCTCAGATGACTGAGTGAGGACGATGACTTGGCTTGGGAAAAAATGACTTCCGTTAGTTTGATTGAACTGAGTTGAGGTTGTTGGTAGTTATGGATGAACGAGGAGATACATTCAAAACAATTAATATCTGCTATGAGGAGTCATTGTTGTTTATGATGAGGAGGGGAGGGATGAAATAAAGCAACACCTTTATATTGTACCTTCACAGAGCTCTGGTTGTACATATATACCAAATATCTCCCTTCCGCTTTTTTGCTTTTCATTCAATGCTTCATAAAAAGTGTTACAATGATCGAAGTTAGTTTAAATACCCGTTTTGTTCGATAATCTGTTTCTATCTGGACGACAACTTCATAATACCCCCATCGTAGAAGCCCCCTCATTATTTGCAAAGAACTCGGACACCCACTTTTCACAAGACTCTTTTGAGTTCAACTTCACACCACCAAGGGCGTTGGCCATGGACAGGAACAGGTGGTAGTCACTCGGAGCTATGTCCGGGCTATATGGAGGATGCGATAAAACCTCTCATCCGAGTTCTCGTAGCTTCTGACGAGTCATAAAAGAAAAGTGTGTTTTCCTGGTGGAACACTACACCCTTCCTGTTGACCGATTCTGTACGCTTCTGGTCGATCGCCTGCTTCAAGCGGTCCAGTTGTTCGCAGTAGATGGTAGAATTAAGGGTATCGCCAAATGGGAGCAACTCATAGTGCATGGTTCCCTTCCAATGCCACCAAACACACAGCAAAACCTTTCTGGACGACAATCCCGGCTGTTTGGGATGATTCACCGCCCTTCAACCAAGACCGTTTTTGCTTATTATTGTGGTATGTGATCCATTTTTTGTCGCCAGTCACCATCCGCTTCATAAATGAACTTCGTTCCGTTTCAGCAGAACGTTTCGTTGATTCGGTCCAGAAGGTTTTTTTTGCTTCAAATCATGCGGCACCCAAACATCGGGCTTATTTTGGATCCAGCCTACGGCAGATGGTTTAAAATGGTTTGGTGACTAACTCCTGTCTCCTGGGCAATGTCATGAGATGCCACAAGTCGGTCTAACTCGATGATTTTCATGATTCGATCGGTATTGACCGTCATAGGTCTTCCGCCGACTGGCTTATCCATAGTGTCTTTTTCACCGGTTTTGAATCATCGAAATCATTCCTCTGTGGTTCGAAGTGATAGAAACCATCCTCCAAAACACCATTTGTCTCACGGAACGTTTCCCAATCGTATTTGCTTTTAACGAAGGAAAACTTTAAAATAGCGCGAGTTTCGGCGTTAGTGAACTTCATGTTTACACGTCTATAACTGTTGAACACAAGATCCGAACTATGCATGCATAGCGTCGGTTTGTGGGTTATGTCAAGACCTTTCAAATGAGGTATAGCATTGCCAGATCTGTACATATGTACGATTTGTACATAGCTGGAAAATTCGAAAGACAAAAACGCGGAAGGGAGATATTTGGCAACCTTATATGTGGAGACTGAAAGAAGGTAAGTGGAGCGTTGTTGTGGCCTAGAATGTGGTCCATTTTTGCTCGAATAGTTAATGCCACTGTTGAAGTTGGTGAGTTGTGCATCCAAGATCCAGCTGATATTCGTGACATGTTTAAATCGTCTAAGTTACCACCTTTATCTCATTCAGAGATTATCTCCAATTTCTTAATAAAAATGCCAAATTTTAGTTTCAGCGGCGCTTGACAGTTACTTCTAATCTTTCTGGTCTTAACAGAAAGTGCTGTTTTCGAAGAACCTAATCTTATAGCTCATCTACTAATATGATTTAAGACAGACCGGACATGGACGCGCAAAATGTATGCTCCTCTCTTGACTTTCCGTTTTTTTTTTTCTTTGATTATAAGTGTTTCTTCCAAACAAGCTTTAAAAGGTTGGATACATATGGTAGATCGACTGACTTCCGTCTATTAATATCCTTTGATCAAACCTGGTAAGAGGCAGATTTTCATTGTATTTGACGATATGTCTTAAATAAGGCACAACTTATAAACCAAGCACAAGTCATTGGAATTACTCACTTGCTTGGCGATTCACTTAACACATCACTCAATAAGTCCCGGGACAGTCTGAGTCATACTCGACTATGTTAGTGGCGTCATATTGGAAATATAGGGTCCCGGGACTCCTTGAATAATCTCTTATATTTTCTGCCGGGAAGAGATTTTTCATTCAAGGCAACTCCTTGTACTGCAAATATCACAAGGATCATTCATGTCACTGTGGCGAACTACATCTCTGACGGAATAACATGCCAAGAAGTCGTTGTGGGTATCCTCCTGTTCTTCTGAAGCGGTGCTCTTCTACACTTACAAAACCATTGTGAAAGCTTTTCTATCTGTCCTTCTCTTGAGAGCTCTTTTCGGGCCCTCAAACGGACAAATCCTCATCACACATTTCCCACCGACGCATAGCACATACGTCCCTACATTCTAAGTTCATGCACAGTCTGATGAATCGTCAGCTTATGAAATATATTGAATCCCGTGAGCTTCTCAATGACCGGTAGTATCAACGGATAAGTGAGTTGATGGGATATCCTACCGAAAAGTGGAACAAATCCTCGTAGAATTTAGTAGAAGCATGAATGTTGTACAAATGTGGCCGCCGTGGCGTAGTAGGTAGAGTGCGACGCTCACACGCCGAAGGGTCTAGGTTCGATTCCCGGCTGAACACCTTCAATTTTTCACGACACCACCTCCTTCGAGCTGCTGACAACACTCAAAGAGTAATAACTGTCTAAGAAAGCTTCTCAAATTTCGGCGTTCGGAGTCGGCAAAAAACTGTAGGTCCCTTCTACTTGTGAGAGAACACTAGCACGCACAACACGAGTAGCTGATGCGCAAGCTAAGCCCTGGTACCCCTGTGGACTTTCGACGCATCCAATTATTCTTTGTTTCCAGAATCCTAGTCTTAGAAAAAATTAATGTCGATGTTTAACCAAGCTAACGTTGTGATCAGCTTAAGTATCATTTTAGCAATAAATGCCAGGATCATGAACGATGATTCGGAATGATGAAGTCTACAAATAAAAAGCGTACCGCTACACCGAAGCGGTGAAAGCCCCAAATTTATACATTTTTTTACACTTATCGATGCCCTGGTTCAACTATAAAAGCCAAGAGCAACCAACTGTGTCAAAGTTCACTATTTCGATGGCTTAAGTGCAAGAAAAGACCGCTATGCTTCAAGAAGATCCACATTCACCCTGCTTCGTTTCGTTTCTGTCTAAAGTACAATTCAAATGGTTTTGTTTCATTTCATTTCAACTATTACATAGAAAAATTCAGTTTTAATCAGGACGTTCTCTCATGTTGCATTAGCACTCCTCGCACTAGCTTTGCTGAGTTAGGTCCTTCGACCACTACCTTGCAAATATTCGGCCAACTCATCTAGTTGAAGGTTTCTCATTTTAATGATTTGTACCTAATGCCAAGAATAATTTGTTCAAGTTATCTCACGCCCACTTCAACCCACCTTGCTCTCTCTTGATGCCCATCGGGCACTCTCTGCTCAGGGCTGAATGTTTACTATTCCCCCCATAAACAAACACTCACAACCCACCCACTCGTGTCGTCTACAATCTAAATCTCTAATCTCTCTCTCTAAAAGTTGAAATCATCAGTTGCTCGATCCATGCTCCAGGTTGTGGATTTTTTACATTTTTTAAAATGCTCCCTTCCTTCAGTGGTTATCCCACGGTCATCGTTATTAAACGCCACTCAAGCCCGATTCGAAGAACCCACGCAAACAACACACCACCACCCACCCACTGCCTCCCCACCAGACAGAACTACAGTTTGCAGACCTCAAAACAACAAAGCAATTCGAACGCAATCATTGTCTTATCCCCCACAGTGGCCATTAAGTTGACCAAAATCCATCGTCAGCCATCAGTCGGTTTACCCTCAAAGGCAACCGTCATTGAAAACCCAATGGTAACCCTAATTAACAGCGGCAAACTCAGACATCCACCGAATCGATTATTCTCCCGAAGGATGCCCATTCTTCAAACCGCAAATCCCTTCATTGTCATCATTTTCTGTTGGTCAATTAAATTCTGCTCAAAGCTTTCCACTTGCCTGCGCTAAAACGGAGAAACCAACCCACTCCCTGTGCGGTCTCTGGGTGGGTCTACCCACGCTCTCTAGTTAAATATAAAACTTGCTTAATTGTTGTAAGACGAGAGCGAGTTTGGTCTGTATCTTTGAAAATGTATCTTAATGGTTTGTTCTCGTTTTCACAGTTGCTGTGGCCGTCGCCTTCTTCCTCTGCTGGGCGCCACACCACGCACAGCGATTGATGGCTGTCTACGGATCCAGCATCGGCGACACGTCGCCGTTATACAACGAAATCTACTCCATCCTCACGTACATCTCGGGTGTCATATACTTCCTGTCGACGTGTATCAATCCGCTGCTGTACAACATAATGAGTCACAAGTTCCGGGATGCCTTCAAGGTAGGTCACGTACACAACATTTGTCTCCCGACGCACGTTCATCTATTCAACTTTCAGGTCACCCTCGCTCGACACTTCGGCCTGGCTGGACGCTATCAGACCGCAAATCACAACTACAGCGCCCTGCTGCGCCAGAACGGCTCAATGCGCCTGCACACAACGGTGAATAACAATGCAATCGATCATTATAATTCCTATAGAGTTGTCCAATTGCAATGTCGTGATCCACACCATCTTTCTCTGCAGGACAGTGTTAGGACGAACGGCAATAGCTGCCGTGCCCACCGCATGCGGTGCGTCTCGGTCAGTAGTCAGTCGACGCTGATGACATCGCTCAGCAAGAACGACGTTTTCGCAACGAACAGTTACATTTTACAGTCAGCCGCCGCCGTTGCCGCGGCCGCTGTCAATAACACTCCCCCGTTGCCGGGGAGTTCCGCCCATCGCGGCGAGCTGCACACGCAAATCTCGCAGGTGTCCTCCCTGGACGACGCCAACTCATTGCTCGAGTCCGAGATTGCGCACCCCACCCACCACAATCACCACTCGCATCCAATGCACCATCACTCCTCGTACCGACTGAAGGAGCTGCGTCGTCCCCTCGGGTACCTGCCCAAGAAACTCGCGCCAGATGACGACATGTCGCTGGACTCTGGCGAGTGGCCCGACAATAACATGGATATGAGCAGTAGGTGCTCAGACAATGAGACTGACGTGTTCCCCAAGTCCAGTCTAGATCGCGTGGGAACACCCCTGAGGGGGACAGAACTGAGGTGCCACCCCGGCGGCGGGGTGCCATACAACGGCACAGTGGCCACTACCCGCAGGCCTAAGCTCTCCAGTATTATACGGCGAGACCCTCACTCGGCAAGCAATCGCGTAGAGCTGCGGAAACAATCACGCAAGCCGGCGGGCAAGACTCTCGAGAGCTTATCGGACAAAATCCGATGGAGGACACGCCGAAAAATGAACTTCCTCCGAGGGCCTGGACACAAGAATCCCTCCATCAAGGAGTCCAACTCGTCACTGTCGCTACCCGTGTCGCCGGTCAAACCGAGTGCCAGTACCCCCCTGAAGGTGCATCCCGAACTGCAAGAGATTACAACGAACGGCCACGGAGAGTGTCATTCTGTTTCGTAAGCAAAAGTACTTCCTCCCCCTTTCCGCCCCATCAACCCTCTGACAGTGAAACTCTCTTCTCTCCGGGGAAACATTTTACGCTTTCCACAACAAAAACAAAATCCCACGCAAACCATCAGAAATCTCCGGACTGTTGCCAGCACACAGACGCTGTTGGATTCACCTAGCTACCCAGTGATCTCTTGTGTTACCTCCTGCAAAGTGAGATTGTATAAATGGAAGATATCTTCAGAAGCATCCTGTACATAGTGTATTACTTACTTGAGTGTGCGTCTTCTATCGTTTAAGGACTTGTTCTTGTAAAGAAATTAATAGATTATAAGAAAGTTGACTTGAGAAAAAAACAAAAGCAAACTATTTAAATATAATTAAAGAATTTAAAACTTATTTCGGTGTTGTTTTATTTTGGAGGGCTGTGTTTTTAACAGGAGCAGGGACATCAAAACGGGGGACAGACAATGTTCCAAAATGACCGAGGCCAGCAGATGTCAAAAATGGCCGAAAACTTTGGAGTGCAAAATTTACATAATTTAATGCATACACCGACATCGAATACAGTATTGGTCCCCAGCTGAGATTGGTAGAGGGTCCGTATGCCCCTTTGAACCTGGTTGGTCTTGAATTGTGTCCTTTTTCGAGATTTTCTTTCAAAAACCTTTTTTCCAAATTGTCGGCTTTCAGGATTTTGGATCATAAGCGCAACCGGGCCACAGGTCAAGTATACCATCGGTTAAGTTAAATTTGGCCGCATATTAAAGATCATCTTACTCTAGCCTGGCTAAAAGCTGTATAAGATCTGATGGAATTTTTTTAAATTGATGAAACGGAAGGTGAGAACAGAGAGTGAAGCGGATTGATTTAATTTCTTTATTAAGACAAGCATTGGAAGTGCAAGAAATTTTGATAATATCTGGTTGTATTAAAGGTATCTTTTAAATATTTAATCACATCTCTCCGTATACTCATGCCGCGTTTAAAAATCAACCAAAACGAGGAAGAAATGCAACAACAGGTTGTTTTTAAACTCAGTCTTGCTTCATTCATTTTGTTTTTATAATTGGCGCTCACTAAAGGGACTGTCTATAACCTTAAGCGACTGGAACTAAGTCACAGCACGGGCCGAATGTATAGAGGAAGAGACAAAAACGAGGCCCGAGTGTACATTAGTTTTAAATGCCTGTGGATTGTAATGGGAGGCAAAAGTTGGGCTGGGAAAACATTCCATATTCGTGTGGTGCGGCTGAAGAACGGATCTCTAAACTAAACTGTACGTCCGGAGGTGAGCTTAAGGGTGAACAGGTGAGCATTCCTAGCGAGGAGTCTATTGTGTGTGAGATCTTGAAGCGGAGGAATTCAGCTTGTTGAAAAAGCAAAAAAAAAACAATAAAGACGCAGCATTACGTCGCACTATAAGGCAGCTCTATGGCAGGAGCGGCGAGAAGTCGATTTTTAAAAACGCAACCGATCTCAATAAAAGTTACCTTTCCGGTTAGCTGATAATGTGGGCCATATGGCTTGGGAATCCTTGATATTATATGAGTACTTCAGTTCACAAGATATTGATACATGGGCATGAAATAGTTTCGGACTCAGAATAAATTGTAAATTAAATCTTGGAAAAAAAATAAAATAAAATAAATAAAATGTTTTACTTTTATTTAAAACCCAGATACACAACATATTTTCTTTTCAGATTTTCCAACTTTGTAAATTTCCTCAAAGTAAAGTTATACGTTTCTTTCAAAATTTTAATTTAAAAAGTAAATAAACTGTTAATTTATTATATAATTTTATTTTAAATTGACTGCAGTATAAATAAAAATAATAAGTCCATGATTGTTTACTTTATTTTGAAAATCCAACCCCTCACTTCGAAAAACTACCAAACAAGTACCATTTTTAAAATGTTATAACGGTTCTTTCGGAAACCTGAGCAGTCTCAGTTATTTTGACTTCGGATTTGAATTCAGCACACCCAAATCCTTTCGAAAAATATATTTTGGTTAATTCAACTAAAGGGCTTATAATTATCGCCGTCAAACGGCCATCTCTGCCCCACTGTGCGTCGATGCCCCAGAGAGTCAATTGACTTCGGAGCATTACGAAGGTTGCCTTTTATATTTCAGGATTGGGCAACCCTAGTGTTGCAATCTGGCAACTGCCAGCTCTATCGTTAAGTTTGACATTTTTGAGGTTATACGTACTCAGAACGTTTTGACATACGAGCGCTATTTGTGTTGCTTATAGTAACTTAAAAGATTAATCTCACCCAAAAAAGGAATTAAATCATTAAAATTTTCGTGCGATTATTTTTACCAACTTTCGACGTGGATTAACTCAACATCTATGAACTTAATTCAATTTTTGGAGATGAAGCTCCATCAAGGACCAGTATTTATCGATGTTCACTCCGATGGTTCACTCCAAAACGAGTTTCGTGAAGGTCGTCCAACTGATATTGCAAGATCGTCATGTGACCTATCGTGAGATTGAGCCAACCTTAGTCATTAGTGGCAGCAGCAGACCAGCATACATTCAATATTGCATTAACATTTGACCGTAAAAAAAATGTGTTCGCGTTGGATAATAATAATAATAATAATAATTGTTGGCGCTACAGTCCAAAGGGGGACCAGGGCCTAGCTTGCTCATCATCTACTCGTGTTGTGTGCGCTACTGTTCTCTCACGAGTAGAAGGGACCTACTTTTTTTGCCGACTCCGAATGGCGAAATTTGAGAAGCTTTCTTAGACAGTTATTTCTCTTTGAGTGTTGTCAGCAGCTCGAAAGAGGTGGTGCCGTGAAGTATTAGAAAAATTGGTGTTGAACTGGGAGTCGAACCTAGACCTAGACCTAGACACTTAACCCACTACGACCGGCGGTTCGCGTTGGATACCACACAATTTTTCAATCGTTCCAAAACAGGCTTGTGTCGATTGGCAAAAAGAAATGCTCCAAAAATACGATCGCGGTGCTTCGAAACACGTCTATGATATCGCGACAGGTGAAGAATAGTGGATTAATGCGTATGAGCCCGAAAGTAAATAGCTGTCGACTGTATAGGTGTTTCAAATTGAGCCAAATCCAACAAAAGTTGCTCGCGCACGAAGCACTTCCAAGCAAATGGTCGCCTGTTTTTTCGGAAAAACTGGACATGTCGCAAGCGTACCACTAGACCAACGAAGAACACTCAATTCTGAGTGGTACACAGCCATTTGTTTGCCAGTCGTCTTCCAAGAAATCAGGAAAACCAACCGCCGAAGACGGATCACTCTTCTCCACTACAATGCGAGCTCTCACACATCGGCTCAAACAACTGCATTTACGAGCACTCAAAACACCGATTTAATGAATCATCCGCCGTATAGTCTTGACTTGTGACTGAATGACTTCTTTTTATTTCCGTACGTAAAAACTAAAATGAGAGGTCAACGTTTTTCGACACCTGAAGAAGCGGTTGATGCGTTCAGAATGCATGTTTGGGAAATACCTCAATCAGAGTGGCAAAAGTGCTTCGACAATTGGTTCAAACGCATGCAAAAGTGTATAGATCTGAATGGGGAATATGTTGAAAAACAATAAAGCTATTTTCGATGATTAATATTTGTTTTTGTTCTTTAATCCAGAAATATAAAATGCAACTCTCGTACGTTATAGATTTTTACCTTAATTTATCTCTACACAGAAACGAGTGCAGGCGATTTGTCGGCGTACCAACGGGACACTTCACCTTTGCCATGCACCTAAGTCGGCTTGGGTTTGATGTCACCCTTTGCGACGCCTGTGAAGAGGATGAAAAGGGTGAAGACATTTCACAGCACTTTCTCTTTCAGTGTCCCGCCTTCGCTCGTATCAGGTGGCGACTGTTTGGCGCTGATGTGGGTGGAACCGAAAACCTAAGTTCTATACCACAGAAGCGCCTCTTGGTTTTTTTTTCGGAAAACCAAGAAATGACATTAAATGCAGGTTACTGCCTGGTTGTGCAATGAACCCGTATTTAAGTCTGAGACTTCCAGTGCAGTATATCCCAACTTAAAACAAAAAACAGATTTAACTCGTAATACACGTCTCTCTAGGAATGCCCACTTGTTAATCCTTAATCGCACCTTCGTACATTTGTACATCTGAGACACCTCAAGGGTATAGCATACTTTTCCCAACTCTGCCTTTACCCCTGATTACAATTCAGAGGTATTTTAAGCCAAAGTACATCTCCGTTCACTCAATTCCTCTGCATCTTCGGCGAGCAGCTATTGCAAAAAAAATAATAAGAAACTAACTAGTAATAATTGTTGGCGCTACAGTCCAAAGGGAGACCAGGGCCTAGCTTGCTCATCAACTACTCGTTTTGTGCGCACTACTGTTCTCTCACGAGTAGAAGGGACCTACAGTTTTTTGCCGACTCCGAACGGCGAAATTTGAGAAGCTTTATTAGACAGTTATTACTCTTTGAGTGTTGTCAGCAGCTCGAAAGAGGTGGTGCCGTGAAATATTAGAAAAATTGGTGTTGAACTGGGAGTCTAACCTAGACCCTTCGGCTTGTGAGCGTCGCACTCTACCCACTACGCCACGGCGACCACAAGAAACTAACTAAGTGTATTATAATTTCAAATCAAGTCCTTTCTACGATTAAAAAAAGTGATTCAAGTCATTGTTAAAATGTCAACACTTTAGGTCTGTTCGTTCTTTTCTTTTTGGGCTACACTCGTAAAATGATTCAAAAGTGCACACAAATGTCACATGAAAGTAGACGAACACATACATCACACAAAGTTCTTAGCACAGATTGGAATCTAGTGAAGACTCACTACCTCTCGGTCGACGTATAGTGTTTCCGTATTTATAAAACGGGCTAGGTCCTGTCTTGTCAGCTTCTTCTAAGGAGACTTCAACGTCATATGCGACTGTCAATATTAGCAAATGAATAATTGACATCTCAATACAAGCATCACTGACACTGTAACAACTCATGACATCTACCGATGGACGGTGAATTTTAAGTGCACGTCACAGCAACACGACGCGTTTTATGGCGCCTTAATAATTTCAAAAATGTAATTTAAAAATCTTCTTACAGGAAACTCGAAAACATGCCGAGTCTTGTATTGTTCTCAGAAGCGTTGATAAAAAATTTCCCAATCAAACTTACCCCTGAAGCATTGTCTCGCTAAATTGCAGCCGACATCTGGATTCCGGATGCAGAAAGATCACGAGTGGGAGAGATTTACTGCTGAAGCACCGTCAAGAGTCGCAGTCATCACTCGGAGATGTCAAAACACAATCAATTACGATCACGTGCATAAATTAGCTTCAGACAAACTGTGAATTGTGTTGCAAAACTTGATTGGAGCTAATGCGCATCGACGGAGTAAGGTCTGATTATGGAAATGAATGAGTGACCTGAATGGGAATGTTGGAAGATAATGATCAGAATTTACATGTATTCTGCTGATCAAAGAACATGTGAGTGCAGTGGACAGCAGTTGATGACAGTAGACAGTAGACAGCAGGCACATGAGTCAGTCATGAGACTTGTGTTTCAACAATAACTGTCAGTTCATGTTCTGAACAGCAAAGATTGCCAGGAAAGGTTGTTGAAGTTATTGTATGACGACAAAAAGAAAAGAAATAGGAGTTGATTCGACAGAGTCGAGCTGAAATGCATACAAATTTATAAAAAAGGAAAAGTATTAAAACCTGTGTTCCTTACAATTTGAAGTATTGTGAAGATACTCGAGACGTGTTACACTAAAGACGACATTGATTACGAATAGCCCAAGGAACATAAGTAGATACAACTTACTTACCAGTGTTTTAATACGGAGTCAGGTTGCATTTGACACATGCTTTTGAAGTATATCTAGGAGCTTTGAAATGAAACAAAACAGGATAATTTCTACTTATTCGCAAGCTGTTCTTTCGGCATTATAATTTGAATGTCTGATTTCTGCCTTATGACCGCCTCAGATCGCTCGACGATATTTCCCAACATTTATGTCTATTAATTGGCAATAACAGGCAAAATGTTGTTCCCCAAGTCAGTAACCGTTTCCAGGTTATTAGCACAGATCAGTGACTTAACTTATACCCACAGAAAATACGAACGTTCGTTTTTATATTTCGGGATTTGGCAACCCTAGTGTTGCAATCTGGCAACTGCCAGCTCTATCGTAAAGTTTGACATTTTTGTGGTTATACGTACTCAGAAAGTTTTGACATACGAGCGCTATTTGTGTTGTTTACAGTAACAAGTTCAAAAGATTCATCTCGCCCAAAAAATGAAATTAAATCGTGAAAATTTTCGTGCGATTATTTCTTACAACTTTCGACGTGGATTAACTCAACAACACTATATTGATGAGCTTAATTCAATTCTTGCCGATGAAGATCCAGCAAGGACCAGTGTTTATCGATGGTATGGTGAATTCAACCGAGGTCGTACTTCACTCCAAAACAAATTTTGTGAAGGTCGTCCAAAATCAGTTGTTGTTCCGGAGACCATTGAAGCTGTGCGCCAACTGATATTGCAAGATCGTCATGTGACCTATCGTGAGATAGGGGACAATGCAGCACTTTTTGTCTCAACTATTGATCAATCGTAATCATCATTCTTAACACTCTTTAAGTAAACTTAAAATTGAAGATTGCAAGGCTTCAAAATGTAGAGAACCACGAGTTCGAAGAATGCAAGTGAATTCTGCTTACGATGGATTGGGAGTAAAAATTGATTCGAAACATTTTTGTTGTTTTTTTAAAGCCAGAACGTGTAAAAGGAAGAAATATATAATTGATGTATTGACCGTCGGAAGCGACTCCCATCCCCCTTTAACTACTTTCCCGAAAAATGAATCTTCTCTGGCATGGATCCAATCATTGTGCCACCGAAACAAATCACTCCCCAACTGCATCAAAAAAGTCAGTAGTCTGCCAAATATGGCGGTTGGTATAAGAACCCCTATTACAGCGTTTTCTAGTAGATTCGAACCTTTACATGAACGTGGGGCCGACCGTTATAATTTTGCAAGATCCCCTAGTCGTTCCTTTGTTTGTGGCTGGTTCTCAATACATGCACGGCTCAAATTCAATTCAGGAAATGTAGTCGAAAACATTTCCTTACAATGACCTCGCAAGGTTTTAGCAACTCATAGATTAGAGAACAAAAACAAATATTCATCATCGAAAATAGCTTTATTGTTTTTCAAAATATTCCCCATTAAGATCTTTACACATTTGCATGCGTTTGAAACAATTGTCGAAGCACTTTTGCCGCTCTGATTGAGGTATCTCCAAAACATGCATTCTGAACGCATCAACCGCTTCTTCAGGTGTCGAAAAACGTTGACCTCTCATTTTAGTTTTTACGTACGGGAATAAAACGAAGTCATTCGTTGCCAAGTCAGGACTATACGGCGGATGATTCATCAAATCGATGTTTTGAGTGCTGAAAAACACAGTTGTTCGAGCCGATGTGTGAGGGCTCGCATTGTCGTGGTGAAGAGTGATCCGTCTTCGGCGGGTAGTTTTCCTGATTTCTTAGAACACAACTGGCAAACAAATGGTTCTGTACGACTCAGAATTGACTGTTCTGCGTTGTTCTAGTGGTACGGGTGCGACATGTCCAGGTTTTCCGAAAAAACAGGCGACAAATCTGCTTGAAAGTGGTTCGTGCGCAAACAACTTCTGTTGAATTTGGCTCAATTTGAAACAAACACATACAATCGACTGCTGTTTACTTCCGGACTCATACGCATTAATCCACTATTCTTCACCTGTCACGATATCATAGACGTATTTCGAAGCACGGCGATCGTATTTTCGGAGCATTTCTTTCGACCATCGACAGGAGCCTTTTTTTGAGCGATTGACAAATTGTGTGGGATCCAACGCGAACAAATTTTGTAGACGGTCAAATGTTCCTGCAAATATTGAATGTATGCTGGTCCCACTAATGCCTAAGGTTGTCTCAATCTCACGATAGATCACATGACGATCTAGCAATAGCGCACAGCATCAATGGTTTCCGGAACAACAACTGATTTTGGACGACCCTCACGAATTTCGTCTTGGAGACAACTACGACTTCTGTTGAATTCACCATACCATCGATAAACACTAGTTCTTGATGGAGCTTCATCGCCAAAAATTGAATTAAGTTCATCGATGCACTGTTGTTGAGTTAATCCACGTCGAAATTTGTAAAAAATAAGCGTATGAAAATTTTTACGATTTAATTCCATTTTTTTTGGGTGAGATGAATCTTTTAAGTTACTGTAAACAACACAAATAGCGCTCGTATGTCAAAACGTTCTGAGTACGTATAACCACAAAAATGTCAAACTTAACGATAGAGCTGGCAGTTGCCAGATTGCAGCTCTAGGGTTGCCCAATCCCGAAATATATATGTTACTACTACTCTGGAAAACTCGATGTCTGACTGTCACCTGAATTAACTGGGTAAACATCTGTAAGCAACACTTTTAAAACGTAACTAAATTACATTTTTTTTAAAGCGATTCATTATGAGAAGTGAAAAGTGGGTTAAATACAGGGATATCACGTTAATTTTCAAAGGCCAGTTACCAAACCAAAAGACCTTTAAGGCTCCTGCAAGCGAGCCACATAACCACGCTTATGTTGCGTGCTTTGTAAAATAAATAGGATTAAAGTGAGGCACGATCAATTCCATACTCTTCTCTGCATCACTCGAATGTTTAAGTTAAACAGTCAAGAGCATGCTACCAAGGTGGACCAACAAGAAGAAAGTTTCTGCATCGTGACAATCTAATGTCACACACATCGCTGATATGGATAACTTTGTTGTTCGAAACAATTTTTTTTTTTTGTTGGCAGTTGGATTTAGTTTTGTATTCGCATTGCATTGTCCGACAATCGACGGGTCTAGTACGTGTAAATCTAAACGGCAACTCAAACTGAACCTGTATCAAGCGAGCAAAATTCCATCACCGTACACATAACGGGAGTAATGAGTGAACCGTGAAAGAACAGACGGAGTCTCCTTTAGTATGTCGCATAATTTTCTTCAATTTTGTGCGTCAACGAATACAGTCCACAATTTTAACAAAATTAAAAAAAAAATTCAAACTGGTATTTTATTGCTCGAGAGCTATTGAACACGACGCGAGTGAAATCTTCAAAAGACTTGCAAACACAGCAAGCAAAAAGGAGAAAGACACACCTCTAGTACTTTACATCTACTAATTTCGTTGTTGACACTAAAAACAAGGAATGACTTACCGTTTTGGAGGGGTACAGGTTTGATAAACTTTTGAAAAATTAATTAAAGCAAACGTGTTTTGTGAACTACTTCAGCAAACGCTGCCACAGTTCTTGTTTTAAAGTTAGTAAAACAGTTTAACCCCCATTAAACCGAAAATCCAACTCTCAATGTTGGAGCCAAATCTGCCCCACAACTGACATCGCAACAACCCCTTTGACTGAAACAATTAACCTCATGTGGTCTCCGCAGTCGCTATCCACCATCTCGTCGTAATTGTTAACTACACATAGCAGTCTGGGAGCGACAGAAACAAAAAAAC